>OX336389.2:415622824-416304076 GCA_946902985.2 Meconema thalassinum
TCTGCTTAAGAAATAACCTGGTTATTAAGAACACCTGGTTTCAAAAACAGCTGAGCCATAAGATCACAAGGTACAGCTGGAATGGAGAACAGAAATCTGTTATTGATTATATTATTGCAGATAAAGAAGCTGGAGCATTTATTAGAGATGTGAAAATACTGCCAGGAGAAAGTTTGGATAGTGACCACAGGTTACTAGTAGCCATCCTAGGAAACATCCTGATAACAAAGGCGAATACCAAACGTAAACCCAGGATAAAAGTTTGGGATTTTGATAAACCAGATAAGAGGTCTGAATACCAGACTAACTGCCTAAATATGAGACTGGATCGGCTGAAGAAGAATGGCTTGGATTTAACCCTTTATAGGGCAAAAGACTGGGGGTATAAAATACATATATATATATATATATATATATATATATATTTTCACATTTGTAATTGGGGGTGATAGATGAGTAGGGATATGAAACAATTTTATGGGTGTGGATTCTATTTTATGAAATATGGGGTGGGAAATTATTATCCCACTGCCCATACCCGACAGTATGTTTTCTTAAATGAGCAATGGGGTAATGAATTCCCACCTCCAAATTATGATGATACTGTGTTTATCACTCAATAATGAGGTTTATTTAACAGGATATAATATATAAAAACACCCATCACGCTCTATAATGTTTAAAAAAATTAAATAAACGTAACTCCCACGCAACACAAGGTCAGTGACCTATATCATCTTTGCCGAAAACTGCACAAAAAATATAAAAATGATTTTGGAATGTTAAAAGTTAGTATATTCGAATATAATTCAATACAGTACAGCGTCATTTATCCGGACTAATTGGGACCAAGAGTGCTCCGGAAAACGATTTTTCCGGTTAATCAAACATGCGTTTATTTCATCGGAAAATACATGCACAGTACATTATGGTAATAACTACCAAGCTTCTCATTTAGCTGCCACGCTTTCTCACATAACAAAGGTCTAAAAACAGGATCTCCCATACTTCTTGACTGAATAAACCATAAGTACACTGCTTCTTCCAATTTTTATCTCTAGCTGATCTCATGGTTCTACTCTTTTTAGACCCTTCTTCCCTATTTAACTTCGATGCATAATTCAGAATTTCAACTTTACCTTCTTCAAACCATAAATTGTGGATTTTCTAACACTAAGTTTTCATTAGATACTGCACACTCCTACCTTTATCCAGTTTATTAATGATCTCCACCGTCTTCTCAATGGATAAAACATTGCGATTACGTTTTTCTCTTTTGTCACTCGTACAAGCCATTATCACAACGTAATACAGTACACACACTCACATACTGTAACACATTGAACCATTATAGAGTAAACAAACGGAAGGTGACATAAGAGACAACAATTAAAACGAGAACCGACTCACTACCGTAGTGAGCAACCGCTGCTCCGTCTTTCTTTTTTTAGCTCGTCCGGATAATTGACGTTCCGGTTGTTTGACGTCCGGATAAATGACGTTTTACTGTAATTTCAAAATAGTATTTACTAAAAACACAGAAAATTAATTTTAAAAATCTTCTATTCTATGGCAAACACCCTGAGCAGGATAATTATTTCCATTATAGCTGAAATATATTTACTCAAGTGACCAAAACAATTATGAACATTGAATTTCAGCTATATACCAACGTTTACAAATCTCTTATATTCAATAAAAACACCTTCTTCTGTAAAACAATGCATTTCATTCACTCAACACAACCGAACTGGTGAGCACGTGCACTGTGGAGACCACTGGGATATATGCTTCCCACCTTTGGTTTCTGATGACAGTATACATCAAATTAATGGGTTTTCAATATTTCTCTGCATCTAGCTTGTGGATGCATGTGGAACTGCTTGAAATGAAAGGGGTGGGAAGATTCTCTCCCTAATACCGTTCTATAAATACATGGTGGGAAGATAGTAAGTATCCCAAGGACCTATAAAGGGTTAAGAAAAATCCTGGTAGATACTGCAGTAAATATTGTTGGCAAAACAAGCAGGAGAGTAAGAGAGAGAAACCCCATGTTGGAATGAAACGGTCCGAAGAGCAATAAAAGAGAGAAATGATGTGAGAAAACTAAGGGACAGACAAAGTCAAAAAAAGGAGAGAAATTTCAAGAACTCAGTCAGCTGTACAGGGACCTCAAACTTAAGGTGAAAAGAATCATTTCTGCAGAAAAAGAGAAATACTGGACAGAATTCACACAGAAACTAGAAGAGGACTGCAGGAACAACAGGAAGCTATTATTTCAAGTGGTGAGGAGTAAGAAAAACAGCTATGAACCAATAAAGGCTGTGGAGAAGGAAGATGGAAACATCACATGGAATGAGAAGGAGATTCGAGATGAGATGGGACAGTATGTCGAAAAATTATATAATGATCAAAATTCATATACCAAACAAGAGGAGACTAAAAGAGAAGAAAACATCCCAGATAGGGAGTACCCTCTAACATGGATGGAAGTGGAAAATGCCCTAAAGAACATGAAAAAAAACTAGGGCAACAGGCATTGATGATGTAAGCGCTGAACTGACATGATCAAGGCAGCTGGAGTACAAGGATTGCAGTGGTTGTTTAGAGTCCTAAACACTATTTGGAAAGAAGAAAAACTACAAACAGACTGGACTAAAGATGTTATCGTCCCTCTATTTAAGAAAGGAGACAGATGGAAACCTAGCAACTACAGGGGAATTACTCTTCTATCTCATGAACTGAAGATAATGGAATGAATCATAGAACACAGATTAAGAATTATCATTGAACCACAGCTTGAAGAAGAGCAGTATCGTTTCAGACGGAACAGGGCAACAACAGATGTGATATTTTCTGTCAGGATGATTATGGAGAAGCACTGGGAAAAAGGAAAAGACATCATCTTCATTTTTCTGGATATTGAGAAGGCTTACGACAGTGTACGGAGAAACACAATCTGGGAATGCCTTCAAAATAGATCAATACCATGCGCTTTAATAAATAAAATGAATATGCTATATGAACACTGCCCGAGTTGTGTCCAAATAGGTGATGGCTATTCAGAGTGGTTCGACACTAAGCAGGGTGTACAGCAAGGCAGCGCTCTATCACCACTTTATTCATTACTGTAATGGATGAAATAATGAAAAGAGTTAAGAGACTCAATGAGACCTCTGAATTTAAAGCTTTAGCGTTTGCAGATGATGTAATATGGGGTGAAAATGAGGTGGAAGTACAACAGAAGCTGAATGATTGGAATGCTGTATTCAAGCAATTTGGTCTGAATATAAGCAAATCCACAACGGTTGTGATGCCCGTTAGTCGACAAAACATCTGTACTAACATCACTCTCAATGGCACAAAATTAGAACTCGACAAAACATCTGTACTAACATCACTCTCAATGGTACAAAATTAGAACAAGTACATCAGTTCTGTTACCTTGGCAGTGTAGTGTCAACAGATAACCAACCATCTGCAGAAATCACTAGTAGAGTTCAACATGGAGCAAAATTTTATCATCTCGTGAGAGGGCTTCTTTGGGATAAGCAAGTTCCTTTAAGATCAAAACTAATACTCTACAAGAGCTTCTTTGTACCTGTTACTACATATAGCTTAGAAACCTGTACCCAATCCAAGAGAAATACCAGTAAACTACAGGCGGTGGAGATGAAGTTTTTAAGAACTATGATTCAGAAGACAAGGAGGGACAAAATAAAAAATTTTGAGATATGCCATCTTGTTCAAGTAGAACAATCTCATAATGAGATCTGTTTTGAAGCCAGGCTGAAATGGTTCGGTCATCTCAAGAGAATGGACACACAAATAACAGCTAGAGTGTGGTTTGAGAAATAACTAAAAGGCAAGAGACCAAGAGGTCGACCGAGGAATAGATGGATCGACCAGGTTAGAAATGATCTTGCAGGGAGAGGTCTGGATGTGCAGCGGATCATGGAGGAGGAAACATTCTTGGAAAGAACAAAATGGTGATTATGATGATTATGATAATTGTTGTTTTAAGGGGCCTAACATCGAGGTTATCGGAGAGCGCTCATTCACCGCACCCGGGAAACTGGAGCCGGTTCATGATGATGATGATGATGACTACAAGCAAGGAGGTCTGGGGCATAAGCCCCAGGTTAGGTTCGTTATATAGAACAGTATTCACTTTCATCTCGGCGCACTGTCAAGTGAACTCTGCACTATTTTGTTTCAAGGTACCCAGCATACACAAAGTAGTACCGTAAGTGCAAGTTGGCAATACCGTACTTGTGCATAATTAACGGTGAAAATGGTGGACCCAGCAAGAATTTCATCTATACAAGTCGTGATCCTATTTGGGACGGTGGGTGGGTTATAGACAGTGGAGGAGTAAACCTCTATTGCTACATCATCTCCAGATTTATCCTGACCATTACTACAGGTATTTTGGTTAATTTGTGTACATAAGTCATGCTGTGATAGCAAAAACTTGAAAACACAACTCGGCTGTTCCAAGCTCATGCCATAACTTTCACGCTCTTTCTATCGAACTACAGGGTATAGCAACTTAGCTATCAATGGTTTTGTCTCGCCATGTCTTTAGAAGAGAACAGTGAAACCATTCAATTAAACTGAACAACTGAAAGTAATTTAAGAACATTCGTAACTGACGACCAAACCTCACTCACACTTGAACACAGGTGACTAGATCAACATTTGACAACACTCTGTTTGAAACCTCATATCAGCAATTCAAGACACTACTTCAAACAAAGGAATATCAACGTCTGTATGTCATCGTCTACACAAAAAACTGCCCTAGACACGTAGGAATCATGGAACATACTTCATTCTACCGGCTATCATTAGTGTGGTTTTTTACACACACTCCCTCCAGACAAATGCCAAGATAGAACCTTATTTCAAATCCCAGGCACCTACCCCAGCCCTATCCCTATTAATTACAGCAATAATTATACACGACGTATCACTCTTTCCCGTTTCGCTCCCACTTCAACAATATATCATTTTCATACCTTATTTTATCTTTTGGAGGGGACATTATCAATTGTAACTACTAACCTTCATCACTTCTGCATCGACTGCACCCAATATATGTGCTAAATCACATAAATATGCATTTTATTTAACAACCGGAGCTATGTTCGTCAGATGTTTTTAGTATGTGAAAATGCCACAGCGAGCGCTCACGAGGTCCATTCATTGACGTCAGTAGTTGCCCACATGTCCGATACAAAATACACCAGACGATAAACGTAACGTAATTAAGTTATGTGAAAAAGAAATAATTGTGCTTTTGTGTATTATTTGTATTTATAAATAATGCTTGTATGAGGCAATGGTGCCAACATCACTTTACCGCAATCCCCTGTAGCGAGGTATGGCGACCGTCTGGACGAAAAATGGGTGTCTGGACTAAACCATTGCTCACTACTTGGATAGAAGATTGTCGGGACGAAAATTACCGATTTGACTAAAAGCAAGGACGCCTGGGGGGCGCAAGTCCCAGGTTAGGTTCGTTTTGTATGTAGAACAGTATTGCATTGGTCGCAACTTGGTTAGATGACTGTCTGGACAAAAATTACTGATTGCACTACAAGCAAGGGGATCTGGGGAGTAAGCCCCAGGTTAGGATTTGTTTGGATATAGAACAGTATTGGTTTGGATAAATATTATTTAAAAAACTCTAATTATTACAGTGGAAAAATCAACAACAAAAAACACATTCATTGTGGTGTCTCTGTAACAGCTTCAGCAACTCTCTGCGGTCGTTGTAAAAACGCTGATTGAAATTACTAACAATAATCAAACAGCTTGCACAATCCTTTGCGATCTGGTTCTAACTCAGCGCACTGTCAAGTGAACTCGGCACTATTTTGTTTCACGGTACCGCGCATAAACGAAGTAGCACCGTAAGTGCAGGGTTGGCAATATTGTATTAATGCATAATTCATTGCAAAATGGCAGACACAGCCAGAATTTCATGTATACAAGTAGTGATCCTATTTGGGATAGCGGGTGGGTTATAGATAGCGGAGGAATAAACATCTATTCCTACATTATCTCCAGATATATTCCTGACCATTACTACAGGTATTTTGGTTAATATTTGTACTTGAGAAAAGTTATGACGGAGTCATACATCATGCACTGCTGCCATTACAGCTATACACACTACAGCTTCAGCGAAGAGAAAGGTGTCCCATTTCAGTTTTGCTAATTTTGTTAATATCACTCTGAAACCCGTTTGAACTTATTGCCCCATGTTATTGAGGCTAACTGCTTTTAAGATACACCACATTCACACTTTAATAAGGAAATTATCAACATTTATACTTTGCAGTAATAAACTGACAGAAAAAACTGTCGCCATGTAGGAGAAAGCTTGTATCAGGCAATGCTGCCAAACTCACTTCACTCCCCTGTTCCTGTCTGTATGAACATTACTGATGTACTAAAATGGGTGAAGCAAAAGCCATCGGTCGCTAATTGGTCAGATGACTGTCTGGATGAAACCAATGGCTCGTGCTCTTTTAGATGACTGTCTGGACAAAAATTACTGATTGTAGTATAAGCAGGGAGGGGGGTCTGGGGCGTAATCCCCCCCGTTTAGGTTTGTTTTGTATGTAGGACAGTATTGCATTGGTCACTATTTGTGTAGATGAATGTCTGGACAAAAATTACTACTTGCACTACCAGCAAGGGGGTCTGAGGCGTCAGCCCCAGTTTAGGTTTGTTTTGTAGATAGAACAGTATTATTCACATTGGTCACTACTTGGTTAGATGACTGTCTGGACAAAAATTGCTGATTGCACTACAAGCAAGGGGGTCTGAGGCGTAAGCCCCAGGTTAGGTTTGCTTTGTATGTAGAACAGTATTGCATTGGTCACTACTTGCTTAGATGACCGTCTGGACAAAAATTACTGATTACACTATCAGCAACAGGAACTTGGGCATAAGCCTCAGGTTAGGTTTGTTTTGTATGTAAGTCACTACTGATTTTTTTTTATTTGAATTTATTATTTCTCTCATACAGGCCACTGAGGCTACAAAGCCTCTTTATGCAGATCTCTTCATTCAGAGGGCAGTTGAATACAATCAAATAAATGAAGGAAGAAAAAAAAAATTAACATAACCTAAATATTCAGTTGACAAATGAAGTTCTTGTTATTACATCTGTTCACCTTGATCATGATAATTGCATAGCGGATAGATTACCATGAAGGGAGTGTTTTGTCACTCCGATGGGAAGCATGGAGTGAGTGATGGGAAGTCCTGAATACCGGTGCAATTTATATTTATCCCAGAGAATACTAGCTGAAATACGGAATGAACCTTTGCATTTTTCGGTTCTATAATGAGGTAGCTGGAGCATTTGTGCAGTGTGCCTATTCGCACAGTTATGCACTGACTGCATGGGAGTTAGTGTGCAGTTGCTAAGACGGAATTTTGAATTTTAATCACAGTCAGAGCCATGGCATACTGTCTTCGTTCTTTTAATTTTAGCCATCCAATCTGCATGTAAAATGGAGTTATATGAGACTCTCTTGGTACATTGAGAACAAACCGCAAGCAAGCATTTAGATGACTGTCTGGACGAAAATTACTCATTGTAGTACAAGCAATGGGCGTCTGGGGCGTAAGCCCCAGTTAGGTTTGTTTTGTATGTAGAAGACTATAGGCTCGCATGAAAATTATTTTAAAAACTCGAATTATTAGAGTGGAAAAAACACCATGAAAAAAACACCACACATTCATTGTGGTGTCTCTGTAACAGCTTCAGCAACAATTTGCGGTCATTGTAAAAGCGCTTGCAGTAATCAGACAGCTTGCACAATCCTTTGCGAGCTGGTTCAAAATCAGCACACTGTCAACTTAACTATGCGCTATTTTGTTCTGTGGTGCCGCGCATATACGAAGTACTACCGTAAGTGCGGGGTTGGCAATACCGTATTGGTCCATAATTTATGGCAAAATGGCGGACACAGCTGAAATTTCACGTATGTAAGTCATGATCCTATTCGGGATGGCGGGTGGGTTATAGACAGCAGAGGAGTAAACATCTATTACTACATTATCTCCAGACATTTTCCTGACCATTACTACAGGTATTTTGGTTAAATTTTGTACTTTAGAAAAGTTATGACTGAGTCATACAACATGCACTGCTACCATTATAGCTATACACACAACAGCTCTCGCGCAGAGAAAGGTGTCCTATTTCAATTTTGTTATTTTTGTTAATATCACTCTGAAACTAGTTTGTACTTATTGTGCCATATTATTAATTTAGGCTATCTGCTTCCAATAAACACCACATTCACACTTTCATAAGGAAATTATCAACATTTTCACTTTGCAGGAATAAACTTACGGATAAAACATGTCAACATGTTGGAGAAAGCCTGTATCAAGCAACACTACCTACTTCACTTCACACCCCTGTTCCTGTCTGGATGAAACCAATGGCTCGTACTCGTTTGGATGACTCTCTGGACGAAAATTACTGAGTGTAATACAAGCAAGGGGGATCTGGGGCATATGCCCCAGGTTAGGTTTGTATTGTATGTAGAACTGTATTGGATTGGTCACTAGTTGGTCTGGACAAACTGATTGCACTACAAGCAAGGAGGTCTGGGGCTAAAGTCCCGGGTTAGGTTTGTTTTATATGTAGAACAGTATTTTATGCATTGGTCACTAAGTTACTTGGTTAGATGACTGTCTGGACAAATATTACTGATTGCACTACAAGCAAGGGGGTCTGGGGCATAAGCCCCTAGTTACGTTCATATTGTACTTGACCCTTGGTTTGGATGAAAATTATTTTAAAAACTCAAATTATTACAGTGGAAGAAAAAAAACAAAAAACAAACATTCATTTTAGTCTCTCTATAACAGCTTCAGCAACTCCTTGCGGTCGTTGTAAAAATGCTGATTGAAATTACCTATAGTAGCCTAATCAGACAGCTTGCACAATCCCTTGCGACCTGGTTGAAACCCAGCGCAATGTCAAGTGAACTCTGCGCTATTTTAATGGAATAACGCCCTCCAGCGATAATGTTCAACTCCAGTATCTTGCTCACATTACCTATTACTATAAAAATACTTTCCGGATTTTGATGGCGCCGGCCAACCTACACTGCACAAGTTCCCACACTACTATAGACAACACAAAAACAAATGTTATCAAATAAATTTAAAACACCGAAGTACACAGGCATGATGACCGGTCATCCAAACCTCCATTACGAAGTAACAACTTTATCTCTCAAGTCGCTAAGCTATGAAGAAAGGAAATTCGTTGCATGCTGATAAATAATTAATAAGGCTAAAAGCATCACCTGTCACGTAAAACACAATACAATTATCCGTATGACCTTTAATATTCTTATAACACTTGTTTATGTGCAACAAACATGAAAACCCCTATACATAAACCACTTTGTAGCTTAGAGATAAGATCCTTCAACACATTCATAGACCCGTAAGTTAAACAACAAATTTGACAGCTATGTTATGAACTGTCGATGTAAACGGGAGTCGTCAAATGAACTGTACACCAAGTGTCAAACTGTTCAGAACATCGAACAGAATCCTATCAATAACAATGCAAACATATTAACGACTGGTAAGTACATCATTTGAAGGTATTTAAAACCCCAACTAGGCATACCCTGCTTCCATGCAAGTCAAGTAAGGAGAACCAAGCTAACCTGTAACTGCGCAGAATTGCAGTACGAGGTCATCAGTTATGGGAACAGATTCACTGTTCGATGGCAAGGGTTCACTATTTGAGCTGCCGGCTGCCATAATTGGATCTAATAGTGACTTCCTTTATTGACGTAAATGCCGACCGACAATAAATTTAATACACACTCCACACAACGAATGTCTCGTACGGCCAAACGGGCCAAACCAAATAGCTTATATCATGGAAGAAGAATACTAGGAAGTGAAGCTTCGACCTTTTAGCGGTCCTCTATAGACGGCAGCACATATCTATTGTGTGTCGTGGGCGATTTGTGTTTACAGCGGGTATGACGTAGCATGTGAGTAAATGTAAGATGGCGCGGAATCTCGTAAGAATTAACTGTTATCGGTAGTAAAAGTAATTATTTCCAGTGCAGCAATGCCGATGGAAATCGAAAATGAACATTGAATGACTCCCATAAGCTCCCAGAAGGTATGTGAATCAAATTATATATATTTTTTCAATAGTTAGCCTTGTGAAAGTGATATAAGGAAGTAACTCCTCTAGTGAAGAATTAATGGAAACATAGGTAGAAATAATGTTCTTGATGTTCACGTGGAGTAAAATTGAGTTAGCGATTTCTTCCTTTATAATAATATAAGGAAAGTATACAAGTGTGCAAGACTTAAGAGACAGGGATGATGACCAGGGTGTCCTACACCCCTGTAGCGAATTTGCCCAATGAATGGGTGGGGGTACAATGTATATAATATACATGAATCTCCTGAAAAAAAAAAAAAAGTTCACCACTCTCTACTCTCCTTTTTTTATATATATTTTCACTTTTTCTTTGTTTAGCTTTCCACCTTTTCGGTTTTAATACATATCATAGTTCACACAGGGATTTTCTTTTCCAGTTATGTATGGTCACCTCTTGCTGGATTTCGGGGATTATTTTACATTGCGATGCGGCCGCATATAAAATTCCCCTAAAAACAAAATGGCGTCTGTCATGACGTCATCAACGACGTCACTCCTCTGGCAAGCTTACGGGAAAAGCCTGGGTAATAGGGGTTTTTGGGTGGAGAAACACAAAAACCTTCGAATTCGCGATATTTTTTTACGCATCGAAATCTACAATTGAGCTATGTAGCTCAATTGCATATTTGGATGCGTATAAAAATTTCTCGATTTCAATTGATATTTTCAATTTCCCGCATCGAATTCTACAATTGGACTATATAGATCAATTGTAGATTCCGATATACCTCGTATTTCGTACAATTTCATAATTTAAAAAATGTGCATCGAAATCTACAATTCACCTAAATAGCTCAATAGCATATTTCGATGCGTAGAAAAATTTCGCGATTACAATTGATATTTTCAATTTCCCGCATCGAATTGTACAATTGGACTATATAGATCAATTGTAGATTCCGATATACCTCGTATTTCGTACAATTTCATAATTAAAAAAACGTGCATCGAAATCTACAATTCACCTAAATAGCTCAATAGCATATTTCGATGGGTATAAAAATTTCGCGATTTCAATTGGTATTTTCAATTTCCCGCATCGAATTCTACAATTGGACTATATAGATCAATTGTAGATTCCGATATACCTCGTATTTCGTACAATTTCATAATTAAAAAAACGTGCATCGAAATCTACAATTCACCTAAATAGCTCAATAGCATATTTCGATGCGTAGAAAAATTTCAATTGATATTTTCAATTTCCCGCATCGAATTCTACAATTGGACTATATAGATCAATTGTAGATTCCGATATACCTCGTATTTCGTACAATTTCATAATTTAAAAAAACGTGCATCGAAATCTACAATTCACCTAGATAGCTCAATAGCATATTTCGATGCGTAGAAAAATTTCGCGATTTCAACTGATATTTTCAATTTTCCGCATCGAAATCTACACTTGGACTATATAGATCAACTGCAGATTCCGATACACATCGTATTTCTTACAATTTCAAAATTGAAAAAACGAGCTTCGAAATCTACAATTCACCTAAATAGCTCAATAGCATATTTCGATGCGTAGAAAAATTTCGCGATTTCAATTGATATTTTCAATTTCCCGCATCGAATTCTACAATTGGACTATATAGATCAATTGTAGATTCCGATATACCTCGTATTTCGTACAATTTCATAATTAAAAAAAACGTGCATCGAAATCTACAATTCACCTAGATAGCTCAATAGCATATTTCGATGCGTAGAAAAATTTCGCGATTTCAACTGATATTTTCAATTTTTCGCATCGAAATCTACACTTGGACTATATAGATCAATTGCAGATTCCGATACACATCGTATTTCTTACAATTTCAAAATTGAAAAAACGAGCATCGAAATCTACAATTCACCTAAATAGCTCAATTGCTTATTTCGATGCGTAGAAAAATTTCGCCATTTCAATTGATATTTTCAAATTCCCGCATCGAATTCTACAATTGGACTATATAGATCAATTGTAGATTCCGATATACCTCGTATTTCGTACAATTTCAAAATTTAAAAAAACTTGCATCGAAATCTACAATTCACCTAAATAGCTCAATAGCATATTTCGATGCGTAGAAAAATTTCGCGACTTCAATTGATATTTTCAATTTTCCGCAATTGTAGATTCCGATACACATCGCAATTCTTACAATTTCATAATTCGAATCGGAGGTATGTTTATAGCATTATAATTTCTGTATAAAACATTGAAGGTTTCGTCTTTTTATGTTTTCCACTGTATGAAACCTATTTCGCTAATACAAGAGACTGTTATAGTATGTCTTTTGCAGGTGTTCTTGTAAATTCCAATTTTGACCAATATGTTACCGATCACTTAACTTACTATGACAAATTTTCAATGAAATGCAACAACAAAAATAAATATAGGAACATAACACGACAGACATCAAATTCCACTCACCTCGCAATGAATGACTCCCAATGCTGGGCAGGTATTTGTTCCGAACACACAACACAAAAAAAAAAAACTCTTTCTTTTCCATGGCTCAGAAATTATATCAAAACCAGATAATGAAAAATTTAGTGATAGCAGTTCACTTTAGACCATTCTTTGTATAAATATCTTTAAAAACTGAAATTACCTGATTTAATAGTCAGGAGGATATCAGGAGTATTAGATGTTCACTGCTCTGCTGTCATAGACCCACTTACATAGTTCAAATCGAAGTTCTCACCCCCACACTCAAAAGTTAACAAGAAAGAACCGCAGCTTTCACACGTGATGTATGAAATCACTAAGTGAACTCAATTACAGTGTTTATTTATGTATTTATAATGTTTTACATACAAAAAGAGACCTAACCTGGGGCTTACGCCCCAGACCCCCTTGCTTGTGGTACTAACATTAATTTTTGACCTAGTAGCGGACATAAATTCTATCTTATTAATGTTTTACATACAAAAACAAACCTAACCTGGGACTTACGCCCCAGACCCCCTTCCTTGTGGTACTAACATTAATTTTTGACCTAGTAGCGGACATAAATTCTATCTTATTAATGTTTTACATACAAAAACAAACCTAACCTGGGGCTTACGCCCCAGACCCCCTTGCTTGTAGTACTAGCAGTAATTTTCCACAAGATAGTTCCTAACTTAGTAGCGAAGGCGTGTGGTGAATTTCTTTATTCAAGTTGGTAACGTATTCACATGATCGTCTTTCGGGTGTCACATGACTGTCAAAGATTGCATTCTATCCGTGAAATAACAATTATTGCGGTGCAGCAGTGGCTATTGAGTATGAAGAGATTGTGAAACAACTCCCCGAAAGGTATGCATATCATAAATGATATATTTTCAATAAGCTAAGGTGTTGAAAGTGATGAAAAGGGAGGATGGTCTAAAGTGAACAATAAATAATTTAGTTTACATTTCATCTTCACAATAACATACATACCCATACATACTCATTCACTCCAGGCATACAACATACACTCAAAAGTTAACAAGAAAGAACCGCAGCTTGCGAACAATAAATTAAAAAGGGCACAACTTGGCCAATAAAACAAATTCAATATTACTTCATAATGTAAAATGAAAGACAAATTAACGCAGACTTCTCAATGAAAACAAATGTACAATGATTTAGTGTACTTTAAAAATTAAGATTAAATTAACCTAGCCTATCATTTCAAAAAATAAAAAATTATATACTTCATTATTGCAATTAAACGCTACTACGCATGGCTACTTCTCAAATAGAACAATAAACGCCGAAAACAAGAATTAACACTTCAAGACCAAAACTAACAATCTTTCAGTACTTACCAACAACCATCCAGCACGCCCCTTCCACATACGTCAGCCCGTTATATCCAAATACTACGTCACACACCACTGCACCAAAATGGAATTCTAACACACGCCATTCACGAATTCAAACTTTCATTACAATTCACCAACACAATTGCGTAGACGACACTACTAATATCACAATCTCGTAATAAACATACGCAAACAGGTGAAAAAAAATGGCCGACTGTCACGAGAGAACCGCACGAAACTAATGTATCAATCAGCTGACGAGCTCCCGGCAAGCAATGCGACTGAATACGTCAGTAGTGACATCACGGTAACGTCACTGATGTAACTAAAATTTCCCCAGACGGGGCCGCATCGTAATGTCGCAATGAACCGGATTTCGGAGGTTATTATCGGAAGCAGGACATTGGAAACCAAAACAGTGCACCCAGCCTTTTTAAGACTTTTAATTGAACTTTCATTATGACAGTGTTTTAAAAAAACTTTTTAAAGTGTTATTTTAGTCATCTGTGTGTAGTTTTAATACTTATTTTAATGTCATTGAGTGCTGCCAATAATCGTAGGCTGATGAAGGTGTCAATGTTACTAGACACCGAAACATGTCCCAACATACGTAAAGACAAGTGATTATGTCACGATAAAATCTCTAATAAATCAAGTATTGACTAGGCGGAACCATAAAAACTTTGTTTATTATTGTAGCCTATTAGCTATACTCCATTAAGTGATAAAGGTATACATTGTACCCCACTCATTCATTGGGGGAATTCAAGTTGACTGACTGAAGAGTCAAAGAGTTGTTACTACTGAAAGTTACGAGTTGCCTATATCTTAGCCATATATGTGTGTGGTTACTGCAGCTCAGAGTAATGAGTTCAAGGCCAGTAAGTTAGATCGTTTTCAGTTAGGTTTATGTATTTTTACCTTATTCAAGCTGAATTTTTAGTAGTGTTTTATGGATATGTGATTTTAGCAATTAATATCCTGTAGCTACTGCACATGTTTTTATTTGAGCTATTTTTCTTTGCAGATGCAGCGAGTAGGCCAAGTAGTTCTGTGGAAGGGATGATGTGTTCGGGAAATCTGTGTGTGGCATGATTACACGTCGATTATGCAGTGTTAATTTTGCCAAATGGTTCATCACAAGGCACTTAAATAGAAATTCCCTGACTTCTGAAGCAGTTCCTACTGTTGTGACTGCAGGTAAGTTAAAATGTGTCCTGTCAGGAATGTGCTATGTATTGAAATTTAACATTTCAACATGCAGCTAAAAGAAAAAAATCTTTGTCTTTCAGGGACCTCTGATCTTGCAGGCATGAGAATGAAAGACACCCACGGCGATGGAAGCTTCATACCGTTGAGGTCAGCAGAGAACAAAAGTTGACGAAAGGAGCTTAGAGTCTACACAGTCTAAACTTATGTGGACATTGTCAAATATAAAATACTTAATTTTGACCAATTGAAAATGAGTTGCACCTTTCTCGGTCCGTCAGTGTATTTAGATGTGGGGTGTGAGTGATGATGGTGATTGTTGCTTTAAGGGGCATAACATCTTGTGCTCCAGTGAGAGTGGTTGTTGTTTTAAGGGGCATAACATCTAGGTTATCTGCTCTGTTGAGGAGTATGTCTTCCTGTGCATCATGTTTTTGTTTTAATTGTGTCAGCCTTGCCTTTCTGATTACAAGTTTCTGTTCTTGACATGACCCCTAGCTGCCATGTGTGTTCATTTCTGAGAAAATATAATTATTTGCAGTATTTTAATGCAGTATTGTTTGAATGGCTGTAAACCATTCCGGTTAAAATGACAATGTTGCTCAATTCTGAGCTTGTTACATTTATTGGTAGGCCTACCAGTGAAGGAGACAAGAACCTATGAAAAACATTGTCACTGAAATTAGCCATTATTAGCTTTTACAGTATAATGATACAAGATTACTCTAGAAATGATGTAGTTCACTCTTCCGCTGTCTATAACCCATCTGCCTTCCCAAATAATATCACAACTTATATAGTAAAATGTCAGCTGTGTCTGCTATTATCTGCATAATTTATGTGCATAATTTATGCACAAGTACAGCATTGCCAACCCCACGCATATGATACTAATTGTATAGGCTTCTTTGCTTTTTCTTTTGTGTGCTATAAAACTTGTTTTTGTAAAAGTCACATTTGCCTAGACAAATAATTATGACAATGGTAACAGCCTAAACACATCCAATCCAATGGTTACTGCCTAACGTGTTGTCAGCAGTGCCCCGCTAGCTTCCCACGGCAAATGTTTCACCTCAACCCTACTATTCTAACCTACGTTTTGTCCAGACCAATAATTTTGACAATGGCTATAGCCTAACTCGTCCAGTTTAATGGTTTTCGACAATGACTAGGCTACTGCGTAATGTGTCCTTTATGCTACTTTTCTGTATTGATATGTGTCGTCAACAGTGCCCCGCTAGCTTCTCGCTGCCAGGGCAGCCGTTTCGACAATGGTTTTAGCTTGCGGGCCGCGTTAGTAATATATGCACCCCTGGTTTTTGTCACGTGCAGTAGAAATTGTCGCGCATAATCTTTCTGTAGACCAATGGGTTTTGCCTAGTGGTGGTGTATTTTATATATTGCATGTTGGGAACACTACCACAACGTCATTCAATGAACAAGGAACAAACACACATATTTATGTAATTTAGCACAATTTCCTGTACACTAGACATAATGGACAGCAATTTCAATTGAATCGATGATTTCAAGAACTACATGACATGTGTCACTAAAATCTAATTTCACTGGAGGGACAAAAAACAGATTATAGAATGAAGAAATACGGTAATTCATTCCATTTTTGCCACAATTATTTACAGCTGTAAGTACATGATTCTGACAGTTTTCTAGGTCAACATTGCATGAATAACATATTGTAATAAAATATTTAAATATTGTAACTCATGTACAGTAGTTTTTGCACTTATCAGTGCGAGGAAGTGTGAATTTTTAATTCACTTCAATATTAGCCGTGTTTCTGATTAAATATACCGCATTTTATTCACAGCAAATAAACAGTACAGTGCAAGGTGCAAAATAGGCAACACTTAGAAAAAACATGAAAGTTCAAGATAGTAAAATGCCTCGAGTCAACTCATTCAAAATGGAAAAATAATCGTCATATAATATGATAATAAGTACAGTAATAATAATAATATCGGGCGCCGGGTGTAAGTTTTGTTATTTGATGCCCAGAGGGCAGTTTGCATGTCGAATTTTTGTCGTTCCTTGGACTGCTATGACAGTCAAGGAGTTTAGATATCTAAGCTCGTTAACACTATAGCGCTTTCTAGTAGAGAAAGGAGGAACGTTGTGTTGGCGGAAAATCCCGAGATAATTTTGCTATTATGATCACGGCCTACTGAATTCAAATGGGTTCTCTAACATGCCAACAACGTATGGCATGCGTGCCGAGATTTTTGTCGAGTGTGGTTTTTGTTTTGCCCCGGGCATCCGTCAGAGAATAAGTACAAAACATTTATTGTATCTGGTACAACATTCTCTATGTACTTCAAGAGCTATGAACAGACCTCATTTTCTCCCATTTGCATCACCTTCACGGTCCCGGTATTTGCCTGGTAGTAAAAATAGGAAACCACGAAAACCATTTGTTCGCTCCCTATACATGGCAATATTCAACCCAACAATTTGTACGGCTTCGCCGCTCACGTGTGAAGAGGACAGGAATACTAAATGGACTGAAAAGATGCTAATCAAGAGAATTAGCATCATTTAACAGGGACAATTGAACTTGCAGTGTTTTAAACTGTTTAAAGCTTGAATATCTTTTAATGAATGATTGTGAATATTTTAACGTGTATGCATTTCTTTGTGTCAATGCTCAGTGTTTTTATGTGTTAATGCTGTTGATAAGACATTAAGTCAGCTGATGAAGGACCGATAATGGTTCGAAACATGTACTGCACCTAGGGTTTATGTAAAAGCATTAAGGTATTGATTGGCGGAACCTGCTAATTTTGAATAAAACAAATTATAATTGTCAATACGGACCAAAAATGGAAAATTTTCCCAACCATTTTCAGGGCGGTCGAGGTGGGATTCGAACCCACGCTCTCCCGATGCCAGCGAGACACGAGGTAGCGTGTTAGTGCTCGTGGCCACTGCGGCACGCGTTTTATGTACCATTAAATCAGCAACTGCAGTACGCTTTGCTGATTCTGATAATGATGGTGATTTTATTTTCACAGCCAGTTCTTCACATACGCTACATGTGTCAACTTGCGGCCTTCCGAAACGTAATTTAATATTTTCCATAAAATAGTGGAGATAAAACTGATATTTTATAGGAACCCCTGGGTTTGCATCGGTGAACATGGCATACATTTTATTCAAGTCTAATTTGACAACTACTGTAGATACAGAAGTCGCCTTTCACCATAATGTGTACACCTCGTAGGGAACGATTCAATATGTTGATGTCTTGTCTTACATACTGTAACGATAACCTTAGGATTCGATATTCGATAATCCAAACACACATCCCTGTAATACATCGCACAACGATGCCAGGCTTTGTTACTTAAACATATAGGCTTACATACAATAATAAATGTTGGCACTCAATATATCTTGTTAGCTATTATTTGATTACCATATAAACCTGCATGTAAATGGTACATGGTGTCAGAAGTAATTGTTTTTTTTTCTTTCTGAATATCATCATCATCATCATCATTTCCCCTTATCCAGCTCCTGCCGGGTCGGGGTATTTATGGCACTTCTCCACTTTCCTCTTTCCTTCCACAATTCTTCTTCCACGATCTTGTCCCAGTCCAGATTTCTTTTTCTCACGCTGTTCTTCACTGAATCGATCCACCTTGTTCTAGGTCTTCCCCTTGCTCTCTTACCCTTGAACTTGGCCTCCAGCATCTGTCTTGGTATTCTATTTTCCTCCATCCTCTTTACATGTCCAAACCACCTTAGTTTATCCTTCTCAATTCTCTCATTTAGTTTTCCCATCCCAACTTCCTTCCTAACATCTTCATTCCTCACTCTGTCTTTCCTTGTCTTATCTATCATACTTCTTAGGAATTTCATTTCACTGGCTTGGATTCTACTCTCTTGCCTGCTCGTCAGGGTCCATGTCTCAGCTGCATAAGTTAATATGGGTACATAGTACATTTTATACATTACCTCCTTGCTTTTCCTTATGTTTTTTTCTGATTTATAAGATTAAATGTTAGGCCTACACATACATCTCCAGGAACTACGTTTGGTTTTGGATCTTTTGGAGACTGTCTTTCCAACAATAACGTGCATAAACGACGGACCCGTCTGTCTGTAATTCCGTGAAATGACATGAATGCTTTCTTACAAACATGCACCTTAATGGATCCACTCGTGACAAAATAATGAAAGTTAGATATCCTACTTTTGGAATCCTTCCTAGGTCTACGTTTCCTTATGTACCTCTTCTCAATTAACTGCTGTAAGTATATGTCCAGTTCATTTTTAGTCGCAAATTCATTGAAGCGATGAAGTGTGTATGTTGGCTCTTCGGGTGTTAACTTAGAAAAGCACTTCATACCACAGTTGAAGTTTGGGCCATTAGTTCTCTTTTTGAAAACCTTCCCCCGCCACTGAACATGCTCCTCAACTTTTACCTTCCCTGTGCGGATGGCATTCTTTTTGCGTGTTTCAGGATTTCTTCTCCTTTTCTTCACTTGGTTCCCATTATTGTTGTCTGTTTCACTGCTACTTGACATGCCCCCCTAGAAAACTGATGCACGTTACTTTTCGAACAGAGAACTCGGTAAACTTACGTAGAAATTTCTTTCTTTGACATGATTTTATAATCCCTGTTGTTATCCAATTGCTAGTTTTGTTATTTTGAACAGTTTTTCGTTTAAAGGGGAATGCTATTTCAAAATAGTGTTTTAGGGTACTGTTAAATGCATTAAATTTATCATTTACATTTTCTAGTTCATAAATTTCTGACCATGTTTCCTTATTTAATAAGTCATTGAAATATGTAACATTTGATTCAGTGGCCTGCACTTTGATTTTACTCCATTATCATTATTATTGATTGTTTCGGATACTTCAAAACTCAGTATTTGTCCATGGTGGTCACTAAAACCCGGACAATAGACTTCTATTGAATGGTGATATTTATCTCTATTTATAAAAATTTGATCAGGAGTGGTTTTACTAAATTTTGTTATTCTTGCTGGGGTATTTACTGTAGGTTTCAGTCCATAGGAAATTAGTAACTGTGTTAATAATTCACAATTTCTATCACATTTTAAGAAATCCACATTTACATCCCCACAAATTATTATATCGAAATTTGCTTTGCTCATGTTATTGAGTAACAATTCTAATTTGTCTATAAATAAACGAAAATTTCCTGACGGAGAACGGTATACGCATACAATTATTAACTTAAACTGCTGTATTTTTATGGCAGAGAATACAAAATCCTGTTCCATAATTAGATAATAATAAGCTGTTAACTCTTCATGATCTAAATTATTTCCTAAGATACAAGTACCACCATGACTAATATTCGATCTAGAGTATTTATTAGCTATTATAAACCCTGGGAATTGAATTAATTCGAGTTGTTCCTCCTTCAGCCAATGTTCTGAAATACATAGTGCTGAGATGTCTTTAAGTTCATTTTTAAGCATAAAGATGTATGTAATCAATTTTATTATAGAGAGACTGAACATTCTGGTAGTAAATTTTTAATTTTGTTACTTTTGCAAGGTTGTGTTGGTGATTTATTTACATTATTATTATCATAATTGTTATTATTATTATTATTGTTGCTAGACAAATCCGAAATACCATTGTTACACTCCGTTAAATTTGACTTCAAAAGATCTGATTGCCAAACCTCACGTTTGGCTTCTTCTACCAGTTTCCCTGCTTCCACTCTAATGATATTACTGTTGAATTATTCTTACCATTTGAATTTACAATTTTGCAGATTTCATCACTAAGATACTCTTTTCCTAATCTATTTAAGTGTAGGCCATCCCGAGTGTGGAACGTCCTGTCTAATTTACTTACATCTACAATTTGGACATTTGGAAAACTCTTACAAATTTTATGAATTTTTCCATTTGTAGCCTCTATTTCTACATTTACACATGATTTGGGAATTATATCGTATCTCTGCGGAATGTTTACAATAATGACATTTGTTTTTTGCATGGATGGCAATGTACCCTTTAAATCTTTGATTACCTTTTTACTCTCATTTCTATAGACGTCGTTTGCTCCAGCGATGATCACTGCGTAGTCCTTTGCAGTAAGGGACGCACACTCTCCTATCATTCCGTTCGTGACCTCTGCAATTTGAGCTCCTGGCTTTACTGTCGAAGTGACCTCCATTTCTCTGCTTCTCTCCAATACGCTTGCTGCTACATCTCGCCCGTGGCTATCCGCAAATATCCGCATCTTCCTGGATTTTCTCTTTATCACTTTCTTCTTTTCTTCTTGAGGAAAGTCATCATTTTCTTCGACAAGCACTCTAAATGAATTTGAGACGGGAATTTCAGTTACATGTACTCCATTCATAGGCCTAGGCTTATTCAATCTCACCTTACCAGCAATCACTGTCGACCAAGTTTCCTTGCTTTCCTCTCTGTTTCCTTTTAATTTATTCATCTCTTCCATTAACTTAGCAATATCTTCCTTTAGCAGCTTTATAATTTCGTCTTTTGAGGACAGTTCGTTTCTCAGGTTATGACATTCGCATGACTGTAGCGGTAGGCCTACATTACGACAATCGGTTTCACTTTTCTCCTCATTCAATTTTACCCGAGATCTTGTGTGATTTTATATGCATTTTTTACTTTTATTTTGCACGACGAGCATAAATCCGTTACGGTTACACTACCTGACGAGACACTAACACTGTTTACTCTCGTCATACTAGAGATCTAAGTTAGCCTAGATGTTTACTCCAAATTACACTAAATTTATTTTAATTATTACTACCTAATAGAATTAATCTAATTTCCTACCAATAAAGAAGAATGTGAAATACGTATATCTTCCAATCGGGTGAAGTCTCGTAAAAGCACCACTGCTTTACTTGGTTCAAACAGTGATTGAAGAAGTCACCGAATCTTTGGATACACGTTCCCACAACTTAATTTAAGTTTATTAAATTATCAATACGAATTTCTAAATACTATCAATATTCCGTATTACACTTGATCTAAGGAAAGTAACTTTATAGATTTTAAACCTCAGTTATAATATTTTACCACTTTTATCAAATATTTACACTAGCTGCTATTTCACTACACTTTCACTGTGACGCCATCTTGTCTCCCTGGAAATATCACGTTATATGTCTATACCTTTGGAATGCACGCACCCCAGCTCACTTGCAGTATATATAGAATTAATATTGACGGGTAGGGCTAAGTAGTATGCTAATAAGGTGATTGGGTTTTATTTTTTTGCGCTGTCAATCTATCGTAGCATTTTCTGCGGCTCCCATATGACAACGCCTGGTGCGGTCGCATCGTTCGCACAGCCCTAGGGCCGCCCCTGAGAAAGTATGCCATGCTCAGATTAATAGAAAAAATACAGGTAGGCCTACGTAAACATTAGTAGGTAGACTCACAGCTGTTTGTTTTGAGGAAATCTGTAAAATTTCTTGGGATCACTTTGTATTTTGTAATTAAAACACCCATACATAGCCCAAAAGTTACACTTCTAACATGTAGGCCTACAGCATACTTGCCAGCTGATTGAAGTCGAGTTCGTAGTTGTCTGCGCGAACCGATTGATATCACGCAGAATCGTTGTCGCCAGTTTCTCGCGGGAGTTTCCACTATTATCATATTAAGCTATTTGGCCAAACCACCGACCACCTATATAATAGTTGTTGTTGTTTGAGTTGCGTTGCTGGACACAAAAGCCTCTTTGCCCAATAACTTCCGACTGGGGACAGATTACAGTTACTGGCCTCGGTGGCCGAGAGCGCTAACGCGTTACCTCGTGCCTCGCTGCTATCGGGAGAGCGTGAGTTCGAATCCCACCTCGGCCGTCCTGATAATCGTTTTCGTGGTTTTCCATTTTCATCACCAGGCAAAATGCCGGGACGGTTCCTTTCAATAGGTCCACGGCCGATTTCCTTCCAATATCCCTTCCCTGACCAGATTACAGCAGCCAAAGCAGGGAAAAGCCGCAGAAAATGGGTCCGTATGATTAAACCACTAATCTCTTGGACTTCGTTTGTCGCATTATCCTCTTTATTATCAGAGGTGATCTTGAGCACTGATGTCTAAATTACAGTAGTCAATCGCACACGCCAAATCTACTATATAAAGCTCAAATACCACTGACTGACTGACTCATCCATTAATCGCAAAATCTCAGAAACTACCGAACGGATTGGAATGACATTTGGTACGCAGCTTCCTCAAGGGCCGCAGACGCTCACTAAGAAAGGATTTTTTGATATTCAGGTTCTAAAGGGGTATTAAGTGGGTAGAACTGCATTTCATTGAATAGCATTATCTCCCGATTGGTTTCATTGGGAGATGTGATACTCGGCATATAAACTCACCATTGAAAATAAGAAGACACGTGTCTGAGGGTTTTTCGATGTGGTGTATATTATGAGGTGAAAGGGGTGAAAAGTGGGGGTTGAAGGATTCCTAACCGAGCGTGTATCTCTTAAACGACATAGGCGAGGAGTTTGGAACTCAGCGGGAAAGAATCAGCATAAAAAATAATAAAATTGGTGTTTGACCGTTTTTTCATAAATCCAATATAGGGGGCCCTTGGGGAGGGGTGAAATTATGGGGGGAACGTAATATGTCTGAGTGTAAAATTATACATGGCCTATGTTGTAGACAATAACACATTACATCTTTTTTGTCTCTTGCTGTTTCATCATACGACGAATACTTAGGGAGTTATTAATGATTTTGTACTTTTTGGCCGGAATTTTCAAAGTCCCAGGAATGACATAAAAATTGATTCGAATGAAATTTCGAAAAATATATTTTTTTAATACTTTTATTATATTTTTCACGTCTTTTAGGGTCGGAAACCAACATGATATTTTGATGTTTTCTTCGTCCCATGCATTCTTGGTTTGAGGTGATAGAATTATTTTCCACTAGGACCAATGCTTATCTACTATATAAAGCTCAAATACCACTGACTGACTGACTCCTTCATTTATCACAAAATCTCAGATACCACCGAACGGATTGGAATGAAATTTGGTATGCAGCTTCCTCAAGGGCCGCAAACGCCCACTAAGAAAGGATTTTTGGATATTCAGGTTCTAAAGAGGTGTTAAGGGGGTATACCTGCATTTCATTGAATAGTAATATCTCCCGATTGGTTTCATTGGGGGATGTGATACTCGACATATAAACTCATCTTAAAAAATAAGACGACACGTGTCTGAGGGTTTTTCGATGTGGTGTATATTATGAGGTAAAAGGGGTGAAAAGTGGGGGTTGAAGGATTCCTAAACGAGTGTGTATCTCTTTTTTTATATAATAATGCATTTTATTAATCCCTTAACGAGTCAAGGACTCATATACAAAAGAAATGTACAGTTTTACCTTGTTGGCGACAAATTACAGTACAATGTTTATTTTACAAAGTTTTCAGTATGAAAATATGTAGAACATTTTGTAGCTTTCAAAAGTTTTTGTACACAATGTGTTCTTCTTTTGTCTTCTCAGATTATGACATTTCTTCAAACTGACATTTTATAATAATTCCACATAAACTGTTTTAGCCTCCTTTTAAAAGATTGGTAGGCTAGGTGCAATTTTTAAATTTTCTGGTAGTCTATTGAATTTTACAAAGGCACTATACTTAATGCTATTACTGCCATATTGTTTGGAATTGATATGGAAAAGTGTTATGTCATCTGCATGTCTAGTTTTGTAAGCGTGTAAATCAGGTTGTTTAGTGAAGTTTAAATTTGTGTGGATTCTGTTGTGTAGGATTTGGTACATTAGGACATTTGATTTGATTTCTGCATTTAGGGCTACTGGTTGAATTTTACTCGTAATATAAAGGTGTTTGGTTGGTGTTAAAAAGGGTAGTTATAAATATTTCTGATGGCTCTCTTCCGAATTACCTCAATTTCCTTTTTTAGGTAATTTGAGCATTTTATCCAAATTGTATTCAAATATTGTAAGTGGCAATGGATTAAGGAAAAATACACTTTCCTGAGTAGATATTTTGGGATATAGTAGCTCAATTTTTTAATCATCCTAGCGGCGGGTGATATTTTTTTTACTAATGCATCAATGTGATTTTGCCAGGAGAGATTTTCATCTATTATTAAGCCTAGGTATTTGACAGATGAGACCCTTTTAACTGCTTTTCCATTCAGCATTATATTCTGAGTGATGTCTAACTTTGTTCTACGCTTAGATATTATTAAATAATTTGTTTTATCTTCATTTATTGTTAATTTATTTGACTGGGTCCAGCCAAGTATGGTATTCATGTCCTCCTGCATGTGTGTAATCAGCGTGTTGGTGGTGTACGCATTGTAAAATATACTTAAGTCATCTGCAAACAACGTTATATTACCATGAAAACGGAGTGTTGCTATGTCATTAATATATACTAAGAAGAGGGAAGGACCCAGTATTGATCCTTGGGGCACACCGTGGGTAATATTAACTTCCTCACTTCTGTAGCCATTTATTTCAATATACTGCTTACGATTAGATAGGTAATTTTTAAACCATGTCCAAGCTATTCCTCGGATACCTGCTTTATCAAGTTTCCCTAAAAGAATTTCATGGTCAACAGTATCAAACGCCTTTCTCAGGTCTATGAAAAGGCCACTCGCTGTCATCTTATTGTCTAAGACATCCTGCAAGATAGAGATAAGATCAATTGTGGCTATTTCTGTGCTTGAGTTTTCTCGGAATCCATATTGCCCTTTGTAGAAATAATCATTTTTATTTAAGAAATTAACAATTCTGTTTTTTACTACTGTTTCGAGTACCTTGGATATGGGTGGGAGGATGGAAATGGGCCTATAATTGTCCGGATTGCTTTTGTTACCTCCGTTATAGACTGGTATGACTCGTGCTATTATTAGATCATCAGGCACCAGACCAGTCTCTAACGATAAATTTATTAAAGTAGTTAGTGGGCTACTCAGCATTTCAATGGAGTTTTTTAACAATTTCACTGACATACCATCTTTGTCTTGGCTACTTTTCATTTTAAGGCTTAATATAATATTGCGAATTTCCATCTCATTAGTCGGGGTCATAAATATGGAATCTGTGTTGACATTAATTTCATTAACTTTCTTCCCTGGGGGATGTTTATGGCTAATTTGTGTGCTATGTTTATAAAGTGAGTGTTTAGAGCATTGCAAATATTTTCTTTTCCTGTGAAAGATTTACCGTCAATTATTATCTCACTGGGACCATCTATGTTTTCAGTTGTGCAGTTGTAGATCATTTCATTGATTACTTTCCAAGTATCTTTTATGCTATCGGCATTCAATGTTAATTTATGTTCATAGTATGAGGATTTCAGTTTCCGTTTTAAAGCTGTCACTTTGTTCCTACATATTATGTGCTCTTCCTTTAAGAGGTTATTGTTTCTGTGAATGCTAGTTTTAAGTTTAGCATGTAGTAGGTCCCTTTGTTTTATTAGTTGAATTAATTCTGTTGTTATCCATGGGTTTTTGTGGTTCTGGTGTATTTCCTTCAAAGGTGAGTCAGTGTTTTCTTTGTTGGGTGTCTGTGTCAAGATTTTGTGTTTCATGGCGATGTAAGTTTCGTTTAGATCATCTAAGCAGTCTATTTGATTAAGATCATTAGAGAATTTGTTTTTGTTCATGTACCGGTAATTTTTATTCACGTTTTTTGAACTAGACCTTTGATTGTTGGGGGCGTATTTAAATGTCATGTTCGAGATTGGGCTTTTGCCTGGATAGTAGTTTGACCAGAAAATCACAGTTACAAGAATATTATGATCACTAATATCACTATTTATATTGCTTATTCTATAGGCATATTTACAGTTATTAGTGGCCACCTGATCAAGGAGTGTACTTGTTGATTCACTTATTCTTGTTGGATAGCGAGTATTGCCTTGTGTGAAACCGTAGCTTGATAGTAGATTGAGGTATGATTTGGTTACATTATTTTTGTTTAATAAGTTAATATTTGTATTGTGCCCGTTTAGACCGGAGTCCGCACGACCACATATGCATTTTACCAAGAATCAGTCAGCACGACAGTCAAAATATCCAGGGGCGCCAGATGGGTTAAAGCTAATCGCAAAAACGATATCAAATGAAAAAAATGCTTTACTGATTTTTGTCTCAATGCAACAATAAGGATAGAAGGAGATTCAACTGGGCATAACACATCATGTAAAATTATCTCATTTTATTCTGAATTTAAAATTGACTGCAAAATAAAATGCTCAAAGCAGCATCATTCATGTGTGGCGACCCACATTACTATTTACACAATGTACAGAAATTTTCAAACACATTGGACAATTATCTTTGTAGACACAAGTCTGATTATCAGTCCTGTAGACTGTGTTCCAAAATTATATCCATTATTTATGATTAAATCCGGTTCAAATTTAATTGTCTTTACTGGAAATACCGTAGTTCACTGGTTGAATTTTCACATAATATTAACACTCGTAGAATAATTGTTAATAGAATTTTTAACTTTCGCTTATTTTTCCAGTTTCAAAAAAATTTTATCTCTGAATTAACACAAATTATGTACACATATTAATGACAACATCTGAAAAGTATCTGACCTTTGAGCATAGCCTCGAAGAACTGTTGCGAAGCACAACAAAATTAAGTGTTCTTCTGACATTAAACGTTTCGAGAAGGGACTCGATTATGAAATTCAAGTTCCTAACAAAATATATGATTTCTGAATCATCAACTTGATCAATAAATTGTTGGACCATTCAACTATTCGATTTTCCACTTGGAATCATTATTAAGAAAAATATTTATATTTGTGGCCATTTTAGTAACTTTCACAACTTGCAATTCTTGAACAGAATGCGGAAATAAGAATTGTAGCTTCATAATAAATTCATTTAGTTCATGACACTAGGATTGAAAACATCCTTCAAATTATTCGTGGTTATAGAATTATTTTTAATTGGCAGTGGCCCATTCTATTATTTTTATAAGAACACAATATTCCAACAACAACGGCAAAGGTCTTCCTCTGAAGAAGAATAAAATACTACCATGACAAATCCGGGTTCTAGCAAAATCAAAGTCTTAATGGAATCCGTAAACAAGGTTGAAATAAGAACTGATGGTTTTTAAGAAATAACCTTTGGGTCATTCATACGACGCAATGTGTAGTTCCAATACTCCTTCTTTAACACTGAGTCATCGAACCTGCTATTTGATTGATGCTCAAATAAAAACCTCCTCATTCCTGCGACTTAAACATGCGCACCTGGGAATGGCATTTTAACTACTCCACACACATAAATTTTCTTCCCAAAATTTATACAATAAATCAAGCCTCTGCTTATTATCAACACTGGAAGATTTATAAACTTACAAGTTTATTTTATTTTACCATTCAGTTCAAATCGTGAATTTACCTCACTTATGATACTCTCTATTTCACTTTCGAATGTGTATCTACGTCTTGATTTTATATAAATACAAAAATATCCTAATTGATACAAATATCATTTGCTTCCCGTTTCATGCCTCTCCGTGTTATCTGAAAAATATACTTTGCTCATTGCAAATATTAACTGTTCAACCAGAACTGTAATGTTGGTTGAATGCGGGCTTGCGCTAACCACTATCCTTCGGGAAATCACCTGTTCCAAACTAGAAATGATTAAACTACTTCATAAGCTCTCTCTCAATGAATGTGATTATTAGAAAATATAAGATCCAAGAATTATTTAGAAAAGTTATGAAAATCATTATTATTATTGGATTATTATTATGATTAGTTATATTATTGTAAATGTGTTTAATTATTATTTCATTATGTGAGAATCCACATGTTAGATTCTCCGAATATGGATAAAATATCCATTTCTCAACAAATAATTATTAATTTTTAGTTACCTCGGCTGATGACCGTGATTATCAAAAAAATATGAAACATTCAAATAAATGCTCGTTATGCTCGGTCATCGATCTTAAACTGTTCTGAGTGCTGAAAATACTCAGAATAACTCTAATATGTCTTGCGTAAATCATTGCAAGATTTAAATACGAAGAAAAACGAATGTGTTGGTCATCTAAAGAAAATGAGTTTGTTCCAATTAGCTAGGCATAATATAAAATTCAAATGTGGCTTACATTTCTCGTTGGTCTTGAAGCGTAGTGAACCTGGTCTGTACCAGATTTATCCAGATACATGCCCTATTGGACACGCACGTCTAATCCTTGTATCGGCCGCCATTATATACCCACAATCTGTCTAACACGACATAGTGGAAATATTTCATGAAGTTTGAAGTAACTGCTGATCCATTTTAATATTGGCTTCAATTAAATCCATAGCATTTCGCTTAAATGGGGTCAGATCTAAATGATCTATTCTCAAATACGTCAGTTGTAACATAACTCACGGTAATCTTTTCAGTACAAGAAAACACTGACAGTCCAAATCAATCAACGGCTGTTCTGAAGATCGTTCCCTGGGCATGGTTTATCACCATCTATCATGCGCGAAGCAACTTATAGTTTCCCTTTGTCGGCTAATGAACAACACCGTGATAGACTGGCCTTCAATATACTGAAAGATCGGAGTGGTTATCAAGTTACAATTTATGAAACTGACTAATTGGATTAAAATATCCAAGTATTGAATTATTATTACTGGACTGTGACAAAGTACTTTCTAGACAAAGTCCAGCATATGTCCATATAGAAATAAAGTATTTCACCAGTGTCCGTAGAAAAATAACAATCACCTTAGTGATTCCCTCTGCCGGAAACTTACTATGTTCCACATATATCGTAGCACTTTTGTGACTATCACAATTTAAAGATATCTTCTGCGTAGATCCGGCAACCATGTGCCTTGGCTCAACGTAGCAGCAGCACCTTGTCATGCAAGAGCTTGGTTCGAAGTGAGCTGCTGATGCTTGGGCCGGTCGGCTTTTATTCAAAACGGTCGGGTCCACGCTGGATCTTGCTGAAATCTGGAAATCCTCATATCTCCGGTGTCTCTGGTCCGATTCACTTGAGACTAAGTGCATTCTCTTTCATTTGGCCGTGCCAGTAATCCGATCCAAGTCTCAAGTCTCTACTCCATGGCTAACTATTTAATCAACAAATAGTCTCGACCTCTGCTACTACTTGCTACGTCACTTAATATGCTCTTGGCTGCACAAAGTTTCCATTCCATTCTAGAAGTAATGGAGCGCGATATTCAAATATCTCAACTTTCAAAAGCGGCTGTAGCCTTTCCCTTGATATCTAGGTGTCTGAATCTTGGAATACCCATTCCTAGAGTTGGGCACAGTATCACCAATGCATAAGGAAAGATTGGCATTGTTTTTCGAGAGAATGTGCTCTAGAGATTGCATGAATTTTGTTGCGTTATTTATGTTAGGATTATATACTGTAATTATAATAATAGTATGCAGGTTATTGAAACGAACAGTATCATTTCTTATAAGCTCTAACTGGATCAAGCTATGGTTACTCTCAACTAGGTTAAGAACTTTTGCATTCCATTTTTGTGGACATAAACTCCCAAACTTCCTCCATCCTGATTGTCTCTGTGTACAAATGCAACAGAGTAGTTGTTTAGGTTGAAGTATTTAGCTTCATTACTTTTTACCCAAGTCTCGGTTACCACTATGACATCTAGATTTTCCACAATATGTATTAGTAGCTCGATATCTTCTAGTTTATTTTTTAGGCTTCTGCTATTTAGGTAAAGACACTTGATTTGGCTAACCTCATTTTTAGTGTCTGCTATGTAGTCGTGGATACAGTCATATTAACGCTCATCAATTGATGTGTGTAAGTCAACATCAACTAGTAGGTCCATGTCTTGATTCATTATTAATACTGTGAATGGGATGGCTGAGCCTTGTTGATGGAAGAGTCTTTTACTAGCGTTTCAATGTCTTCTGGTGAGGTGATCCTGATAGCCTTGTCACTATCTGATTTACGGACGAAAATTTTACAGTCCCGGGTCCAGACGTATTTAAAACCTAAATTACGGAGGTCTCTTGCCTGTTTGTGAAGTACTTTATTTGCTGGCGTCAAATGCTCGTTAATGTAGATAGGCCTAGCCCTTCCATTGATTCCTGCATCACTTGAGTTCAGGTTGGGTTTGGATCTTTTGCCTTTTAGAATTGCGTCTTTTTTTAGCCGGCTGCAGAATTTTACTAGTAAAGGAGGTGGAAGACCTTCTCTGCTGTGTGGTAGCCGATGGCAGGCGTCAATATCGGACTCAACAACTGTGACACCCTATTGGTCAGCGATAGTCTTGACAATTTGAACGGGGTTTTCGTTTGAAGTGAGCGGCACGCCATGAAGCTCTAGGTTGTTTCGCCGAACGTACTGTTGAAGCTCGAGATTCTCTTGCTTTAACAATTTGACCTCACTGCAGGCGATATTCTTATCCTTCTCTAACTCACAAACTCTTTGGATGAGCTTTTCTTATTTCTGACAAGGCTTGTTTCAGAGTTTGTGCGGCAGTTGAAATGTCACTTTTCATACCATCAAAACAATCAGAAAAGTATGTCACGGACTTATGCATGTCATTCTGAGTCTTTTCAATGTTTTCGAGTTTTGTCAGTCGGAGGATGATTTCACAAACAAGATCGTGTAAATCAGGTTTATTTACATTCTCGTCTGGCGAGGCGATTTTAGAAACCTCATCCGTAGTTGACTTATTACTCATTGCACTGCACACGACACAATACCATTGCTTGGCCTTGTCGGACAAAAGCCGGTTAAAAACTTTTTTCTTTATGTTTACACAGGTTCTGTGGTATGATTTACCGCATTCCCCATCACAAATTATGTAATCTTCATTGTCAGTTACACATTTTTCACGACATAGGCGAGGAGTTTGGAACTCAGCGGGAAAGAATCAGCATAAAAAATAACAAAATAGGTGTTTGACCGTTTTTTCATAAATCCAATATATGGGGCCCATGGGGAGGGGTGAAATTATGGGGGGAACGTAATATGTCTGAGTGTAAAATTATACATGGCCTATGCTGTAGACAATAACACTTTACATCTTTTTTGTCTCTTGCTATTTCATCAAACGACGAATACTTAGGAAGTTATTAATGAATTTGTACTTTTTGGCCGGAATTTTCTAAGTCCCAGGAATGACATAAAAATTGATTCGAATAAAATTTCGAAAAATAGTTTTTTTAATACTTTTATTATATTTTTCACGTCTTTTAGGGTCGGAAACCAACATGATATTTTGATGTTTTTTTCGTCCCATGCATTCTTGGTTTGAGGTGATAGATTATTTTCCACTAGGACCGATGCTTATCTACTATATGAAGCTCAAATACCACTGACTGACTGACTGACTCATTCATTCATCAGCAAATCTCAGAAACCACCGAACGGATTAGAATGAAATTTGGTATGCAGCTTCCTCAAGGGCCGCAAACGCCCACTAAGAAAGGATTTTTGGATATTCAGGTTCTAAAGGGGTATTAAGGGGGTAGACCTGCATTTCATTGAATAGCAATATCTCCCGATTGGTTTCATTGGGAGATACGATACTCGGCATATAAACTCATCATTAAAAATAAGAAGACACGTGTCTGAGGGTTTTTCGATGTGGTGTATATTATGAGGTAAAAGGGGTGAAAAGTGGGGGTTGAAGGATTCCTAACCAAGTGTGTATCTCTTAAACGACATAGGCGAGGAGTTTGGAACTCAGCGGAAAAAATCAGCACAAAAAATAACAAAATAGGTATTTGACCGTTTTTTTTTCATAAATCCAATATAAGGGGCTCATGGGGAGGGGTGAAATTATGGGGGGAACGTAATATGTCTGAGTGTAAAATTATACATGATCTATGTTGTAGACAATAACACATTACATCTTTTTTGTCTCTTGCTATTTCCTCTTACGACGAATACTTAGGGAGTTATTAATGATTTTGTACTTTTTGGCCGGAATTTTCTAAGTCCCAGGAATGACATAAAAGTTGATTCGAATGAAATTTCAAAAAATAGTTTTTTACATTCTTTTATTATATATTTCACGTATTTTAGGGTCCGAAACCAACATGATATTTTGATGTTCTTTTCGTCCCATGCATTTTTGTTTTCAGGTGAGAGAATTATTTTCCACTAGGACCGATGCTTATATACTATATAAAGCTCAAATACCACTGACTGACTGACTCATTCATTTATTACAAAATCTCAGAAACCGCCGAACGGATTGGAATGAACTTTGGTATGCAGCTTCCTCAGGGGCCGCAAACGCCCACTAAGAAAGGATTTTTGGATATTCAGGTTCTAAAGGGGTGTTAAGGGGGTAGACCTGCATTTCATTGAATAGCAATATCTCCCGATTGGTTTCATTGGGGGATGTGATACTCGGCATATAAACTCATCATTAAAAATAAGAAGACACGTGTCTGAGGGTTTTTCGATGTGGTGTATATAATGAGGCGAAAGGGGTGAAAAGTGGGGGTTGAAGGATTCCTAACGGAGCGTGTATGTCTTAAACGACATAGGCGAGGAGTTTGGAACTCAGCGGAAGAAAATCAGCATGAAAATAAGTAAATAGGTCTTTGACCGTTTTTTTCATAAATCCAATTTAAGGGGCCCATGGGGAGGGGTGACATTTGGGGGGGGGGGAACTTAATATGTCTGAGTGTAAAATTATACATGGCCTATGTTGTAGACAATAACACATTACATCTTTTTTCTCTCTTGCTATTTCATCATACGACGAATACTTAGGGAGTTGTTAATGATTTTGTACTTTTTGGCCGGAATTTTCTAAGTCCCAGGAATGACATAAAAATTGATTCGAATGAAATTTCGAAAAATAGTTTTCTTTAATACTTTTATTATATTTTTCACGTCTTTTAGGGACGGAAACCAACATGATATTTTGATGTTGTTATTTTCGTCCCATGCATTTTTGATTTCAGGTGATGGAATTATTTTCCACCTGGACCCATGCTTATCTATCTATTTCACTAATGTTATAACAGGATTCCAAATGTTATTGCGGGCGAAGCCGCGGGTAACAGCTAGTATGAGACATAAAAGGAAAAAGCCATATATATATAAAACCTAAAACCACACCAAGAAGCACCAGAAAAATGACTACAAAGACCCCCACAAGAGTCCACCTATATTTTTTTTCAAATGAAATGGAAGGTGATTCAAATAAGACATAATGGCATCCACCAACGGACCTGTAGGACTATGTAGAAGGGACGCGATATTTAAAGGCAAGGGATAATCAAGTCACCTCAATTTCTCCAACATTATCTCCCGCTGCGGATTGAAGTCTTCACACTGAAACAATATGTGATGCAATGTACCTCGTACCACATACACATCTATCATTGTCCCTGAGATGCATGCGCTCCAAAGCGACTGGTGTAAGGGCGTGCTGGAATCTCATTCGAATTATGGCAATAATATGACGCCGCGAATATTTTCCGAACCGGAAACAAGGCGTTGTAGTTACGAATGGTTTTATTGAGAGAAACTTGTTAGATTTACATTTTGCTATCTCTGTCCATTCATTTTGCCAACCACTGACGACTCGCTGATGAATCATCGGTATCCGGATACGTTAGCCCTATATTATAAACAATTCCCTGTCCACATGTCGCATTCTTTGCCCAGAGATCTACTGTTTCGATTCCCGCTATATGAGGATGCCCAGGAATCCACATTATGACCACATCTTGTCCTGTGAGTGTGAATGTATGAAAAAACGGCACTATTTGGTGAAGATACCAATTATTTGAATGCAGAACATGAGGTAAGGCATTAATAACACTCAAAGAATTCGTGCATATTAGAACTTGAGGTAGACGATGGGCGTGAATATAATGACAGGCCTGGCGTATCGCAAAGAGTTCAACTGTTAAGATTTTAAGATGGGAAGGGAGGCAATAAGTGCGAATAACCTGTCAGAGTCAGAAAAAGGTTCAAGAAATCGGGCTTTTGGTGGGACTATGTTCAATTTTCGGTGATACGGGGAGAATATAAGAGACTCCAGAACAGAAAATACAAAGACTATGTGATCTCAGTTGAATCAAAATTAACCACCAATCCAAAGCATTTATGGAATTTTGTAAACAATAAAAGAAAATCTTCACGTTTACCATCCACTATGTTTCAGAATGGAATCGAAATCAAGGACAAGAAAACTATTCTTAATAAATTTGCAGAGGGCTTCAAGAAGTATCACTCTCCTGCGAGGCCGTGTCACTCGTCTGTCCCAATCGTGTGTAATCAGGGATTGATGTCGATCCGGACTACGCCCTTTGAAGTGTGTGAGATTCTGTCATCATTGGATACTGCAAAATCGTTTGGGGCTGATGAGATACCAGGTCTTGTACTTAGAGAATGTGCTCCTCAGTTGGCGATACCTCTCAGTGCAATTTTAAATATATCTTTTAAATCTGGATGCTTTCCGTGTGAGTGGAAGAAGGGATACGTAATTCCAGTATTCAAAAAGGGTGACAAAAGGGTATTTGACAACTATAGGCCAGTCGTCCTGCTATCCCTCCTATCAAAGGTGGCGGAGAAGATTGTGTACAATAGAATATACAGGTCAGTCGGCCAGTACATTAATGTTGCTCAGCATGGATTCGTGCAGAAGCGCTCGACTGTTTCGAACCTGGCAGTGTACGTCAACTTCATATCAAATGCCTTGGACAGGAGTCAACAAGTAGATGCCATATACACAGATTTTTCCAAAGCCTTTGATTCCGTACAACATGAGGCATTATTAATCAAATTGTCGGCGTATGGAATAGGCGGCAGCGTTTTAGAGTGGATTAGAAGCTATCTCACTGAAAGAATTTGCTTTGTTAAATCCGATGGTCAAACTTCAAATCCATACTTTCCAACTTCTGGTGTTCCTCAGGGTTCCATCTTGGGGCCACTTTTATTTGTAATCTTTATTAATGATTTAACTGGGGTGTTCAAGAATAGTAACTGCCTTCTATACGCTGATGATTTGAAACTGTTTCGAGTAACAGACCACGAGTCAGACTGTGACTTGCTTCAATTAGACCTACATCTACTAACAGATTGGTGTACTAAGTGGTTACTTGACCTTAATATATCAAAATGCAATGTGATAACATTTTCTAGGAAGTTGGCGCCTGTCATGAGGAATTATAGTATAAGTAACTCTGTATTAGTGCGTGTGAATGAAGTAAACGACCTAGGTATAACAATTACCAACGATGACGGGCTGTCATTTCTAAAGCATGTAGATAAGGTGACAAGTAAGGGGTTCAGATTACTAGGTTTTCTGAAGAGAAATTGTAGTGAATTTGCCAATATAGGTTCTCTCAAAATTTTATTTTTAGCATATGTAAGGTCGACTGTTGAATACTGTTGTGAGGTATGGCTGCCTTCTCAGCAATATGCTATTCAGCGGTTAGAGAGAGTGCAGGTGAGATTCATGAAGTGGATCAGCTGTAGGTATATGGGCATTCGACTCTCTACATTGGATTATGAGACCTTCTGTGGAACCATGGGTATGCGGTCTTTGAGGTCTCGCCGCATGTGTGCCAAAGCCATGTTTCTATATAAGTGTCTGACCAATAGAATCGACTGTGCGCCCCTTTTGTATTTGATTCCGCTTCATGTTCCAGGCCGCAATACAAGGCAAAGACTCACTTTCCGGATCCAGAAGTGTAGAACTGTAGCCCATGCCAATTCCTGGTTATTGATGGCGTTGCGCTCTCTAAACCATCTTGATAGCGCTATAGATATATTTTACTCGAAGCCTACGGAAATTCGTAGATCATTGTTGAACTCAAGATCGTAGGTGTTTGTTGTATATATAGTGTGTAATAATTGTTATTTTAATTTAAGTGTATAGAGAACTTAGTTTATAAGCTTGAATCAATGTTTGTTTCTAGGTTAGTTAAATAGTTGCTTTTAAGTAAATTTAATGTTTATTATGTTTTATTATATCATCTGTAATTGGGTGCCTATCCTGTTGATGGTAAATAAATCTATCTATCTATCTATCTAAGTCCGGAGAGTAAAAGGCCGATCCCACGCGATCAGGTCGAACCATCTTTGAACCATCATTACAGAAAATAGTATAATTGGAATACAAATCCTGAATATCTCGAAACGCACGAGAAATGATATCCGTATGATTCTTGAACATTTGAAATAACAGAGGAAAGGAAGTATGCAGAATCTTCGGTTGGGTATGCAAAACCCTGTAGGGTATTGTATATGGGAGTGCTAAACGGGTTTGCAACACATCCTTCCGGAAGGGTTGTAAAATCTCATAAGCCATGACAAGAGCAGGTTTATGTGAGCGATCTAAACGATTTTGAGCGTAATATTCCATCAGAAGTTGTAATTTAAAGATAATCGGAGACGCCATTATTGACAGTTTGTAGACTAAATATTTTCCCCCTATAAATGTGCGTCGATGTGATAAAGGTAACTCACCGGCTTCCACTAACAATGCACTCGTGGGGGTGGAATCCAAAGCCCCTAGGATTATGCGGATGGCTTTATATTGTAGTCTATCTAACATTAACAAACGACTGTTCGCCATCACATCATAAAAACTGCCTTAATCTAATTGTGAACGAATTATGTTCTTGTACACTGCCAATAATAATGCGGGATCCGCTCCCCAACGACGCCGTGTCAGAGCTCGAAGGACCTGTAACCGTTTTTCGATTTTAACATCAAGATATCGTACCTGCCGTGTCCACAGGAGTTTATCGTCAATATAAATGCATAAATATTTGATATTGCGCACAACATCTACGGTACCCTGTCGAAATAAAATAGGGGTCCGATCGTACCGCCGTTGATGCGTGAGAATTATGGCAGAGTTCTTACCCAGAGTTGTTTCAAAGCCGTGATTAAATAACCACTCATGGGCTAGAGTCAGTGAAGAATATAAATTTGTTCGACATTGATGTAAAGTGTCACGGAAACAATAAATCATAAAATCATCCGCTTATTGTATGATACGGGCATAAGGCAAAATCACCGATTCTAATTGTTGAGTATAGATTGAAAACAGAAGCCCACTCAGTATGTCGCCTTGCGGAAAACCCTGAGACGTCTGACGGTGGTCCAGCATCCCCTCGGGGGTACGTAATATGAGACGCCGATGATTAAAAAAATTGTGAACAATACAAAGAAATGGAGAGGGAAAGTATAACTCCTGCAGTTTCCGTTGTAAAAACATTGGATCTACGGCATCGTACGCCCCCTTAATGTCCAGACAAACAGCAATGGTGTGATGTTTGCGTCCTATAGCCAACAAGACATCAGTTTAAAAGACAGAAAGAGCATCTAGAGTACTGCTACGTTTACGAAATGCAAATTGATACTTAGAGAATATGTTGTAATATTCCATACACCATTGCAAACGTTGCAATAAAACTTTTCGAAATAGTTTCCTTACACAGGATCCTAAATTGATCCCACGATAATTCTGAAGGTCACGTGCGTCCTTCAACGGCTTTAAGATATGAAGAACCTCAAAGATAATCCACTCAGCTGGAAACGTGCCAAACTGTAAAAACATTATTATATACAGAAATAAGCATCTCCAGTGCCTTAAAGGGAAGATGGACATCATCTGATATGTGATGGAATCCACACCCGGACTAGTCGAAATTCGTACACCGTAGGGCGGATTGAATGTACACATGCGTTATAGGTTGCAGTAAAACGTTGAAATGATCTGAAGCTGTATAAGACGGCATACGGCCCTTATTGGAAACTGTATCTGGTGTGAGATTAAGATACAATTCTTGAAAACCTTGCCGGCTAAGTCCGGGAGACGGCCCAATACAGCGTGTATTGGACAAACTTTTGATGGTAGACCATAACTTAGATAATGAGGTAGTGCCATTTAAGGAGCTGATGTAATTCTTCCATGCAGCGCGTCTCTTTTCATTAAAGACTCGTTGGATCGTGGCTGTGACGCGCTTATACAAGGTATAATTGTCAAGTGTACTATGTTTCCGATATTTTCGTAAACACGCCTTCCGTCTTTTGACTAGTGAGGCGCACTCAGCATCCCACCACTGTACAGTCCCAGGGCGTTGGAACCTAGTATAAGGAATCGTACGCTTCGGGTGATAAAAAAACCAAATATTGTTGAATAAGTTGATACAAAAGGGAGTATTTCTGACGTGAGAGGGGTGGGATGCTGCCCAGATTATCCTGAATGAATGTCTGGAAGAAGTCGAAATGAAACTATTTTAAGGAACGAGTTATTTTGGTGCCCCGGTGTATCGATGGTGCTATCCCAGTGCGATCATAATAGATTAATATGGGGAAGTGATCACTCTGATGCGTGTCCCCGATCGTGCACCACTCTAATTTATGCGATAAGTCCGGGGTATTGAGAGATAAATCTACAGCACTTTTAGGACTGCCCGGGGGTGTTATTCGCGTAGGAGAACCGTCATTTAACACATTTAAGGAAAATTTGGAAATCGCATGAGCAATATGTCTGCCTTTGGCATTGGTGCGTTCATTGCCCCCAGAGGCCATGGTGTGCTTTAATATCTCCTAGAATCAAATGTTTAGATCTTTGAGACACATATTTAAAATACATGTGCCACTGTTGCTGCGTGCCCTGAACACGTGTTGGGCAATAGATATGACTGACATATATATCTCCGACCCCCAAAAAAAAAATGATAACAAAAAGGGAGTTGATAAGGCAAGGACACCGGAGTTATTTGTAAATCCGTTTTACAGAGAGTTATTAAGCCTCCGTATCCAGGACCATCTTCACAAAAGACCGTATAATTAGGAATATGAAAACGATAATGGGGATATAGCCAAGTTTCTTGGATAAATATGATCTCGGGGTGATATGTTGATATTACATGAAGAAATTCATGCTTCTTATTCACCACTCTCCGACAGTTCCATTGGAGCAGCCACATCCTTCACCCATGAACGACATGAGATGAATAAACAGACGAAACGAATACAACCCATAAAACTATTGACGAACTTCACCAGTGCTCATTGGTCGGGGTTTTTTCGAGAGGTGGAAGTAATGGAAGTATTTTATCTAATACATTTTTAACACTGTGCATTGTGGCCTAAAAGTTCCATGAGCGCTGTAAATTCGTCGATGATGATTTGAGTAGGAGCAGACCTAGCGGGCCCCGACTCGGGTGCCAGGCGCCGGACACCGGATGTACTTGGCTTTCTGGGCTGCTCAACGGGTGATATCCGTTCCACGGTTGGGGTTTTTATCAGTTGCATATAAGCCGACCTAACATATCTCAAGGGTGTAATAACTTTCGGAGCCGGATGCATCAACTCATGAATTTACGCTTGCGCGGAGGATCAGATCTTTGCCCACTGAACGGAGCTGCCAAAGGGGTGGGGAATTGTTAGGGGAGTGCTGAAGGATGAAAAGGGGTACTTGTCTGGCGCTTCACAATTTCATGGTAAGATTTGTTCTCAGTACACATCTACCTCTTTATCTCCACTTGCTGCTGATGTACCTAACAGCGCACCGCCCCCGCCATATGATTTCCTTAACAATTAACGCACTTGAATAGCACTTCTTTACAGTCAATCGTTAAATGCTCCTGTGCACATTTTCCACATCTAGGGCCCCGGGCCCGCCAATGAAGTTGCACATGCCCGTACCTCTGGCACTTCTGACACCGAAGAGGTGAAACAATATACAACAATATCCTAAAGCACATTGAATATGCTGACATGAGTCGGCAAGTTTTGAGTTTCGAAAAATAAATTTACGGTGCCCGTTCCTACTTTTTACGATTTTCCATCTAAAGTTTTGGTACGAAAAAAGCGTTGTAAATGAACGATAGGTACGGGAGAATCAATGAAACGCATTAGTCCCACTCGTTGTATGCTTGACGATGGAATAAAGGCCATTACATTTCTAACCTTTATTACTGGATGTTCCAAAAATGAATTGGCATCTCGAAGTGTGTTAAATTGAATTTGAACCCGATTGCGCCCTTTCCGTTGGATTTCTTGAATTCCTGGAATTTTACGCTCGTAAAACAAACGTCCCAAAGACATTGGATGCAGGTGTCCAATTGCTTGAGGCTCAACACCTTGGACAAAGACTATATACGGCCCGGTATGATTTGGTGAGTAGCGATAGTCACTGGGAGGGGTACGAGGTTGTACAGGGGTTTGGACCACAGGAGTAGCCCAAACTTCCGACGTTGTAGTGTTCTCATGTTCATCCACAATATTCATTGCATCAACACTGGCGTACCGAGTGAGTTAGCCGTGGTCGTTACGGCATGACTGCTGGCAGTCGCTCACATCCGGGAGGCGAGGAGGTTCGAATCCCCCCGCCGGCAACCTTGAAGATGGACTTCTGTGGTTTCCCATCTTCCTTCCAGGCAAATGCCGGGGTTGGTCCTTAACTATAGGCCACAGCCGCTACCTTCCAACTCCTCGACCTTCCATTCCAACTTTCCTCCCCAACGGTACTTGTAGCTCACCCATTGGGTGTGCGTCTCGAAGCAGCTACAAAAACTGGCGAGCCGAACATGTCCTCGGACACTCCTGGCACTAAAAGCCATACGCTAAAAAAACACAGGCATAACCATCAATAATAACCGCAGACGAAATATCCGGTGGGAGGCCTATTTGACCTCCCCCACTCTTCTCTGACATTGCGGCGAAGAATATCCGAATGTATAGTACTTACACAAATCGCAAACAAGCACAAAGAAGTAAAGACGAAAAACATACTAAATATGGAAAGCAAATCGCACACCACACCGAACACTGCACACGCAAACACCAGACTAAGCGACGGATATGTTTCTGTGTTCACAGCGGACGAGTGACTGTATATAATAGAAGTGAAGGCATGGGAAGCTACTGCAGCACGCGTAGTGGTGTGGAAGCGAACTACAAATATGAAAATATTATCTTCCAAACAACTGTACGAGAAAGTTCGCGTTCTAATTATATATTAAGCAATATTATTATTATCATTCATGATTGGTCCGTCATTTTAGAAATGCCAGAAAATACGTAGATGAAATATTACCAACAACCTATTTTTGTGAATATAACCGTAGTACAACAAGTTGGTACACAAACTAAGCATTCTGATTCTGTGTATACCTAGAAAACATCCGCAGCTGCGACGTGACCTTTAAAATACCTATTAGTATTATTATTATTCCATTTATCTCAGGACCAGTAACTTTGAGAAATTATTTCACCCCCCCAAAAAAAACTAATCAAAAGATCCTAATTGACTGCCAATTTACAACTCCGAGATATGGACCCATTTTTGTGAAAATTGTGAATCTATGAATAGCCTAATGAACACATTGTACATCTATGCTGAATTTCGGTGATTCGTAGTTATTTCACCCATGTTCTAGAAGTGAATGTTACATTCCATATTACATTCCATACAAATTTATTAACGTTTTTAAGAAGTTTGAAACAGAATTAAGATCGCTGTAATGATAATTCTCAGCCTGGTTACATTTTAAAATTTGTAAAACAGTAAATTAAATACTGCATGCCATTAGACAAGACAGATAGGCTACCTGTAAATTACCAGATAGGCTACCTGTAAATTAGGCTACCGTGAACACAAATAACACCCCCTTATTCCACAGGACAACACAGGAAATTACAAAACAAATAGATAGTAAACTCTATTCAATTAATATTTTTCACTATACATCACTAACATACATACTATACGGTACATCATGACTAACTTGCAAGATTTAACAGCAAGGAAGCAACTGTTCCAAAGTTACCTTTTTTTTAAATTCAAGAGTTAGGATATTTATTAAGCAAAATGACAAAGCAAAATTTGGAGATAAACTGGACTAGCCTACTTTTCCAACAAGAAAAAACATCTTGTAAGCCTAACAGACACAATTAGGCTACATCCTTTTTATTTTAAGGCTTTGTCCAATATTAAACTTTGGTGGCGACTGTTGTCTTATTGAACAAAACTTCTTAAGCCCCTATGTTGTTCATTCTACCATATATGCATCGCCGTCTACAATTCTCAAGCCGTGTCATAAGGTTTGGCAACACCGCCTATCTGCCATCTGGGAGGCCTAGCGCAAGCACATGGTAATTGCTAACACTGCGTAAACACATAGATTTTGACGCAAATTGTTACCGAAAATACAACAGAACATAACGTCCGCTGTATCTACACACAAATATCACAAATAAAGGATACATATTATCATGCTACGTACTGTCGATTCCCGATAAGGTAATAATAAAAGGCTGTACTATTCCTCAATGTCCCAATGTCTGAAGATTTCTTTTCTTGCTGCTATGCTCACCGCCGTCATTGACGCGCTCAGAAAATGTATTTAAGACTATTCTTACTAACTTACAACTTGATAATGAATCCTTCACTTTTTGTCCACTGATACACTCATCATAGTCACAATAGGTCTCCCAGCTTAATGTTGACAATCTAACAGTTATGTTCCACTGGTCACTTAATTTAAAAATAGGTAGCTTTTTATTGAAATCTAACTAAAAGCACTTGCCAACTGAGTACAGTTCATAATGTACTGGAAAATACAGGGCACATTAAGACACCAGTATATGAAAAAAATCCACAGCCTGCGTCCAGTCTCCGACCGGGTCAGGAATGGAATGAATGAAGCCCCCATCTAGCGGCGAGGATATGAACTGTGCCGGCTGCCGAGGCCTGACGCACTCCTCTGGGGCAATGATTAAATGAATGACAGATGAAATGAAATGATAGTGGAGAGTGTTGCTGGAATTACATTTTGACAGGGAAAACCGGAGTACCCGGAGAAAAACCTGTCTGCCTCCGTTTTGTCCAGCACAGATCTCACATGGAGTGACCAGGATTTGAACCACGGATCCAGCGGTGAGAGGCCGGCGTGCTGCCGCCTAAGCCACGGAGGCTTTCACACCGGTATATACCAAAACTAAATTAGGCCTACTAGACATAGAAATTCCACCTCGCTGCAGTGATCAAAACGTTGTAATATAACCAGTTATTTTAATAGTGCTGCCATAATTTGACTTACAGCCATGAACACAACACTTCCTAGATATCTGAAATAGTTTAATGAAATATTAGTGAAGAATTTGCAGGGGCGTATTCTTAGGGCTACCGGCGGTAGCCCAAGAAAATTACATTATAAATAAATAACACTTCATTACAGTTTCAACAAAGCATTCAAACTTTCATGCACATTCTTCTTTATCGAAAGAAATAATGGTTAGTGGGTAGTCAGAGCGGCAACGCAGTAGAAACCGATCAAGAAAGTGGCAGCCTTACGCCGCTCTCCCCATCTCTCCGCACCCACCCTTGTTCCGTGCAGGCACAGCGCTCATTTTAGCGAGCGAGTTGCCGCTACAGCCAGCGGTTTCTTTGAAGTTAAAAGCATTTAAAGCAACAATTAGCCTATAATGAATATGCGTTATCGCGCACATAGATGTGAATATGTTTTAGAAGTTGTAGTATTTTCGATGTGTGATTTATTTAAGTGTGTGAGATGAAGAATCTTTATGTAGTGTTTTGTATTAACTGTGTGAGTTGTGATTTTGTAAGAAGATTATGGAACAAACACCTGCGGGGGCTTTAAATGCCAATGACTGTATAATAGAGAGATTGTTAGACGTTCCTTTCAGCCGTCGTCCATACAGTGAGGAAGTTCATATTATTCATATGACAAGGCCTACACCCGAACTGCAATTGTGTGCCAGTGTATACACGTCATTTCACATCATCTACATATGCTAGGTGGAATAGGTTACCTGGCAGTTCTAAACTGTCTAAATTGTACTGCTGGCCGTGTTTGTTATTTATTCGTGAAGTTAATGTATGGTCAAAGGAAGTGTTTTCAAATATGAACCATTTTGGCACGGCAGTTCAAAAGCACGTTTTGTGTAATATTAAACTCAGTGGTAGCCCAGATCTTCAGACCAGTATACGCCACTGAGAATTTGTTGGTTAAATTGATAACAAGGCATAGGTTACATTAACAACTTAATACGGGAAATACTCACTTCTGTAACTTTCGGTACGTCTGATTTACCACGAGGAATTTCACAGGTGTTGAATTAGTTAATGTATAGTCCTACTATAGGGCCTTGCCCTCTAGGACATCCTCTGTATGAAAATAAAAAAAAATTAGTACGAACTGCTTTTAGATGCTGTCCTATAAAAATAAACGATATTTATGAATAAAACTTAGCATGTGGTCTTACGTGTTTATAGAATTTACGGACCCGCCTAAACGTTGCCAATTCTACCAACAGCACGGCTTGAGAATTATAGACGGCGATGACATACAGTATGTCATGACTAGAGCTAAGATTCTGTTGAGCAATAAATTACCCTCTAATGCCCTAAAAACAATGTATTTATAATCTTAATATCAAGAAATTACCTCAAATAATCTTTAAGACATAAATCATTTGAACCAGCCAACTCATAGGTTGGGTGTGAATTTGACATACTGTATAAATTACCTAAATCAGCCTGAAAATAGATGCATGTATAATTAAGGAATTTGATGCATTTTAAGGGGTGAAGTTAGGATTTTCCATCCTCTATTACACTATGAAAGTGTAAGTATGCACACAAGATACTACCGAACAAACAACACATTCAAAATCATCTACTGGTGTTCATGTTATCCCCCTGCACAAACTAAACATGTGACAATGTGATCGATTGCTCACACATATCAAAAAATCTCCCAAACTTACAAATCACAGCAAAACATGAAACCAACATGTCAATACACATCTTTGATTTCACCATCACAAAGGAAATTAACTAGAAATACAAATTCAACATTTACAGGAATTCTACAAGGACTGATGTTAAGAAAGACTATTTAACATATTATTTACTCATTTCATTTATAAGGTTATTCATATGTTGGCAACTATGTACCAAAGTTATGTTGACAATGCAGACCTAATAAATCAAAAATTGATACAGTGTAGTTGGTATCGTAGAGCCAAAAGGACGTTAGAAAAGATCTGTGCCTGTTCATTTTTTTCACCACAAATAACCTGGAAACCTCAAGGAAATATTACTCACTTAACAGGTTATGGCGCACAGAACGTACTGACAGTTTTTGTGAGTGAACCAGGAATCAATACTGTGAGGTTAGCGGAATGTCGGAGGAAGAATAGTGACTGCATTAGCGTAGGCCTACTTTGAAACATAAGGAAAAATGAATGACGAGGAGAGACAAAGAGAGACTTTTCGCCGGTAAGAACTACGACAATTGGAAATTCAGACTTGAAGTCCTACTGGACGAGAAGAAACTGATGTTCCACATCACAGAAGAAGTTCAGTATGCTGAAGCACCAGCGGGCTAGACAACAGCAGCTCGAGTGGCCAGGGAAGCAGCTAATGAGAAACTCCGGCAGAAAGATATGTATTGCATTAGACTTATTGTGAGTGCTCTAGCTGATGGTCATTTGGAATATTGCAGAGGACATGATACAGCCGTCAAGGTCTGGAAAACTTTAGCAGACACTTTTCAAAGGAAATGAATTGCCAGTCATCTTCAGGCAAGGAAAGCGTTGCTTGCAATGAGACATAACCCTACTATTGAGACTTGAAAAAATCAGTTTCTGAAGTTTGACAGACAAATTCGAGAACTTAAATCTGCTGGAGCAAATACTTATGAGATAGATGTGATTTGTCATTTGTTATTGACCATGCCAACTGACTATAGTATGGTTGTAACCTCTATAGAAACCATGTCTGCAAACGGTGAGAACTTAACCCTTCCTTTTGTCAAAAATAGACTTTTGGATGTAGAAACTAAAAGGAATCTCCAAGGAAAACAGAAACCACAGAGGGATGAGTCAAAAACTGCATTCTTTACTCGACCAGGACAAGTAAAGAATGGAGGAAAACAGGAACACCAGTACCAGCAGCCAAAGACTACTGCAACAACAACAACATACAATCAGCACCAGTTCAAGGTATTTTCTGGAGCTAACAGTAATGTTAAGCCTGCTTCACATTCTTACAAGTTGGTAGGTTTTTACTGAGTGTTAACACTACCTAAGGGAAGATGATGAGAGAAAAAAGGAGGTGGGTTTAGGAGCGAAAACAATTTTTAGGTAGAAAGGTCGAGAATCCAACACAAAAGCCTAAAAATCAATAGAAGTAAGTATTTAGAGAAATATTCCACTGCACAAAGCCCGTGAGATACCTCAAATGTATAGGGACCTGACCACTGCTAACGGGAAATGCAGCGGGAGCTGGGTTGCCTGCGAGCAAGCGGTAAGCGCTCTTTCCCTCCCAAGCTGAGATTTGGGTATTATGGAGAAGGGTGATACTCTGGCAAGACAAAGTAAGCCAAAAGTAAAGGATTTACTAACTTTCCCCTCAGAAGGGTTAGATTTTATCATGCAATCGAAAATGCTGGAAAGATTTGAATTTGCAGTAATATTTTTATTTTTGGGCACTGTTGGATCTCTAGCAAACCAACCGAATGCTCCCAGAGTGGGAAGGGATAAAGAAACTTTAGTGCTCTTAGCAATTTTTTTTGGTGAAAATCCTATAAGAATACCAATTGTTGCAATGAAGGTAGGCTAAGCTTTTACCCAGCTGGATGCCGACTAAAAGCTAAGAACTGAGGAAAACCTCGGACCTAACTTAAACAAATCTGAGATTTTGAAAGCAAAACATAAGTCCGAGAAAAATCTCTGTAAATAGGTAGCTGACGGAGCAAGCCTTAATGATTTGCTAAAATTAGCTGTGAGAGCTAAAAGAAACTTTAATAACGTTGTTATTTTGACTTTTGTTTCAAATGCAACTAGTGATAAAGGTTTTCTTGTTTTAGAGATAGCCTTTTTTATTTTGAAATAAGCGATAATTTTGGGAGATGAATCAGGGAAGAGAAGGTCCTGCCTAACCGTGATTCTAGCGAGAGAGATAAGAGCAAAAATAATGAATAATTTATTTAACAATAAATATAAATTTTAGATAAGTAACAAATTGTTAGATTTAGAATCTTGTTTTTGGAGTTAAGAAGAACTTTTTCTTTGGTTAGTTCTACAAACATTTGAAGGTCTCAGACCTAGTAAAGGGAAAGTACGAAATGAACAATTTAAAGTAGTTACAAGTTTCAAACCTGTTACAAGCACTAAACCTGTGCAAAGGTTTTAAAATGTGCTTAAGATTAAAAAATTTAAAGCTTTTAAGCACAATGAATTGCACAGTAATTTTCACCTTTATAAATTAGGTAGGATACAAGCACTATTGGACTGCCCTTCTGGCAATCAAAGAGGCTATGAACAAATAGATTAAGTTCCTGTTCGTAGCAGGAGGAAAAAGTAGAATTACAAGCGGAGGTTACCGCTATTTTTAAACAGAGATTACTAGATGTGAAATACAAAAATGTACAGGTCGTATTAACGAAGCCTGGAGAGAAAAAAAACCATTAAGTACAAAAGTTTAAAGATTAGAAGATAGCTAATTCCTGAAATAGCAGGATAAGGAAAAAGGAGATAAATAAATGGTTACTACAACCATTTATAGTTACGCGGAATTGAATAAGTGAAACAGTCAAATAGTACAGGTCACCTTTGTGAAGCCTGGATTATACAAATTAGATAATCATTTTTTAATTAGAAAAAGCATAACTCCCTAGTTTTAGAAGGGAAGAACAATACATATTAAAATGTGGGCTAGCCACATATGTTGACGCAGTATGACTATATGAGAAATAGAACACATTTGGGAGGGTGCTTAATTATAAGCGAGGCCTCCTTGTGTTTTAACTAAATTAAGATATTAACCTATATTGTGTTAGTAAAAGGTATTAAGGATAAAGGAATTGGAGTTAAAAGTTCTGGCCAGTTTTATTGCTCTCAGTCAATCGCGGCGCGGTTGAAATTAGCACACACAATTCGAAGCACTGATAGTTTGTTGATAGGTTGAACATTTCCACTATTGTAATGTATGTAAGTTCGTAGAACAAGAGAAAGTTGTTGCAGTTATGGAGAACACTTAGTAAAATTTGAACTTGAATAAGTTTATTGCGTTTGAAAGTTTATGGTTTGCAGTTAGTAGTTCCATTTAACGGGAAGTTCCAGTAATTTGATGGTATTGAGCATAGTTCTTTGCAGTTTGAAGTATATTAGGAATGGAAAATTCTAGAGCTGTAATGATAGTTAGACAGAGCGATAGAGTTCCCACGGTGGAAAAAGCTAAGTCTATAGACAGCGGTTAATTTGACTTAAATCCCTCGTTGTGGGAAGGTAATCCCATTTATTTCGTACAAGAAGTACTGGATTACATGTTATAAAGCCAGCTTGGATAGCTAAAGCCTGACAAAGAAAATTCCACGAAGACGGTTATTGCATAATAGTGAGCAATTCCCCACGCTGTTTATAAAATTGTATTAAAAGCGTTCAGCATATTAAAACTATTAAAACAAGTTTAAAATCATTGAAGATTTGTACTTAGCTTTTTCATGGCTGAAGAAAGTAGATGATCCTGGCGACCTTTAGCTTACATCCACAACATGGCGTTGATTTAAAATTATACCTCTGGGGAGAGGAGGTAGCCTCTTAGAAAGGCCGAACTCACACGTTGACGACTCGATTAGAAGTGAGAGCCGCTGAACGGCGCGTGAAGGGAACAGGGAGACGAAAGAGAGGCTGTAAAAGACAAGAGAACATATGTCAGAAGGGGAAACATAACAACAACAAAAATCCTTTATACACACATCAAAAAAAGTTTTGCATCACCTCGGTTCCAAGAGTTTCGGAACCTTTAAATACAAAGGGAATAGAGATCAACACAAACAACATTTCAGCTCGTTTTATTGCTCATGAGACCCACACATTGCATGTTGTACCATCATACAGCTAGACTTTCAGCATTTGTGGTCCAGATTGCAGTACACACCACTACCTCTAATACCCAGTAGCACGTCCTCTTGCATTGATGCATGCCTGTATTCGTCGTGGCATACTATCCACAAGTTCATCAAGACACTGTTGGTCCAAATTGTCCCACTCCTCAACGACAATTCGGCGTAAATCTCTCAGAGTGGTTGGTGGGTCAAGACGTCCATAAACAGCCCTTTTCAACATATCCCAGGCATGTTCGATAGGGTTCATGTCTGGCGAACATGCTGGCCACTGTAGTCGAGCGATGTCGTTATCTTGAAGGAACGCATTCACAAGATGTGCACGATGAGGTCGAGAATTGTCGTCCATGAAGACAAATGCCTCTCCAATATTCTGCCGATATGGGTGCACTATGGGTCGGAGGATGTCATTCAGGTATCGTAAAGCCGTTTCGGAGCCTTCCATGACCACCAGTGGCGTACGTCGGCCCCACATAATGCCACCCCAAAACATCAGGGAACCACCACCTTGCTGCACTCGCTGGACAGTGTGTCTAAGACGTTCAGCCTGACCAGGGTGCCTCCAAACACGTCTCCGACGATTGTCTGGTTGAAGGCATATGCGACACTCATCGGTGAAGAGAACGTGATGCCAATTCTGTGGGGTCCATTCAGCATGTTGTTGGGCCCATCTGTACCGCGCTGCATGGTGTCGGGGTTGCAAAGCTGGACCTCGCCATGGACGTCGGGAGTGAAGTTGCGCATCATGCAGCCTATTGCGCACAGTTTGAGTTGAAACACGACGTCCTGTGGCTGAACGAAACGCATTATTCAACATGGTGGCATTGCTGTCAGGGTTCCTCCGAGCGGCAATCCGTAAGTAGCGGTCATCCACTACAGTAGTAGCCCTTGGGCGGCCTGAGCGAGGCCTGTCATCGACAGTTCCTGTATCTCTGTACCTCCTCCATGTCCGAACAACATCGCTTTGGTTCACTCTGAGACGCCTGGAAACTTCCCTTGTTGAGAGCCCTTCTTGACACAAAGTAACAATGCGGACGCGATCGAACTGCGGTATTGACCTTCTAGGCATGGTAGAACTACAGACAACATGAGCAGCGTACCTTCGTCCTGGTGGAATGACTGGAACTGATCGGCTGTCGTACCCCCTCCGTCTAATAGGCCCTGCTCATGCATGGTTGTTTACATCTTTGAGCAGTTTTAGTGACATCTATGAACAGTCAAAGGGACTGTATCTTTGATACAATATACACAGTCAACGTCTATATGCCGGAGATCTGGGAACCGAGGTGATGCAAAACTTTTTTTGATGTGTGTACAATAATTTGTCTTCATGGAGCAGTGTCTTCAAAGAGATGTTAGCTGGCGACAAGGACGACGCCTGGTGGATTGGTGAGGAAGTTCTCTTGAGCTCAGAGAGGTTGAGGAGCTTCGGTGGTTTGCTGCAAGATGCTGCTAGGCTGTCCATGGAAGATACAGATCTAGAACAGACTCAAAGACACAATAAATTCCTGCTCAAAGGAAAGAAGAATTACAAAGGGATCACTGTTGGTGTCTGCGAAGAAAGAAATTAAATAAATAAACTAAACAAAGAACAGCAAGAGCTAACTCTGACTGAACGTGTATTCCAAGGAATACACCACAAGTGCAACAACTGTGGGGGCAGTGGTCACCTACAGAGAGACTGTCCCAGCCCAGGTAACACTCCTTGGCGACCTACAAAGTTTTCAGGGATGCAAACTGGTGCTGCCAATGTCACTTGAGAGGAGGAAGAGGAATTCCGTTTCTCAGCTTTATCTGATGTAACAGACTCATGAATGAATAAAGCTGAAAGTGATGAAGTGGTATGGTGGCTTGATTCTGGCGCTTCAGAGCACATGATTAATCCATCTGATTTCTTTCAGACAAGTGTAATGATTAATCCTATGGAGATTAACGTGGCAAAAGCAGGGCACTCAGTCACATCAACACAAAAGGGAAACATGAAACCTTTTGCATTGGTCGACGGAACATAGAATACTGTGAACATTTCAGATTTGGAAATAAATTTAATGTCTGTGAGAAGACTGGAAATGTGTGGGTGCGCAATCATTTTTGAAGATGGTAAGGCACTAATAATGAAAGGATATTATGTGATTGCAGTTGCACATCGGATCAACTAGTTGTACAGGCTAACACTCCATACCAGGAAGGAAATTGCATGCCTAACACTTGGAAGCGAGGACTTGTGGCATAGAAGATTTGGTCACACAAGTAAGGCAGGGCTTCAGAAACTGCAAACACTGGTGGATGGTATGAAAGAAACTAAGGTGAAGGAAGTGTGTGAAATATGCTGTCAAGGAAAGGTATGTAAGCTGCCACACAACCAAACAAGAAAAAGAGCACAGAGGCCACTGGAACTAATCCACAGTGACCTGTTTAGCCCAATTACACCGGAGTCATATACCGTAATGGAAAAGGTACATTATAACTCTAATGGATGACTTCACACATTTTGCAGTTGTATATCCTCTAGGAAAGAAGAGTGAAGCATTGGACTACTTCAAGATCTATGAAGCGAGGGCAACCGCTCATTTCAAGGGCAAAATAAGTCACTTCAGGTGTGATCGAGGTGGGGTGTACACCTCAAACGAGCTGAAGACTTATTTTTAAGAGAAAGGAATACAGTTGGTATATACCATAAGCTACACAACTGAGCAAATCGGTGTAGCTGAAAGGCTCAACAGAACTATCCTTGACAAAGCAAGATGTATGCTGTTGAGTTCAGGACTACAGAAGAATCTTTGGACTGAAGCAGTAAGCACAGCCGTGTACCTTGTCAACAGGAGCACTACTAATGCCTCATCAGACTGTGTTCCAACAACTCTCTGGTATGGGTATAAACCTGATGTCAGCAAGATCAGGGTATTTGGTTCACGAGCTTACCTTCATACTCCCAAACAACTGAGGGAGGAAAATTTGACAGTCGATCGAGGAAACGTTACATGGTTGGGTATTGCCATAATGGTTATAGATTGTGGTGTCCTGACACCCAAGAAATTTTTGAAGGGAAATATGCCATTTTTGATGAGAGTTCTCAAGGTGAAAATAATAGGTTTATAGATATTGATCCATCACACTATGAATCTAATAAGAAGCCTATTTCAAAGGAAGAAGGTACCGTGGAAGATCCAATTCTTGAAGATTGCCAAAATTCAGGGGAAGATCTGGAAGCCAATGACACACCTACAGAAGAATGAAGGCGTGGAACTCGTGTGAGGAAGAGATCGCAGTATCCGGATGATTATGACGTTACCCTAAGTGAACTAGCTATGGGTGCAGTAGTAGATGATGTTCCTGAAACTGTCAAGGAAATTGAAGGTAGACCTGACGCTACAGAATGGCGGTAAGCAAGTCAAGAAGAGATGAATGCACTGCGGGAAAATAAAACCTGGACACTGACAACGTTGCCACCTAGTAAGAAGGCAATCAACAACAGGTGGGTGTTTCGAATCAAACATGATGCATCCGGAAATGTTCAGTAGTATAAAGCCCGCCTTGTCATCAAAGGCCGTTCGCAAAAACGGGGTTTTGATTATTTTGAGACGTATGCACCAGTGGCCCACCTAGTGACTGTGGGAGTATTTTTGACAGTACTTAATCATCATGGATTGCTTACTCAACAACTTGATGTGAAGAACGCTTTCCTTCACGGCAGCATCAAGGAAGAAATCTACATGACTCAACCAGAGGGAATTGAGCAAGAGTCAACTCCACCTCTGGTTTGCAAGCTGAACAAAACACTCTACGGATTGAAGCAGGCTCCAAAGGAGTGGAACTCTGGATTCAATGATTTTATTCAGAAGCATGGTTTCAGGCAATCAGAATATGATAAATGTATTTATTTTCATGACACACTTGCTATTGTCCTACTTCTTTATGTTGATGATATTATTGTAGCAGGTTGTTCAGCTGTAGCTCTGCAGGAATGTTAGGAGACTCTCATGGTAGAATTCAAGATGACTGATCTTGGAGATCTCAGGGAATTTATTGGGATCCAAATTGATCCCTCAGAGAGAGGAATGTTCTGAAGCTAGCCCCAATACATCCAATACCTTCTGAAACGTTTTGGAATGGCAGACTGCAATTCAGCTAAAACTCCCATGGAGGTAGATCCAGCAAAGGAGCCTGTTGGTGAATGTATCCTTTCAGTCAGATCTTACAAAGAACTAGTTGGATGTTTAATGTATCTCATGTTGACAACCCGTCCTGATATAAGCATGGCAGTGAATTTCTATAGTAGGTTTCAAAGTAACGCTACTGATGCGCAATGGGTTGGGCATAAACGTGTCTTACGTTATCTGAAGGGAACAAGCGAGATGGGACTCCTATTTCAAAGGCAATCAGAAACTAGTGCTAACCTAATTGGCTATGCTGATTCAGACTGGGGTGGGGGGCAATACTAAGAATAGGAAATCAACTTCTCGTTGCATGTTCGAAGTCTATGGTGCTAATGTTCTTTGGGTGACTAGAAGACAAACTGCCGTTGCCCAGTCATCAACTGAAGCCGAGTACGTTTCTTCCGGATGTGCTGCAATGAAACTCATTTTTTTCGAATTGTTGTTTTGGACATAGGTGTTGAACTATGAGGACCAGTTGTCATCTTTGAAGACAATCAGTCAACAATTTTCTGTCTAGATAAGTGGGAAGAGAAAAGGCTAAGACACATTGATGTTAAGTATAATATTGTGAAAGATATGTATCGGAAGAATGTAATCAAGGTTCTTCATTTTCCTTCAGGTGAGCAGAAAGCAGATATTATCACCAAACCACTGACTGGTAACCATTTCCAGACTCTTCGAGCTGGCTTGGGCATTGTTAGTATGTAAGCAAGTTGTAAGCTGTTCAAGTTGTGAAAGATTATTTTTGTATTGTGATCATTAGTTTGTGAGACTGATTCTGATTATGCAAATGTATTAATCAAGTACTGAATTTTATTGAGCCAAAATTAATCCAAAGATTTTTGTTGAATAGTATGTTAATCTTATTTAATAGATTACTATCTATGTTAAATTGAGGGGAAGTGTTAAGAAAGACAATTTAACATCATTTACTCATTTCATTTATCAGATTATTCATATGTTGGCAACTATGTACCAAAGTTATGTTGACAATGCAGACCTAATAAATCAAAAATCGATACAGTGTAGTTGGTATCGTAGTGCCAAAAGGACGTTAGCAAAAATCACCTGGAAACCTCAAGGAAATATTACTCACTTAACAACTGACACCTTCATCCACAAGACACGATACCATCCCAACCAATACAAATATGCAGCGTTATTCAGGTCCATGATACAAAGACTTATCAACACACCACTACGGAGAGAAAGCTACAACGAATAGCTAGTCACAATGAAACACCTTGTTAGAGTCAATGGGTACAATGACAACCTTCGTAAGCCTACAACACTGAGAAAGACAAATACATAAGCCATCACACAGAAAAACTAATATATACACTAGACTACATAGAAAACAACTTTCAAAACATTAGTAAATATACAGACCAGAAACTAAACTTTACATATCACGAGCTCCCTGGTGTATACAAATAGTATGTAGTAACTGCCCCAAGTTCTGCATGGGATAAAGGGTGCTACTTTAAAGCAAGGTATGATGAAGTTTATTAGTGCATCAAGGCCAACCTCTAAATCCTTGTTTTCTGATCACCCAATGAACACAGGACATAACCACATCATTGAAAACACAGTAATAGACAACCTACGTAAGAAAGCCAACAACACTGAGGAAGACAGATGCATAACACTTACATACTTAAACCATCACACAGAACAACTAGACTTCATATTACACCCAAAGGGCACTATCTCAAAGCACTAGGAGATTTCAACTGCACACACACCATAATTCAGAAGGAGAACATCTTGAACGAACAGACACAATTCAGATCACACAATATATACAATCATATCATCCGCCTCTCTAAACAAAACAAACTCAAAGATGGCTACACAGACAGTGAAGAATGCCAATAAACCAACCAGCATGTTCCAAAAATCAGTTGTTAATGACTATCACCCTCATGACCAATAGCAATCCAATATTACATACATTGCAGTCAGGCGCGGATTCAGGGGGGGGGGGGGGGTCATTAGTACCCTCCCCCAAACGGAGACCACATTTTTTTGCAAACTCAAAAATCGAAAACACTTAAGCGAAAAACAGTTTTTCTTCATTTTATTCAATACTGAAAACATCTTTATTGTAATTATTATGCTCTGTTGCAACTGCACATATTTACAACTTCATACCTGTTATATAAAACGATTATTTATATAACAAAATGAACTCGTCTATTTTGGTAATCAAATCTCGTGATTACCGAATCGATGTTTATAGTAATGACACGATGAATGTGCAGCAAAGCAGGTCCGGTGAGCCTGTCTTCTGCCATGGTTGCTCTTAGCCAGTTTTGAGGCGACGGAGAGTTGAAAAACTTCTTTCTGCAGTGGCTACACTCACAGGAAGTGTGATGAGGATACGTAACTTAGCAATGTAACTGCAGTGAAAAATGTCACTGCCACGCCCACCAGTGCATCTAAGAGAAAACTTGAACATTCTGAGGTAGAATTTATTGAGAAAGAATCTAGTTTAAATAATGTAGGTTATGTTTTGGTGGACTTGGACATGTTAACTACCGCAATAATAGTAGTACGCAACAATCAACTATAAATTTACTAAGCGAAATAGACGGGTTTTCTTACTCAACTATTTGTTATATACTTGGCACAACAATTAACGGGCCACTTGACCATTAAACTGCATTGAAAAGTGGCCCGCTAATTGATGTGCCGAGTATATATTGGTTTATAAAAAAATACATTTTTTGTTTGTCATATATATACACGGATAAAAATTCGGGGGCTTTTTTTCGCACCAAAAATTTTTGCCGACATCCAAACTGCAAGCTTGGTTGCTAATTTATGCTGAGACTTTCTCCCAAGTCGACTTGCCGAAACTGTAACGTACCTTGATACTTTTCTCGAAGCTCGATGTAAAGGTCGCAAAACACGCCGTTGCAATTTGTACGAATATTTTTGGTGCGCTAAACGCATCAAATTTCTATCCATGTAGCTTGCAAAAAATGGTCTGGTTTTGTACGTTTGGTTATTTTGTGATTGGGTTTTTAGTGATACCATTTTTCTTAACAATTTCGATACTCTGACCCCCTCCAAAGCCAAACTCTAGATCCGCGCCTGAGCAGTCAAGTGTTTTTTGCACGTCAGAATAGACATCATCCAAGCATGCGTGACTTTCAAAGTACTGCTCTGGGTTATGCTTGACCCATGAGGTTCCTTCCAGCGATTAGTCAACCCAGTGGGTTAAATATTGATACGTGTAAATTGTTTAATATAAACATATTAACCTTCAGAAGCAAGAATATAACTAAAAATGTCACATTGAGCCAAATAGACACCAAAAATACCCTCATAAATTAATCTTTAAACTCCATTTATCACAAAACATGTTAATACTGTTCAAAACGAACAATGCTTGTTGCCTACCAAAAAGAACATCCATAGCAATAGTCATGACATACATGTTAAATTAATAGCATAATCACAGGATGGAAAGAAAAATTGGCAGTATGCTGAGTTACATAAATTTCATTATGATAAAAATGGTGATGCAGATCTTGAACAAAAATTACAATTTTACATGACTGTAAGGAATGAGATGTATATACAGTACTGCCATAACTTCTGGCAGCAAATTCTAAACGCGCTGTAATGAGAGTAAAAAGGTAATCAAAGATTTAAAGTGTACATTGCCATCCATGCATAACACAAATGTCATTATTGTAAACATTCCGCAGAGATATGACTTAATGCCCAAATCATGCGTTAATGTAGAAATAGAGGCTAAAAATGGAAAAATTAATAAAATTTGTAAGAGTTTTCCAAATGTCCAAATTATAGATGTAAGTAAATTAGACAGGAAATTCCACACTAGGCATGGCCTTCACTTAAATAGGTTAGGAAAAGAAAATCTTAGTGATTAAATCTGCAAAATATTAAATTCAAATGATAAGAATAGTGCAACAGTAATATCTTTAGAGTGGAAGCAGGGAAACTGGTAAAAGAAGCCAAACGTGAGGTTTGGCATTCAGATCAGTATCTTTTGATGTCAAATTTAACTGAGTGCAACAATGGTATTTTGGATTTATCTAGCAACAATAATAATAACAATTATGATAATAATAATGTAAATAAATACCCAACACAAGATGCAAAAGTAACGAATTTAAAATTTACCACCAGAATATTCAGACTCTCTATAATAAAATTGATTACATAAATCTAATGCTTAACAATGAACTTAAAGACATCTCAGCACTATGTATTTCAGAACATTGGCTGGAAGATGAACAACTCAAATAAATTCAATTCCCATGGTGTATACTAGCTAGTAATTGATGAGCGTAAATATGACTGTATCCACGACTACGTTGCAGACACTAAAAATGAAGTTAGCCAAATCAAGTGTCTTTACCTAAATAGCAGAAGCCTGAAAAATAAACTAGAAGATATCGAGATACTAATACATATTGTGGAAAATCTAGATGTCATAGTGGTAACCGAGACTAGAGTTAAAAAATTAATGAAGCTAAATACTTCAACCTAAACTACTATTCTGTTGCATTTGTACACTGAGACAATCAGGATGGTGGAGGCGTGGGAGTTTATGTCCACAAAAAATGGAATATAGAAGTTCTTAACCTAGTTGAGAGTAACCATAGCTTGATCCAGTTAGAGCTTATAAGAAAAGATACTGTTCGTTTCAATAACCTGAATACTATTAATATAATTGCAGTATACAATCCTAACATAAATAACGCAACAAATTTCATGCAATCTCTAGAGCACATTCTCTCGGAAAACAATGCCAATCTTTGCTTATGCATTGGTGATACAAATATTAACTTACTAAACAAAAATAATGTAACCAAATCATAACTCAATCTACTATCAAGCTATGGTTTCACACAAGGCAATACTCGGTATCCAAGAAGAATATGTGAATCAACAAGTACACCCCTTGATCAGGTAGACACTAATAACTGTAAATATACCTATAGAATAAGCAATATAAATAGTGATATTAGTGATCATAATATTCTTGTAACTGAGATTTTCTGGTGAAATTACTATCCAGGCAAAAGCCCAATCACGAACATGACACTTAAATACCCCCCCAACAAGCAAAGGTCTAGTTCAAAAAACGTAAATAAAAATACCTGTACGTGAACAAAAACAAATTCTCTAATGATCTCAATCAAATAGACTGTTTAGATGATGTAACCGAAACTTACATCGCCATGAAACACAAAATCTTGACACAGACACCCAACAAAGTAAACACCGACACGCCTTTGAAGGAAATACACCAGAACCACAAAAACCCATGGATAAAACAGAATTAATTCAGTTATTTAAACAAAGGGACTTACTACATGCTAAACCTAAAACTAGCATTCACAGAAACAACAACCTCTTAAAGGAAGAGCACATAATGTGTAGGAACAAAGTGACAGCTTTAAAACGGAAACTGAAATCCTCATACTATGAACATAAATTAACATTGAACGCCAATAACATAAAAGATACTTGGAAAGTAATCAATGAAATGATCTACAACTGCACAACTGAAAACAAAGATGGTCTTAGTGGGATAATAATTGATGGTAAACCTTTCACAGGAAAATAAAATATTTGCATTGCTCTAAACACTCACTTTATAAACATAGCACACAAGGTAGCCAAAAACATCCCCCAGGGAAGAAAGTTAATGAAATTAATGTCAACACATATTCCATATTTATGACCCCGACTAATGAGATGGAAATTCGCAATATTATATTAAGCCTTAAAATGAAAAGTGGCCAAGACAAAGTTGGTATGTCAGTAAAATTGTTAAAAATCTCCATTGACATGCTAAGTAGCCCACTAACTACTTTAATAAATGTATCGTTAGAGACTGGTCTGGTGCCTGATGATCAAAAAATAGCACGAGTGATACCAGTCTATAAAGGAGGTGACAAAAGCAATCCAGACGATTACAGACCCATTTCCATCCTCCCACCCATATCCAAGGTAGTCGAAACAGTAGTAAAAACAGAATTGTTAATTTCTTGAATAAAAATGATTACTTCTACAAAGGGCAGTATGGATTCCGAGAAAACTCAAGCACGGAAATATCCACAAATTATATTATCTCTAACTTGCAGGATGTCATAGACAATAAGATGACAGCGAGTGGCCTTTTCAAAGACCTGAGAAAGGCGTTTGATACTGTTGACCATGAAAGTATTTTAGGGAAACTTGATAAAGCAGGTATCCGAGGAGTAGCTTGGATATGGTTTAAAAATTACCCATCTAATCGTAAGCAGTATATTGAAATAAATGGCTATAGAAGTGAGGAAGTAAATCTTACCCACTGTGTGCCCCAAGGATCAATACTGGGTCCTTCCCTCTTCTTAGTATATATTAATGTCATAGCAACACTACGTTTTCAAGGTAATATATCGTTGTTTGCAGATGACTTAAGCATCTTTTACAATGCGTACACCACCAACACGCTGATTACACACATGCAGGAGGACATGAATACCATACTTGGCTGGACCCAGTCAAATAAATTAACAATAATTGAAGATAAAACAAATTATTTTATTTTATCTAAGCGTAGAACAAAGTTAGACATCACTCAGAATATAATGCTGAATGGAAAGGCAGTTAAAAGGGTCTCATCTGTCAAATACCTGGCAAAAGCGAATTGATGCATTAGTTAAAAATATATCACCTGCCCCTGGTATGATAAAAAAAATTGAGCTACTATATCCCAAAATATCTACTCAGGAAAGTGTATTTTTCGTTAATCCATAGCCACTTAAAATATTTGAATACAATTTGGATAAAATGCTCAAATTACCTAAAAAGGAAATTGAGGTAATTCAGAATAGAGCCATACGAAATATTTATAACTACCCTTTTGTACCACCAACCAAACACCTTTATATTACGAGAAAAATTCAACCAGTAGCCCTAAATGCAGAAAACAATTCAAATGTCCTGATGTACTGAACTCGAATTCAGCCTAGCTTAAGGCATTGACAGAGCCGAGGATCGAACCAACTTGCGAACCTAATGATGCAAGAAATGGAATTTAGGAATGGAACAATATTTTATTCACACAACTATTTTAGGAGGTGAATGAAATATACTGATGAGTATTTTGAAAATTTTGGAGCATTTTGAAATAATTTATTTTGGGAATATTTCAGTGAATATTATTTTAACCAAGGGAGAGTCCAATCTTCAGACACTGGAATATGACCAAGGCTTCAAGTTAGCAAGCCTAGGACCGGGTTTGGTTGGCCGAGCCCACAATAAGAAAATTGTGCACACAACACTTTGATAAGAGGCTAGAACAATGAGTTTTTCTGGATAACTCAGGAGCCAATCAGATTGAACCACAAAATTATTGAGGGAATCACTATTATATTACATTTTAACATATAAAGCGATATTAGCACTTCTACAGTTGCAGAAGACGAAATTATATTTTATTATCAAAACAGAATTAAATATTAATGGATAGAAGAGAAGATATGAGCGAATTACAGTAATTAGGACCGTGTTTGGGGCTAGACCGCCATTTCAGTCAGGCACAAGTGCAGCAGTCAAGAGTGCAGAAGTCATTCCTTCTTAGCGATGTTTACGGAGAGGACCAGTGTCACTGAGCGTCGCAGTGGAGCTCACATGATAATCGAGGCACGACAAGGAGATTCAGACTAGACCGAGAGGAGACACCGCACTTGCCGAGGAAGAACAGGAGATGCCGGCACTAAACGAGAAGTATTAATTTGCAACTAGAAGCAACACTTTATAATTCAGCGCATAACAGAAGAATTCTTCAATATTTAAGCATTATACTTCTACAACATTATTAGTAGCACAGTATACACCGACTGCTACAGAGAAGCATTAATTATACAGCATATTCATCAGGCAATTACGATGATAAAGTCTACAAGTCAGGGGGATGTTCCCAGCTTACAATTGTTAAGAAGATTATAATGAAGCACTAAGCAATGGAGGGAGTTTAAACTACATTCACGGAGTGGAAATTCAGAGTGGACCAGACAACCATGAGTCGATGCAGTTTCATCATGCAGTAATCTGAATTTACCTACAATAATACTACACAGACGTTCATCAGCACCTTGGGAGATGTCAACCAAAGACATTAAACCTACAATGATGACGAGATAATACAAGAGGCCAGTTGACAGAGGAGTTCGTTTGTTCCGGGAACGAGTTGCCAGATTTTATATCGAGAAGCTAGAAGACCCGTTAGCGAGATGCGAACCCGCACGCACAGGTGTTCACACAGCCGTGGAGGGAGCCGCACAGCTGAATCGCAGGCAGCAAGCAGGGACCCATTTCCAGGCGTACGACGAACGCGTGCCAACGCAGGAGAGGAACATCTTGAATATCAGGCCAGGTATCACGACAGCAGCTCATCAAGAAGGTAGAAGAATGATTGTTCTAATATCTCAGTAGTTTGTTGTATTTTTGAGGGTATTTCAGATGTGACCAACTTATATGTAGATCTTTCTTTACTCATAACATATGTTATTATGTTGTCGATTTTAGAAATTTATTTATAAATTTTATGTTATGTCAGCGTGTCTTTTTTGACGTATTTTTATTAGTATTTGGATTTTTAATATTCCGTATTTGAATTTTAATGACACGTTTTAATTATACTCACTTTGGAACGAAACCGTTTTATAATTGGAATGCTTCGATAAAAATGCGTAACAACTTACAGAATGCGTCAATATTGCTGGATCGCATCGTTATATAGAGAAAGCATTACTGTAATTTGCTAAACATTTGTAATAAATATTTTAATGTGTCAGAATGTAAATGCAACATTTATAAAAATATGTTGGTGTATAATTATTCCAATATCGGAATGTTATTATAATATGACATTATTATTATCAGTGGTAAACAATTATAACGGAGTCATAAATGAAATAGGATCATAATGTTGACAGACAGAGTCAAAATGATGCCTAGAATTAGCAACAATTGTATTGAAATAATTGGTAATTACGAAACCACAGACCAGGTGATTTTCAGATCAACCTGAGGGCTTATTTGAAACAAAACACGTTTGTAAATGAATAACTGATTCATTAAGGAACACCAGAAAGGGAGGAAATGTATTATTATTATTATTATTATTGTTAAAAGCGAAGACGAGGGGACCGTTGTCTATTAATACTAATATTTTATTGTAACGTGGAAAAAATTATGTTGTGAAAGTTTATTAACGAAATGCGTTAATTAAAGTCAAGTGGAATATTGTACAAGAATATATGGAAGTGAACAAAATGTTATTGATGTTTAAGGAGCACGAAGATAATTAGTTTGGAGAGGAGTTTGTTGAGAGTGCACCATGAACAGTATTTTACAGGTTCGTGTTTACTTAGTAGGGTCACTAATTCGTATACATGTTTGGAATGTATTAAGATGGGTTTTAATGAAAGAATACCGTGCATTATTATTATTGATGAAAGGAAAGGAATGTGTTGAGAAATGTAAGCGTGTAGCTAACGCTCTTTTAAGAAATTGTTCACCGTATAGCAAAGTTGGTAAGTGTATTGCCGATTGGGGCAAAATGTTTGATACAGTATGTCAAAGAAGGTAACTGACATTAGGGTTTTCATTTGTGTTGTACATGTCAGAAAAGTGTAATCCCGAAATCCACGAAGTTTATTTAAGGTAACAGAGTAGTCCAACATCTTTCTTCAGGTATATCGTAATTTGATATGATATCACAGAACCGTTATTAACTTAATTGTTCGTTACAAAGGTTCCATTGATTGTGACAGAAACCGGTAAATGCAAATAAAAACACTGTTTGTGAACAAGTATTAAGAAAATGTTTAAGAAACAAAAACGCAGTAAGATTGGCAGATCACGACGGATCTTGTATATATGTTAATAGAATACCGTGCTGGACATGGAAATTCAACTTGTGTAAATCTTAAAAAAAAAAAAAAATCTTATTCTTATAACGTTAATATTTTTAAGACGATAAGTGTATCACATAGAGTAGTGTTTGTTATAAATTACATTCTTTTTGGGAACAGCTTATTCTATCAGACTGCTCACTATAATCGAGTCACAGGGTGACTATTAAGAGAAAATTTAATAACTTTATTCACGAATTATTTTTTGTGTAACGAGAACTTTCATGGAAAGTTGAACCATAGATAGAAGGACTATCTACTGATGTTAATATTTTATTTTTGATCTTAAATTATTTTATTTGGTGATAGGGAATTGTAAGTCTTGTAATTATTTTATTTAATAAATTTACAGGCACTATTTGGTTTGCCTGCCCATTTTTATAGAAACTGATCATCTTTTCATTTCTCAATCGACGTGCGATAATACTGCTAGTTAGTTACTAGAACTCAGTTAGTCTCAACTTCACCATTCACGCTCGAGATCCGAGATTCTCGTCGTACCATCTTGTTATGGATGTTCATTGGCTAGTAAATGTGTAACTAATTAGTAGCGTTATTGCATCGCTGGTATGCGCCGAGGGTTTCATATTCATACACCTAGTAGGGAAGTGTTGGTATATCTAGCTGGGTATCGACGTCCTTACAATCCTTTCCATCTCAGCGGATATAGGTGGTGGCTATACGAGATTCGGGCACATATAGGTAGTATTTTATTTGGCGCCCAATGTGTACGGCATCGATTGGGTTGAGACACCAATGTGTTCGGCATCGATTGTGTTGGGACACTAGAGTGTTCAACAGCAACTTTGCGAAGATATTTGTGGAATTTAGAAATGTATTAGAAATGCCGATCCCAACTTTTGAAGGTTGTTTAATTGAATAAACACTGACGAATTTGAGGAGTACGATATTGTTAAGAGGCATATTTTTGGAACCAGCTGATGATATTTTGGTCATGTAACAGTAAGAGATAGTTAAATTCACGTTGAGGTAAATTAATTTAAGTAGGGATTGTCGAATGAGAGAGGATCAGTTTATTAGATTACGGTTAGGAAGGATCTTATCCTTAAGTCTATTATTGTAAATTAAGATTATCGGAGTATTTCATTATTATGCAAAGTATGAGTTGGTTACTCTGAAATTTCCACAATGTAGTGTAGATGATACTTCCCATTTTCTCAAGTGTATATAAAATATGTCGTCGGGAGCTTTTACTCAGATCGAATCCATTTTGGAGTTGATACAGGAGAACCAGAAGCATTTGACAGGGGATATGGATGCCCTCCACAAACATGCACACGATAACACTAAAAAGATAGAGTAAGAGAGATTAAGCAGTCAACTGCCACAGTTAAATCAGAAATGAAGGCAGAACTTGCAGTAGCTCAATCAGTAACTAAAGCTAGTATTACGTTAGTGCAAGAGGAATGTAAAAGAGTACAGGAAGAAGCTAGAAAAGCACAGGGGAAAGTAGAAGAAAAAAGAAAGGCACAAGAGGAGGCTAGGAAGGTACAAGAAGAAATTAGAAAGGCTCAGGAAGATGTAAAGAAAGTACAAGAGGAGGCTACACAAATACAAGAAGAAGCTACAAAAACTCAGGAAGATATTAAGAAAGCCTTAGAAAAACCCCAAGAAGAAGGAAGACTAGACCAAGAACAAAGTGAATTAGTACAGGCAGAAAGTAGATTTTCGGTAGAAGAGAGTAGGAAAGCTCTGGAAGAGACCAAATCAGCTTTCAATCAGGTGAAAGAGGATATGGCCTCTACCAAAACAGAAATGAGCACACTTAGAAAGGAAGTCACTAGAAAGGTATTTGAAGCTAAGATTCAGTGTAGCGAAAACATTATAGATGTAGAGGAAAAGATACAGAAAAGCATTAGTAGTGCCACCACAGAACAGAGAGAACACAATGAAAGCGTTAAAGGTTCCCAGAAGAAACTCAGCTCAACAATTTAAATTGTATTGTTGGCAAGTTGCAAGGTAAGTTGGATGACCAACAAAAACTTATAAGTGAGGGTATAAATGTTGACATTGCATCTTGTATATCCAAATCTGTAAAATAGTTGAAAGAGAAGGTGATAAGTTCTAATAGAGATTATATGCGTGAATTACACGGTAAAATACTAAAAGATGTTAAGGAAATTGAAACGAATGCTAAAGTAGATAGGAATATTCTTAAGCAGGAATATATAAGCGTATTGACGAAATAAGAGAATCGAGCTTTACCAAAATAAAGGGATATGTAAAGAAGCAGATTCGGAAAAAAAGTGAGGAATTAAACGTTATTAGAACTACCGTTAATGAAATGAACATAGAGCTCGCGAAAATTAAATCAGATCAGGAGAAAGAATTACTAGATATTAGAAACAAAATCAAGTCACTTTCTATTGGAGAACCATGTGATCATGAAGGTCTTAAGGAAGGAGTTCGACTAGGAATGGGGCGAGACTTGGTGGTGTTTTTCCACAATTGAGACGAAAAGCTAAGAGATGAGCTAGGGAAATTCGAAGCTAAAGAAGATAGAGTCGAAGATGACAGAGAAAGCATCTATAGTCGCATGCAGGATAGGCAGAACATAACGCAAGACACGGAACGTATTCACAGGGAATATGGAGGCCTAGGAGGATTATATGATCAGGGAGGCCAAAGAAGTAACCAAAACGTCATCATACTGAAAAATATTGACGACAAGCAGTCACGTTTCAGTGGAGTAGGAAACATAAGAGCAGTTGAATTCTTGCGCGATATGAGATGTTATCTGGTCGACAATCGGATACCTAGGGACCGAGAGATGAGAGTTGTAGCGAAATTTCTTGAATCTGAAGCACTAGTTTGGCATCGAGCTTTCAGGTATACTTACACCAATTTCGATGAATTCGCATACGCGTTGCAAAGGAGATTTTTGGTGTCAGGAAGTGCAACAGGATATAAGGGCAGAAATATACTCGAAGAAGTATGCACACTCAACACCTACACGTTATGCAACCTTCTTTACTTCACAGTTCGCACGCCCTCAATTTTTACAGCCACCATTAGCTGAAACGGAATTAATTCACCCTATTTCGCGACAGCTCCCAAATGACGTGAGAAGGCATCTTATTTCAGCAGAAGTAAGAACGTTAGAGGGGATGGCTGAAATCCTTCGTAGACTGGACCACACAAGTTCTACTCCTAACGTAATTCCAAGTATCAATACCAGACAGAGACAAGAGCATAGAGACGTTCATACATTATTAGTTGACCAAACTCAACAGACAGAAGATAACCGCAGTAGGGTAGGTCCAACTGGAACGAACGAGTATGCCAGAAACCGTTACGAACCTGCGTATCGACGTTTCAGGGAAGAAAGACCATATCAATCCAGGTGTTGGAATAATGGTCAACGCAGAACAGGCTATAATAGAAATAACGAACTGAGGAGAAACGATTACTATGATGGGGTCAATAGAAGCAATGGAGGAGGTTTTCGCCGTTACAAGAATGGAACGACGATAATTTTGCTCGAAGGCAACAACAGCAACAACAACAACAACCTAGACAGCAGCAACAACAACAACAACAACAACAACAGCAATCACAGAATCGAGGTTGGAGGAATAATGACAATGTCAAAAGATACTATAAGGGACGAGATAGAGAAAGTCAAGAATACTTAAACGAACTATGAGAAAATAAAGAGAGGAACACCCAGAGGAATGAAGTGATAGAATCTCAACCCTCAACATCAAGGCAACCTAAGTAGAGGACAAAATAACACTTCATTTGAAAAGAGAAAGTAGGAGAGAGAATACTGTTCACAACAAAGAGGCATGAGAACGCCACAGATAAGAACCTGGAAAGAAGAAAAGGAAATCACGGAATAGACAAGAAAGAAAGGAACTGACAGAAAATCATATGGGGAAATACAACCATTCAAGAGATTTTATCCTAGGATACATTAATAGGATGAATTCGGTTCCATTATGAACAAGTCTAATGTTAAATAAAGTCTATGTTATACTTCAATTAACAATTCAGGAGGGGATCTGAAATTGAGTTCAGCCTAGCTTAAGGCATTGACAGAGCCGAGGATCGAACCGACTTGCGAACCTAATGATGCGAGAAATGGAATTTAGGAATTGAACAATATTTTATTCACACAACTATTTTAGGAGGCGAATGAAATATACTGATGAGTATTTGGAAAAATTTGGAGCATTTTGAAAGAATTAAATTTGGGAATATTTCAGTGAATATTATTTTAACCAAGGGAGAGTCCAATCTTCAGACACTGGAATATGACCAAGGCTTCAAGTTAGCAAGCCTAGGACCGGGTTTGGTTGGCCGAGTCGACAATAACAAAATTGTGCACACGACACTTTGATAAGGGGCTAGAACTCAGGAGCCAATCAGAATGAACCACAGATTTATTGAGGGAATCGCTATTATATTAAATTTTAACATATAAAGCGATATTAGCACTTCTACAGTTGCTGAAGACGAAATGATATTTTATTATCAAAACAGAATTAAATATTAATGGATAGAAGATAAGATATGAGCGATTTACAGTAATTAGGACCGTGTATGAGGCTAGACCGCCGTTTCAGTCAGGCACAAGCGCGGCAGGCAGGAGTGCAGAAGTCATTCCTTCTTAGCGATATTTCCGGAGAGGACCAGTGTCACTGAGCGTCTCAGTGGAGCTCACATGATAATCGAGGCACGACAAGGAGATTCAGACTTGACCGAGAGGAGACACCGCACTTGCCGAGGAAGAACAGGAGATGCCGGCACTACACGAGAAGTATTAATTTGCAACTAGAAGCAACACTTTATAATTCAGCGCATAACAGAAGAATTCTTCAATATTTAAGCATTATACTTCTACAACATTATTAGTAGCACAGTATACACCGACTGCTACAGAGAAGCATTAATTATACAGCATATTCATCACGCAATTACAATGATAAAGTCTACAAGTCAGGGGGGATGTTCCCAGCTTAAATTGTTAAGAAGATTATAATGAAGCACTAAGCAATGGAGGGAAGTTAAACTACGTTCACGGAGTGGAAATTCAGAGTGGACCAGACAATCATGAGTTGATGATTCTACGACTGCAGTTCCATTATGCAGTAACCTGAATTTACCTACAATAATACTACACAGACGGTCATTACCACCTTGGGAGATGTCAACCAAAGACATTCAACCCTCAATGATGACGAGATACTACAAGAGGCCAGTCGACAGAGGAATTCGTTTGTTCCGGGAACGATTTACCAGATTTTATATCGAGAAGCTAGAAGACCCGTTAGCGAGATACGAGCCCGCACGCCCAGTTGTTCACACAGCCGTGGAGGGAGCCGCACAGCTGATTCGCAGGCAGCAAGCAGGGACCCATTTCCAGGCGTACGACGAACGCGTGCCAACTCAGGAGAGGAACATCCTGAATATCAGGCCAGGTATCACGACAGCAGCTCATCACGAAGGTAGACGAATGATTGTTCTAATATCTCAGTAGTTTGTTGTATTTTTGAGGGTATTTCAGATGTGACCAACTTATATGTAGATCTTTCTTTACTCATAACTTATGTTATTATCTTGTCGATTTTAGAAATTTAAATATAAATTTTATGTTACGTCAGCGTGTGTCTTTTTTGACGTATTTTTTATTAGTATTTGGATTTTTAATATTCCGTGTTTGAATTTTTAAGGAAACGTTTTAATTATACTCACTTAGAAACGAAACCGTTTTATAATTGGAATGCTTCGATAAAAATGCGTAACAACTTAGAGAATGCGTCAATATTGCTAGATCGCATCGTTATATAAAGAAAGCGTTAGTGTAATATGCTAAACATTTGTAATAAATATTTTAATGTGTCAGAATGTAAATGCAACATTTATAAAAATATTTTGGTGTATAACAATTCCAATATCGGAATGTTATTATAATATGACATTATTATAGTCATTGGCAAACAATTATAACGGAGTCATAAATGAAATAGGATCATAATGTTGACAGACAGAGTCCAAATGATGCCTAGAATTAGCAACAATTGTATTGAAATAATTGGTAATTACGAAACCACAGACCAGGTGATTTGCAGATCAACCTGAGGGCTTATTTGAAACAAAACACGTTTGTAAATGAATAACTGATTCATTAAGGAATACCAGAAAGGGAGGAAATGTATTATTATTATTATTGTAACCCCCAACCCTACATTAACGGCACTGGCAAGCAGCACGTTGGTAACTCGATAGCCAACGCTTTGCTTACCAGAATGAGACGAGTACGGGGAGCGTGGATGGGCCAACTTACCTGTATTCAGAGGTCCGGGTCACTTCCGCAGCAAAACCACCTCCAGAAGACAAGTCCCGACAGAAGAGCTCCAAAAGGGGTGGAAGGAAGAAGGAGAAGGGGACAACACACACAGGCTATCGTACAAACACCCCCCAAAAACCAACGGAACACCCGTCGGTGAAATAATGCCACAACAGTAGTTAAAAGGAATAAAATAAAGTTTAATAGTTAAAACTTCCACCAGGAAAGAGAACATGCATCAGCCAACACAAATTTCCAAGAAGGCCAGATAGCGCCTAACATGCTTGCTTGCAAAGCCAAGAAGAGGACAGACTTAATTTAAAATAAAAAAAAATATTAAACAGCCCAAAGGTTAAAATAGAATTTACATGCACAACACAATGAGAAAGGGCTTGATAAATTGCAAGGAAATGCAATCACGATCCGACATGCAGATGTTGAGGCCATGCCAAAAAATAAGGATAGAAATTAAATTAAATTTTAATTTAAAAAAATTAAATTGGATAGAAAATAAATAAATAAATAAATGATATGTACGCCGGCGAAAAACACAAGGACATTTACCAAAAATCACAAAATTAACATTAACAAGATTACATTTAAAAAAAAGGATGAAGCTAACACACAACACGACTGTTTTTGAGACCCGCGCCAAACGACTGACCACGAGACCACAATGCATCACGGCAAACAGCAGACATGGCGACACAAAAACATGCCAGATCGAAATTACGGCAAACAATTAATTAAATAAATTTTATCATCAGCGTAAGGAAATGTAAGGCGGAAAACAATTACATTTAAAAACTATTACAAGAGTAAAGGGCACGGATCATGAATAAATTAATTTGAATACAATATCAATCATAAGATTGGCAAACGAAAATAAATAATACTTTAAACGAGAAATAAACTAATAAATGTGTCTCCAGAAGGTAAACAAAAAATAAATAAGAAACCTAATATATATAAGGAAACGCTATTAAAACGTAAAAGAAATTTTTGTGCTTACAAGCCAGAACATAACAGAAGATCAACATTCGTACACGGCCAAATTGGGACTCCCAAAATAAAATAATTAGATAAATTAAACAAGGTTTAAAAACATACCTTAATAAGGCCTTTGGGGAGACACTGATGATAAAACAAACATAACACTAATAAATAAATTTAAAAAAAATGAAAACTGCCCAGATGACTGTTGCTGGCACACGCAACCATTGACACTAAACATCTTCAAGTTTTCTCATTCCGGCGAAAATAAGGTAGACCATGCTTCAGGGGCGACGATCCCACTTCCTACCCACTGCGGTTTACGTTTTTGTAATGTAATTCCATTTCTTGGTGAGGCGAGGGCCACAGGCCCCCGCCTCAATAGACAATCAAATTCACGATCACTCAGTTCAATCCAGACTGTTCAGTTACCGATGACAACACATAATGGCGCCGACAAGGAAGCCAGGCGCGCTGCATGCATGATATTTGGAAAATGTCCAATCACGGTTTTACACCTCAAACAACAATGTCATAAATAAGTTCATAATTTGGCGGTATCAAGAACACACACTGTTCTTTGTTTTATGACGTAGAATCATAATTGTTTTTCACTTATGTCACGAATTGGTAGAGTTTTAAAGGAAACACCAACGCACTCTATTGGTGAATAAGCAGGAACTACTTGGATCTTTCCAAAGTCCGACTGCAGCTACCATCTTGTGGACACAGACGGTACTGAGCGGCGAAGCGGACGATTCAAACTTCAAGTACAGCCTCCATGATTAAATACATGTTTGAAATAGTAGAGACGTGCCCTTGCACGTATCAGTCTCCCTCCCTTAAGCGTGAACACCGTTCACGAATATGCCAAGGCATAGACAGTACTCCATAACTTGTCGATTCACCAGAAATGTTTCCCGAAGATAATGTTCACCTGTTAACTCCAATTGATGGATGAAACCGCATCGTTTTGGTTAGGAAGAATGCAGGGTCAGATTATCAGTGATGGGATAATTGATCACCTCGCAAACCACTTAGTCAACAGCATCACTGTGCCCAAAAATCTTCAGAAACGTAGTACACCAGCACCAGCAGTGCTTTCAGAGTCCGAGACACGTACGAAAATTTTCAACAAGTCCAATTTAGTTCGCTTTAAACGAAGTAGGTGGAAGCAATGTGCAATATATTATGTGACGCGTGGGCAGCCATTTACAAAACCGAAGTTAATCTAATTTCAAAAAAGGATTACAGAATTTACAATATCTTACTACATTTTACAAAAAGCAACAAGTTTGAATTTATATGAAGAAAATATTTCTGACTAAACCCTAGATCCGTGTTTACAAAATTTCATTAACAAGTTTACCTTTTTTACAGACTAGAAGTACATTTCAAGATTACATGAGTTAGACGACTATACATTTCGAAGGAACTACGGTAGAGGAATGACCACTACAATTCCCAAAGGGAACAGGAATACAAGGTTACCATGAGTTAGGTCTCCCACCGAGCCCAACTTACATGTTAGCATCTCCTATGAAACATCAAAATTAGGTACACTTTTACAATTTGCCATTACAATGGGAACTTCCCAACATTTACATTTTGTATCCCACTAGATTTTTCATATCCAATTAAATTCAAAATTCCACAAGGAACAGATGCTTGAAGGCTTCAATGAAGGTTAGGGATACTCTACATTATACAAAATTTGTTTTACAAAATTTACGGTAGCATTTCCTCATTAAACACCTCTCCACCTCGCCTAATGTGTGACAGATGCACTCTAGAAATTTTGTTGGCCTTAGGGCTTAAGGTTTAGAAAAAGAAAATTAATTAATCTGACAAGTATGCCTCTACATAGTTGGTTCGTGACCGCACGCATTACTTGGCATGGGGACCCTGAGGAATTCAAACGCAGATACAGTAACGACCAGAACGAAGAAGAAAATGGCAGCACAGAAAATCAAACACCAATACACTCACACAAGGAACGAAATTGAGGTTCGACACCCGATGACTATACAGCCGACATCCGCCTGGGTGAGAAAAATCCAACATAAAAAGAACTAAGTTCAACAGTACACGAGGTACAATGAGGTTTCCTCGTTCAGGTTAAAGACACGAACACGTACAACCAAAGGATGCCTAACATGGCCCAAAAATACGGTTAGATGAGAAACAAGCCGCTCTTGTCGAAAGACGAGGCTAACAGAGAACACTAACGCACCATTCCAAACGATAAAGCCGAAAAATTTAGGATTATTAATCAAAAGCAGAAAATTTTACTCAAACTACAGAGGCTGATGACCGAGATTGCCATAGCATGAACTAAAACAGAAGGCCTATGTAATTTACGGTTAGCATGAGGCAACAGGAGACCCTGATTTCCAGCAACAAGAGATTACTGGCTTTAAAAGTAAAACAAGCTGACTTACAGAACCTGATGACCCTAATGTCCAACAGAAATTTAACCCCAGTAATTTTAGAAGACCCTATATATATTAATTAAGCAGGAAAGCACATTACATTATGGCTGTTCACGAACTGAGATCTCATATTCACAACAACATATTCATCGCACAACATACTCCAATAATAGCGATACATAATTTTTACCACCCACAAAAATAATTCCCATTAATACTCAAATATGCAAGTTATGTAGTCGTAGAGATATCATAACACAAACAAATACAATTAAAAACACAATACCCTTACAATTACATTACATTACATGACACATACTTGCATTTCATCGAACAGACCTGTTCCATACCAAGCCAGTTCGGATCGTGCAAGTCCTATATACAACCTGCCCAGGGATCAAACCAAGAAAGAATCCCATACTTCTAACCTAGCTAACCCCAGACAGTAGATATCTCCACGTAAAACACACCTACATATTATGTTCAGTTCAAAATTACAAGGAAAGCAACTAATAAAAATACGATCCTAACCTTACTTTTGCAAACAAAACAAACCCTAAATTACCCCACCCTACAAATCTAAATCAAAATCTAACGTTAACACATGCATACAGACATGATTTGCACAACATATACGCTTATCCCAGAACGATTGCAGTATAATGTAAGTTTAAGAACACAAATTACAAATCGCACACTGCGATAAAAACACCCCAAAACAAACACATACCTTGAAAGAGTTAGGGAAGAATTCCTAGCCAAAAAATAGTGACATGCATGTTAAATGTGCCTTCTGGAACCACAATAGGGACATAGGGCGGGCAGATTTCCATAGGTTAGCCCTTTTAATCGGACTACACTTTGCCATAACACCAGTAGGCGTGACAGTTCCATAATAAATAATTTACGAGGACAGCATATCACCACAGAATATCATGAGAAACATACAGGAACACAACAGTCTTCTTAAACACCAACACTGCCTCGACACCTGAAATTTCGACAAAAACATCATGCACAACGTAGCCCAGAACTGCACACGTCACCACCTGCTTGGCTCGAGAACAGGGAGCTAAATTACAAAAATAGGCACAAAACATCAGGCTACCAGCTTCCGACGGGGCTCCAGGATGCCTTCACACGCAGCATATAGGCTATCAGAACATTAAGAAATCCCATTTCCCATACCGAGAACACATGTCAGACACTCACCGGGCTTCATCTTCAGTGGGGATGTTGCACACAAACAGGATAAAACTATAGCAGGAAACACCTCGCTTATAACAGGTCACTTACATACAGCATATGGATATCCAGAGGCAACATGAAACACAATAAACGATAAGGATTAGCAAAACATAACATTAAGTGCACTTTCCTGACAAAATCACACCAACAACTGACCCATCGGTATTAGAGGGGTCCATAAAACAGCGTGTGGGTACTGGGGAGGGGATAGTTACGGAAGTGAACATGAGCAGGATCTGCTACCAGAATGTAACCCCCAACCCTACATTAACGGCACTGGCAAGCAGCACGTTGGTAACTCGATAGCCAACGCTTTGCTTACCAGAATGAGACGAGTACGGGGAGCGTGGATGGGCCAACTTACCTGTATTCAGAGGTCCGGGTCACTTCCGCAGCAAAACCACCTCCAGAAGACAAGTCCCGACAGAAGAGCTCCAAAAGGGGTGGAAGGAAGAAGGAGAAGGGGACAACACACACAGGCTATCGTACAAACACCCCCCAAAAACCAACGGAACACCCGTCGGTGAAATAATGCCACAACAGTAGTTAAAAGGAATAAAATAAAGTTTAATAGTTAAAACTTCCACCAGGAAAGAGAACATGCATCAGCCAACACAAATTTCCAAGAAGGCCAGATAGCGCCTAACATGCTTGCTTGCAAAGCCAAGAAGAGGACAGACTTAATTTAAAATAAAAAAAATAGAATTTACATGCACAACACAATGAGAAAGGGCTTGATAAATTGCAAGGAAATGCAATCTCGATCCGACATGCAGATGTTGAGGCCATGCCAAAAAATAAGGATAGAAATTAAATTAAATTTTAATTAAAAAAAATTAAATTGGATAGAAAATAAATAAATAAATGATATGTACGCCGGCGAAAAACACAAGGACATTTACCAAAAATCACAAAATTAACATTAACAAGATTACATTAAAAAAAAGGATGAAGCTAACACACAACACGACTGTTTTTGAGACCCGCGCCAAACGACTGACCACGAGACCACAATGCATCACGGCAAACAGCAGACATGGCGACACAAAAACATGCCAGATCGAAATTACGGCAAACAATTAATTAAATAAATTTTATCATCAGCGTAAGGAAATGTAAGGCGGAAAACAATTACATTTAAAAACTATTACAAGAGTAAAGGGCACGGATCATGAATAAATTAATTTGAATACAATATCAATCATAAGATTGGCAAACGAAAATAAATAATACTTTAAACGAGAAATAAACTAATAAATGTGTCTCCAGAAGGTAAACAAAAAATAAATAAGAAACCTAATATATATAAGGAAACGCTATTAAAACGTAAAAGAAATTTTTGGCTTACAAGCCAGAACATAACAGAAGATCAACATTCGTACACGGCCAAATTGGGACTCCCAAAATAAAATAATTAGATAAATTAAACAAGGTTTAAAAACATACCTTAATAAGGCCTTTGGGGAGACACTGATGATAAAACAAACATAACACTAATAAATACATTTAAAAAAATGAAAACTGCCCAGATGACTGTTGCTGGCACACGCAACCATTGACACTAAACATCTTCAAGTTTTCTCATTCCGGCGAAAATAAGGTAGACCATGCTTCAGGGGCGACGATCCCACTTCCTACCCACTGCGGTTTACGTTTTTGTAATGTAATTCCATTTCTTGGTGAGGCGAGGGCCACAGGCCCCCGCCTCAATAAACAATCAAATTCACGATCACTCAGTTCAATCCAGACTGTTCAGTTACCGATGACAACACATAATGGCGCCGACAAGGAAGCCAGGCGCGCTGCATGCATGATATTTGGAAAATGTCCAATCACGGTTTTACACCTCAAACAACAATGTCATAAATAAGTTCATAATTTGGCGGTATCAAGAACACACACCGTTCTTTGTTTTATGACGTAGAATCATAATTGTTTTTCACTTATGTCACGAATTGGTAGAGTTTTAAAGGAAACACCAACGCACTCTATTGGTGAATAAGCAGGAACTACTTGGATCTTTCCAAAGTCCGACTGCAGCTACCATCTTGTGGACACAGACGGTACTGAGCGGCGAAGCGGACGATTCAAACTTCAAGTACAGCCTCCATGATTAAATACATGTTTGAAATAGTAGAGACGTGCCCTTGCACGTATCAATTATTATTATTATTATTATTATTATTAAAAGCGAAGACGAGGGGACCGTTGTCTATTAATACTAATATTTTTATTGTAACGTGGAAAAAATTATGTTGTGAAAGTTTATTAACGAAATGCGTTAATTAAAGTCAAGTGGAATATTGTACAAGAATATATGGAAGTGAACAAAATGTTATTGATGTTTAAGGAGCACGAAGATAATTAGTTTGGAGAGGGGTTTGTTGAGAGTGCACCATGAACAGTATTTCACAGGTTCGTGTTTACTTAGTAGGGTCACTAATTCTTATACATGTTTGGAATGTATTAAGATGGGTTTTAATGAAAGAATACCGTGCATTATTATTGATGAAAGGAAAGGAATGTGTTGAGAAATGTAAGCGTGTAGCTAACGCTCTTTTAAGAAATTGTTCACCGTTTAGCAAGTTTGGTAAGTGTATTGCCGATGGGGGCAAAATGTTTGATACAGTATGTCAAAGAAGGTAACTAACATTAGGGTTTTCATTTGTGTTGTACATGTCAGAAAAGTGTAATCCCGAAATCCACGAAGTTTATTTAAGGTAACAGAGTAGTCCCGCATCGTTCTTCAGGTATACCGTAGTTTATTAATTGATATGACATTACAGAGCCGTAATTAACTTAATTGTTCGTTACAAAGGTTCCATTGATTGTGACAGAAACCGGTAAATGCAAGTAAAGACATTGTTTGTGAACAAGTATTAAGAAAATGTTTAAGAAACAAAAACGCAGTAAGATTGTCAGATCACGATGGATCTTGTATATATATTGATAGAATACCGTGTTGGACATGGAAATTCAACTTGTGGAAATATTTTAATAATTTAATAATTCTTATTATTATAACGTTAATATTTTTAAGACGATAAGTGTATCATATAGGGTAGTGTTTGTTATAAATTGCATTCTTTTTGAGAACAGCTGATTCTATCAGACTGCTCACTATAACCGAGTCACAGGGTGACTATTAAGCGAAACTTTAATAATTTTTATTCACGAATTATTTTTTGTGTAACGAGAACTTTCATGGAAAGTTGAACCATAGATAGAAGGACTATCTACTGATGTTAATATTTTATTTTTGATCTTAAATTATTTTATTTGGTGATAGGGAACTTTTATGTCATGTAATTATTTTATTTAATAAATTTACTGGCACTATTTGGTTTGCCTGCCCATTTTTATAGAAACTGATCATCTTTTAATTTCGCAATCGACGTGCGATAATACTGCTAGTTAGTTACTAGAACTCACATAGTCTCAACTTCACCGTTCACGCTCGAGATCCAAGATTCTCGTCCTACTATCTTGTTATGGATGTTTATTTGCTAGTAAATGTGTAACTGATTAGTAGCATTATTGCATCGCCGATATGCGCCGAGGGTTTCCTATTCATACACCTAGTAGGGAAGTGTTGGCTTATCTAGCTGGGTATCGATGTCCTTACAATCCTCTCCATCTCAGCGGATATAGGTGGTGGCTATGGGAGATTCAAGCACAGTACCAAATCCTACACAAACGTATCCACACAAATTTAAACTTCACTAAACAATCTGATCTACATGCTTACAAATCTAGACATGCAGATTATATATCACTTTTCCATATCAATTCCAAACAATATGACAGTAATAGCATAAGTATAGTGCCTTTGTAAATTTCAATAGACTACCAGAAAATATTAAAATTGCACCTAGCCAACCAATCTTTAATAGGTGGCTAAAACAGTTTATGTGGAATGATTATAAAATGTCAGTTTGAAGGAATTCCAAAATCTGAGAAGAAAAAAGAACATGACATTGTGTATAAAAACTTATGAAAGGTAAAAAATGTTGTTTATATTTTCATACTGAAAACTTTGTAAACTAAACATTGAATTGTAATTTGTCGCCAACAAGATAAAACTGTACGATTCCTTTGTATATGAGTCCTTGACTCGTTAAGGGATTAATAAAATGCATTATTATTTAAAAAAATACTCTATATATAATATTCGCCATGGTGGTACTTTCGTCTTCCTAAAAATAATTAAGATCATGAACAGTTAACAGCTTATGATTGCCTAATTTTGGAGCAGGATTTTGAATTCTCTGCCGTAAAAATACAGTAGTTTAAGTTAATAATTGTATGCGTAAACCGTTCTCCGTCAGGATATTTTCGTTTATTTATAGTTAAATTAGAATTGTTATTCAATAACATGAGCAAAGTAAAGTTTGATATAATAATTTGTGGGGATGTAAATGTGGATTTCTTAAAATGTGATAGAAATTGTGAATTATTAACACAGTTACTAATTTCCTACGGACTGAAATCTACAGTAAATACCCCAACAAGAATAAAAAAATTAGTAAAACCACTCCTGATCAAATTTTTATAAATACAGATACAAATCAATAATAATGAAAATGGAATAAAATCAAAGTGCAGGTCATTCACTGAAACAAATGTTACATATTTCAATGACTTATTAAATAAGGAAACATGGTCAGAAATGTATAAACTAGAAAATGTAAATGATAAATTTAATGTATTTAACAGTACCCTAAAACACTATTTTGAAACAGCATTCTCCTTTAAACAAAGAACTATTCAAAATAACAAAGCTAGAAATTGGATAACAACAGGGATTAGAAATTCATGTCAAAGTAAGAAATTTCTACACAAATTATATAATCAATACCACACAACACCTGAATTAAATTTATACTCCAAAAAACACTAGCATATTAAGTAAGGTAATAAGACTAGCTAAGAAAATGCATAATGATAATTTTATATCCCAATCATCTAATAAAAACAGGGCTATGTGGTCCATGAAAAAGAAAGAAACTGGAAAATCTGCTAAAATACAAAGGAACATTACACTGACCTACAATAATAATGTGATTAATAATCCAGAGGAAATAGCAAACACTTTTAATGACTATTTTCTGGAAATTCCACAAAAATTATTAAATAAATAACAGGTAAATACACTAAATTCTAATAATAAAATAATTATATGCCGTGATTCTTTATTTATAAATCATGTCACAAGTGAAGAGATAAGAATAGTTATAAAAGAGCTAAAATAAATTCTGTGCTGGTATTGATGGCATCCCTTAGGCAATTTTAAAGAAATATGCAGAAAATATAATAAATACACTTAAGCACTTAATAAACATTTCAATTCGCTCAGGAACTTACCCGGATATTTTTAAGTTATCAAAAGTAATTCCAGTTCACAAAAACGGTTCAAAATATGAATTAGATAAGTATCGTCCTATTACCTTACCAACTGGTATTGCAAAAATTGTGGAAAAAATCATGTATAAGAGACTGATAAGATTTATATAAAAATACTATCAAACTCACAACATGGATTCAGAACAGAGAAATCTACACAGACAGCAATTTATGAATGTAGTAATAATATACTGAAATGAATTGACAATAAAGAACCTGGAACTGACCTATTCTTGGATTTATCGAAAGCATTTGATGTTGTTGACCATAACATCCTCCTTACAATACTAAATCAATATGGTATTAGAGGTCTAGCTAATAAATGGATAGAGTCTTACTTAACAAGGCCTAAACAAATAGTAATCTTGAGACACGAGGATGATGGAACCAAATTATTTAATGAAACATTGTCCAATGAGGGTATTATTAAATTTGGAATACCCCAGGGATCGGTTTTGGGCCCACTACTCTTTCTTCTATATATCAATGATATAACACAGAACGTTGATTCTCATAAGGAAATTTTGTTTGCGGACGATTCAACACTCGTAATAAAAGGTGAATCTAAACAGGTCTTACAGCAGTCTTCTGACTCCGTTACAGAAGAGATAAACAAATGGTCACAAGATAATCGCCTCATAATAAACTATAAAAAACAGTATGTTTAAATTTCCACACTATACAGAATAGGAATCCTGCGACGCCCAATATAATATTATATGGTCATGAAATAGAAAAGAGATCAGAAACAAAGTTTTTAGGACTATGGGTACAACATGACTTGAAATGGAAAAAACATATACAATATCTGAATACTAAATTGAACTCGATGTGCTTTGCGTTACGTATTTTGAAATCTTGCACTAGCATGCACACTTTAAGAAATATTTATTTTGATTATTTCCATTCATACTTAAGATATGGGGTCATATTTTGGGGTACCGTATGTCACCAGAAGTACTAACCACGTTTAGGATACAAAAGAGGGCGATTAGAATTATGGCAAATGTTAACACTAAAGAACCATGTAGACCTCTGTTTAAAGATTTAAACCTTCTCCCACTGCCCTGCATTCATATCTTTGAAAGTATTATGTTTCTTAAAAATAATTTAATGAATAAAGACGTTTTTCTTAAAACAAACAATGATGTTCATAGGCATAACACAAGACAAAATCAAAACATTCATATTTCACACACACAAGCATATATCAAATAGGAACTTTTCACACAGGAGTTAAATTATACAATAAACTGCCCCAGTATATAAAATTTGCCCCAAAAATGAAAACCTATGAAGGAATGTTGAAAGCGTATCTGCAGTGCCATTGTTTTTCTTCTGTAGTTGAATATCTTAGCATATAAGAGCGATGACATGTATAATTATATTTTACTTTTTGATTTTAATTGTAATACCTAACTGTAAGTTGTTTGTATAGAATTCAGTTTTCATACTGTGATAATAGAGTAAGATTGTATCTCTTAAGATCTGTTATTATAATAAGTTATAGTTATAGTATTAGTAATATATACCTTTAAGTTCTTTTATTTTATAGATGTAATTTCTGACGTGTCCTATATCAAAAATGTATTGCATAAATGTAATTGATCAAATGGATAAATACGATTCTAATCTAATCTATGGTAATTGTCATTGAAGAAGCGCAGCAACACTCTAAGACGTCGTCCACAAGGTACCTTCTTGACTGCCAGTAACCGGCTTGCGGTGTGCTATTAGCAGCCAGTAGTGAAAGATATAGTGGGGAGTGTATTAGTTGTATCGCTGTGTTGGCGTTATTTAATTGCGTTAAGCGAGCTACCGTAAGGAAAATGTTTCTACGCTGAAACCTCTCGGAATCAATGAACGATTTATGTCTTGAACAATATCACGGGTTAAACAAATGGGTGCAACTGTCGATCATGTCATATTCTTCCTTACCACCATCTGCCTGGCAGATCACTTTTTCAACAACAGCAAATGTGTAGGAGGTTCATTGACAAACTGGCCGATATGGACTTGAATGTAATGTTGAAAGATGTAACTACTGAAAGGTGGAAGTAGCTTTGCCCCCCGCGAATGACGAATATGAGATAAGAATTAACTCGTGTGTCTGTCAGATCAGTTGCATCCACCGGAAGGTTAAATTCATCCTACATATCTGTCATGCAAGGGTTCTGGTCAGTGGCGGCTCGCACATATCGCAGTTGAGTGGGATCATACACATGCATTAACTTACCTTATTTGTAGATCAGCTCCAGGCGCCGAGTCTTGAACGTGGCGAATTTTTCGATGACGAGGTTAATGAATGTCGGTATGCTGTTAATCAGACCCTTCTTAATATACAGAATTTCAAGTGCAGTAAGTCTTTCCTGTCCCATGGCATTCCCGAGGTACGTTTTGATCCTCTTGAGGCTCGAGAAGCAGCGTTCTGGTTCAGCAGTAGTCATAGGCAGGGTGATAGCGATACGTAACTATTATGTTTCTGTATCTCTGAATGATGTTTATCCTAATTACTAAAAACGACACAACACTTTTTGACTGATTGCTTTACACATGTTGCCAACATATGCATGTGAAATACGCAACATTCTATCCTTACAAGAATATGAGAAGAAACTTTAAAAAAATACATCCATTATTATGCATACAAAGAACACAAATACATTTACAAGGATTTCACAAGTTCAAGCACTGAGAGTGGTGAATTGTTCTATTTGAGCGTCTGAGGGCACGTTGGATAGGAGTACTTGGTGGATTTGTAAAAGAATAGGTTGATATTGAGCAGGTAGGGATGGGGACACTGGTTGAGGAGCCCGATGTCCTGGTGAAGAAACTGACTGCTGAGGGGTGTTGGGAATTGAAGGAACAGTTGGAGTTTGGGACGAACATGGTTGATTGGAAGTTGTGTGTTCAATATCACTTGTACTGGGTGATACGTTTTTATGTAATGTAGGCAAAACATTTTCTGATGGTAGTACCATAATCTCCTGTTAATTTGGTAATGTTTGGGGTACAACAAAATTATCTTTCTGAACAACAGGTTAGTTCGTTATTGTTGTTTTAAGGGGTGGAACTACGAGGTCATCTGCACCAAAAATAATACAGTCAAGCTCTACAAACAACGCAAAATGAACATCAAAATACGGTTTTAGAGCACCATCATCATTATGCTGTGGCCAAATTTATTCTATAAATACTATAACTTTCATCAGGCATGCATACTTCTTAGTCCCATTTGCAACAATATCAAAGTTTATGGGTGGGTCACACAATGCTACATGTCCTACTAATTCTACCACGGTGTCGGAACAAGGGAGTCTAGACAATGCCTCTGGAGCACCCATTTCCTCAGATTTACGGTACTCTATGCGATACTTTTGCCAGAGTGGTGAAGAGTAAGGGTAGTACGAAGCGTGCGACAGAAATTATTAGTTTACCGGGATCGACACAAATTGGAATGTAGTAAAGAACACTGGAAGACAGAGGAAGTTTCGAACTACAAACGAACGTGAAGGCAAGGGGCAAATCGACCTGAAAGAGGGTAAGTATTATGTTTTGAATAAAGCACATTATAACTATTATGTTTTGAATAAAGCACATTATAGCACTTTAATAAGCACACACATCTCATTCTACATCTTAACACATTGATCAATTTACAACTAACATCGTCACAGGGCAAAAGCGTATATACACTCCACTCAAGTTCCATAGAGGACATAAACTAGATACATAATAGTCTCCCTCACTTATATAAAAACAAATAAAGGAACTATTCATATACATTTGGGCACATAGTCTTGCAGATACTGAGGGCGTCGCCTGGCTCTGGCTGATCTTCTTAAATAATTATCAGCAGGTGGTGGAAGGCTGTTTCGATCAGGGCGTTCATCTGGTTGCAGGATCGTCTGCCTTGTATCACCTGAAGTGTGGGTTGCAGAAGGTAAATCATCATTCTCTAGTCTTGACTGGGTTGGTGTTTGTAAATTTGGAACACCAAGCACTGGAGGATTTGTTGGAGCAAAGGTGACATACATATCTTTCTTTGGCACGAGAGACGATAATAACTAGTCAACATGCCGCTTTAAAATTCGTCCGGAGTCCAATTTCACATCATAGTGGCGCTGGCCGAGTTTAGTTTTTATAACACCAAACTGCCAAATATCACGGTTTTTCTGGTGAATCCGGACTTGCACTCTCTCCCCCACTACGAAAGAGCGAACAGGGGTGAGAAACTGGATGTAATGAAGCTCTTTTGGTTTGGAAGTAGAGCATCCTACCGGATACGTAGCCGACGTTTCAAATATAGTTCAGGGGGCGTGGTGGCGCAGCGGTCAAGCTGTATGCCTCTCACCAAGGCGGACTGGGTTCGATTCCCGGTCAATGCATGTGAGATTTTAGATGTGAAATGCCATGTCCTGTGGTTCGGATTCCACGTTAAACGGAGGTCCCGTGGCTTATGATCGCGAGATTAACGGTCACGTTAAACGACAAGCTTCCTTTCCAAATATAGTTCAGCTGGAGACTGTCCACGTGCCAATGGCGTTGCTCTGTATTGAGCCGTCAGACGAGTTGTTTGGGTTGCCACTAACCGTAATGGCTTCCCAGACAACTCACCGTTTGGACGCATAAGCCGTGAAGGCTTGAGTGTACTTCCTATAGGTCATTGCGCACGAGGACGCAGCATCCCGGGGCGATCGGGCAGACACGGCTAAAAAGGTGAAAGGACCCAAGAAGCACACTCTAGAAACACTTAGCTTAAAATGATAACGTCCAGTCTTATGTAAACTCGAATAAAATTCATTTAAAAAATGTGCAAACACCTATCCTAGTTCGGAGGGTTAGTCTCGGGCTAATCCCGCAAGCTAAATTAAAAATATGTTAAAGTTGTTGATCCTAAACTGATTGTAAATTGAAATAACCCTCGCGAAAGATCTAGTTACAAAAAATGCAAAAGCAGCAAGCTAGGGCAGTGGCACGTAAAGTACACCCTATACAAATGAAACGGGTTACTTATGAATTTAAATTAACAACAACAAGGATCAAAAGAATTAATGATGCTACCACCACCTTATTTATCTTTAAATAAGTTAATTCTAGCTAAATCCTGACAATTACAACAAAGTATACGGTGACTGACTACCGTAACAAACAAACATTTAATAACAAAGCTATGTGTCAAACCAGTATAAAAACACAACTCAGTTCCTTACAAACTATCAGGTACAAAAGGTAAGCATACATTTATACACAAATAAATAAATAAATAAGACACAGCTTTCAGAAACCTTCATATTATTGCCCTGCCTACACGCAAGGATACTCTTTGCATCCTTGGGTCATCTAGTGTTTGTTATGTTGGTAAATGCATGATCCCAAAACACGTCTTATATAACTGAGGTGTCGTGCACCACTAGCTGAGAACTAACGGTCCGCGACAACTCCGTCGTCTAAAAGTAGTGTTACAAAAATTACAAGTCATTCCCCGCTCGGAAATGTGACTGATCCTATGAGTCGGTCAGATCGCATCCAATCGCAAGTCAAAGTTTTACTGTCATTTCAGTTATTCTAGTTATAAGAATTAGTTCTTCTTATTATTATTAGAATATATTATTAGATAATATTATTATCTGTCGTTGGTTTAGAGTACTGGCTCATTCCTCAAAGGACACCTAGGCTTAAACTCGTGAAGTCTCTCTATGAACAACACCTGGCCGGAATTCACAATAACACTGTCGGGGCCCAAAGCTCACGATAGCAGTCTTCAGGTACTGACCTGGACATCATCAGCTCACACCTGGCCGAAATAAATGGTCGCAGATATAACAATCTGTACGACGACGCAACACAAGGCGTCACAACAATAACACAAGCCTACAAAATCGGCGTCAAAACATCTCATAAAACAGACAAAAGCTTCTACTCAACATAATACACACTCCTGGTGTTCAAACATCTCGCTTCCTAAAGCGGTAACTCTTGTAAATGACGTCCAATGACGTAATAAACATGTGACAGCAATAAACACTCATATAACCTTGACTCAAAATAATCAATACATTCCGTCATTTTGAACTGGAGTGTGCGCATGCGCGTCGAGACTAAACAAAAAAAAAACTACAAATCATCTCACCTGAGCGCTGCGGATTCCCATACAGTTCATTAACATTCAGCAGCTTGTCAAAGCACTCACACTCATCTCATCGCGTCTGCGATCTAACACACTGCACAGGCGTATAATATCTCTCAAATAGAAGTCTTTCTGATATAACGCTGGCTTATAATCTAACACAATTAGAAAACAGTTTTCCGTGGTTTCACTACCACGCTAAAATTTCATAAACACTGATAGGTAACGTCAAAATGTTACAAAGACCAAATAGTGGAGATATTCCACTCTAAAAATGACTTTGGAAATGGATAAAGATATTCCACTACTAATAATCTGTACAATGTGCCTTTATCAAAACTTTCTCGTGTCTCACAACTTGACACTGAACCAAAAATAATAAACAGTTGACAATCCTACTAACTGATAGGTCGTCTTAAATGATACAATGGCATCGGGCTCGATGCTGGGTTGGCATCTACAATAATGCTCCCAAATATAGTTCTCTCTAGAACTGTTGTGGCATCAAAGCTCACATTAAAGCTTAAATAAATCCATACAAAAGGTCATGACTTCTGTCGATCATGAAAATGATACGAGGCTTAAATAGCTCAAAAATAACAAACAGTGGCGTAAAAGAGAGGTTCGCAAACAGGGGGTCAGGAAAAATAAGCGAATAATGGTTGTCCATTATTCCAAATTCCTAATCTAGTCCATCTGAAGGACTGACCAAACCAAATCAAAGTGATTTGAGGTCTCCCTAACCAAAATTAGGACAAAAATCCTGCGAACACTTTTACTTGCACCAAAGACTCTGGAGACTAACTCATCCACTGAAATAAAACATAATTAAACTAACTACAAGCTAATCCCTGCCTGCCTGTTGTCACAAGTTCGGTTAATGTCTACATTCTACAATCTATTATCTACTACCACAGATCAACCCGTACAAGAGGAAAGATAAGACTCACTCAGAAGCCACCATAATCGAAGGTTCCAACAGTATGGTGTAACAGAGTTTCAGGATGGTTGGCAATCTTCCATGAACCTGCTCGGACATCGAGCTTATACCACTCCATTCCTCTCCATCGGCTTCTCGTCTCTCGAGTAAAGATCTCCTCCTCATGGTCAACGGTAGGGTTGAGTGTACCTTGGATCTCCACATCCAGATCGGCGTTCATCAATTCTCCTGCCATGGTTGTAGATTCGTCCTCCTCCTTGTCGAAATACTCCTCACATCATGGTGTCTACTCCATGATACTGGTCATCATGGTCGTTGTAATATTAGCGTACACGTGGTTAACGTTCAAGTACATCATCAAATAATCACACGTGTTTTCCACTGACTTGAAGTTAAGCACAGTATAACAGTATAACAAATAACTGGCTTTATGGTGCAGACTTTCAACAAATGGCCTTTCACTGTCTGCTTCACTGCATTTAATAGACATGCGTTGTCAGCAATCACTGATTCGAAAATATCTTTACACATCCACAAATGTCGCACTGATCTGGCGAAAAATTCATGCATAAAGTGTAGCGTTATATGAAGTAAAATAAAGCACTTTTACTTGGGTGGATGGTTTAGTGATCATGTCTGATTTACTGTATTTTATCACACTCGTGCAACATGCAGCATGGCTTTCACAATGAAAATGTGGTGTAACACGAAAATATCCGACACAATTGTTACTAAAATATCGCACTTGACATGTGCATTTCCACAGAATATCACTGGTAACAATTATAACCATTAAATGAATTTCACACGTAATCTGTTCAATATGATTACGGATTTTATCTCCACCTCGTGGACGTAGTATGTGGTGATCGTCGCTTGGACGTGAATTGCACTTTTCCACTCACAATTAAATAAATACTTTTCGCAACGTAGCACAGCGCACATTCGTGCAAAAGTAATACTTGTTCTTCGACGTAGTCCGATACACTTTGTTCATCACCTACATGGTGGACTTTAGATATTTCTTCGTCACACAGGACGGACTAACTCAACGCGTCTATACACGACGGATGTCAAACAGTAAGAGCCATGAGTGTCGGTCTCTCTGCCTCGTGCAGAGTCAAAAGTTGAGTCGTTGACGGTCTACTTCCTCCCGCCAATCTACGGTGCTCATACCTTTTACCTTATACCAAAAATGCGGTAAACATCGAAATGTTTCCTTGAAGCAGTATTACATAATGGTATGATCTGAGACTTTTAAATGCAAAATAGGTAATACTTGTGCTCAGAATAAAATATTCAGGTGAGTGTCCAGAGTCAAGACAACTCCCATATCTTCCTGTACGACCTGCGCTGCAACAGGGCGTGTTCTATTTCACAAACATGACTTGCTCCTCTTAAGTTCCAACTAATATCACCGAGCCATGAGCTTCCACGGGCTCATATGCTCCCCTGTCGTTTAAATAAAAAGGTAGGGATGCATTTGTATTTATCCAACAACTTATCTATGCTTGGTGATATTTTTTCAAGTTAGCAGCGTTGTAAGTACCAAGACGGTCGCCAGTTTTGATGTGCTCAATGACATAACTTCCATTATCCGCTGATATAACAGATAATCATCAGCTAAGGCAGGAATCCTCGCGTTATCTGGATCCTGGACATCCATCCGGTTCTGCAAGAATCGTATGATCTTCCTGAGCTCCTCCTCGCGTCTCTGATCTTCGGGTAAGTATCGTAGTCTGCGGAGGTGGTCCTCGCAGTCTCCCTCGATGTCTATGGCGTTGATGGTTGCGCCAGGATTACGGCTGAGAATGTCGGCCAACACATTCTCTTTGCCTGGGCGATGTTTGATCACCAAATCGAAAAACTGGAGAAATAAAGCCCATCTGGTTATCCTATCGCTCGCCAGTCTTGATCGGGTAATGAAAGGCAGTGCGTGATGGTCGGTCCTCACCACGACCTTGTGCCTCCATAGAAGTTTGCGCCAGTATTCCAGGGCGTAAACTATAGCTAAAGCTTCAATTTCCGTCGTGAAATAATGCGACTCGTGAGGTCTCAATCGTCTGCTCAGAAAAGCAATATAATGACGATCTTTGAGTTCATCCTCTTGCAATAAAATTGCACCAATTCCTATTGCAGATGCATCCGTCTCTAGGATAAATTTCCTAGTATAGTCTAGGTATTCTAAAGTAATGGATTCAGCTAACATCTTCTTCGCTTTATGGATTGCTTCATACAAGCTTCATTCCATGCCCATCTGCAGTTCTTCTTCAACAGGCTCTGCAGTGATGCTACTGTCTCTGAATAATTGGGACAGTGTGCAGCAAGAAAATTGCAATATTTCCAAAAATTGTCTCACGTGTTTCACACGGGTTGGAATAGGAAATGCGGCGATTGCTTGGATCTTCGCCGGGTTCGGTCTGTAACCTAGGCCGCTAATAATATGGCCTACAAACTTTATCTCAGACTTGAAAAAGTGGCACTTGTCATACTTGACTTTATAATTTGCCTTCCGCAGATTCTCAAAAACGAGACGAAGAGTTGCCAAGTGTTCTTCTTCTGTCTCTGATGCAATGATAATATCATCGACATAACATACAACTTTCTCCTTGACCTCAGGTGTCAACTTTGCATCCAAGGCACGGATCAAAGCAGCTCCTGCGTTCTTCACACCAAAGGGCAATTTCTTAAAGACATAAGTGGTCTGATCGTAAAGAAATCCTGTTTACTTCTGCGTGTGTTCAGACAATCTGATATGGTAATAGGGTTGTACCAAATCCAGGGAAGTTAAATATTTATTTCCCTTAAATTTACGCAGTATATCTCTTATCTTCGGTGGTCTGTCATGTTCTGGTGCTAAGCGTTCATTTATGGCTCTCGTGTCGAGACACAGCCTTAAGGTCCCATCTACCTTTATCATGGGTGTGATTGGATTAAGGTTAGATGTCGTCGCCTTCTTGATCGTTCCAGCATCCTCCATTTCCTTCAGCTTTCTAGCTACTTCGGCGCGGTGTTTCTCTGCAACCGGATAAATCTTCTTCTGAAACGGCGAGTCATCTAGAAGAACTAGATCGTACTCGAAGTCTGGAATCTAGCCTGGTGTTGTACCAAAAATATCCTGATATTCCTGCAGTAAGTCATTCAGTCCTTGCTTAGCTACTTCAGATAGAGGTTGCGCATCAGCTGGTTCTTCCTCTTCTGGTGCTTTCTGTTTAGAAACCCAGTTGTCGATCACGAAAACATGTGAATCTGACACTGGTTCGTTCTCTAACAGATTCGTGACTATGGGCTCATTCGGCGAAATCTCAACAGTGTTTCGTCCCATATCAATTATGCCGTCATGTAGGCGCATGAAATCGGCACCTAGGGTCGCTTCGTATCTCAGATCCTTTAAAACAATAAACTGGTGCAGGTACATCTGGTTTGCTATGCTGACATTACATAGAACCTGTACTTGGCACTTGACTGTACGGTCTGGTATGACTCCTCTTACTCGCAGGGTAGATACCGGTAATTCTGTTACCTCAGACTTAGCTTCCAAGATAGCATAAAAGTCAGCTGAAATGACACTGATCATAGCTCCAGTATCGATTAACATCGAAACATGACATCCATTAATCTCTGCCGGTATCATAGGCAATATGGTTAGTTCAACGTCGTTCGTCGTTCTTCCAAAAGATTCTCCGTCACTGGTTCCCAGAGTAAAATAGAGCGGTTGGGATTCTAGTTCATTTTCGAAGTTTTCTTTTTTCCTTTGGAGGTACCCGGTTCATTGGGATTGGTTACCTCCTCGGGAGTATTACTTCATTCCCTCGGCGTTCGGTTTTGTTCCACCTCTTCTGTAGACGATCAAAGCTGTCGGATATACTCGCGGCTCTCTTCCGCGCGTCCACGCCAATCTCTGTCTGGCTGATATCTGGGGTCTCGCTTTTTTTCTGTATCCCCCACTGTATCTATAGTCTCGTCGTATGCCTCCCGACGATTGTGCTCGAGGTCCTTGTCCATTCCCTCGACGGATTTGATTCTGATTGCTAGCATCCCGGTCATTTTGTCGGTTGAATCGGTCGTTCCAACGTCCTAAGTTCCCTCAACGTTTGTCTCAGGAGTATGGCGTTCCTCTCCATTGACGTCGTTCGAAGTTTACGTTCTTCGTTTGGTACTGGTTACTGTTGTTGTTGCTACTCGGCTGTTGTACTGGCATCGGAGTTTGCGATATCTTGTCGACCGTCGTCAAGTTGACGTGTCGATGATCGTTCCTCGTTGGTCTGTGGGGTATGAATTGTTCTGCGCTGGAATCCAATCTTCTCAGAATCTGATCACACTCTCAGAAAGTATTCGCTCCCGTGGCGATTAGTACTTTCTGTGCGTCAGCTGGATATTGCCAAATAATCGTGTTTATCAAATCCTCCTCAGAAAACGGGGGTTTGAGACATCTCAGCTTAGCAAGCTGCGAAGCAAAGTAGTTCGCGTAGCGAGTAGGTAAATTGGAACTGTACCTCTCCGTGTACATCTCCGCTCTAATGGCTTGTTGTATGTCACTTGACCAATAGGTCCTCAAGAGTGCTTCTTTGAAATCTTGACACCCGGTAAACGAGTACTTAAAAGCCCTGTACCATGTACTTGCTTGTCCATACAAAAGACGTTCAATCACTCTCAGTTCCCTCTCGGGTGTAACCATAGTATCCCTCAGATAACTTTCGACGTTTGCCAAAAATTCAACTGGCGTAACTCCTCCTCCAGTTCCTGTGAACTTCGCGGGTTATTCCTCCCGTGATCGGATAATCATGACATTACTTTGATTTCCGGATGAACCTGGTGTTCTAAATGATTGCGCATTGCAATTCCAGTTAGCATCAGAACTTTTGGGCGTAACAGTAAAGTTCGGTTGTGCTGTCGGTGTGAAATGTTGTTGAATTCCAGATTGAGGCTGTATCTGGGTTTGCATTGACTTGTTTTCCGTTATGTCAACCTTCTTAAATTGGAATGGTTGAGTTATCGGTTCACTTCCCTGTTCTGTGTTCATCGGTTGATTCAAGTTCACGTGGCTATATGGCGTCATCCCATCTGTCACCTCGCGCTGATCTACGTTAGTGGACGGATTCTTCAGTTTTCCAATCCTCCTATTCATTTCCTCCCATTCTGGAACGTTCGTCTCTTCCTTTCGTCTAGCGAGCTCATTTACTTGGAGTTCGATGCGTTCGATTTTCCCTCTCGACCATTGATCTAACTCATGCACGCTCAATCTAACGTTCGTGCTCAATTTTAATCGTTCGTCTATTGCTGCTTTCTCCAAAGGTTTATGCATAGTTTCTACGTCCTCTCTGACTTGGTAGACGTCATCTTTGACAACGGCAACGTCTGCTCTATGTTCAGTTACCTCGTTACGAACTCTAATGACTTGGGCTTCAACGGTTAACTTATGTTGGTTGAAATCCCCTCGGAGCATCATAATTTCAGTACTGATCTCCTTGTTGCTATCAACAATCTCTCGGAGTTCACTCGTTGTTACATTTATGTCTGCCACGCCTTTATTTGTGGCTGCTATTTCATTCTTAAGTTTGGCTACCTCATTTCCTATGGCTTTTACGTTGTTATGCACGACAAAAGAGGCTCTGTGCATCAACATCAATCCTGCATTAACGGTGGCTACTTCTTTCTTCACTTCGTTAATGTATCCCTCGACGTGAGATACGCGACCTCCCAACTATTCCCTAGTATGGTCGAGATCGGCCCTCATATCTACCTGAATACGAGTCATAGTCGCTTCCAATCTTTCAGTGTTTTCATCCGCTCGAGTGGCATTGGTCTCATCCAACTCTGTTATGCGAATCTGCATCTCTTCCCTAGCACGGTTGATATCCCCATTAAGAGCATCTAACCTGGTATTAGCGTCCTGCTGGTGTCGCAGAGAATCGGCCCTAACATTAGCTAGACCTGCAGTAATATTATTATTGACCGCCTCTTGGTTTACCTCCATTTCCGGTCCAACATTGACTACATCTTGTCTAACGTTATTCAAAATAACATTAACACCGTTAATAGAAGCAGTATTATTCTGAAGTCCCTGAATGACATTGTTTACATCCTGCCTAACACCATTTATAGAAGCAGTGTTATTTTTAAGTCCCTGATTAACATTGTTTAGCCTTTCATTAGCTAGGTTGACATCACCCCTAACATTGTTTAGAGAAGCAGTATTCTCTCCCAAATCATCTCTAATTTGTTGGAGGATCCTATTGACACCTACCAACATCTCCTCAAAATGGCGCATCACTGCCTCATCCATCACAAAATATTCAATTGAGAAGACAGGAACAAAGAAGACTTAAATCTATAGGCAGGGAATCACTGTGGTAGAACGTTTGCCTTCTTTTAATAAATCACTCGAGCACAGCTGGAGTACACAACTAAGCGATTCTACATTTACAAACAAAACGAAGAGCAAAGCAAAGTATTTACATTTACATAAGATGAAGTGTATGCAAAGAAATACCCTAACTTTATTTAATAAGTTAATTACACTTCACCTCCGTGGTCTTAAATCACCAGACTGCCACGCGGCTGGCTGAACAGCAGTACGACTTTTTATGTTCGTCCCAGTCCAATCAACTTGCCTTTAAATAGTGTTTCAGCTCTTCTCCAAAAGAAATGACATGTGCTGACGACCACCATGTCCAAACTCGGCCACACCAGTTAGGTCGCCATTTTTAAGTAGTAGGTGTAATGAGCCCGTCAGACGAGTTGTTTGGGTTGCCACTAACGGTAATGGCTTCCCAGACAACTCACCGCCTGGACGCCTAAGCCGAGAAGACTTGAGTGTACTTCCTATAGGGCATTGCGCACGAGGACGCAGCATCCCGGGGCGATCGGGCAGACACGGCTAAAAAGGTGAAAGGACCCAAGAAGCACACTCTAGAAACACTTAGCTTAAAATGATAACATCCAGTCTTATGTAAACTCGAATAAAATTCATTTAAAAAATGTGCAAACACCTATCCTAGTTCGGAGGGTTAGTCTCGGGATAATCCCGCAAGCTAAATTTTAAAAAGTGTTAAAGTTGTTGATCCTAAACTGATTGTAAATTGAAATAACCCTCGCGAAAGATCTAGTTTAAAAAAATTCAAAAGCAGCAAGCTAGGGCAGTGGCACGTAAAGTACACCCTATACAAATGAAACGGGTTACTTATGAATTTAAATTAACAACAACAAAGATCAAAATAATTTATGATGGTACCACCACCTTATTTACCTTTAAATAAGTTAATTCTAGGTAAATCCTGACAATTACAACAAAGTATACGGTGACTGACTACAGTAACAAACAAACATTTAATAACAAAGCTATGTGACAAACCAGTATAAAAACAACTGAGTTCCTTACAAATTATCAGGTACAAAGACCAAATAGTGGAGATATTCCACTCTAAAAATGACTTTGAAAATGGATAAAGATATTCCACTCCTAATAATCTGTACAATGTGCCTTTATCAAAACTTTCTCGTGTTCACAACTTGACACTGAACCAAAAATAATAAACAGTTGACAATCCTACTAGCTGATTGGTCGTCTTAAATGATACAATGGCATCGGGCTCGATGCTGGGTTGGCATCTACAATAATGCTCCCAAATATAGTTCTCTCTAGAACTGTTGTGGCATCAAAGCTCACATTAAAGCTTAAATAAATCCATACAAAAGGTCATGGTATCTGTCGATCATGAAAATGATACGAGGCTTAAATAGCTCAAAAATAACAAACAGTGGCGTAAAAGAGAGGTTCGCAAACAGGGGGTCAGAAAAAATAAGCGAATAATGGTTGTCCATTATTCCAAATTCCTAATCTAGTCCATCTGAAGGACTGACCAAACCAAATCAAAATGATTTGAGGTCTCCCTAACCAAAATTAGGACAAAAATCCTGCGAACACTTTTACTTGCACCAAACACTCTGGTGACTAACTCATCCACTGAAATAAAACATAATTAAAGTAACTACAAGAAAATCCCTGCCTGACTGGTGTCACAAGTTCGGTTAATGTCTACATTCTACAATCTATTATCTACTACCACAGATCAACCCGTACAAGGGAAAAGATTTGACTCACTCAGAAGCCACCATAATCGAAGGTTCCAACAGTATGGTGTAACAGAGATTCAAGATGGTTGGCAATCCTCCATGAACCTGCTCGGACATCGAGCTTATACCACTCCATTCCTCTCCATCGGCTTCTTGTCTCTCGAGCTAAGATCTCCTCCTCATGGTCAACGCTAGGGTTGAGTGTACCTTGGATCTCCACATCCAGGTCGGCGTTCGTTAATCCTCCTGCCATGGTTGTAGATTCGTCCTCCTCCTTGTCGAAATACTCCTCACATCATGGTGTCTACTCCATGATACTGGTCATCATGGTCGTTGTAATATTAGCGTACACGTGGTTAACGTTCAAGTACATCATGAAATAATCACACGTGTTTTCCACTGATTTGAAGTTAAGCACAGTATAACAAATCACTGGCTTTATGGTGCAGACTTTCAACAAATGGCCTTTCACTGTCTGCTTCACTGCATTTAATAGACATGCGTTGTCAGCAATCACTGATTCGAAAATATCTTTACACATCCACAAATATCGCACTGATCTTGCGAAAAATTCATGCATAAAGTGTAGCGTTATAAGAAGTAAAATAAAGCACTTTTACTTGGGTGGATGGTTTAGTGATCATGTCTGATTTACTGTATTTTATCACACTCGTGTAATATGCAGCATGGTGTTCACAATGGAAATGTGGTGTTACACGAAAATATCCGACACAATTGTTACTTAAATATCGCACTTGACATGTGAATTTCCACAGAATATCACTGTTAACAATTATAACCATTAAATGAAACTCACACGTAATCTGTTCAAGATGATTACGGATTTTATCTCCACCTCGTGGACGTAGTATGTGGTGATCGTCGCTTGGACGTGAATTGCACTTTTCCACTCACAATTAAACAAATACTTTTCGCAACGTAGCACAGCACACATTCATGCAAAAGTAATACTTGTTCTTCGACGTAGTCGGATACACTTCGTTCATCACCTACACGGTGGACTTCAGATAGTTTTTCGTCACACAGGACGGACTAACTCAGCGCGTCTATACACGACGGCTGTCAAACAGTAAGAGCCATGAGTGTCGGTCTCTCTGCCTCGTGCAGAGTCAAAAGTTGAGTCGTTGATGGTCTACTTCCTCCCCTTATATCAAAAATGCGGTCAACATCGAAATGTTTCCTTGAAGCAGTATTACATAATGGTATGATCTGAGACTTTTAAATGCAAAATAGGTAATACTTGTGCTCAGAATGAAATATTCAGATGAGTGTCCAGAGTCAAGACAACTCCCATATCTTCCTGTACGTCCCGCGCTGCAACAGGGCGCGTTCTGTTTCACAAACATGACTTGCTCCCCATAAGTTCCAACTAATATCACCGAGCCATGAGCTTCCACGGGCTCAGTATTGAAACAAGATGTTCTGTAACTTAGTCGATAATAATGCCGGGTCATTTACAGCAGCACGAAGTCGTCTCTTCAAAGTTTGGATGTTTATCTCGGCTAACCCATTGGTTGCTGGGTGCCCTGGTGCTATATATTTTTGAAAAATCCCTCTCTCCTTGCAATAGGATCTGAATACATCACTCGTGAAGATAGTGGCATCATCTGACACAAGGACATTCGGGTACCCATGTACGGTAAAGATATTGTCAATCAGACTGATAGTAGTTGCAGTGGACGGAGCGTCTTTCGCTATTCGGACTTCGACCCACCTGGATTTTGCGTCAAAACACATCAAAAAATGGTGGTTATCAAATGGTCCCGCATAGTCAATATGTATTCGTTCCCAATTTTCTTCTGGTTCATCCCAGGGGTGTATTGGAGCTTTTGGTGGTTTTGATCGAGTCTGCGTGCACTCTTCACAAGATTTGATAAGCTTCTCAATGTCTTTGCGGCCAGTATACATATCATCTTGCTAACTGTTTCGTTTTCACAATGCCGAGGTGTGTTAAATGTAACTCTTTTGAAAAATTTATTTGTAGTTCCTTTGGGATAACAATTCGGTCTTGACGGAATAGAATACCATTTTCAACTGTATATGGCTCATCCAAGGATTGAGTTTGAAGACGTTGCAGGGTGGCTCTAAGTTCTGGGTCTAACATAGCCTCATCACAAATAGTTTCGTACGTAATGGCTTCACTTGACACTTGAAGAATCGTTTCAGCACAGAATTGTGAAAGTTCTGTATTTATTGATGTTTCAATGATTGGCGAGGTAGATGCAACAGGGGCTCGGGATAGGCAATCAACATATACGATATCTTTCCCTTTTTTTTCACTCTTACCGTGTAGTCAAACCCGGAGAGAAACGATGCATATCTTAGGAGCCTTGTGGATGTCATTTGTGGCAGGCCCTTGTTCTGATGAAAATACGAGACAGAGGTTCATTGTCCGTCACAAGAATGACATTTCTTGCAAAATATAGTTGTAGAAGTGCGTTGTGGCGAAAAGTTTTGCCAGCGCTTCCCGGTCAAGCTGACTGTAATTACATTCTGCTTGTGTTAAGGCACGAGATGCAAAGGCGATGGGTCTTTCTTGGCCATCCAACTCATGACGTAATACTGCTCCAACACCAGTAGGACTGGCATCGGTTGACAAGATGATAGGCAGTGATGGATTGAATGGGGTAAGGACACTTTCACTACATAACTCGGACTTGATATTCAAGAAAGCTGCCTCACAGGCTGCAGACCAGAAAACCGTTCACCTTTCTGCAATAACTGCCGTAATGTGTGGGACTCCGTTGAAAAATTAGGATTAAACTTTGCGTAATAAGTCACCATACAAAGAGAGTGTCTCACTCCTTCAATGTTTTTAGGACGTGGCATTTGTGACACAGCTTGAACTTTCTCTGATGACTTGCGTATCTCATTAAATGATAAAATATGCCCTAGGTAGTCTATGTTTTCCTTGGAAAATGAGCATTTGCTTTTGTTCAAATGCAGATTATTTTTTGAAAGCCGTTCTAGACGGGCTATTAAGTTCTTGGTGCACTCCTCCTTCGTAGTACCATGTATTATGATGTCGTCGAAATAAGCTTCAGCTTTTGGAAGATCATGAAGGATCTGTGATAATATCCTATTAAATTTTGAGGGGGCAGTTTTGAGGCCAAAACTCAGTCGGTGCATCCTGACGGTTCCTTTGTTATTGGATATAGTTTTTATCATACTACCTTCTTCATCAACCTTCAGATGTAGATATGCCTTGTATAAAGGGGCAGATGACCTCGTAGTTACGCCCCTTAAAACAACAATAACTAACTAACTAACTAACTAACTGCCTTGTATAAGTCTAACTTGAAGAAAAATGTTGAGTTTCTAAGATTATGTAGATCATCATTAACTGGTTTTATGGGATGGTTTGCAGGAATCAACCTTGAATTTACTCCACATTTGTAGTCGACACATAACCTAACTCCTCCATCCGGTTTTGGGATAACAACAAGAGGCTATCCCCAATCACTTAAAGCTGAGGGAGAAATGTAGCGAGTTCCTTTCCGATGCGTTCCCGAGGAGCAAAAAGGACATCACGTTCACGATTGAAGACAGATTTAACCCTCTCTCTGAGTTGCAGTTTTACTTCAATATTGGGAACGCATCCAATTTTTTCTTCAAAGATTGTACTATACTGAAGTAAAATATCTTGAATTGACTGCACTGAGTTGACAGATTCAGTGTGAAATGATTGATTTGTGTCTTTATCAATTTCCTTCAGATCAAGCCCGAGGCCCCTGATCCAAACACGACCAAGCAATGCGGCATGGTCTTGCGGAACTACAAGAAGACCTGCAACAATTTCTGTTCCTTTGTATGATACTATCACAACAATTTTTCCTCTGGGTTTGATAACATGATCGGAATATGATCGAAAACAGACATTTGTTGGCTGCAATGGCAAACCAAGACCCAAGGTTGAACATTCGTTCTCTGGGATGGGTGAATACTTTGCTCCCGTGTCGACTTCAAATCTTTGTGATTTATTGTTGAGTTTAACAGTGATAAGTTATTTATCCGATTCTTGTCCTACGTCAAAGAGATCTTCGATGCATTCCAGTTGTCCTATCCCGAAATTGGTTTCGGGGTGGTCATGCAAGTTGTCATCTATGTTCTCAGTTGCAATGGTGTGTGTATTTGACTGTTGAAGAAGTGTAGTGATACAAACGTTTGCAACATGTCCCACTTTCCTACATGACCAGCATTTAAGTGTTTCTGTTTGAGCGACAATCTCTTGACCTGTGGTTTGAATTTCCACAATTCAGGCATAATCAATCAATACCTAGTGCTCTATAATTGACAGAACTACGGCAGTCCCTGGACTGTGAATGTGAGTGAGAGCCTGTGCTAGGCTGTTGAACAAAACGTGACTGAGTATCACTACTATATTGATTCATACTTCGGTCATTGTATGAACCTGTGGCTTTTCTTACTTTGTTTGTGTCCTCTACAGTGTCTGGCGGTGCAGTGAGCTGTTTTGACAGCTGATTACTCTCATACCGCGATGCTTCCAAGGCTAGAGCCTTCTTCAGGAGAGCTTCACATTTCGTGTCATTAGACTGAAGAAGTTTCTCTCTGACCAATTTTCTCGCAAGCCACGTATAAATTGTGCACGAAGAAAAACATACGCGATTGAAATTCTGGCGTCACATGTACACTGAATGTAAAAGTCACAGTCTAGTAAGTGGCTTCTAAGAGTGGCAACAAATCCTGCAATATTTTGACTTTCTTTTTGATTGACGTTCAAAAAATAGTGTTGGGAAACCACGGTTGAGACTTGAGGTGACAGTATTTGCTTGAAATGTTTTACTAGGTCATTATAACCGACAGACTTGAGTAGGATATAAAGGCCGAAGCTGGCGCAGGGGCTAATGGGCAAGATGGCCGCCGCGCGCAACAAGCCCTATGTTATTCTTATGGAGGGGTCAGTCAGAGCTGGCGCAGTGGCTAATGGGCAAGATGGCCGCCACGCACTGAGACCGTGTATGACGTCACAGGGAGAGGTCGGCCGTGTAGTTGCTAAATGGAATATTTATTATTTATTATTATTATTATTATTAATATAATTAATAATTTTATTAGGTAATTATTGATTGATAGCTTGCCACGGTGGGTGAGTGGTTATCGTGTCGGACTACCAACCCCAAGCTTGCAGGTTCGCTCTTGGTCGTGGTAAGTGATTTTTGAAAGGCGGCAAAAATTAAAACACGCATGTCATACGATGTTGGCATGTAAAAGAACCCAGGAGAGGTCTGCTATGTAGTTGCTAAATGGAATATTTATTATTATTATTTATTATTATTATTACTATTATTATTAGGTATTTATTGATTGATCATGTACAAACAAGACCAGCCTTATATTGCCCCACTTTATGGTGTAGTGGTTAGCATTCTTGGCTGTTACTGTGGAGGCTCGGGTTCGAGTCCTGGCTCTGTCACGATTTTAAATTCTAGGCTGAGGGTTGGAATGGGGTACACTCAACCTTGTGAGGCAAAACTGACAGGAGCTGGCTTTTGATTCATACCGCTGCCATTCTGCCTAACCCAACTTCACCTAACCTAACCTAACCTAACCTTACCTAACCTAACCAGATCCCACCTTACCTAACCTAACCTAACCTAACTTAACTTCAAAGTCAAAAGGTACAATACATTTATAGTTTTTTATACCCTCATAAATTAGATATAGAGAATGTCCACTACGATTTAGATCCTCGAGCACACTTTTCTGACATATATCATTAAAACGTGTAGAAAGGAATGTCTGATAATTTTCACTAACACATAATACAAGTTCACCATACATTGTGTCCACTTTTTGAATGTTAATGATACGGAAAAGAGTATGCATTGGTAATTCAGTGAGCTTTTTTTTTCTCTCTAATCAACAGTTCTACCCCCATAGCATTGTGAATATTTATTGTAGTAGCCTATAAAGAAACAAAAAAAATCATATCTATTACAGTTTAGCTATAAGTGACCAGAACCACTATAACATTTTATTCTAATAAGGAGATTTCCATAATGATAAGAAAAAAAAGCTTACCATAATGATGGATTGTGTGTAAGTAAACGTCTTTTGCTGCTTGATGCCACTACTAAACTGATGCTCATACAACAGACAAGTGAGTTCATGTTTCGCTGACGTAATCGTATGTTCCCATGCACTTCCTGTGTGTTGCACGCGCCGTAGTGGCTAAATTTGAAACTAGATGAGATGATTTGCTGATGTAATCGTATGTCCCCCCGCACGCACACGCAGGCCCCTGTGGACGGGTCCTTGTGGACGAGTCCCTGTGGACGGGTCCCTGTGAACGGATCATTGTTGACGGGTCATTGTTGACGGGTCCTTGTTGACGGGTCCTTTTTGACTAATCCCTTTAGACCGGTTCCTTTTGACTGGCTCATGACCCCTAATGCTATAATGAAATTAAACGTTGTTCCACATGATACGCAATCAAAGAGCCGATCGCTACTATGAATTAACATGTTTGTTTTTGTTTTGTTTTTACGCATGTGCACTTGGGTTTTTTGTAAGAGGGCGGGCTTTTTGAATACAGATTTATAGATGAGTTTTTTTTATTTAATTACCAAAACATCCAAAACTAATAGGTAATTAGCTTTTTAACATCTCATGAACCAATAAGGCTATGCGACTTGTATTAGATGTCGTTGGACTTGAGGTGACATTTTGTTTTTGAATGTATTATTTATTTTTTTGTTAAAAGGGTCTAACTACACTTTTGTTAATATATCGCTAACTAATAATCAGAGAGGGTCAAGTGAGGTGTCATGGGACTCAGGATGGTCAACCCTTTTCCATGACCAACGAATTTACCCAAAAGATTCAAAACAGCAAGGTCATTGACCTAAGATTTTATAAACTAATAATTGAATATTAACATGTGAGGTGTCATAGGACTTAGAATGGCCATTTTTTACGGGTCCCAATTACTGCTGATTTTGCATGATCATCACCCATTGTCTTGATCAACACCTTGGGTTTCAAATTACTGCAGCGTTAGTCGTAGCAATAGAACTGTGTGCTCTCTGCCATGTCAGCAACATGACACCGGAAGGAACACCTGTGTAATATCCAATGACTGCTAACTTTGTATAATCATCACCCATTGCCTCAATGAACACGCAGGGTTTCAAATTACTGCAGCGTAGTCATAGCAACAGAACTGTGTGCTCTCTGCCATGTCTGTAATATTACACAGGAAATAACAAGACGTCTTACTGTACATACCATGTCCTCAGTTTTAACATCTTAAGAACAAGTATTATTCTCTTTCAACTACAAATGACTCGTTAGAACACATCCATCCACCAAGTTAGATCCCTTGACCTGCTCTCAAATGGCATGTGCCTCGTGTACTAGGGTGTGTGCATTAGCCCTAACCTAACGTTACGTACGAACTAAACAGAATGTGACTTGTTAGCTCTTATTGTGCACGTGCACAGGTGAACACTTGTGTGTTAGGTCATATTACACATGAACTTGCATTTTCTCACGTAAGTGCATTTCTCTGTTCCACAAGATACAAATTTGATTGCTGGTTTGTATCCTGCACTGTTTATGCGATATAGCTTTGCCAGGTAGTTCTCTACATACAGCAATTTTACCACTGCTCTACCTAAGCCTTTTGCTCTTTTGGCTTTCTTACAGTCGAGTGTGTGATAGACAGCATTAACTGTATATCAAACCCAGTTCACCTTTGTATTTGTAATCCAAGTAATAATTTGAAAAGTCATAAATGTAATCAGTTTTAAACGTTATCTCTGTTTTGTTTTGTTTAACATGTTTATGGCATGCATATTAACCTGAAATCGAACCCTCTGGTGAAAAGGCTAACAGCTTAACCACTGCACCACCATGCCCTTGTTTCTTAGTTCGACTCGTTCTAGGCCTCAGACCTGGAAATCGAGTTAAGACTACCAATACAAGAGCTAAAAATGCTTACCACTGCAACACAAAAAATAAATAAATGGATAGCTGGTAACATTAGACAACCGGAAATGATTATATTTCTGTTAGCAATGCATTTCGTCATCAGCCTACTGTCTGAGCACTGACAGCAACACAGTTTAGTTTAGAACAAGCGAGTGTGTGTGTATTGATTATTAGCCTCAAGTATTTAAAGCTTGTTGTGTGTGGCGATCATTTTGTCTCGGTAACCACTGAGCATTTTTGTGTTTTAGCTATCCTCTTTAACCAATCAAATAAAGATAGTCTACTCTTAATTCTTGATAAATCAGAGTTTGCGTACACCGTTTCTCATTTATTAACCCATACCTGCAACCTATACTCTCTCTATACTGCAGTTTGATCTGAAAACAAGTTTCAATGGTAAAAGACTTGTCAGTCACGATACATGTAGCCTACACTAATTCTTTCTCTACCTAGCTATGTTTCATCACACATGGTTAACATCTCACATGTTCGAATCCGATTATTAGTTTATAAAATCTCAGGTCAATGACCTTGATGTATTGGTTATTTTTGGTAAATGCATTGGCCATGGGAAAGGGTTGATCATTCTATGTCCTATGACACCTCACATGTTAATATTCAATTATTAGTTTATAAAATCTTAGGTCAATGACCTTGCTGTTTTGAATCTTTTGGGTAAAGTCGTTGGTCATGGAAAAGGGTTGACCATCCTGAGTCCCATGACACCTCACTTGACCCTCTCTGATTATTAGTTAGCGAGATATTAACAAAAGTGTAGTTAGGCCCTTTTAACAAAAATAAATAAATAATACATTCAAAAACAAAATGTCACCTCAAGTCCAACGACCTCTAATACACGTCCCATAGCCTTATTGGTTCATGAGATGTTAAAAAGCTAATTACCTATTAGTTTTGGATCTTTTGGTAATTTTAAAAAAATAACTAATCTATAAATCTGTATTCAAAAAGCCCGCCCTCTTACAAAAGCCCCAAGTGCACATGCGTAAAAACAAAACAAAAACAAACATGTTAATTCATAGTAGCGATCGGCTCTTTGATTGCGTATCATGTGGAACAACGTTTAATTTCATTATAGCATTAGGGGTCATGAGCCAGTCAAAAGGAACCGGTCTAAAGGGATTAGTCAAAAAGGACCCGTCAACAAGGACCCGTCCACAGGGGCTCGTCAACATGGACCCGTCAACAAGGACCCGTCAACAATGACCCGTCAACAATGACCCGTTCACAAGGACCCGTCCACAGGGACTCGTCCACAAGGACCCGTCCACAGGGGCCTGCGTGTGCGTGCGGGGGGACATACGATTACATCAGCAAATCATCTCATCTAGTTTCAAATTTAGCCACTACGGCGCGTGCAACACACAGGAAGTGCGTGGTAACATACGATTACGTCAGCGAAACATGAACTCACTTGTCTGTTGTATGAGCATCAGTTTAGTAGTGGCATCAAGCAGCAAAAGACGTTTACTTACACACTATCCATCATTATGGTAAGCTTTTTTTTCCTTATCATTATGGAAATCTCCTTATTAGAATAAAATGTTATAGTGGTTCTGGTCACTTATAGCTAAACTGTAATAGATATGATTTTTTTGTTTCTTTATAGGCTACTACAATAAATATTCACAATGCTATGGGGGTAGATCTGTTGATTAGAGAGAAAAAAGCTCACTGAATTACCAATGCATACTCTTTTCCGTATCATTAACATTCAAAAAGTGGACACAATGTATGGTGAACTTGTATTATGTGTTAGTGAAAATTATCAGACATTCCTTTCTACACGTTTTAATGATATATGTCAGAAAAGTGTGCTCGAGGATCTAAATCGTAGTGGACATTCTCTATATCTAATTTATGAGGGTATAAAAAACTATAAATGTATTGTACCTTTTGACTTTGAAGTTAAGTTAGGTTAGGTTAGGTAAGGTGGGATCTGGTTAGGTTAGGTAAGGTTAGGTTAGGTTAGGTTAGGTGAAGTTGGGTTAGGCAGAATGGCAGCGGTATGAATCAAAAGCCAGCTCCTGTCAGTTTTGCCTCACAAGGTTGAGTGTACCCCATTCCAACCCTCAGCCTAGAATTTAAAATCTTGACAGAGCCAGGACTCGAACCCGAGCCTCCACAGTAACAGCCAAGAATGCTAACCACTACACCATAAAGTGGGGCAATATAAGGCTGGTCTTGATTGTACATGATCAATCAATAATTACCTAATAATAATAGTAATAATAATAATAATAATAAATATTCCATTTAGCAACTACATAGCAGACCTCTCCTGGGTTCTTTTACATGCCAACATCGTATGACATGCGTGTCTTAATTTTTGCCGCCTTTCAAAAATCACTTACCACGACCAAGAGCGAACCTGCAAGCTTGGGGTTGGTAGTCCGACACGATAACCACTCCCCCACTGTGGCAAGCTATCAATCAATAATTACCTAATAAAATTAATAATTATAATAATAATAATAATAATAATAATAAATAATAAATATTCCATTTAGCAACAACACGGCCGACCTCTCCCTGTGACGTCATACACGGTCTCAGTGCGTGGCGACCATCTTGCCCATTAGCCACTGCGCCAGCTCTGACTGACCCCTCCATAAGAATAACATAGGGCTTGTTGCGCGCGGCGGCCATCTTGCCCATTAGCCCCTGCTCCAGCTTCGGCCTTTATATCCTACTGACTTGATTGGTTTATCAGGGCCTAACATGCAGAGAGATTGTTATAATGAATTGTCCCTATTGATGTACACAAGTGTTGAGTTTTTTATGTTGGATCGGTGGCATTGTTGAAGTTTGCGTAATGCTCAAATCGTTCTAAATACGACACAACTTTTTCCTTTTCATCATCAAAATTTTCAAAAGGTGTGATGTTAGTGGCTTGTGGGGTTGTGACGGACTGGAGAGCTTGATACCTTTCAAGTAACTTCTCTTGAGAATCGGTAAAAATATTCAGTAATTGTTGAAACTGATTTGCGTCCATCTTGACGGAACGTCGAAATATTTTTAAAAATCACAGTTCAAATATAATAAAATGATTCAAGATAACCGATTTAAAACACACGGGGTAGTGATCGATGACCGAATATTGTCCTGGGCTTGAGAAAAAGAAAACTGCCCATAACCTTAAAGTTCGAACTGCGATAAATATTATTTTGAATATGTGGCATGCAGGCACACGCAGCTGAATATACGATGAGTTGCTTAGGATTGTTTACAAGTACTCAGTGTAAATTTCATGTCGATTTGCCTGATTCTTGATTTTACCCACGTGGACGTTGAAACAGACCTGACGTATTACCGTACTTCATTGATACAGGCTATATCTGTACCAGTGAATCAAGTCCCAATTCCTCGCCACCAACTATTATGTTTTGAATCAAGCACATTAACGTATAACTATTATGTTTTGAATAAAGCACATTATATCACTTTAATATGCACGCACATCTCAATCTACATCTTAACACATTGAGAAAATTACAACTAACATCGTCACAGAGTAAAAGCGTATATACACTCCACTCAAGTTCCATAGAGGACATAAACTAGATACGTAATAGTAAGATAAGTCAAATGCAAATTGTTAGGATGGTTAAGATATCACAGCGAGGTTGAACAAGTGTAATGCAAACTGCCCACTAAGAGAGCGAGACTCGCGACAAAAACGCTACCTGGCGGAACAAGGCATAATCGAGCAAAAGTCATAGGAGACAGATACAGCTTACATGTAAATACAGGAGCCAAGAGATTCTCTACTGGCATACGTCATATGAGACATGTACAGCTTACGTGTAACACAGGAGGCAAGGAATTCTCAACGGGTGCACTCGAGATTTTAGATTAGATTTTTATTAAATCCATTTGATCAATTACATGTATACAATACATTTTTGATATAGGACACCTCATAAATTACATCTATATAATAAAAGAGCTAACAGATATATATTACCAATTCTATAACTATTTATAACTATTGAAAATACTTGAGCTATGCATGGGTTTCTATTGTATCAGTTAAACACGGGATGAACGGATTAAAATACACGCAGGGGCGTATTCTTAGGGCTACCGGGGCTACCGACGGTAGCCCAAGAAAATTACATTAAAAATAAATAACACTTTATTACAGGTTCAACAAAGCATTCAAACAATCGTGACTTTCATGCACATTTTTCTTTATCGAAATAAATAATGGTTAGTGAGTAGTCAACGCGGCAACGCAGCAGAAACCGTTCGAGAAATCGGCAGCCTCACGCCGCCCTCCCCATCTCTCCGCACCCACCCTTGTTCCGTGCAGGCCCAGCGCTCATAGGGACTGAGTTGCCGCTACGGCCAGCGGTTTCTTACCATACTGGACAGCGCCTAACAAGAATAAACACAGCTTGGAGCGGCGATGGTCTGAGTAACACGGAGGGAAATAGGTACTAACACATGTATACCACGCAAAATAACATCAAACTACCATATATTTAAATGATTGCATACACAACATCAAATAAAATTATTCGCTTAACAACTTGAAACCACGCAAGAAACCGCCAATTTTTAACCCCGATTCAAGTTAAACCCCAGGCTAAGGAGCGTTTAGTCGCCCCGCATATCTGGTCCACACGCCGCTGGCTCGCGCAGCCAGAGGCTAATTTAATTGAGTACCAGCGGTTTCTTTGAAGTTAAAAACGTTTAATGGAACAAATAGCCTACAATAAATATACATTATCGCGCTCATATATGTGAATATGTTTTAGAAGTTGTAGTATTTTCGATGTGTGATTTATTTAAATGTGTGTATGCTGAAGAATATTTATGTAGTGTTTTGTTTTAACTGTGCCAGTTGTGATTTTGTGAGAAAATTACGGAACAAACACATGCGGGGGCTTTAAATGCCAGTGACTGTATAATAGAGAGTTTGTTAGAAGTTCCTTTCAGCCGTCGTCTATACAGTGAGAAAGTTCATATTATACATATGACAAGGCCTACACCTGAACTGCAATAATTATTGTGTGCCAATGTATACACGTCATTTCACATCATAGGCTATATGCTAGGCGGAATAGGTTATGTGGCAGTTCTAAACTGTCTCAATTGTATTGCTTGCCGTGTTTGTTATTTAGTCGTGAAAGGAAGGGTTTTCAAATATGAACTCTTTTCGCACGGCAGTTCAAAAGCATGTTTTGTGTAATATTAAGCTCAGCGGTAGCCCAGATCTTCAGACCAGTATACGCCACTGCACGAGCACATGTTGACTTGGATGCATTGAACAAGACATTGTGACACATGATACAGAGTACTGACGAAAGGCAAAGAACATAAAGGTCAAGGAATATACATTTGACAAAAGACAAACGATATTTACATGCGAGCGAGATTAGAAAGTACGAGAAATATTCATTCTCTTCAACACTCTCCCTTAATCGAGCAATGCTGCATTATGCTGCACTTAGGATAACCCAATGCCAGTAACACATTTCACATGACCATGAATTGGCAGACCTTTTGTCAATAAATCAGCAATCATTTCAGCAGTAGGCACATAGGACAACTTTACTTTGCATTTCTTTAAGATGTCCCTAATGAAATGATAGCGCACATCTATGTGTTTTATTATCTGATGAAAACCTTCATTCTCAGCCAACCTCTGAGCACTCTGACTTCCATTACACAACTGAATTGAACCTCCTCTCTTACACAACTCAAAGAAGAAACCTCTAAGGAACATAGCTTCTTTACATGCTAAAGTCAGACCTATGTATTCTGCTTCAGTGCTAGACAGTGCCGCAACTGGCTGTTTCTTACTTTCCCAACTTATTGGGCCTTCTGCATATTTAAATACATAACCACTCACAGATTTCCTGTCAGTTAAATTGTTTCCAAAAGAAGCATCAACAAAACCCTTGAATTCACATTCTGATTTTTTGTACATGATACCAACATCCACCGTATCCTTCAAGTATCTGAACACATTCTGGACACATGTCCAATGTTCCTTACCATAGCAATTATTGAACTTGTTAGTTTTAATGTAAATCTTTATTTATCAAGTGAGAAATACAATACAAAATGCAAATCATCTTTTGAGACGCTTGTCACATGTCACGCGAACACGCACAGACGTTGCACTGACTCGTCTTTTGTTCTCTTCTTTATTGTACATGTCTATTTCACCAGGTGGCGCTACTGTGTTATTTTTCTTTCAAATATTAACACTTCCTCCAAAGAAAAATCAAATACAAATAAAAAAATAAACAAGATGAACTATTGAACACTTTTCAGCCTCTAAGATGTCATCTTGTGCACGCCAATCCTCTCACGCAACATCTCGAATCTGACCCTCTCCAGAGGTTTAGTTAGAAGATCAGCTAATTGATTGGTCCCGTCGATGTGCTCCAGCTCAAGGTCTCCGTCCAAAAATCTTTCCCTCACATAGAAATGACGTACCTCAATATGCTTGGATTTTCGATGGTACTCCGGATTTTTAGCCAATTTAACTGCACCAGCATTGTCGATGTAAAGCGTAGGAGGTTTGTCAGCAGTTCCCAGTAATTCAGAAAACAGTCTTTTCAGCCAAATCAACTCCTTTGCTCCTTCACTTGCAGACACAATTTCAGCTTCAGTTGTCGATGTTGACACAGACTTCTGTAACTGACTTCTCCACGATACAGCTCCATGATTGTAGGTCGAAATGACACCCGTCGTTGAACGTCTCGTCCTCTTGTCACCGGCGTAGTCAGCATCACTCTAGACCTTCAAAACGTCCTCTTTCCTATAGACGATTCCATGGTTCACTGTGCTCTTTAAATTTCAAAATATCCGTTTCACTTGTCCCCAGTCTTGAACTGTAGGATTCTCCATGGCTCGAGCAGCTTTGTTGACCGCGAATTCGATATCTGGACGTGTAACTGTAGTCAGGTATATCAAGGATCCCACCGCCTCACGATGAGGAACCCTGGCCGAAACCTTTTCTCCGTCTTCACTTTCTTCGCGTCCAACTGGGGTAGACACTCCATTTGACTCGGCCATCCCAAATTTTTCTAGGATTTTCCTCGTTTAATCCTCTTGACTGATTGCAATTGATCCATCATGGTTTTGTTGTATCTTCATGCCCAGGAAATTGTTGAGAGATCCTCTGGTCGTGTGAAATTCCTGCTGAAGTTTTTCCATGAACTGCTCGATGTCTTCTTCGTTGCCAATTACCAGACCATCATCCACAAAGATTACAACAGCCAACCACTTTCCATTTTTGTTGCTTTAAAAGAGACAAGGATCAGCTTTGCTGTTTTTGAATCCAGCTTTCTCCATGAATTTCTTGAATCGCTTGTTCCAGCAGCGTGGAGCCTGTTTTAAACCATATAAGCTTCTTTTTAGATGACACACTCGGCCAGTACCGTCCTGATGACCTTCTGGCTGTTCCTTGAACAAATCTTCTTCAAGCTCGCCGTTCAAGAAGGCCGTCTTGACATCAAATTGACCAAGTTTCATCTCCTTTCTAACAGCTACTGCCAACAGAGCTCGAATGGTATCATACCATGCAACAGGGCTGAATGTTTCTTCACAATCGATTCCTTTCTGTTGCACATAGCCTTTGGCTACCAATCGTGCCTTGAAGCGAACTTCTCCACTGTCCGTTGTCTTCTGTCGAAGAACCCACCGATTTTTCAGGACCCGTGCACCATTTGGACGCTCAACCAATTTCCAGGTATCATTTTCCTTTAAAGACTCCAATTCTTCATTAATTGCTTTCAGCCACTGATTTTTATCACTAGACTGCAGCGCTTCAGAGTATGAGTCAGGATTCTTTTCAACGATAGATGGTCCAGCCATGTACATGTAATTTCCACTGATCATCCACGATGGCTTCTTACTTTCATGTTTGCTTTTCCTTCTTTCTTCAGTCTCACCTACTTCCTCATCTTCACTTCCTCCGGAACTGGATGCCGAAGCAAAATCTTCAATTTCGCTTAAGTTCTCATCTGACTCTGACCTCCTCTGTAGGCCTACATCAGACGATGAATTAGACTGATTCCTCTCCACAAATTCTTCAAGCGTGACTTCAACTTTTCCGGCGTTGGCGCGCAGATTGCAGACAACTTCAGGTTTGAATTTCACATCATGGCTTAGAACAACCTTTCCCTGAGTTGGAATCCAGATTTTAAATCCATCCCTGTCGTTCACGTACCCAACCAGATGTCCAAAAACAGCTTTGTCGTCGAACTTTGAGCGAAAATTCTTGCCGATATGCACGTAGCATTCTGTTCCGAAGATCTTCAGATGATTGAGAATTCCCACTGGTCGTCTATACCACAATTCATAGGGAGATTTGTTTTCAATGGATGACATCCCAGTGCGATTCAGGAGGTACACCGCAGTGTTGCAGGCTTCAGCCCAAAGTTGTTTCGTTAACTTGCTGGGATTCAGCATAGATTTTGCGCACTCCACAATCGTCCGATTTTCACGTTCCGCAACTCCGTTTTGTTGTGGTGTGTACGGCGTAGTAATGCTGTGTTCTATGCCTCTGCTTGCGAGTAGTTCAGAAACCTTCTTGTTATCAAATTCCTTTCCTCCATCACACCTGAACAGCTTCACGACGTGTCCATTTGTTTTGGCTTCATTCAGGAACTGTTCCAGAACGGTGTACACTTCACTTTTGTGCTTTAAAAATAAAACTCGTCGAAACTTGCTGAAATCATCCTTGAAACATACGTAGTAGCGTGCCTTTCCAAGAGATTCAGTAGACATTGGTCCATTCACATCGGCGTGGATTTGTTCACCGGTGGATGTTGGTCGATTCATTCGTGTCTTGAATGGCAGTCGATGCATTTTTCCCAGTGCACATCCATCGCAGAAATCCTCTTTACACATGTCTACATTGATGTTCATCTTCTTCAGTACATTCTTGACATGCGCTTTGTGGTGATGACCAAATCGTTCATGGTAGATCTGCAGTTTGTCCGACGATGTAGCTAAATTCACTTGAATGGGTTGCGCCGGTTTCACGACGCGCATGTCAAGTACATACAGACCATGACTCACATGTCCAGCCATCATCGCCTTTCCAGTAACCTTGTCTTTAATTCTAACAGTTAGGTCGTCAAGTCTTGCACAAAAACCTTTCCTTGCAGCAGCTTTCACAGAAAACAGATGAGCCATTGCATCGGGAACATACAAAACTTCAGTCATCTCAGCACTCAACCAAGCGTTTTTCAGCCGCACTTGATTGTTTACAGTTCCTTTGCCGTGAGCTAGCATGCTCACACCTCGTTTTCCTAGCAAAATCTTCTCTGGAGCAGCAAACTTGACGTATGTTGTAAAATACTGTTTGTTCGCGGTGATGTGATTTGTGGCGCCACTGTCGCAGTACCACTCGTCGGCTTGAACAAAGTCGCCGTCTAACGCACTCATAGCATGTGTCAGAAACGAAGCATTGTTCTCCTTATTTTTGTTTTTAGTGTCACCCTCTTTCTTCTTCACTGGACATTCACTTGCCCAATGGCCCAATTCCTTACATTTGAAACATGGAAACTTCTGCTCTACTCGTTGAACATTTTTCTTCGACTTGTCATCAGCGCTGCCTTTGCCACTGCCATACTGGGAATGCTTCTTGGGAGCACTACGTACCACAAACACAGTCGATTCCACGTTTCCTTGGTCACGCAGTTCAATCGTGCACAATTATTCAATCAACAAGTTCACTGTTTGATTTTCCGTCGGAATCGTGTCCCACACATCCTTGAAATTATCATATTCTTTTCCCAGCGTGGATAAAATTCGACCGTTCAAAATCCTTTCAGATAACGTGTTTTCGTTGTGCTTTTGGAGTTCGTCGTTCAGATCCTGATAAAGCTTCTGTAACTTCGCGACAAGGGTGCTGATGTCCTCCTTGTCGTCACGTGTCACTTGGAAGAATGATTCGATCAACATGTTCAGTCGCTGCGTACTGCTTCGTTCGAACCGTGCGCTCAATTTTGTCCAAATTTCACTGGCATTGGTGCACGTCAACACGAGCTCGGCAACAGATTTTCCTAGCGCACCTGCTAGCAAACTGGCCGCTTTCGCGTCTTCTTTCAACCACTGCTTATATGCCGCTTTTTGTTGCGCAGTTGCATCTGCCGGCAACACAGGACACTTTTTCGAACCATCAACAACATTTTCCAGTTCATACGACCGCAAGACCATCAACACATGCCATTTCCACTTTGCCCAGTCTTCAGGTCCTTCAAGTTTATCCACTTGAACTTTGTAGTCACTGCTAGTTGCCATTTTGAGGTTATCCTTTTTACTCACAAAAAATACAGCACGTGTTCCACAGGCGCTTAGCTTCGGATCCACTCACGAGATAATACCATTTACACGTGGCCTGGGTCCATAACCTGTTAGTTTTAATGTAAATCTTTACTTATCAAGTGAGAAATACAATACAAAATACAAATCATCTTTTGAGGCGCTTGTCACATGTCACGCGAACACGCACAGACTTTGCACTGACTCGTCTTTTGTTCTCTTCTTTATTGTACATGTCTATTTCACCAGGTGGCGCTACTGTGCTATTTTTCTTTCTAATATTAACAGAACTGACTCAAATAATTAGTTACATATGCAATATCTACCCTGGTAAAATGGAAAGGTATAACAAAGCACCAATAGCCTGTTGATAGGGATAGGATTTGTCACAGGATGTGGATTTCTCCAACAACAAACCTGTTTCCATTGGAGTTTCCACAGGAGTACAATCTGATATGTTAAACCTATCCAACACATCTAACAGATAACACTTCCGATCCAATCTAATACAACCTTTGCTTCTTTGAACTCTCATCCCCAGACATTCAGAGACTTGTCCCAAATCTTTGATCTTAAAATGAGAATGCAACACAGACTTCAGTTTCTCCAATTGGACATGATTATTGAAAAATACAAAATAATCATCAACATAGAGGGCAATAACAACAAAAGATGATGAATCTTTACAGTAATATACACATGGTTCATAAAGAGACTTCTTATAACCGATTTCAGTAAGAATTACATGAACCCTCTCATACCAAGTGCGAGATGCTTGCTTCAAGCTATAAACAGCTTTCCGAAGCTTACAAACTTTAGAACTGTCACATTCATAGCCTTCTGGCGGGTACATATAAATATCATTTTTAAGAACGCCATTCAAAAAAGCTGTTGAAACATCAAGGTGAACTTCCAGATCCATATTTACAGCAAGAGCAAAAAATAATCTCAATGTACTATACCGCACTACAGGTGCAAAAGTTTCCAGATAATCAACTGCGTACCGTTGAGAACAACCTTTAGCCACTAACCGTGCTTTAAATTTAGACACATTACCTTCAGTATTACGTTTCACTTTAAACACCCTTTTGCATCTTACAAAATTTGTTCCATCAGGTTTCTCAACTAATGTCCATACATCATTATCATGAAATGACTTGAGTTCTTCCTCCATCGCCTTTTTCCATTGCATGCCATCCTTACCGCTAAGTGCTTCAGACACAGTGGTTGGTTCCACATAACCACCACTTTCAGCAAAATAGACCTCATAATCAGGAAATCGTTTTGGAAGTCTCTCCCTTGAAGTGTACCTCCTACCTGCATTTTCTGGAACACCAACCAGGTCAATCTCATCATTTTCATCATAATGAATTACAACAATGTCTTCATTAACCTGAGCAATACCTGGAACATCAATGTTGTCACTAATCTGACCAGCAACTGAAACTTCAACGATTGGCAGGTTATTATCCTGTCCAATTCTGTTTTCATCATAATTTACAAGGTCATGCAACGGGCAATACTTTACATCGCTCATATCGACATTTTTCTCAGCACATCTGGTGAATTTCTGTTCTACAAATTTAACACTCTGCTCTACAAAACATTTGCTTCTGGGTTCCAATTTGCCAGTACGCACCTGTTTTGGAACATGGGCATAAGCACCGCAACCGAATATTTTCATATTCTCATGACTTACAGCTTTACCAGTCCACAATTCCTCTGGTATGGCATTAAATTTAACAACATCAGACATTTTAATTAAGACCTGTAACTTCTGCTGTCCAACGTGGCCCAACCACTGATGCCACAAATTGTAATCAGAAACATCAGCAACAAGGGCAGACATATCTTGGTTAATATTCAGATAATACAGTCCTTTTAGAACTGAACAATTAGCTAGCACGCTACCATTCACTGAGCAATTCTCTAAATCCAAGATTTCACATCCATTTTTGTTAAACACAACAACAACACCCCTTGTAATCATCTGACTTACCGACAGCAAGTTAACACTCAGTCCTGGAACATGCATCACGTCTGACAGATTATTAATACTGTCGCTTACATTCAGTGCAATGTCACCAACTCCTTGTACAGACAAGTTATCATTATTACCAATTGCAATGTTTATATCAGGATCATCATTGCATTTATAATTTGACATAAGTTTAACATTAGGAGACATGTGAGCACTTCAACCAGAATCAATCAAGAAACAATTCTTTGGTACGGGAGCAGTTAAAGCACAAAACAGACTTTTATTGGATTTTGGACACTTCGGTGCACTTTGAACTTTTTTCGTCTGTGGACAAGTGTTTCTTCCGTGACCCTTTCGCCACAAATCCAACACTTCCAACGACTTTCGTCAACCGCTCTTTAGTTTCTTGACATACCTGACTTCCTTCTTGGTGTTGCTGTACAGGACTGCCCCATCAGCTGATTTCTCACCATGACTTCGGCGAAAGCTTTCGTCCAACAAGATAGACTTGATGCGGTCCAACTGTAGTTCCTCCGATGTTGAGGTTACGGTCATAACTAACTTTTCGTATTCATCAGGAAGACCTCGAAGTATCATAGCAGCAACAATCTTATCAGCTGCAGGCTCATCAACAGCTGCTATCTTCTGTGTAACTGACATAACCTCACCAATATACTTGTCCATGGAATCGAAATCTGAAAACTTGAGCGAACACATATTTCGCTTCAGCGTGATATACCTCCACTTTCCTTTATCTTCAAAAGCCTTTTCAAGGGCATGCCAGGCATCTTTGGCTTTTGCACAGCCTCGAACACGGGGATAATTGTGAACAGCCACCATGAGACATATATCCACCAGCGCTTTCTCGTCACGCCATTCATGTCCCTCCGACACATCTGTGCCTCGGACACTGGCCCACAATCCATGCTTTTTGAGATAATTTGACATCCCAATAGACCAGTTCGAATAATCACCCCGACCACTCAATTTCGGAAACCCATAGGCACAAACCCATAGGACTCGAAGCATGTTCACTCATTTTGCCTTCTCACTTTAAAGTTCACTGAAGAAAGTGATAACAGAACACCGTTATGTCTGGACCCCATAACCTATTGAAACTACTTGAGCTATGCATGGGTTTCTATTAAATCATTTAAACACGGGATGAACGGATTAAAATACACGAACACATGTTGACTTGGATGTATTGAACAAGACACTGTGACACATGATGCAGAGTACAGACGAAAGGCAAAGAACATAAAGGTCAAGGAATATACATTTGACAAAGACAAACGATATTTAAATGCGAGCGACATTAGAAAGTACGAGAAATATTCATTCTCTTCAACAATAACTTATTATAATAACAGATCTTAAGAGATACAATCTTATTGGACAACTATGTACACCTTACTCTATTATCATAGTATGAAAACTTAATTCTATAAATACAACAACTTACAGCTGGGTATTACAATTAAAATAGAAAAGTAAAATATAATTATAGATTTCTTCGCTCCTATACGCTCCGATATTACACTACAGAGTATAAACAATGGCACTGCAGATAAGCTTTTAACATTCTATCAACGGTTTTTATTTTTGGGGCAAGTTTTAAATACTGGGGTAGTTTATTGTATAATTTAACTCCTATGTGAAAAGTTCCTGTTTGATATATGCTTGTGTGTGTGAGATATGAATGTTTTGATTTTGTCTTGTGTTATGCCTATGAACATCATTGTTTGTTTTAAGAAAAACATCTTTATTCATTAAATTATTTTTAAAAAACATAATACTTTGAAAGATATATATGCAGGGCAGTGGTAGAATGTTTAAATCTTTAAACAAATGTCTACATGATTCTCTAGTGTTTACATTTGCCATAATTCTAATTGCCTTTTTTGTATCCAAAACGTGCTCAGTACATCTGGTGACATACCCCAAAATATGACCCCATATCTTAAGTATGAATGGAAATAAGCAAAATAAGTATTTCTTAATGTGTGCTTGCTAGTGCAGGTTTTCAAAATACGTAACGCAAAGCACATCGAGTTCAGTTTAGTATTCAGATATTGTATATGTTTATTCCATTTCAAGTCATGTTGTACCCATAGTCCTAGAAACTTTGTTTCTGATTTATTTTCTTTTTAATGACCATTTAATGTTATATTGGGCTTCGCAGGACTCCTATTCTGTATAGTGTGGAAATGTAGTGATACTATTTTTCTATATTTTATTATATATTTTATTTTATTTTATTTTATTATATATTTTATTATATATACCATTTGGTTAACTCTTCTGTAACGGAGTCAGCCGACTGCTGTAAGACCTATTTAGTTTCACCTTTTATTACGAGTGTTGTATCATCCGCAAACAAAATTTCCTTATGTAAATGAACGTTCTGTGTTATATCATTGATATATCGAAGAAAGAGTAGTGGGCCCAAAACCGATCCCTTGGGTACTCCAACTTTAATAATTCCCTCATTGGACAATGTTTCATTAAGTAATTTGGTTCCATCATCCTTATGTCTCAAGCTTACTATTTGTTTACGCCTTGCTAAGTAAGACTCTGTCTATTTATTAGCTAGACCTCTAATACCATATTGATTTAGTTTTGTAAGGAGGATTTTATGGTCAACAACATCAAATGCTTTCGATAAATCCAAGAATAGGCCAGTTACATGTTCCTTATTGTCAATTCATTTCAGTATGCTATTACTACATTCATAAATTGCTGTCTGTGTAGATTTTTCCTTTCTGAATCCATGTTGTGAGTTTGATAGTATTTTTATATATATCATATCAGTCTCTTATACATGATATTTTCCACAATTTTTGCAATACCAGTTGGTAAGGTAATAGGAGGATAGTTATCTAATTCATCTTTTGAACCGTTTTTGTGCACTGGAATTACTTTTGATAACTTAAAAATATCCGGGTAAGTTACTGAGTGAATTGAACTGTTTATTAAGTGCGTAAGTTGATTTATTATATTTTCTGCACATTTCTTTAAAATTGCATCAGGGATGCCATCAATGCCAGCACAGAATTTATTTACTTGCTCTTTTATAACTATTCTTACCTCTTCACTTGTGACATGATTTATAAATAAAGAATCACGGCATATATTTATTTTATTATTAGAATTTAGTGTATTTACCTGGGGTAGCGTGATGGCGCAGTGGGTTAGCTGCCCGTCTTTCACACGGACGGCCGGGGCATGAATCCTGGTGACAGCGGGGTGGAATTTTCACCTGAAAAATCACGTGGCGTCAGGAAGGGCATCCGGCCTTAAATCCCCGGCCAAAACCAAAATGAGCCTGGTTGGATCCGGTGACCCCAATTAATTGGGAAAAGCCCCAGAGAAGAAGAAGAAGAAGTGTTTTTACCTGTGATTTATTTTATAATTTTTGTGGAATTTCCAGAAAATAGTCATTAGGAGTGTTTGCTATTTCCTCTGGATTATTAATCACTTTATTATTGCAGGTCAGTGTAATGTTCCTTAGTATTTTAGCAGATTTTCAAGTTTCTTTCTTTATCACAGACCACATAGCCCTGTTTTTATTAGATGATTGGGAAATAAAATTATCATTATGCATTTTCTTTGCTAGTCTTATTACCTTATTTAATATGCTAGTGTATTTTTTGTAATATAAATCGAATTCAGGTGTTGTGTGGTATTGTTTATATAATTAGTGTAGAAATTTCTTTCTTTGACAGGAATTTATAATCCCTGTTGTATTCCAATTGCTAGTTTTGTTATTCTGAATAGTTCTTTGTTTAAAGGGGAATGCTGTTTCAAAATAGTGTTTTAGAGTACTGTTAAATACATTAAATTTATCATTTACATTTTGTAGTTTATAAATTTCTGACCATGTTTTCTTATTTAATAAGTCATTGAAATATGTAACATTTGCTTCAGTGAATGACCTGCACTTTGATTTTATTCCATTATCATTATTATTGATTGTTTCGGGTACTTCAAAACTCAGTATTTGTTCATGGTGGTCACTAAAACCCGGACAATAGACTTTTATTGAATGGTGATATTTATCTGTATTTATAAAACTTGGATCAGGAGTGGTTTTACTAAATTTTGTTATTCTTGTTTGGGTATTTACTATAGGTTTCAGTCCATAGGAAATTATTAACTGTGTTAATAATTCACAATTTCTATAAAATTTTAAGAAATCCACATTTACCTTCCCACAAATTATTATATCGGAATTTACTTTGCTCATGTTATTGAGTAACAATTCTAATATATCTATAAATAAATGAGACTTTCCTGGACGAGAACGGTATAGGAATACCCTTGCAATAAAGACTACAACACAGCGGAGATTAAACGCACGCATGTTCAATGTATAATAAAGCTTTCACGATAGATACTAAGGGCCGACACACTTGCCAGAGGGACTGGTACAATTCCAACCCGCAGTCCCTTGCTAAAGCTAAGAAGCATATGCATAATCGCGTCTAGAACATAGGCCTCAATAACATCTGATTCAGAATTTAATCAGCAAAGAAGACAACATGAAACCCTTCTCGAAATCAGAAAACAAAGACGCACGCGAAAAACGGAAGTCAAGAGCTCCCACAAGGTACCACTCACAAACCTCTGAAGAAGAGACTCAAGCAGTAAACCAACAAACCCAAGGGAAGGAAACAAAAGAAGTGAAAGGCATGTTTTCTGAAATCCTAACAGAGCTTCAAAACTTAAAGAAACAAAATGAAGACTTTCGAAAGGAAACAAAAGAGGAAATAGATAGCATCAAAAAAGAACTAAGGACATCAGAAGAAAAATCACGTAAAATAAACGACGCCCTTGAACGGAAAATAGAAAATGTGGACAACAGAACACAAGAAAAACTAGACACTTTATCCGAGAAAATACATGCCCTAGAGCTACAAGAGGAGCCAAAATTGAAGAGGGAAAGGAAAAACAACATTGTCATTAAAAGTAAAGAGCTAATACATGAAATCCTAACAAACAGTGAGCTAGGAAGCAAAGTCAAATTTATATTGGACAAAATAGAAACCGAAGTCAAGGTAGAAAACGTATTACAGATTGGGAGAAACAGCCACGATAAAGGGATAGTGAGAGTCACATTTAAACACTTTTCAGGCAAGCTGAAAATTATGAGAAACAAACACGAGCTAAAGGGGCAAGACCTCTATGTAGGCGACGACCTCACCAAGAACGAAAGAGCGGTACAAGCAAAACTAAGACAGATAGTCAGGGAGGAGAGGAGCAAAGGTAACAGCGAGGTGAAAGTGGACTCCCAGAAGATCCTTCTAAACCGTCAATGGATTAATTGAGAGGATATAAAAAACGGAGGGCTGACCGCCGCACTGTGATCAAGCAACCGGCGGCAACCAAGAAAGAACTAATACGTGCCACACTCAACGTAAGGTCTCTGAGAACTGTGAGAACTGAAGACAAGGAACTTGAACAGGAAAATGCTCTCTTAAACATAAAGTACGACATGCTAGGACTTAGTGAAGTAAGACAACTCGGCGAAGGAATCCGAGAAAAAACCGAATGGAGACATCTTCAGGTACATCGGTGAAACCAAAGGCCAAAAAGGGGTGGGCTTCATGATCAAGAAGCACCTAAAAAGCAAAGTTCATGAAATTCGGGAAATTTCTGAGAGAATTGCGCTACTGTCCTTAGATCTAGAAGGGAATGCCATCGTAATTATACAAATCTATGCCCCCACAGAGAACAGCACAGAAGAGAAAATTGAAAAGTTTTACGAGCAACTAGAAGAAACACTGGAAAACTTCAAAACACAAAGAACGTTTGTAATGGGCGACTTTAACAGTAAAGTGGGAATCAAGGAACATACAGACGAAGCGCCTATGGGAACATTCGGATACGGAGCTAGAAATGAGAGAGGAGACAGATTGATCCAGTTTGCTCAAGGACACAACATGAAAATTGTGAACACTTTCTTCAAGAAAATGCCAGAGAGTAGATGGACATGGAGACGCCCGAACGGCAGGACAAAAAACGAAATTGACTTTATACTTACCGACAACTTAAAGGAAGTAACGGATATTCAAGTGATCAACGGGCTAAAATTCGATACCGATCATAGAATGGTGCGCTTAAAGCTGACAATAAAGAAGAATAGACGGCCGTACGTCAAGACCAGGAAAACTAGCCCTGGACAGATCAACCAGACCGAATACGCCAAAGAAATCCAGCAAAATCTAAATCACCTGAAACAACAAAAACACCTAAACACACAGCAACTCTACACAGAACTCATAAAATATATAATATCTGCATCCAACAACTCAGCAAAACCAAGAAGTAAAAAAGGGACGACGCGATATGTTAAAAGACAGTACCAAACGCCTAATCGAGGAAGGGGAAATATTGAAAGCACAAGCTGCAGATAACAAACAGAGAAAGTTAGAGTACGGGCAGCTGAATAAGCGAACAAAAAGGGAAATTAGAAACGACATTAGAGACCACAACACAGAAATCGTCAGAAAGTACGCAGAAGAATCAAAATCAATAAGACATATGAGAAAAGAACTAGCACCAGACAAACAGTCGATGCTTGTAATGAAAGACAAAAGACGTAAAAGACAAGCAACAAGGGAGGAAATAACGAAACAGGCCACAGACTTCTACAGAGAGCTGTACTCCAGTACACACCAAAGAAGAGACTCGGACCAAAGCGATAAGGGACTGGAGGCACTAAGCGACGAAGAAATTCCTCCCATCATGACCAGTGAAGTCAGATCAGCAATAAAGGAGGCGAAAAACGAGAAATGCTCCGGAGAGGATGCCATCTACAACGAATATCTGAAAATGGGTGGCGAGGATCTCATAGAAGTGATAACAAGGCTATTCAACATGATACCTGAAACAGAAGAAATTCTAACAGAATGGAAACAGAGCGTTATTGTTCTGTTTCACAAGAAAGGCGCTAAAGATGGCATTAATAATTACAGACTAATCAGTTTAATGGCCAGTCTCTACAAACTTTTCACGAAAATCATGACTAGAAGGACGTCTTAACTACTAGATGAAAACCAGGCAGTGGAACAAGCCGGTTTTAGGACAGGCTTTAGTACAATTGACCACCTGCAAGCAATGAACCAACTCTTGAAAAAAAAACGCAGGAATTTAATCTCGAACCATACATTGCATTCGTAGACTATAACAAAGCCTTCGATTCTGTGGAGTATAGTTGTGTGCTAGAGGCATTGAGAAGACAAGGCATACAAAAGAGATATGTCAGACACTGGAAAAGCTCTTCGAAGGCTGCCAAGCGAGGGTAAGAACGGAGAGGGAGGGTGCGAACATCAACTTAGAGAGAGGAGTGAAACAAGGCGACCCCCTCTCTCCAAAGTTGTTCACATGCCTACTGGAGAACCAATTAGGAAGTTGGAATGGGGCAACAAATACGGCATCGAAATAAACGGGGAAAGGCTGACACACTTACGGTTCGCAGACGATATAGCACTGCCAGCAAAATCGGCAACAGACTTGGAACAAATGCTAGCGGACCTGGACACTGTTAGTAAAGAAGTAGGTCTATCACAGAAGCCCCTAAAAACAAAACTGATGATCAACTCACTGGAAGTACAAATCCTCATCAATGGCAAACCACTAGCGTACACACAGGAATACGTCTATCTTGGACAAAACCTGTCATTTGACTGCTCCCAGGAGAAGGAAATCAAGAGATGAGTAGGACAAGCATGGAAGAAATCCTGGTCCTTAAAATTCATATTGATGGACAAATCCCAGAAGATAAGTCTAAAGTCAGAATTGCTCGAAAAGTGTGCAATACCAGTACTGCTATACGGCTGTCAAACCTGGGCTTTAACAGAGAAGCAAAGGCAAACAATCCGGGAATGTCAACGCAAAATGGAACGGAATATCCTTCAAGTTTCCTTGAGGGACAGATTACGAAACGAGGAGATAAGAAGAACTGCCATGAATGATGCCGTGACAACAGCTGACAGGCTAAAATGGAAGTGGGGAGTCCACGTGGCCAGAATGAAAGACGACCGATGGACGCACAAGCTAACGGTATGGGACCCCGGGACAGGAAGAAGGAACGTGGGTAGTCAGAGGACCCGCTGGAAAGACTCTATCGGAAGGAAGACAGGCAAACACTGGACGAGGATGACAAGAATGGAGACGTATGGAACTATGAGGAGGGAAGAGAAGGAGATCTTCAACAATGAAAAATGGGTACTGGTAGACAGCACACCTATGACATGAAAGATACACTTCTGCAACCTGTAACAAGCCAAACAACGCACCAGGTAAACGACAACAAATAAGCACATACAAAGAAACGATTACTGCCCCCCCCCCTTCCCGTCCCTTCTAGAGAAGAAGATGTAAAGCGAAGTGAAATGTAGTGTAGTGAAGTGAACTACAGTGAAGTGTAGCTAGTAGAGTGAAAACATACACACAACTCCTTAGGACCTGCTCGCCTAACGAGTTTAAACCATAGCACGTCCCTGTTTGCAGGAGGCCTTTGGCCTTATGGGATTATCTAGGCTATATTTATTATTAGACTATATTATTATTATTTATGCGATACTTATGAGCTACTAACATAATTGCCCATCTTTGTATACGGTGAGCAGCTATCAGGAGTAAATCTCTGCTGGGGCTGAGAAGTACCTTTAACGGTTGACTATCAGTAACCCATATCTACTCTCGTCCATACAGGTATTTAGGGAACTTTGTTATTGCTACTACTATGGCTAAAGCTTCTCGTTCCAACTGAGAATATTTCCTTTGAGTCGGGCTGAGTGTACTGGATGTAAACATCACAGGTTTTTCTACAATTTTGTTCACATTATGATCAAACACATGGTGTGACAATACAGCAGCAGTGCCATAAGGACTTCCATCCGAACTTAAAACAATAGGTAGTGAGGGATCATACAACATAAGTGTTTGATTTGATAATAATTTCTGCTTACTAAGCTGAAAAGAATTCTTTAGTCCATTCAAAGGGAACATCTTTCTCTAGAAGTCTGTTCAGGGGATGAAGATCCCTAGACATATGAGGCATAAAGTCTCTATAAAAAAGAATTACATCCCTAAATAAGCAAAAAATTCAGAAAAGGTGGTGGGTTGTCTCGCCTCAAGAATAGGCTTGACACGTTTTTCTACCATATGAATCCCATTTTTATCTATGCGATGCCCCAAATACTCAACTTCTTCTTTAAAAAACCCACATTTGTCTATGTTAACTCTAACATTATGACTATTCAGCTTAACAAGTACTTCATGCAATCTTTCTGTACATTCATCTGTACAACACCTACCGCTGACAAGGACATCATCAATATACCAGGTGGCCCGTTTGCCCCCATGCAATCTAGTTTTAGGGGTCCCGCATGCACTAATGCTGTATGGGATGCCTCATAACTGATTTCCACAGGGGTCACACTGCATTCCGGACGATTACGCCATAATACGAAGGAATGACAACCGGACGGCCACTAGCTGCATGTTCCGTAGCGCTACCCGTATAATGCACCCCATTGTCTTTTCGAGCCTCGCATTTGAGAGCGTAATTGACTCATACGTGGTACAACAACACGACAGTTGCTGGCAACATATTGACGATGGCTGGTATATTCAGCATCGATGAGTAGGCCTACATGGACATTATACTAATCTATGCAGAAGCTGGTCGTAATGCCGTTGAAGCTCGTAGACGGTAAGTACTGGTGTTTCTAGACATACGTCTGCCGTCTCTACAAGTGTTGCGCCGAACAGAGCTGCGGTTACGAACGAAGGGAATGTTCCAGCAGGACTAGACCCGTCTGCAGTAATGAGAAGTTGTGCAGAATGTAGGCCTACTGCATTACTTTGAACGGAATCCTACACTTCACCTTACTGAGCTACTGCTGATAATACAATAATAATAATAATAATAATAATAATGATACGAACCATCTATGCTACAATGTGCACATATTTATTGCTGCTTAGGACAAAGAGGAGCTGCAAAGGAGCTAGGAGTGCCACGAACGTCAATACAGAGGAACCTGAAGGAGCGAAAATGGCATCTGTATGAGCCGCACCTACACCAACAACTGTATGGAAATGATTTCGATCGCAGGGTAGCATATTGCCGAAGAATGGCCGCTGCATTACAAGAACCACATTTTGCCAGGAATATAGTGTGGAGTGATGAATGCTATTTCGCCAATGATGTCAATGTCAATACTTACTATGTTCATTACTGGGCTCCAGTGAACCCCCCACTGGGTTCAGATCCACTAGGGGGGAGGTTAATGTGAGGCGTGGTATTCAGGGAGACTACATAATTGGGCACGTTTTTATAGCTCCCAGAATCACAGGTAGGAATTATCTTAAATGTCTACAAACTGACTTGTCTCTGGGAAACCTTCTAGAAGATATTCCACTCCAGGTTGTAATGCAACATTGGTACCGCCATGATTGTTCTCAACCTCACACCTTCCGAGCCGTTACAGAATATCTGAATGCTCGATATCCTGAACGGTGGATAGGCCATGGAGGACCCTGTTAGTGGCCACCACGATCGCCTGATCTAACCCCTCTGGACTTGAGTGGGGCTATATAAAATCAAAAGTCTACGAAACGGCGCCAGAAAATGTTGATGAATTGAAATGTTACGAAGTGTCCATGCAGTCACTGCGAGACGTGATAAGCATTGTATTCGCAACTAGGGTCATGTCTTTGAACATAGCCATTATGAATAGCTTTCCAAGTGTGACATTTCAATTTATTTTATTTTCTAAGCTTTGAAGCAATAATATGTAGGTTTTTGTCCATATAGCAAGCAATGCTATTGTAGAGTGGAAGAGTGGGATTTCTGTAGCCTACATGTAAAAATTAATGTGTTATTAAAATTTATTTTCTGCATCTTTGGCGTATTTACAAATGAACTCTGTTTATTACAGAAATCGCTGCTTGCAAAGGAGCGTTACAACGTGGTATACAATATGTTGGATGTTGTGCAACAATTTAGCAGTAATTTTACTACACAAGTACTGTAACAGGATTCTTCTTATTATTATTGTTGCAACTATGATGTCTGCACTAGACTGTAATAGCCTAATAAAATAACAATAGTGACACAGGTTATCACACAAATCCTTCGCACACTCAAGTACGTTGGGCTACATGACCACTATATTGCAAAGTCCTTAAAAACCAACAACAACAACTCATTATTTCAGTTCGGTGCAATTCAACGTATCGTGTGAAGGCTACGATCACAGTATTGATGTACGGTCTGCACAACATGAGAATTGTTGCAGACGGATCTAGCCATGCTGGAATGTGCTTCAGCAATCCATTAGCTCTTAATTACAGCTCTGTTCGGGGAAATACATGTACAGAAGGCAGGCGTCTATTTGGAATCTCCTGTGCATATAATGTGCGACCTTGGTAGGATTGTGTGCAGATTCTCCATAGAATAAAATTATGTGTGTGTGTTGGTTTTTGGTGAAAACCTCAGCCATTGTCGATGTGTTGATAGCAACTTTAATACTGCTGTATCACGTGCAAACCTCGCCAGCGAGGCTCCATACCGCTATGGGGTGCATTAGACGGGAGCACTGAGGAACATGCAGCGTGCAGCCGTCTGGTTGTTATCTCTTGGCAATATGACGTAACCTGCTTGCATGCAAGGTTACCCCCTTAGCAATTCAGTTCTTAGACCTCCCATTCATCACTAGTACATGCGGGACACATATAAGTAGATTGCCCGCCGCAAATGGGCCACCTGGTATACTACTACTCCTTCGATCACTTGAAGTATCTGATCCATTACACTTTGAAATATAGCTGGAGCACTGGCTACCCCATACATCAAATGTGTGGGACGTAGGAAACCAATGGGTGTATTCATAGTCAAACACCCTTGAGACCTTTCATCTACTTCTGAGTGTAAATAAGCCTTGCTCCAATCAAGTACACATAAACATTGAGACCCTGCCAATGAAGCAAATATGTCCTTTGGTTTTGGTAAGGGATAAAAGTCAACATGAAGATTAGGGTTGAGGGTCCCCTTGTAATCAATACATGTTCTGTAAGTACCAGGGGTGGGTTTTGGAAGTAGCCAAATAGAAGATGCCCATTCAGATCTACTTACTGGAATATAACGGCCCTTCCGGGTACCTTCCCTTAAATCGTGAATTTCAGCTGGCTTAACACCATAAGGAATCTCATATAACTTTTGGAACACTGGAATAGCTCCATCCTTTAACACTAAATGAGCCTTAAAATCTTTTATGTATGCAGAAGCATCCTTGCAAAATACCTGGGGATACATTTCCTTCAATTTTTGCACATCAACTTTTGCCTCGGAATCCGTAACTACATTACATTGGACAGATATCTGTTTACATGAAAGAAGTTCTCTCCAATTTGGCATTAACATATCAATCCAATTTCAACCTAGTAATGGGTTGAATTCATGGTCACTGTTAACTATTACTAAAAGTAACATAAATTCAGTACTTCCAGTGTTTACAGCAATATCTCTAGTTCCTGCAAGTTCAATTGGAGTTCCTTGAACAGATTTTAGTTTAATATGGGTTCACTACTCCTACGATAACGGTAACAGAGGAAACAATTCTTTAAACTTTGGCAAAGTTATGAGCGTTACCCATAGCCTGTGTCTACTTCCATGGAAAGCACGTGATTATTGGCAACAATATTTATCAAATTAGGAGGGTTTGTTGAATGTAAATTCACATGGTAAGCATGGTCCTCTAACTCCTTAATGGAATGTTAACATTTACTTATTTTGTTTTCCAAACACTTCTCATCACTAACATTGATACCGTATTAAATTCTAATTCAGAATTTTTGAGACATGAATTATTTGCTGTGACATTAGCAGAATTAAACTCAAGTGACTCATAATCTCTACCTTGGTCCATTGAATTATTATTCACATTAAAATCAAATGCACTAGAAAACTCATACGTTTCACATTCCCGAATTTCTACACACATTTTCATGGCATACTCCTGATCATCAATTATATTCACATCACCTTCATACACATCAGAGCTATGAATTATATCAATATAACCAACAAAAGTAACTTCAGCTCTTCCGTTAACAACTTGACGGGCATAACTAAACTCTTCAACAACAGAATTTGTATTACAAATTTGAGAAATATTGGCATTTTTATGCTCCGTTATTACCTGTGGCACATTACTGCTAGCACTGCTTTTATCTACTACACTCTTATTTTCTGATGGTTCACTATGCACATAATTAGCATGTTGCTGGGCTACATGACCTTGACGGTGACAAAGAAAACACTCTTTGTTGATGGCCCAACATGAATCAGGCGAGTGTTGTAGATCACCACATCTCCAACATTTTCCTTGATCCTTGGAATTGCTAACATAAGTAGATCCCTGCTCAATGGAGTGGGAAGTTTGAGAACCCCCATGGCCTCTGCGCTGGTAATATTTGTGAGAGCTCATTCGTCCCCCTCTGAATGTCGCACGTCCGCCCCAACGTCCGTTGCTGTTCTTGTATCCGCAAGCGCGCGTCGACTCCGTCTCTCCACCTCGGGAACAAGGACTTCTGGGCACTGTAGATGCAGAATCCGACGATGGAGAGCTCAACTGCCCAAGTTGACCCGTTATGTCCTGGATTTGCTTCTGAATTTGTTCCTCATTGCGAGCTATTATACATGGATCACCAAAAGTACAATTAAGCTGGTGCATTACTTTGCTACGAATGGCATTGTATCTAAGGCCCGATACAAGTCTGTCTTTCAACGCCAATTGACGGTAATCACCAAATGAACATTTCGCACTCTGTTCATTAGGCCTATTTATAAAGTCTATCGCTGTTTCATTTGGCTGTTGCACCATACTGTGAAACTGCACTCTTGCAACCTCTGTAAGCACCGCAGGTTCAAATACATCTTTCAGAGCTTGCTTAATTTGAGCGAGAGTCTGCTGAGATAAGTCCGCTGGATATAACCCGCATATCACTTTTTCTACATTGGTGCCCAATGATGAAATGAGTAAGGATCGACACCTACGTACATTTACAGGAATGTCTTCTATATTATTGACAGCACAAAATTGGTCGAAAAGGAACCAAAATGTTTCAACACCTTCTTCCTTCGGGGAATATTCTTTGAGTGACGCCAATCCTTCCTGCATCCGCCATCGTGAATGCACAATGCACCGATTCTTCAAGCCACTCATAAGCTCAGAATTTTGAGTCGTCCGTCTCTTTTTTTTCTTGCACCTTATCTGCTCACTGCCTCTACGGTCTGTGAAACAGTTCCATATTATCCCATTTTTCGTCCCCACTATTATGTTTCTGTATTTCTGTATAGTGTTTATCCTAATTACTAAAAACGACACAATACTTCTTGACTGACTGCCGTTTATTTGGACAACTGAACTACACAGTACAACGTCACAGGATGCCAACCTATGCATGTGAAATACACAACAGTAACAGAATAGCGTATAGCGACCTCTGTAAATGACGGGTCTAAGTTTTCAATGAGAGGAAATCTCAAAAGTTTTACAGCTCCACAGATATTTCAAAATTCTTCTATTTGATTTAATATAGTCAGCTCGGTCCTTATTTTGCCCGGCTCGTGCATCGGAAAGCCACTACGCTTGCTCGTAAGTCTCCTTCCGGAAAGGAGTTCTTATCTATCTCAAATTTTTCATTTTGCATGAGAGATGAAAGTACTAAGTGGTCAACAAATGGAAAACGCCATATGACTTGATTATTGATGACGTCATGAACTTCTCATGCAGCAGCAATACGCGTTTGACTTCCTCCGATTTTCCGTCTCTTTCTTGGATGTTCACTCTCGTCAACGTTATTATCTAAACTGATTGAGTCTCGGAATTTTTGGACTGTTTCAACAAAACTCGAAACGCAGCTCCGCACTTTAGCAACATCGATCTGACGACTCTGCACTTGTTGGTACAGAATGTCCAAATGATGCATGGTGCAATGAAAGAAACGAAGCCAGACATTGCATTCTGGATCATCCAGTTTCCGAAGAAGTGAACAAGCTTCGTTAACTGTAATAGCATTCGAACAATCCGACTCGACTAGCACAGTGAAACATTCATCTAGGGCTTCTTTTTTCTCAAACACAGTGTTCACAGTTCTAGCTCAAAAATTCCATCTGGTTGCTCCCGCAGACGGTATTCTCCTGGACACACACGAATCTAAAACTGATTTCCTGTGCGACGATCTTGAAAAGAATGCTGGAATAGCAGAGGAATTGGTAAAATATACTCGAGCTTTTGTATTCTGCCTAGCGGCTTTTTCCATTATCAGTGTTCGGCTGAAGGGCGTAACAGTGGATAGAAAGGCATTCTTGTATTCGTCCCTGATTCGCTTCTGCCGCCATATATTGCGCCACTCATCACAGATGATCCATCGTAGCTTTGGCCAATTAACTTTTCCTTGTTGTCTTTCAATATTATGTGTAGCTGAGGAACGATGCTTTCATATATCGCACTTGCATCCTGACCAGCTGGCTCAAAAAATCCCCAGAATCTTTCAAATGCTTTGCCTTCATTAGTGAAATATCGCAATACATTCACTAACTGCAGTTTCTCAGTGATAACGGTAGTTTCATCGGAAAGAAGGGAAATGAAATCTACATCCTCAAATTCAGCTAAGATTTTTTCCTGACATACTTCCAGCATGCAACTAAGCAAGTCATTTTGTATGCTTTTCGATGTTCCTTTGAATGCTGTCGAGCTTTCTAAACGACTTGAAACAAGAATCTAATTCACTCATGTATTGCACTAAATTTAGAAACAAGCCTTTTCTGTCTGAATTGGCTTTCTCATCATTTCCGCGTAGCGCTAACTCATTAAAGCCGCAGAACTTAATAGAGTTTATTAACATTGAAAGTATTTCCCTGTTTCTCGTTACTTCATTGTCAAGACGCTCAACCGATTGTTGAAAGTAGTGTTTTTTGGATGGTTCAAAACCCACCTCCACCTCCCCACCTCCAAGATGGCGACTGCGCGATATCTCCCGAACGAAGTATTGGAGGAAGTTGTGTCGGGTGTCACATTACTCGGGATGATGTCCCCGTTCCAGTTCACCATTTATTTTTCAAAATTTTGCCAAAGGACCTTGCGACACATTTTGAAAATTTTGCTTTTTATACTTTTTTATTTTATTTCAGTTTTAATTATTTATTTATTTATTATTATTTATTATTTTTTAGATTTTGCCAATGACAAAACTACTAGGTCATCGATCAGAGATTTTTGAGAACCAAAAATTGTATAGACTTGTGTGAGGGCTCATTTTATTCGGGATTACGCACTCTTTCCTGTGGTTTATTTATATTAGCAAATTTTAGCAAATGACAAGGTCATCGACCTGAGATTTTGAAAACCCATAATCGCAGAGACTTTTGTAAGTGCTCATTTTACACGTGATTAAGCCCTCTTTACCGTGGGTTATTTATTTTTCCCAATTTCAATATAATGCAAGGTCATTGACCTGAGATTCCTCGAACCAATGACGGTATTGACTTGAGAAAGGGTTTAAATTAATGCATGTAATATTTTCTTCCATTTTTAAGACCTTTTAAATTTAGATTTTGCTGAAAGACCAAACAGTAGGGGGGTAGTGATGGTTCTAACCCACTCCAGAACCCTCCTTGCCCCACTACTAAACCTCAGCCATGTTAAATATCTCTCGAACGCATGGTCCGATTTTGACAAATGAGGTGTCGTTGGACTCGGGCTGATGCGCTCTTTCCTATGGACAACATATTATATTTTCATTTTTTTTTAAATGTTTGTTTTCGAAAGTAGGTGATAGTTTGAAACCCAAACATGATAGAACGTAGTGCCATGGCTCAAAGGAATGGTCTTTATGACCTTTATTTTTTTAATAAAACTTTTTTATTTTTTATGATTTTTGAAAAAAGTGTAATTTTGAAATTCCTATATTTTGGAAACTAGGAAGTTTACAAATACGTTTGTTTGACATAAATGAAAGGCCCCTACCCCCTCTACCCCCAAAATAAATTTCAAGTCTCTAGGATAAAAACCTGACAGTAGTGCTAGGTCAGGGGTTCTGTCTACTAACTTATTGAACCCTCCTCGTATTTGCCCCAAACCTTATATCTTCCTAATCAATCATGGGATTTGAACATACAGGGTGTCCTAGCACTCGTAGTGATGCCCCCTACTTTCCTATAGGCTCTTTATTTAAATAAAAGACCAAAACTAATAGGTCATCCGCTTTTAATATTTCCTAAACCCATGGTTGGATTTGAGCATATGGGGTGTCCTAGGAATCGTGGTGAACTCCCCTTTTGTATGGACGTTTTATTTCCACTCTAAAATAGTGCCAGGTTGTAGGTTCTGCTCTACTTAGGAAGTTGTGAGCCCCTGCGACCTTGGAATGGAAGGAGTCATGCTAGGAGGGCGTGCTTGGATTCGTTTTTCGTCTCGTTTTGCTCTTTACGGGAATGTAGGTGTCGAAAAGGTGAAAAGCTGGAAACATGTTTTTTTGGGGTACCCGTGATTTTAAACTTTTTGCTATATCTCGCGAACCAATCATGCCAGAGGCGGGTACGACGGGTCCAAGGACTCGAGATGACGTTCTCTTTGCTATGGACCACTCGTTATAATTTAAAAAAAATTGGAAACTCGATTTTGGGGTAAACACGTGTTTTTTGTGATTTTTGCCGATATCTCACGAACCAATAACGCTAGAGACGTGTACGAGGTGTCCTAGGACTCGGGCTAACGCCCCCTTTAAAATGTAGTAGATATTTCTTTCCAATAATTCACAAAGGGCCTAACGCCATACATGTTGAAAAAACGTTTTTTCTTTACCTGTTTACAATGTTCATGAAGCGTGGTGGTTGAGAGAGATGATACTGCTGGGTGTGTGTGTGTGTGTTTCAACGAACCTGTCGCTAACCACAATGACCATGCTTAATAGGACAATCTATATTTCGGCGGGTCTGTTTATGACAGAGCGAGGGTTCGTTTTTCTGATATTTTACCTTTAACGTGTAAACGGTGATGAGAACTTGGTTCTATGTTGGTCGAAGCGAGTACAGAAAACAAACTTGTAGAGGAGCAGACGAGCTTATTGGAATGCGCTGATCAGACTTGACAACAAGTGCAATGGAAAATGACAAAGACGCTTGAAGGTTAAATAATCTGACAATCGTGGTGGCAGGGAAGTGCGAAATGCATGCATACACATGTGAAACCACATGAGGGCTAAACGAGTCACATCCTGTCTTGCTTCATACGTGATAAAATGCAAGTTCATGTGAAATTTGACCTGGCACAGGTGTTCACCTTGGACGTTATCTGTCCACGTGCATGATAACAGAATGTTCAAAGCGTGGGAAAAAATGATCATACATGCAACGTAGCATATATAAAGACATGTCGTTATCATTTCCACTCTAACTTGGTTGACTACCTTTGAACACACTGCGTTGCGTGAAACATTTGGTCTTGTTTAACAGTTTTGGTGTTGGTGGAAAATACTTAACCTTGTTGTGGGGTAGGTATTTATATATATATATATATATATATATATATATATATATATATATATATATATATATATATTCATTTATATATTTATTGATTTATATATATATATATATACATGCAATTATTTATTGCTTAGGTAATTAATGTTTTTTTGCAGATAACCGGTATACCTTGCATGTCTGAGAGAGAAGAAACCATTGCACTTTTGAGCCCACTAGAAGGAAACAGCAAGAAGCCACTGCAAGTGAAGGTGGGATTATTATTTTTAAACTAACTTGTTTCATTTTTGTTTGTTTCATATTTTATTTTATGAAATGCATGTATTAACAAGAATTTAGGTATTTATAACGGTTTATTTTATTTATTTTTAGAAACTTGGAAAGAAAAGACTTACCGCCGTAGCAAACGCTGAAAACCCGAGACGCAGTAAAGTGCAACTATTGTTTCCAGGCAGTGAACTATTTAAAACTCAGGTAAGCCTAACATAAAATGCTATTCCATTTTACCACTACTGAAAACTCGTAGACATAAAATTCATTACCTGTACATGACTAGGACGATGATTGCTTTCTTGATTAATGACTATGTATTGGCAACCGGTACAAGACCATATTGGTTGTTTACCGGAAAATACAAGGCCATATTGGATTTTGCAAGAAACAAAAATTTTAATTTTACTGACATGTCGTTCCCTATAATAATAATAATAATAATAATAATAATAATAATAATAATAATAATAATAATAAAATAATAATAATATTAATATCGTATGGCCTCGGTGCCGGGTGCAAGCTTTGTTATTTGATACACAGAGGGTAGCTTGCATGTCGAATTTAGTTGTTCCTTGACTATGAAAGTCAAGGAGGTTAAATGTTAGATATCAAATGTCATTAAACTCTATAGCGCTTTCTAGGAGAAAAATGAGGAACTTTGTACCCTATGAAATCAACGAATATTCACAGGTTTGAACATGATAATCTGAACAAAATGACATGACATTATTATTTTTTGTTTATGTATTGGTTAAAGGGGAATGAAAATGACTGCAGCTTTATAAAAAGAAAATAAGTACATGGGTTACTGTTAGTGCCGACATACAGTTTATTATAATTTTTATGGTGTTTTGATATATTAATGCCAATTAACGTTAAAGTTTTATTTACAAGTATTGATTGACTGATTGAGTGATTGGTTATTTTGTTTGCTTTTAGGTGTCGTCATGCGCCATTAACGTAATGAACAGACAGTGAACAAGCATACATTGTGCATTAAAGTACTCTGTGTAACGTTAATAACTTACAATAAGAAAAAGTTTTATTATAACACATGGCGTTAGTACCAAATACAACAAGTGAGCAAGTTGGTTTACCACGTGGGTTAAATTTAAAATCAGAACATGACCGTTGGTTAACATTTGAATCCTGGCCTGTAGGCTTTTTGTCGACACATGAACTTGCAAAAGCCGTTTTTTTACTTGAACCGAGAAGATGTGGTGCGCTGTGTGTTTTGTCGTATTGAGCTTTCACACTGGGAAGAAGGGAATGATCCCTTTAGAGACCATTTGCGATGGTCTCCTTGTTGTCCTTACATGCTTGGAAAACAAGTGGGTAACATACCTGTGTATTCATTTTACCGAACCACAAGACCATTGGCCGTTACTTACGTTGCTGAATCACAAATAAATAATAATGATGTATTACCAGCCAACAACGGTAGTGTCGATATATGTGGTCCATATGCCATAGACAGTGTTGAATTGGCATGTGCTTTTGAAAAATTTGGAGTTTGCAAGACTAAAGCACTAGCACACCCAAAGTACAGCTCCGTTGAAAAACGTTTAGAATCTTATAAAAATATTTGGCCATTAATATTAAAACACCTTACCAAACAACTAAGTGAAGCTGGATTTTTTTATACTGGTGAAGGAGATAAAACAATATGTTTTTATTGTGGATTTGCTTTAAAGGATTGCCAATGACTGATGACCCTTTTGTGCAACACGCTCGTTGGTTACCTAACTGCAAATACATGGTGTTGCTTAAAGGTCAGGAATTTGTGAACACTATTCGTAAAGAAAACATGATTGCAGTACAAGACTTATAAGTGCCTATAGAGTTAGAACATGCGGAGCAAATACACGAGGCTGAAAGAAAAGACTTGTCTCACCAACAGATACAAAAGTGTGACCAACAATTATGTAAAATTTGTTATCAAGAAGAACTAGGTGTTGTATTTTTGCCTTGTGGACACATGATAGCCTGTGTCAAGTGTGCATTAGAACTCAACACTTGTGCTATATGCAGAAAAGCAGTATCTGCTACAGTTAGGGCATTTCTTGCATAAATAGTGCAAAATCCCTAATTGCACAATATTATCAAAGCTGTTTTAGAGTGTAATAGATATGCTTTTCTTTTGTTTATAGACTACTACAATGAATGTTTTGAATGCTGTGGGTCAAGCATGTGGCTTAGAGACAAAGAAGCTCAACGAATTGCCGACGCATATTCCATTCCGCATTATCAAGATTCGGAAATTGAAAACAGCATATGGCGATCGTGTACTTTGTGTATGTGAAAACTTTGAGACATTTTTGCCTACACGGTTTAATGATATGTCGGAGAGTGTTTTTGATGAAGTCAATAATGCTGTACAACCTGTACACTTAATTTATGAAGGTTTTAAAAACAATAGGTGAATGGTTCGTTTTAATTAAATAAAAAAAAACAAATGTCAAATAATAATGGAAGATATAAGTCATGACAATGGACTGAAAGAAATATATGTGTATAGATAATAATGTTTTAGTGTTTAGTATTATCTTAAAAATATTATCATGAAACAAAACAAAATGTATATAAAGTTTGTAAATAAATGAAAATAATGGTACAATGTTGTTTTATTTTCTATAGAATTCAGAATATTTAACATTGCAGAATATACATGATTATGACAATAAAATGCACACTTAATACAAGTCTTTGCCTTTACGATAGTGTGTTATAGTTTTAAAAACAAAGCTTGTTGTAGATCTTTTTTCTTCCACAATGAACAATAGGCATGAAAACGTTATTGTCTTGTTTTGGATCATTATCACTATCATAATCATAAGCAGCACGATCTGTATCACTATTATTATAATCACTATAATTATCCTCAACATTATCCTCAACATTACTAAAACCAGTTAAATATTCCTGGTCCTCTTCCTGTTCCTGTTCCTCTTCCTCTTCCTCTACAGTGTCCTCATGTAGAGTCTGCGTGGCTTTTGATAATGTTAAGGGTTTTTTGAACATTGAACTATTTTGAGCAGCAATATTATTTTCTTGTACTCGCTTTTTAACATTTTCATGATTTTCTGTTGACGGCAACAGTGTGTCATGCAGTACACTACATTGATGATCACTGACACTTAAAACCTCACTATTTTTACTTTTTAGCTCACTGCGACATTGTTTTGAACAAGGCCAAATAACAGTTCCATTTTTATTGGTTCGTTTCACAATATATGGATATCCTTTATAGAATGCATGAGGCTTACCATACCTAGTCACAGATACTTCCATATCAACTGTCAAGCATAGACTAAGCTCTAGTAAAGACAACTTGGTAATAAGAACAATAGTTTAATGTGCGAGCATATATGGGTGCAAATGTGGGAGCAAAAAAGTGGGAGCAAATGTGAAAGCAAAAGTGGGAGCAAGTATGGGAGCGTATGTGAAAGCAAAAGTGGAGGCAAAAAGTGAGAGAAAAAAAGTGGGAGCAAAAAGTGTAAGCAAAAGTGGGAGCAAATATGAGAGCAAAAAGTAGGAGCAAGTATGGGAGCAAATGTGAAAGCTAAAGTGGGAGCAAAAAGTGAGAGAAAAAAAAGTGGGAGCAAAAAGTGTAAGCAAAAGTGGGAGCAAATATGAGAACAAAAAAGTGTGAACAAATATGGGAGCAAAAAGTGGGAGCAAAAATTGGGAGCAAAAAGTGGGAGCAAAAGTGGGAGCAAAAATTGAGAGCCAAAAGTGGGAGCAAAAAAAGTAGGGGCAAGTATGGGAGCAAATGTGAAAGCAAAAGTGGGAGCAAGTATGGGAGCATATGTGAAAGCAAAAGTGGGAGCAAAAGTGAGAGAAAAAAAGTGGGAGCAAAAAGTGTAAGCAAAAGTGGGAGCAAATATGAGAGCAAAAAAAGTAGGAGCAAGTATGGGAGCAAATGTGAAAGCAAAAGTGGGAGCAAAAAGTGAGAGAAAAAAGTGGGGGCAAAAAGTGTAAGCAAAAGAGGGAGCAAATATGAGAGCAAAAAAAGTGTGAGCAAATGTGGGAGCAAAAAGTGGGAGCAAAATGTGAGAGCTAAAAGTGTAAGCAAAAGTGGGAGCAAAAAATTGGGAGCAAAAGGTGTGGGAGCAAAAATTGGGAGCAAAAAGTGGGATCAAAAGAAAGTAGGAGCAAGTATGAGAGTAAATGTGAAAGCAAAAGTGGGAGCAAGTATGGGAGCAAATGTGAAAGCAAAAGTGGGAGCAAAAAGTGAGAGAAAAAAAGTGAGAGCAAAAAGTGTAAGCAAATGTGGGAGCAAATATGAGAGCAAAAAAAGTAGGAGCAAGTATGGGAGCAAATGTGAAAGCAAAAGTGGGAGCAAAAAGTGAGAGAAAAAGAAGTGGGACCCAAAAGTGTAAGCAAAAGTGGGAGCAAATATGAGAGCAAAAAAAAGTGGGAGAAAAAATGTGGGAGCAAAAAGTGGGAGCAAAACGTGTAAGCAGAAGTGGGAGCAAACAAGTGTGAGCAAATATGGGAGCAGAAAGTGGGAGCTAATGTGAAAGCAAAAGTGGGAGCAAAAAGAGCGAGCAAAAGTGAATGCACAAAGTGGGAGCAAAATGTGTGAGTAAAAAGTGGGGGCTAATGTGATGTTTTACTAAAACATCTCCCCTAACCTAACTTCACCCAACCTAACTTCACCTAACCTAACTTCACCTAACCTAACCTTCCAACTCTCAGATCAAAAATTAAATTCTGGCCATAGTCGAGTTGGAACCCAAAACCTCTGGGATAACACCCAAGTATATTAGCCACTACACCGCAAAATGGGCAAATTATCATGAAACACAACACAAAATTAAAAAGTTTCCTGTAGTGTAACTCATTGGCTGACAACCATAGTTGAGCTGGACATGACTTTTTATTACACAAAAACATTTTCCTTTTTGCCAGCCTCCCACCGCCATTCATCTGTGACGTCATAGCCAGTCTCAAAGCAAGTCTATACTTGTAGAACATGTCATGTGACAAGGTTAGGTTTACTGAGCTGAGGTTAACTTAGGTTAGCCAGCTCTATCTCACTCCTAGCCAATCATTAACCTTAAAAGCACTCTAAAGTTCTTGGAATCTGTTCATGTAATTATTATTCTTGACAGTACTTTGGAAATTACACCCTGAAAAATATCAATCCCCTTGATTTTTGTAAACTGTTATTATTATTATTATTATTGGCCAAGTCACTTTACTAAAATTTAATTTATGTGTATTAGTTGATATGAAAGTCTCTACAACCAGCCATGCTTGCACCCACTATTTGCTTTCACATTTGCTCCCATATTAATGCCAACTCTTATAACTAGAAGCAACAGCAAAATGTAAATGGAATAATATTTCTGATAATGTTCAAAACAAAAGTCCTGAGGTCTTGGATTTGAATTCTCAACTATGGTTGTCAGCCAATGAATTACACTACAGGAAACTTTTTATTTTTGTGTTGTGTTGCATGATAATTTGCCCATTTCGCGGTGTAGTGGCTAGTATACTTGGGTGTTATCCCAGAGGTTTTGGGTTCCAACTCGACTATGGCCAGAATTTAATTTTTGATCTGAGAGTTGGAAGGTTAGGTTAGGTGAAGTTAGGTTGGGTGAAGTTAGGTTAGGTTAGGTTAGGGGAGATTGTTTTAGTAAAACACCACATTTGCCCCCACTTTGTGCACTCACTTTTGCTCGCTCTTTTTGCTCCCACTTTTACTTTCACATTTGCTCCCACTTTCTGCTCCCATATTTGCTCACACTTGTTTGCTCCCACTTCTGCTTACACGTTTCGCTCCCACTTTTTGCTCCCACATTTTTGCTCCCACTTTTTTTGCTCTCATATTTGCTCCCACTTTTGCTTACACTTTTTGGTCCCACTTTTTTCTCTCACCTTTTGCTCCCTCTTTTGCTTTCACATTTGCTCCCATACTTGCTCCTACTTTTTTTGCTCTCATATTTGCTCCCACTTTTGCTTACACTTTCTGCTCTCACTTTTTTCTCTCACTTTTTGCTCCCACTTTTGCTTTCACATTTTCTCCCATACTTGCTCCCACTTTTGCTTTCACATTTACTCTCATACTTGCTCCTACTTTCTTTTAATCCCACTTTTTGCTCCCAATTTTTGCTCCCACACTTTTTGCTCACAATTTTTTGCTCCTACTTTTTCTTACACGATTAGCTCTCACTTTTTGCTCCCACTTTTTGCTCCCACATTTGCTCACACTTTTTTTTGCTCTCATATTTGCTCCCACTTTTGCTTACACTTTTTGCTCCCACTTTTTTTCTCTCATTTTTTGCTCCCACTTTTGCTTTCACATTTGCTCCCATACTTGCTCCTACTTTTTTGCTCTCATATTTGCTCCCACTTTTGCTTACACTTTTTGCTCCCACTTTTTTTCTCTCACTTTTTGCTCCCACTTTTGCTTTCACATATGCTCCCATACTTGCTCCCACTTTTGCTTTCACATTTGCTCCCATACTTGCTCCTACTTTTTTGCTCCCACTTTTTGCTCTAAATTTTTCCTCCCACTTTTGCTCTCTCTTTTTGCTCCCACTTTTTGCTCCCATATTAGTTCACACTTTTTTTTCTCTCACTTTTTGCTCCCACTTTTGCTTTCACATTTGCTCCCAAACTTGCTCCTACTTTTTTGCTCTCATATTTGCTCCCACTTTTGCTTACACTTTTTGCTCCCACTTTTTTCTCTCACTTTTTGCTCCCACTTTTGCTTTCACATATGCTCCCATACTTGCTCCCACTTTTGCTTTCACATTTGCTCCCTTACTTGCTCCTACTTTTTTTGCTCCCACTTTTTGCTCTCAATTTTTGCTTCCACTTTTTGCTCCCACTTTTTGCTCCCACTTTTTTGCTCCCACATTTGCACCCATATATGCTCGCACATTAAACTATTGTTCTTATTACCAAGTTGTCTTTACTAGAGCTTAGTCTATGCTTGACAGTTGATATGGAAGTATCTGTGACTAGGTATGGTAAGCCTCATGCATTCTATAAAGGATATCCATATATTGTGAAACGAACCAATAAAAATGGAACTGTTATTTGGCGTTGTTCAAAACAACGTTCAAAACAATGTCGCAGTGAGCTAAAAAGTGAAAATCGTGAGGTTTTAAGTGTCAGTGATCATCAATGTAGTGTACTGCATGAAACACTGTTGCTGTCAACAGAAAATCATGAAAATGTTAAAAAGCGAGTACAAGAAAATAATATTGCTGCTCAAAATAGTTCAATGTTCAAAAAACCCTTAACATTATCAAAAGCCACGCAGACTCTACATGAGGACACTGTAGAGGAAGAGGAAGAGGAAGAGGAACAGGAAGAGGACCAGGAATATTTAACTGGTTTTAGTAATGTTGAGGATAATGTTGAGGATAATTATAGTGATTATAATAATAGTGATATAGATCGTGCTGCTTATGATTATGATAGTGATAATGATCCAAAACAAGACAATAACGTTATCATGCCTATTGTTCATCGTGGAAGAAAAAAGAACTACAACAAGCTTTGTTTTTAAAACTATAACACACTGATCACTTTCGTGATGTTTTCAATGTTTAGCTTGGCCCATTTTTCGGTCAAATTTTGTTTCTTGTTACCGAGATCCCCGAATGGTAATTATTTCTTTGTAAATGTATTAATTGCTTAAACCAAATGCATAATCTTGTTATCAAGCACCTATTCATAGATATCATAGCTCTCACCTCGAGTGTTCCAGTTGCTCGCTACCTCAAGCTTCCTCACTCCCGGCATACACGGCATCTACTGGCTCATCTGCTGTCCGCTGAGCAGGGTCGACTGACGTCACCCTGACCTTCGTTCGACCAATGGCAGGTCTTTGTCTGGTCGGGCAATCTCCAGCCTTCGGGATTGTTCCATGATCGCTATTTAAGACGCCACCTGCTGGTGTTCTCCACCACTTCTGATCAATCATCATTCTGATCACATCGTCAGTCAGATCAACGCTGCCACACCGCATGGCACTATTGCCAGTCGCTGCTTCACCTCGCTGCTACGTCACGAGGCCTCTACTCTGATACATCGCTCAAGAGGACAGGAATGTTTGCTAGCCGCAGCACACTGCAAGTTTCACATTAGATGGTATATCTCACTTTAAACTTCGAGGAAGCAGCAGTCTTCCTGGCCGCACCCAATGTCGACTTATACTCAGTCACCGCCTGGACACTACCAGTGTCAAACCGTCACCAGAAGGGAAGAGAAGAGTTGAATATTCATCTTTTCGGAATATGCATCTTGAGGCTATGAGCGCCTCCCCGCCCCCCCGAAGAAACCATGGAGGACTTTTAAAACAGTTTTAGGCTAACTGGAACTTTTATGGAGCTGGCTCAACAATTTGGAAGATAAGTTCAAACTTGATAAAGAATTGAATATTTTACTCTCATCATACATTTCATCTTTTTTAATGGTTCTTTTATTAATATGCATATTATATTTCAATTCCAATTTCTCTCAAATCTAGGCAATCCTTAACATTGGTTTTTCCATTATTAATCAGGGTACTGTCACCAGACCCTCTCCATTTGTTAAGATTTAACACTAATTATTCTCTGCATATCCCAGTTGTGTGCATTTATTGTGCATTTTAATGTTATTTAAAGAAAATTGTTGTCTCAATAAATATCATTTATATCTTGTTAACTAAACTTTTGGTTTCTGTTGATGTACTTTTATGCCCATTGCACCGCACCGCTTCAGTCTTTTCGCTGTTTAACAGTAGCTATTTTGGTTAAGTTTAAACCTACTTCTCGTTCTCCCTTATGGGGAAGTTTTAGGGCAGAACTTTCTCCATATTTTTGGTGTCTCACCCCCGATAAACATATCTGTTGCACCCTGGGAATATTACAAGTTTCATATCTTGAATTTCACATTAACAATTTGTTTTCATTGTGTCAACACTAATTCACATTGTAAGTTTCAGCCCGAGGCGCATGTTCAGCAGAGGAGGAGAGAAACGTGAGCTAAGCCGGTTTCTTCCGCATCAGACTAAACCTTACTACCTAGCAAGCTGTCATCCTCTGGCTTCCAGTACTCGAAGTCACAATATTGACGTGAGTAACAAACAACTTTCAACATGCCTAACCTTGATGAAAAACTCAGCAACGCCAGAGCCTCTTGTAAGGGCAAGCTCACACGGTTCCGTACTTTCTTAACGGAGCTTGAACCCCAAGAGCGTAATCTTGACATAATTTCGCAGAGGCTTAAGAATTATGAACAAGCCTTTGAGAAATATGATGAGATACAATGCAGTATAGAAACTCAGCATCCGGACCAGCAAAGTGATAGGTTGGAAGTTGAAAAAATATACTATCAGGGATTTGCTGAAGCTAAACAGCTTATTAGGGCTTTAACTTTAAAAGAAAAACAAGAAGATCAAACTTCTGCAGCATCTTCTACATCTTCCTCACGCATTATATTACCCAAATTAGAACTACCCAAATTCACTGGTAAGGACATAGAATGGGGGCCATTTTTTGAATTATTCAATTCTTTAGTACATGAGAATACTTCTATACCAGTAATTCAAAAATTTCACTAGCTGCGTCTGGCAGTTCAAGGCAACGCACTTAACCTGATTCAAGCACTTTCTTTGACCAGTGATAATTATGAAGTTGCTCTGAATCTTCTCAAGGATAGATATGGGAATATTTTTTTTTCTATTCAACGCCATATACAAAGCTTATTCGAGTTACCTAACGTGCAAGCAGATAACAGTTTATCACTTCGTAAGCTGATTGATACTGCAGAGCTACACGTCAGAGCATTGTCCAATTTAAACCAACCTGTAAATCACTGGGATTTATTTCTAGTTCACCTCATTTCTGCAAGATTGGATGCAAATACATTAAAAGCCTGGGAAACAGAACATTCCCAGAATTTGCCATGCACTTATGAGGCGATTATCAACTTTTTGAAGGCTAGAAGCCAAGTCTTTTCCGCCATAGCTAATCAAAAAACTAGTAGTTCAGATTCAAAAGCCTTCTCAAAAGATAAGGTTAGCAGTTCTAATCAAAGAATTTTAAGATCACAGGCTCTTCCTGTTGATGCTCGGTCACCTAACCAAATGCAAACGTGCGGTCTGTGTCAGCAATCGCATAATTTATACAATTGTGATGAATTTAAATCTTTATCAGTAGATGAAAGACAAAAGTTCATTACGAACAAAAAACATTGTTTCAACTGTTTGTCAGGAACGCATATGTTAAACAATTGCCGTTCACAACGTTTATGCTTTCATTGTAAGGCTAGACACCATTCCCTTTTGCACAGACATGAAAGATCATGGTTATCAGGACCAAGCAGTTCCAATACCAAGTCTAATTCTGAGACTTCTCAAAATAGTGCGCAGTCGTATGCTCAAAGTTCTACCTCGCTTGGCAAAGTCCAGGTTTTATTATCTACCGTGCAGGTTCTATTGAAAAATTCTCTCGGGAAATGGGTATCTGTTAGGGGATTATTAGACAATGCCGCTACCAACAATTTTATTAATGAATCTTTGGTACAAAAGTTAGGCCTCCCAAAACATCCTACCTCAGTAGAGGTCACAGGAATAAACTGCTATAAATCGCAATCCTTAAGCTTTGCTAAAGTGGATTTGAAGGACTCTAATAATCTTGGTACGCAGTTGCAATTAGATTGTTTGATTATCAAGTCTATAGGCAACAATATTCCTGGCACTTCTTATCCTATTCAAAGTTGGAATATCCCGAATTTTGTCCAGCTAGCTGACCCTCATTCCAACAGAGCTTCGCCCGTAGAGCTTCTTTTCAGCTCAAGCGTATTTTGGCAATGTCTTCATTCCAATAAAGTAAAAATTGCTCCTAATGTTTTCTTCCGCGAAACTGATTTTGGTTGGATCGCTACTGGCCAAATATACCGTAATCCTATTCAAACCGTATCGAATTGTTATTTTGTTGGTACCGAGTTGAGTCATGAGCTAACCAAGTTCTGGGATCTTGAGAATGTTCAGGCTACTGCTTCTTCTTCTAATGAAATTTGTGAAAAGTTATACAAGGAAACCACTGTCCGTACTGCTGAAGGCAGATTTATAGTAACTCTTCCACGTATTCCTAATCCTCCCGCCATTACGGGCTCGCATTCCAGAGCACTTAGGGCACTATTTGCTATTGAAAATCGGTTCAAACAAGATGCTTCTGTTAAAACTCAGTATGCTTCCTTTATGGAGGAATACGAATCATCCAATCACATGGAGGTAATTCCTAAATCAGAAGAAATTGACCGTCCTTTAAATGAAATAGTTTATCTAAATCATCACCCGGTATGGAAAAATTCCTTAACACAAGACAATATAAGAGTAGTTTTCAATGGCTCGTCATCAGATTCCAATGGAGTCTCTTTAAATGATACCTTGCAATGTGGTCCCGCGATTCAAACAGATCTCACCTCTGTTTTGCTTAATTTTCGACGGTTTCCTATTGCTGTAATCTCAGATATTAAGCAGATGTACCGGCAGATTCTCGTAAATTCCGAGCAGCAAGATCTGCAAAGAATATTGTGGCGCGATGAGAGTTCCGAACCCATAAAGATATTTAGATTGAAGACTGTGACATATGGCCTGAAGCCTTCAGCCTTTCTTGCGATTCGGTCTCTCCACATGTTAGCCGAGCAAGATGGTCATCTGTATCATCCTTTGGCCTCTGAGTCATTAAAAACGGCATTTTATGTTGACGATTTCTTGTGCTCTTTCCCTAATATTTCTGAATCACTCCTTGTGTGCGAAGATCTGAAATCCCTGCTCCTAGGAGGTGGTTTTCCGCTCCATAAATGGACCTCAAATTCTACTGAATTGATATCAAAAATTTTCATCAGAGGTCCCAGCTGATGAATTTGTTGCTATTCCTACTGATGAAGCAGCCATAAAAGCATTGGGTGTTTTTTGGTGTCCTTCTTCTGATACATTCTCTTATCAGGTACATTTCTCAGAATCTCCCCCTGTAACTAAGAGCCAAGTTCTGTCAGAAATCGCAAAGATCTTTGATCCTTTGCAATATATTGCTCCTATAGTTATTGTTGCAAAAATGTTCTTGCAAAAGCTTTGGTCATTAAAATCAGACTGGGATGAAAATCTCCCCCTTCCTCTTGTAGAAGAATGGTTAGAGTATCGCAGCAGTTTGCTGGATCTCTCCAAGTTTTCTATACCCCGCCTTTTAATTTCTAATCCCTTATGCCAGCAGTATGACCTGCATGTATTTTCTGATAGTTCAGAACGGGCTTATGGCTGTTGTGCATACATAGTAGGACGTTCCTCAGCCACTTTCCCTGGATTTTCTAATTTAATGTGTGTTAAATCAAAAGTTGCTCCACTTAAAACGGTATCATTGCCGAGATTAGAATTATGCTCTGCTTTAATGGCAACAGAATTAGCAACTAAACTAAATGTCAGTTTAAAGTAAAAATTTTCCCGCACATTTTTTTTGGAGCGATTCTTCTATTGTATTAGCTTGGATTTCCAAGTCTTCTTCTCATTGGAATACCTTTGTGGCAAATCGCGTTTCTAAGATTCATGAAGTCTCTCATTTTGAACAATGGAGACATGTTCCTAGCCGTGAAAACCCCGCGGATATAATATCACGTGGTTGCACGCCTAAAAAATTGATTTCCTCAGACCTGTACTGGAATGGTCCTCCTTGGCTAAATCAGGAATCATCTTGCTGGCCTCGCTTAGCTAATCAATTTGCAGAAGAAATACCCGATGCCCGTAATGATCCTGTCACGTCGCATCTTACTTCTACTTCGACTAGTCGTTTCCATAAATACTCTTCATTTGATAAATTGATTCGTGTAGTGTCTTATATCTTCCGATGGAGATATTTAGTAATTGATCAACCATTGAAGCCTCAACCCTTTCTCACCAGAGTAGAGTTAGAATTCGCTACTTGCAAGATTTTGTTACTTGTTCAGCAGGAAGCATTTGCCCCTGAAAGGCAAGCTCTTATAAGTGGTAAAGATTTGCCCAAGTCCAGCAGGCTTCTACCACTTACTCCTTTTCTTGACCAGGACGGCATGATACGTGTGGGTGGAAGATTAGCTATGTCTAGTTGTGAGGATGGGAAAAAGCATCCCATCATCCTTCCTTCAAAGCATCCTATCACCACCCTTATAATAAACAAGTTTCATTATAAACACCTTCATGCTGGCACTCGCACCTTGCTCTGTTTAATTCGTGAACTCTACTGGATAATCAATGGCGTTCATGAGGTTTCTTCTGTTGTCAAAAAGTGTATACCTTGCTTTAAGGTTAAACCACGGCCCGCCACGCAGATTATGGGCAATTTACCTCCATTTCGTTCAGAACCTAGTAAGCCCTTCGCTCTTACTGGGATAAATTACGCTGGTCCTTACGTATATCAGACCAATCCCTCTTCATCTAAGCGCAAAATTTTAGGTAAACTTTACATATCTTTATTTGTATGTATGGTGACGGGAGCTATCCACCTTGAGTTGGTTACGAACGCTTCGGTATCCTACTTTTTGGCCGCCTTTTCTAGATTTGCTGCTAGAAGGGGTGTCCCATCTGAAGTCTTTTCAGACAATGCAAAAATTTTTGTAAGCGCTTCTGATCTCTGGAAAAAAGTGTTAAGTTCCCCTTCTGCTAAAGAAAAAATTTCCAACTTTTCCTATTCTAAAGGTTTCAAATGGCATTTCACCCCGCCTTATGCTCCTCATCATGGGGGCCGATGGGAATCCTGCATCAAGCTTACTAAAAGACAGCTTAAGAAAACTCTTGATCCTACCATACTTTCTTATGAGGAATCCAACTCTTTAATTATTCAAGTTGAAGGTATTGTAAATTCCAGACCTCTGACTCCTCTTTCAAACGATCCTAAGGATCTTTTACCTTTAACACCCAGTCACTTCTTGATTGGCTGTTCGCTTGCTGCTACTCCGCCTTTGCTGGTTCGACGCTGTGATCCTAACCTACCTATCTTTTGGAGAAAAGTAGAATCTTTGCGCTGTTCTTTTTGGCGCCGATGGAAGTTAGAATATCTCAGCTTGCTAAATAGGCGTGAGAAATGACGGCTTCCTCAACCAGATGTACGAGTGGGGGACATGGTTCTTCTTCGAGACCCATCTCCGCCTCTCGTATGGAACCTAAGCAGAGTTATTCACTGCCACTTTGGCCGTGATAAACGCGTCAGAGTTGTTGATGTTTTAACTGGTAAAGGTCTTTATACTAGACCCATCTCTGCTATCTCTGTTTTGCCTTTCGAGTCTTAGTCTCTCCTCGTCTGTTATCCATGTTTTGCTTTGACTGATTCTTTTCTTTGTTTTCATTCGGAGTTCTCGGAGCATGATCACTTTCGTGATGTTTTCAATGTTTAGCTTGGCCCATTTTTCGGTCAAATTTTGTTTCTTGTTACCGAGATCCCCGAATGGTAATTATTTCTTTGTAAATGTATTAATTGCTTAAACCAAATGCATAATCTTGTTATCAAGCACCTATTCATAGATATCATAGCTCTCACCTCGAGTGTTCCAGTTGCTCGCTACCTCAAGCTTCCTCACTCCCGGCATACACGGCATCTACTGGCTCATCTACTGTCCGCTGAGCAGGGTCGACTGACGTCACCCTGACCTTCGTTCAACCAATGGCAGGTCTTTGTCTGGTCGGGCAATCTCCAGCCTTCGAGATTGTTCCATGATCGCTATTTAAGACGTCACCTGCTGGTGTTCTCCACCACTTCTGATCAATCATCATTCTGATCACATCGTCAGTCAGATCAACGCTGCCACACCGCATGACACTATTGCCAGTCGCTGCTTCACCTCGCTGCTACGTCACGAGGCCTCTACTCTGATACATCGCTCAAGAGGACAGGAATGTTTGCTAGCCGCAGCACACTGCAAGTTTCACATTAGATGGCGTATCTCACTTTAAACTTCGAGGAAGCAGCAGTCTTCCTGGCCGCACCCAATGTCGACTTATACTCAGTCACCGCCTGGACACTACCAGTGTCAAACCGTCACCAGAAGGGAAGAGAAGAGTTGAATATTCAACTTTTCGGAATATGCATCTTGAGGCCATGAGCGCCTCCCCCCCCCCCCCCCCGAAGGAACCATGGAGGACTTTTAAAACAGTTTTAGGCTAACTGGAACTTTTATGGAGCTGGCTCAACAATTTGGAAGATAAGTTCAAACTTGATAAAGAATTGAATATTTTACTCTCATCATACATTTCATCTTTTTTAATGGTTCTTTTATTAATATGCATATTATATTTCAATTCCAATTTCTCTCAAATCTAGGCAATCCTTAACATTGGTTTTTCCATTATTAATCAGGGTACTGTCACCAGAACCTCTCCATTTGTTAAGATTTAACACTAATTATTCTCTGCATATCCCAGTTGTGTGCATTTATTGTGCATTTTAATGTTATTTAAAGAAAATTGTTGTCTCAATAAATATCATTTATATCTTGTTAACTAAACTTTTGGTTTCTGTTGATGTACTTTAATGCCCATTGCACCGCACCGCTTCAGTCTTTTCGCTGTTTAACAGTAGCTATTTTGGTTAAGTTTAAACCTACTTCTTGTTCTCCCTTATGGGAAAGTTTTAGGGCAGAACTTTCTCCACACACTATCGTAAAGGCAAAGACTTGTATTAAGTGTGCTTTTTTATTGTCATAATCATGTATACTCTGCAATGTTAAATATTCTGAATTCTATAGAAAATAAAACAACATTGTACCATTATTTTCATTTATTTACAAACTTTATATACATTTTGTTTTGTTTCATGATAATATTTTTTAAGACAATACTAAACACTGAAACATTATTATCTATACACATATTTTTCTTTCAGTCCATTGTCATGACTTATATCTTCCATTATTATTTGACATTTGTTTTTTATTTAATTAAAACAAACCATTCACCTATTGTTTTTAAAACCTTCATAAATTAAGTGTACAGGTTGTACAGCATTATTGACTTCATCAAAAACACTCTCCGACTTATCATTAAACCGTGTAGGCAGAAATGTCTCAAAGTTTTCACATACACAAAGTAGACGATCACCATATGCTGTTTTCAATTTCCAAATCTTGATAATGCGGAATGGAATATGCGTTGGCAATTCGCTGAGCTTCTTTGTCTCTAAGCCACATGCTTGATCCACAGCATTCAAAACATTCATTGTAGTAGTCTATAAACAAAAGAAAAGCATATCTATTACACTCTAAAACAGCTTTAATAATATTGTGCAATTAGGGATTTTGCACTATGCATGGCTGATAAATTTTACTATTTATGCAAGAAATGCCCTAACTGTAGCAGATACTGCTTTTCTGCATATAGCACAAGTGTTGAGTTCTAATGCACACTTGACACAGGCTATCATGTGTCCACAAGGCAAAAATACAACACCTAGTTCATCTTGATAACAAATTTTACATAATTGTTGGTCACACTTTTGTATCTGTTGGTGAGACAAGTCTTTTCTTTCAGCCTCGTGTATTTGCTCAGCATGCTCTAACTCTAAAGGCACTTATAAGTCTTGTACTGCAATCATGTTTTCTTTACGAATAGTGTTCACAAATTCCTGACCTTTAAGCAACACCATGTATTTGCAGTTAGGTAACCAACGAGCGTGTTGCACAAAAGGGTCATCAGTCATTTGCCAATCCTTTAAAGCAAATCCACAATAAAAACATATTGTTTTATCTCCTTCACCAGTATAAAAAAGAACCAGCTTCACTTATTTGTTTGGTAAGGTGTTTTAATATTAATGGCCAAATATTTTTATAAGATTCTAAACGTTTTTCAACAGAGCTGTACTCTGGGTGTGCTAGTGCTTTAGTCTTGCAAACTCCAAATTTTTCAAAAGCACATGCCAATTCAACACTGTCTATGGCATATGGACCACATATATCGACACTACCGTTGTTGGCTGGTAATACATCATTATTATTTATTTGTGATTCAGCAACGTAAGTAGCGGCCAATGGTCTTGTGGTTCGGTAAAATGAATACACAGGTATGTTACCCACTTGTTTTCCAATCATGTAAGGACAACAAGGAGACCATCGCAAATGGTCTCTAAAGGGATCATCCCCTTCTTCCCAGTGTGAAAGTTCAATACGACAAAACACACAGCGCACCACATCTTCTCGGTTCAAGTAAAAAAACGGCTTTTGCAAGTTCATGTGTCGACAAAAAGCCTACAGGCCAGGATTCAAATGTTAACCAACGGTCATGTTCTGATTTGAAATTTAACCCACGTGGTGAACCAACTTGCTCACTTGTTGGATTTGGTACTAACGCCATGTGTTTTAATAAAACTTTTTCTTATTGTAAGTTATTAACGTTGCACAGAGTACTTTAAAGCACAATGTATGCTTGTTCACTGTCTGTTCATTACGTTAATGGCGCATGACGACACCTAAAAGCAAACAAAATAACCAATCACTCAATCAATCAATCAATACTTGTAAATAAAACTTTAACGTTAATTGGCATTAATATATCAAAACACCATAAAAATTATAATAAACTGTATGTCGGCACTAACAGTAACCCATGCACTTCTTATTTTCTTTTTATAAAGCTGCAGTCATTTACATTCCCTTTTAACCAATACATAAACAAAAAATAATAATGTCATGTCATTTTGTTCAGATTATCATGTTCAAACCTGTGAATATTCGTTGAGTTCATAGGGTACAAAGTTCCTCATTTTTCTCCTAGAAAGCGCTATAGAGTTTAATGACATTTGATATCTAACATTTAACCTCCTTGACTTTCATAGTCAAGGAAAAACTAAATTCGACATGCAAGCTACCCTCTGTGTATCAAATAACAAAGCTTGCACCCGGCACCCGAGGTCATACGATATTAATATTATTATTATTTTATTATTATCATCATTATTATTATTATTATTATTATTATTATTATTATTATTATTATTATTATTATTATTATTATTATTATAGGGAACGACATGTCAGTTAAATTAAAATTTTTGTTTCTTACAAAATCCAATATGGCCTTGTATTTTCCGGTAAACAACCAATATGGTCTTGTACCGGTTGCCAATACATAGTCATTAATCAAGAAAGCAATCATCGTCCTAGTCATGTACAGGTAATGAATTTTTTGTCTACGTGTTTTCAGTAGTGGTAAAATGGAATAGCATTTTATGTTAGGCTTACCGGAGTTTTAAATAGTTCACTGCCTGGAAACAATAGTTGCACTTTACTGCGTCTCGGGTTTTCAGCGACTGCTACGGCGGTAAGGCTTTTCTTTCCAAGTTTCTAAAAATAAATAAAATAAACCGTTATAAATACCTAAATTCATGTTAATACATGCATTTCATAAAATAAAATGTGAAACAAAACAAAAATGAAACAAGTTAGTTTAAAAAAATAATCCCACCTTCACTTGCAGTGGCTTCTTGCTGTTTCCTTTTAGTGGGCTCAAAAGTGCAATGGTTTCTTCTCTCTCAGACATGCAAGGTATAGCGGTTATCTGAAAGAAAAAATCATTAATTACCTAAGCAATAAATAATTGCATGTAAATATATATATAAATCAATAAATATATAAATCAATAAATATATATATATATATAAATACCTACCCCACAACAAGGTTAAGTATTTTCCACCAACACCAAAACTGTTAAACAAGACCAAGTGTTTCACGCAACGCAGTCTGTTCAAATTTAGTCACCCAAGTGAGAGTAGAAATGATAACGACATGTCTTTATATATGCTACGTTGCATATATAATCATTTTTTCCCACGCTTTGAACATTCTGTTATCATGCACGTGGACAGATAACGTCCAAGGTGAACACCTGTGCCAGGTCAAATTTCACATGAACTTGCATTTTATCACGTACAAAGCAAGACAGGATGTGACTTGTTTAGCCCTCATGTGGTTTCTCATGCGTATGCATGCATTTCGCACTTCCCTGCCACCACGATTGTCAGATTATTTAACCTTCAAGCGTCTTTGTCATTTTCCATTGCACTTGTTGTCACGTCAGATCAGCGCATTCCAATAAGCTCGTCTGCTCCTCTACAAGTTTGCTTTCTGTACTCGCTTCGACCAACATAGAACCAAGTTCTCATCTCCGTTTACACGTTAAAGGTAAAATATCAGAAAAACGAACCCTCGCTCTGTCATAAACCGACCCGCCGAAATATCGATTGTTCTATAAGCATGGTCATTGTGGTTAGCGACAGGTTCGTTGAAACACACACACACACACCCAGCAGTATCATCTCTCTCAACCACCACGCTTCATGAACATTGTAAACAGGTAAAGAAAAAACGTTTTTTCAACATGTATGGCGTTAGGCCCTTTGTGAATTATTGGAAAGAAATATCTACTACATTTTAAAGGGGGCGTTAGCCCGAGTCCTAGGACACCTCGTACACGTCTCTAGCGTTATTGGTTCGTGAGATATCGGCAAAAATCACAAAAAACACGTGTTTACCCCAAAATCGAGTTTCCAATTTTTTTAAATTATAACGAGTGGTCCATAGCAAAGAGAACGTCATCTCGAGTCCTTGGACCCGTCGTACCCGCCTCTGGCATGATTGGTTCGCGAGATATAGCAAAAAGTTTAAAATCACGGGTACCCCAAAAAAACATGTTTCCAGATTTTCACCTTTTCGACACCTACATTCCCGTCAAGAGCACAACGAGACGAAAAAAAGCGAATCCAAGCACTCCCTCCTAGCATGACTCCTTCCATTCCAAGGTCGCAGGGGCTCACAACTTCCTAAGTAGAGCAGAACCTACAACCTAGCACTATTTTAGAGTGGAAATAAAACGTCCATACAAAAGGGGGGTTCACCACGATTCCTAGGACACCCCATATGCTCAAATCCAACCATGGGTTTAGGAAATATTAAAAGCGGATGACCTATTAGTTTTGGTATTTTATTTAAATAAAGAGCCTATAGGAAAGTAGGGGGCATCACTACGAGTGCTAGGACACCCTGTATGTTCAAATCCCATGATTGATTAGGAAGATATAAGGTTTGGGGCAAATACGAGGAGGGTTCAATAAGTTAGTAGACAGAACCCCTGACCTAGCACTACTGTCAGGTTTTTATCCTAGAGATTTGAAATTTATTTTGGGGGTAGAGGGGGTAGGGGCCTTTCATTTATGTCAAACAAACGTATTTGTAAACTTCCTAGTTTCCAAAATATAGGAATTTCAAAATTACACTTTTTTCAAAAAAACATAAAAAATAAAGAAGTTTTATTACAAAAAATAAAGGTCATAAAGACCATTCGTTTGAGCCATGGCACAACGTTCTATCATGTTTGGGTTTCAAACTATCACCTACTTTCGAAAACAATAATTTTCAAGAAAAATTGAAAGTATAATATGTTGTCCAAAGGAAAGAGCGCATCAGCCCGAGTCCAACGACACCTCATTTGTCAAAATCGGACCATGCGTTCGAGTGATATTTTACATGGCTGAGGCTTAGTAGTGGGGCAAGGAGGGTTCTGGAGTGGGTTAGAACTATCACTACCCCCCTACTCCAAACTACAAGATCATTAACCCGAGATTTTCCAAAACCAAGAATCGGGGAAAGTTGCGTGAGGGTACAAAGTAAAGGGGGGCATGAGAGTCACTAGGAGTTTTGTCAATTTTGGCCAGGCGCACTCACGGCTCTAGTCCGGCGCTGCTCGTGCTGTATGTCAGGGTAGCCGAGCAGGGAGTACCTTCGATCGGTCGAGCAAAGATGGCTAGAGAAGGGTGGTGGAGAGTAGCCGAGCAGACTATCTCGCGCAAGATGACCACCACGCAGAACGAGCTCAGGATTACAAACTCTAGTAAGTTGACTATAATTGTTATACGTTACCTCTTATCGCAGGTGTATAAGGCTACACATATCATTATTATTATTATTATTATTATTATTATTATTAAACATTTATTTATCATTAATATTAGCTACCTCGTAGGTAGGCATTACCACGCATGGCCATATAGGCAGCGGGTTTGCTTTAACGTTTATACAAGATTTATCTTATCGCGTGACTTAACAGTCAAGCGCTGGAGGTGTGCTATACCACGTGGAGAATGGAATATTGGCTATGTTTAATTTAAATGTCAGAGGGTATTTAACACACACTGGCATACATGTTCTAAGATCTCTATCAGCCCCTAATATACCCTAGCCAAATACCCTCTAGGCTTAAACCCCTCCAAAGATGCCATTGCTCTGATAAATATTATACAGCGTTACATTACGATTTTCATATACGGAACACATGCAAGTTACGTGTAAATGACACATCAGGCAGACCGTGGTATTCATCCATAAGAATAACATGGTAGACATTTAAGTTATGGCTAGAGGCTAAATTAATATTCGGATAAATATACATCTTTAAGTTTTGTTTTCGGAAATATGTCCTTTAAATACATTGGTGATAAGTTTGAAATTGGTAGCGGGGTTTAAATTGGAGATCGGGTAGACGCTATGTTAATTATAATCAGCTACATACAGTGTATTGCCAGGTCGCAGAACGTTTATATTTTAATCCTCAAGACGGTACACACTATTATAACTACACAGGGATAAAGCAGTTATATCCATATACCTTTAACTACACGGTTTTAATGACTTTCATATTTTAAAACCTCTAATATGAATTAAGCACTACCAACTATATGGAGTTGATGGCCGTGATAGTCATATTCCACACACAACTACACGAGGCTGATAACATATATATCCCTACGTTTTAGCTATACAGAACTAATGAGAGATCACCGATATATTTCTAATCTCACAACACACTAAAGTGGATAGTGCTGATGACCAAAATGTTTCTAAGCCTTAACAAAAACACACCCATCTACACGGGGATCAGGACCCAAGTGTTCCAAGTTCCCTATTTACCCAAACACAGCAACGTTGATACTGTATGTTAAAAATACATAGATGTTTTTTTATACAAGACTGATAACCTAGGTGGTACGACACCTAGCTAACATGACAGAATACCCGAACGGTTAATTTTAAAATTTTACACACATTTACCCAAAAATATAGAATTGGTAACACTTACCAGTACAGGGATTCTCTTACGCGTTGATATCCACGGAAGAGAACATTACCTCTTTAGCAAAACCAACAATATTACGATATCAGAGGGCTAGGGTGTCATTACTATGACAGCATTCGGAACTTTCCAACCCACTCTTGTGAACATGCTACAGTGAGTCTCTCACACGACTCGGCCGGCCAGCGCACTAAGCTTATCTGCCTCCCGTTGACTGATCACTTCCTGTTACACCGTGCGCACTTCGCAATTCCGGTCCATGCTTATGACGTGCATTTGTTCATCTGTCGCTCCAACTATTCGCGAGTAGTGAAGTGTTACTTTTGGGTATAATTCTCATAATGCCTCCACGTGAGTACACGGTAGAGGAAAGGGTATTTATGTGCGATAATTATGTAAAAACAGAGTCTTGCAGGGAAGTCGTTAAACGTTTCATAACACATTTTCCAGGTGTGTGCCCTCCACATAGAGAGACCATGCGGAAGCTCGTAAACACATTGAGGGGAACTGGTTCTCTACTCGACAAGAAGCGAAGTGTTAAAATACGTGTACTTAACGAGGAAAAAGTAAATGAAATCTCAGAACATATCCGGAGAGAAATAGTCTCAATTACGGAAGACGAACTTATGCGTGTGAATCGGAGTTTCCTAAGACAATGCCAGAAATGTGTGGATGTAGGAGGAGAACATTTCCAACGTCTCCTGTCATAACCTTTGTTTATTAATTCTTACTTTCTAAATTTTAATTGGTATCTCATATAATGCACGGATAATTGGGGCAAGTGCTGTTCTGTTCTTATTGCTATGCTATGCCGAGCGGGGAGTGACGAGTCAACGGGAGGCAGACAAGCTGGGCGCGCCGGCCGGCCGAGTCGTGAGTGAGACTCACTGTAGTTATCTGGCTCTGACTTATATATATATCTACCCGTTACACGGCACCGACAAGATTTTTTGCAATGTAATTGAATTTATCAATATCCTCTTAAGAAGTTCACAAATTTCTAACCACACGCTACTGAGACCAATGTATTTCTATTTATGACATATTCAACTACAAGGGACGGATACTTAAGATGTTAACAAATTTTATGAACCCAACTATACGTGCCTGATGACCACGATGCCGCAAAGTTTTATACACAGCCAAGTATACGGAGCTAATGGCCCGTACATTGTTTAAGTTTTGTACTACACAGTGTTAATGAGTGATCACCGATATATTTTTAATTCTAATTACGTTTAAGTACACGGAGCTGACGACCAAGGTGTCCCAAGATTCCTATACACTTAAATACATGTTCTTAAATAATTGTAATGTTCCTTAGCGAAGCCTGCAGCAAACTAGACTCAACTCTCTCAAGCAGAGTGGACGAGAAGCACTACTCAGCAGAATAAGAATCTCGCTTGATAACTCAGGTACACACATGTCGGTCACTGTAGCGCAAGGGTCCCATCCCTCAACATTCTAAACCTATCATATAGGTAATAATTGGGTAATTTCGACTACCTTCAGCTACCTAATTGCAATCTCCCGAGGTTGCTGGCGGTTAAAAATTGGATTAGGACTGGGAGGTGGGTAGAAATTAAAACACACAAGTGGTACTCATACAATATATTTATTGATTTAAGTATATCAAAAATATTTACACATAGTACATGCCTACCCCAATTTTTTCTTGTTGTAGATTTAATAACTTTCAACTAATTTTTCTACCTTTGTTTAAATCTTTGGTCAAAGTTTTAGGTCCTTTCTGTAACCATTATTTTAATGTAAACAAATTGTGACACATTCACACACACACTTACGGAGAAACTAATCTCACCCCAGAGGTCTTTCAATTATAAGTACAAGACCTGAGTTTACGTGCGGTAGGGTGACAACTTTCTTCCCACTCCTCATCCCACCTCAGCAATCTCCAGGTTTCCATTGAATATAATGAGGCTGGAGACATCGTACCAGACCATACCATTGCTTTATCTTAATCTTAACAGAGCCGGGAAACAAACCATATTCCTCAGGGTTGGAAGCTAACAACGCTATCCACTACAACATCAGGTGGTATAGATGATTAGTAGTTTCGATATAATACTTCCTCGATTTGTAATGCATAACTACGTCATTTAAATATGGTCAACGGTCGAGTAATGGCCATAGGCATGAGTAGATATACCATTAGAATCAATTACTCTTTTATAATTTACGAGGACACAAATACAAGATGCTAGTACGGTCTCTATATACATGGAACCAAGGACCATTACAGCTACAGTCTAACCATGGAAGTGTTTGGACGAGCATTAGGAACCAAGGCCAAATTAAACTGAACTAAACCGAAACCAAACCGGACCCGAACCTAACCAAAACCGAACCAAACAGGAACCGAACCGAACCGACCCCGAACCGAAATCAAATCGAACCAAGCCGAACCAAACAGAACTAAACCGAACTAAAACCAAACCGAACCCAAACCGAAACCAAACCGTACCCAAACCGAAACTAACCAAAACCGAACCGAACCAAACTGAAACATACCGAAAACTAACCGAACCGAACTTAACCGAACCAAAACCAAACCGAACGATCCAAAACCGAACAGAACCGGAACCGAACCAAACCAGAACCGAACCGTACTGGCCACGAACCGAAACAAACCGAACCAAACTGAACTAAACCGAACTAAACTGAAACCGAACCGAAACCAAACCGTACCCGAACCGAACCGATACCAAACCGAAGCAAAACGAACCAAACCAAGTCGAGCGGAAGCCGAAACCGAGCCGAACCGAAACCGAACCGAACTGAAACTAACCTACGTTAAGCGGTTCTAGGACAGGTCATTTTTCCATTTTCGCTCAAGGGTCTAACCCAACGCTTGGAGGGCAGTGGTGAGGTGTTATTTTTGTAGAGACAAGCTAAAGCCTGTCACAAAGCAGCATATGAAGTAATAGGAAGCAACGTTAGCTATTTTTAGTAGTTGTCCTTTCTGTGATTGGACAATGCAAATTCCGGGATGGTAGTTACACGTTCTCTGTATGGAAGTCAACCCAGGGGCTGGCTGGATCTTTAAAAGATACCACTACAGGTTAGGTCGGCAGATACACGTAGAAACCTAAGACAGTATTATAATGAGGAATTGTACCCATCTGTAGAATCAATACATGATCACACTCCGGTTAGCTCAGTGGTTCTCGAGGGTGGTGCGTCCATTCCCCCAGTATTACACACGTATTTAGGATCATAATCAACAGGTCAACACTTCAAATAAACTCAAAAATCACAATTCAAAACATCTTTAATATTAATGAAATTTTTAGGCGCTACAAAAACTCAAAAATACATATAAAATTCAAAATACATCATATCACTTCATACTTCTTCACACTTGTTCCAATGAACAAGGAATCCCTGAAATCATTCATTAAAATCAATAGATTAGGTTCCATTGAACCTACCACTTATGTTTCACTTCCATAAAGTACTTCAAAATGTTTGTTATTCTGAGCTCACTATGGCTCCATAGTTCCTTTTATAACTTTATTCGTTATTAACAACATGATTCATTCCCTTTAACTTGAATTATTATTGAATGTCTGATATACATTTATTCATAATACTAATAATCATCATCATTTATATTTTTGAATTCACATGGATCATCATCTTATCTCTCTCTCTCTCTGTACTGCTTTTAATTTTTGGGAAGCTCGTGCTACACCTGAGCCCACAAGTTACTGAAAAATCTCAAATTAAACAAAACTCCCCGAATTGTTTAAAACTTGTGCTTGCTCAAGAACATCCATCATAAAAATGTCACCCTATGAGAATTCATAACAATGATAATACACCAATTTATACATTTATGGAATCTAATCATACTTACAGCCAACACTCCATGCTAGTTAGGTCACGGGAACCCTTCCCGTACTCCCTTTAAAAAAATTCTTGCGAGTGCATTGACACCCGATTTATTTATATAATGTGTCTCGCCTGCTCCAAAGCGATTAGTGGGTTAGCAGCCTACCCTTGAGTTCTTGAAAAGATTTATAGCTGTCCGACCGACCATCTGTAATTCTGCACTGGGACTCTCCTCACCAACAGTACGCGCTTTCATTCAGCTGGCATATTGGAAGAAACGAAAAACATTAATATGTCAATCTCTCTTTTTAATATTTAAGCGGCTCTCATATCAGCCGGTAATTAATTCACAGGATACATTACTAATAGGTGATCATCCACATTGTATGAGTTGATATTCTTTCAATCCTTTTAAGGGGCTCACAACATTCAATTTGACACCTTTGTGTCTCCAATATACTCTATTCCTAGGGGCAATTCCCATTTTCGGAAGAGTCGACGATTTCATGCGTTAACAAGGCGGTACATAAGCAGATCCTTGCACGCGTAATATTTCTAGAGGGGGAGTGTGAACCCTTGTCCTCTAGTCTTAATAATAGCTCCCTTCTATACAACAAATTTGGATTCGTATTCTTCAAACTCCCTACAATTCCGATCACAATTAATAATCATGGACATTTAATATAACAATCTAATAGACGTTATACTTATAATGCGCCTAATTACCATGTATAACAATATTCCTATAAAGCTTTTCGTCACTTTTTGATTTCCCAAGAATTCATTCTTTACCTTTCAGAGCTAACATTTGATTTACTATTTAATGACCTATTCACTGTTATTTACAAGTTTTAACAAGAGCACTACTGGTTCTAAAACTGTTTATCGAGATTTATGCTCTTAGTATAATAACAATTTATTTCCTTAATAGGTACAAAATTTATTTGAATATTACAAATTAATTTCTCTATTCACTTAATTAATAGCTGTGTTCAGATCCATTTTTGTTTTATCTCATATTTTACATATCAATTCCTGTCTCTAAAAGTGTGACATTTCAATTAATTAAGGATGCACGAACTCTCCCAAAAGTATTCATACTTATAAGAGGTACTTACATTTTATTCGGAGGATGCCCGGATCCCAATGGTTGAGAACTCGTTGGCCCACCATTTAGGGTCTAGTATTCAATTTCAACCACCGTAGCACTTATTACACACAACCCTATTTCATAAATCTTGCACATGTTAATTTCACTTATTACCCCTATTTGAGGGTTTTCTAACATATTGAAATACACTGTAACACTAAATGACACTTAGAGCAATATTAAATTCTATACACAAAATATTTACATTCAAGCCTAATTAACTGCTTGTTTAACACTCATGATTTTTTATTTCACATGTTTCATTCTTTTACGGTCTTCTCCAAGAATGTAGGTACTAGCGAATTCTGCCCTGGTCCTAACATCTGCTTGAATTTGGATTGAAAGTCTCTGACATTCTTACCCGTTGTTACACTGGTCCCTCTGGGTGATACCAATGTTTTTGCTCGTTTCTTATCGGCCCTATGTTCTAGTTACTGGCACGAAGCTATCTAAATGCGGCTATGTTTATACTATGCCCAATGTCTCCTTTAGACATTAATTACGACAATCACAATCTGGTATCGAACTAGCTTAATTTCACGCTCGCCACTGTTCTTACTGGAATAACCTGCTAGTATTCTGTTGCCTGACGATTTGAAGTCTTATACTTTGCTCCCACTGAGTACTATTGCTTTCTACTCGAATTATACTTTCGAACTCGCGTCACTTCGGTTCTGACTTCCAAAGCATATGCAAGTTCAGAACTATTTTCTAACAATCTCGATGTTCACGAATCCCTATGATACTGGTGAGATATTACAACACCTTTCCCAAGGTTCACTGAATTTAGTATCTTACACGCAGTATGACTTTCACTAAAGTTACTTTTAACTGAATAACATCGCCGTCAAACTATGGCAACCCGACTTGGTTCCATAAAACTGGTTAACTATGACGCGGCGTGACCACCACTAGGGTCCTTCGTAGACTGTATGCGATACAGCGTAACCGCTACAACGGTTCGTTGATGACTGTATGTGCGATACAGCACCTCTCCACAGAGGTTATCTGAAGACTGTATGATTTCGGCTCAGCGGCCCTGCTATTTATTGAAATCTGGTTGAAAATAGTGCCAGTCCTTCACCTTGAAAGCTACTTTCCAAACAAGGCACCGTAGAAGCTAAAAAAAATCTCCAAACTCCTTATGACCTCAAGGTTCCAAAACTATTTCAAATTTCAAAAATCGATCTTAGCTTAAATTTATAAAAATGTCCAATGTTCTAGCTATGCGTGGGAAGGAATTTTTTCCTTACATCTCTACGCGAGATTCATTCACCCCTCCCAGTCTACGTCATTGCTGAGTAAGCATTCTTGTTCCATGTAATTATTAGAGGTTTTATGTCTCTCAAAATTATAATTTCCAGTATTATTCAGATTAGCGTTCGCTGATATTAATAATTTTGCGTTTTTCTCGAGAATGGGATAATTGCACCATACTTTTGGTTCCGCCTACTGTCAATGTTGCTAGATTTTTTTTAACTAAGCACTTTATAGGATTCCCCTCCTTGCCTGATTGCATTAAAAGTTCCCCGTTTGATTTCATAATGTTGACTCACGAGGCTGATTCACATGGGTCACGTACGCACTCTGACGCACGCTGCAGCTGCCTGCTATAAATTTGATGACGAGACGTGTCTCTATGTGTCATCTTGCAGCCTTCTCAAATGCCAAGATCAAGTCATGTAGAAAGAATCTAGGAATATCCTTCCATTTTCTTCCTAAAAATCACGGGTTCGATTCCTTGTACTTCCCAATAAGGGTACAGTATATTATGCAATGTAGCATATTCTAACGTCATTGCATTTCCCTTTCTTTGGTAACCGCTGGAAAATTGATGAATTACATTCACCCAACTAAATGGTGTCGATGACCAAGAAAAGTTATTCAGGAAAACAGGACGTCTCAATCTCTTACACTTTATTCGTCAAGATGGATATATAGCTAGCAATCTATGGTGTGGATACGTGAATACCGGTTAGTGGATACTAAGATTAGTTTGTTCCCAACCCCCCCCCCCCACATGTATTACAAAATACATAAACAGCAACAAACACTACAATGACATAAATAATCAAACAAATTCCAGAAACATCATGTACATAGTTTTAAATGGTCACGATATCGGACAAGCACCTGATGTGCGACCCCATGACTAATTGGTTAGCATGGTTGCCTTTGATGTTATGGGATCTGAGTTTTACTCCTAGGGATTTTAATCTGTTATGGGAATAGGAAACATAGTTATGGAAAGAAGGGTCGAGGCTAAGAACTGCAGGGTAGGTCAAGGTTGGAATAAGCTAAACAGATTATCTTAGATGTAGCTTAAATGAGCTTGAGCACGGAAAACTGCAGACGATCAATTTTAAGTAGTTCCTCCTTTTGCTCAGTCGAGTGCTACGAGGTGTGATTAAAAATTAAAAAGTATTTCAGATTGAAGGTTATAGCTTAATATAACCTAGCCTAACCTAACATGATGGGAGCCATAGCTCATCTTAATCTAACCTACTAAGTGTGTTCAAAAAGTTTAAAAAAATTCAAGATTGCGTATCGATTTAGCAGCTACTAGATCATCTGAGAGAGATATCCGAAAATAAGCGACCATTTTGAAAAAAAAAAACGACCAAAAGCGGTTTAAAAGCGACCAAAATACCATCTAGATAAAAAGCGATCATCTAGTTTAAAAGCGACTAAAAGCGACCATTTAGATTAAAAAGCTAGCAAAAATGACATCTAGTTAAAAATAGCAATCAAAAGCGACTAAAAGGGACCAAAGGCGACCATCTCGACATAAAGCGACCATATAGATAAAAAAGCTACAATCAACCGCCAAATAAGCCGACAAAAAGCCGCCTAATGAACTGCCAAGTATGCAGCCAAATAAGCCGCCGATTAAGCCGCCAAATAAGCCGACAGAAAGCCGTCTAATGAACTGCCAAGTATGCAGCCAAATAAGCCGCCAATTAAGCCGCCAAATAAGCCGACAAATAAGCCGACAAAAAGCCGCGAAAAAAATCGCCGAAGAGGACGACATATAAGCCGACATCAAATAAGCCACCAAATAAGCCAACAAAAAGCCACCAAATAAGCCGACATATAAGCTGACATAAAATATGCCGTCAAATAAGCCGACACATAAAACTCAAATAAGTCGACACATAAGCCGCTAAGCGGCTTATACGTCGGTTTAGGTGTCGGCTTATTTGATGTCAGCTAATGTGTCGTCTGATCGGGTGACGTTTTGACGGCTTTCTTCACGTCTTATTTTGCGACTTTTTTGTCGGCTTACTTGGCGGCTTATTTGGTGGCTAATGTGTCAGCTTATTTGGCGGCATATTTGGTGGATTATATTTAGGCTTATTTTTCGGCTTATTTGTTGGTTTATTTGGCGACTTATTTGTCGGCTTATTTGGTGGCTTAGTTGGAGGCTTACTTGTCGGCTTATTTGTCAGCTTATTTGGCGGCTTATGTGTCAGCTTTTATGGTGGCTTATTTGGCGTCTCATTTGGCGGCTTACTTGTCGGCTTATTTGGCGGCTTTTGGCGGCTTATTTTGTGGCTTACTTGTCGGCTTATTTGGCTGCTTATTGACGGCTTTCTGTCGACGTATTTGGCGGTAGATGGTCGCTTTTTTAAATGGTCGCTTTTTATCTAGATGGTCGCATTTTGTCGCTTTTAGTCGCTCTTAGTTGCTTTTTTTATCTAGATGGTAGCTTTTGGTCACTTTTTTCTAAATGGTCGGTTTTTATCTAGCTGGTACTTTTGGTCGCTCTTTATCTAGATGGTACCTTTGGTAGTTTTTAAACCGCTTTTGGTCGCTTTTTACCTAAATGGTCGCTTATTTTCGGAAATCACTGGCAGATGATCTAGTATTTGATAAATCGATACGCCATCTTATTTTTTAAACTTTTTGATCACAACTCGTAGTTTAGGATACGTTAAGCTATGGCTGCCATCTTGTTTGGTTAGGCTAGGTTATGTTAAGCTATAACCGTCATCTTGAAATACTTTTAAACTTTTTGATCACACCACGTAGCGCTTGACTGAACAAAAGTAGGAACGTCTTAAAATTGATCGTCAGCAGTTACTCCCTGCTCAAGCTAATTTAAGCTACATCTAAGATAATCTGTTTAGCTTATTCCAACCTTGACCTACCTTGCAGTTCTTAGCCTCGTCCCTTCTTTCCATAGCTTTTTTCCTATTCCCATAACAGATTAAAATCCCTAGGAGTGAAACCCGGATGCCTTAAGGTCAAAGTCTACCATGCTAACCAATTAGCCAAGGGGTCACACTTCATGGGCGTATCCATACCGTGACTATGTGGCGACTGGTGACTGTTGACCAAAGAGTGAAGTGAAAAGTGTTTACTCCTTGTAAAAATGTATAATTATATCCTTGTATTGCTTCTTGGGAGCATTTTTGTGCTTCCTTCAGTAATGGCAAACTATGTGACTGTGTACCTGTATGATTTTGTGTTGATTTAGCGTTAATAAACATGTTGGATGCCAAGATAAATTAATTATTTCATTAAGTATCCACAGTGGTGACCCCGATAGAACATTGCATACAGTGAGTGAGTGTTAAATTATCGTGTGATAAAACAACGACATTGACCATGCCTCGCATGGATAACACACAACCCGACGCGACGCCATCAGGTATGTCCGAGAACAGTACCGGTAGTGCACAAATAATGCGAGTGTCTGGTGAAAATACCGCCGATATGGCGCAAAAATGTTAAGATTTGGTTTATTTGAATTTGTTAAACTCCCATTTGGCCTGAGGAATGCTGCTCAGTCATTTCAACGGTACATTGACATTATTTGTTGAGATTTGAAGTTTGTGTTTTGCTACCTGGACGACATTCTTGTCCCATGTACATGATGTTTCTGGAATCTGTTTGATTATCTATGCCATTGTGGTGTCTGTTACAGTTTATGCATTTTGTAATTCAGCTGGGCGGTTGGGGAACAAACAAATCTTAGTATACACTAACCGGTATTCACGTATCCACCACTTAGATTGCCAGCTATATATCCATCTTGACGAATGAAGTGTAAGAGATTGAGACATACTGTTTTCCTGAATAACTTGTCTTGGTCATCGACACCATATAGTTGGGTGTATGTAATTCACCAATTTCCCAGCGGTTACCAAAGTAAGGGGAATGCAATAACTTTATAATGATTAGAATATGGTACATCGAATAATATGCCTCATTATAGTGCTGTTTTGGTTTTTTATGTGTATCTACCGACCTAACTTTTAGTGGCATTTTTTAAAGATCCAACCAGCCCCTGGGTTGACTAATTTACAGAGAACGTGTAACCACCATCCCGGTATTTGCATAGTCCAACCACAGAAAGGACAACTTCTAAAAATAGCTAACGTTGATTTCTATTACTTCATATGCTGCTTTTTGACAGGCTTTAGCTTGTGTCTACAAAAATGACACCTCAGCACTGCCCTCCAAGCGTTGGATAAGACCCTTGAGCGAAAATGGAAAAATGATCTGTCCTAGAAAAAAAGTTCGTTACGCCCTTTCGTTTGAACCGTTTAACTTATTAGATTCAGTTCGGTTCGGTTTCAGTTCGGTTCGGCTAGTTCGGCTCGGTTTCGGTTTCCGCTCGGTTTGGGTTCGGTTTGCTTTGGTTTGGTTTCGGTTCGGGTTCGGTTTGATTTCGGTTTGGGTTCGGTTTCAGTTTAGTTCGGTTTGGTTTTGGTTCGGGGTCAGTTCAGTTCGGTTCCGATTCGGTTCTGGTTCGAATCGGTTTGGTTCGGCTTGGTTTCGGTTCGACTTCAGTTCGGTTCGGTTCCGGTTTTGTTCGGTTCCAGTTCGGTTTTGATTCGGTTTGGTTTCGGTTTGGTTTTGGTTCCGTTTGCCTTCGGTTTGGTTCGGTTTTGATCAGTTCGGTTTCGGTTTGGTTTCGGTTCGGTTCGGGTTCGGTTTGGTTCGGTTCGGTTTTGGTTCGGATCGGTTTGGTTCGGCTTGGTTTCGGTTCGGGGTCAGTTCGGTTCCGGTTCGGTTTTGGTTCGGTTCGGTTTCGGTTCGGTTCGGGTTCGGTTCGGTTCTGGTTTGGTTTGGTTTCGGTTCGGTTCGGTTCGGGTTCGGTTTAGTTCGGTTTGGTTCTGTTTGGTTCGGTTTGGTTTCGGTTCGGTTTGGTTTTGGTTCGGTCTTGGTTCGGTTCGTTTCCAGTTTGGTTCGGTTTGGTTCGGTTCGGTTTTGGTTCGGTTTTGTTTCGGTTTAGTTCGATTTAGTTTGGCCTTAGTTACTAATGCTCATCCAAACACGTCCATGGTTAGACTCTCCCTGTAACGGTCCTTGGTTCCATGTATATAGAGACCGTATGAGCATCTTTTATTTGTGTCCTCGTAATGATTAAAGAGTAATTGATTCTGATGGTATAGCTACACATGCCTATGGTCATTACTCGACCGTTGATCATATTTACATGACTAAGTTACGCATTACAAATCGAGGAAGTATTATATCGAAACTACTAATCATCTATACCACCTGATGTTGTAGTGAATAGCGTTGTTAGCTTTCAACCCTGAGGTATATGGTTTGTTTTCCGGTACCGTTAAGATTAAAATAAAGCAATGGTATGGTCTAGAACGATGTCTCCAGCCTCGTTATATTCAATGGAAACCTGTAGAATGCTGTGGTGGGATGAGGAGCGGAAGAAAGTTGCCACCCTACCGCACGTAAACTCAGGTCTTGTACTTATAATTGAAAGACCTCTGATCTGAGAATAGTTTCACCGTAAGTGTGTGAATGTATGTCACAATTTAAGGATATAGGCTCCTTGTTTACATTAAAATAATGGTTACACAAAGGCCCTAAAAATTTGGCCAAAGATTTAAACAAAGGTAGAAAAATTAGTTGAATGTTATTAAATCTACAACAAGAAAAAATTGGGGTAGGCATGTATTATGTGTAAATATTGCTGATATACTTATATCAATAAATATATATATATTGTACCCCATTGTCATCATGTGTTCGTATCCCAACTAACTCACGGTCTTTCGAGGTATGGGACGTTCCTGCCCACTATACGACCACATGCTCAGGATTTGAGTCTACCAGGTAACTACTCTACAGGAAATACACAACACTTTCCTAAAAATGAACAATTTACTGGTCTAAAATCATGGCTATACAACAAATACAAATAAAGGACAAATTATATTTAATTCCCACAAATAAAAATAGGGTAATTCTGTGAGCTTTCTTCTTAAAATAGTGCTACACTGCACTCAAATCTAATTCTAGCATCCTGTCAATGATATTTTCAGACTTCCATGGGTTTCCATAGTGTTCATCATGTGACACAATTTTAGTTAATGGGAGTATCATAACACAAAATCACATATCACATAAAAATGATACTAATAAAACGTTATTCCATTTCTTATGGCATTTACCTTGATTAACATGAATTCATTATTTTCTGCAATCATTAACACATATTTGTTGTGTCGTGTGAATCATCTTCCTTCCTTCCATCCATACGAACGCTTTAAGAAAAGTGGTACTTATCCCTTCCAAAACAAACATGGATAGAATATTTTATAGTTTCACCATATAACGATTTTCTGGGTCTTGTCGGGCTTATCATCGTTACAAATGTGTCATGTTCTGGGAAAACACATACCCGTCTGCATAAATTAGCAGGAACTGGCAAAATGCACTCTAAAGGCAGATGCCTACATTATTTTGGTTCAGCTTTCCTCCTCAGAGAATAACTGAGCCAAATATTATCTGATTTCTATGATCCAACGACGTATGTGAGTTGCAACCCACCGTTCAATTCAATTGGCATCATCATACACTCAAATCTTAATTGCATATTGAAATATCGAGATTCCTCAGTGTCCTATTGTGACTCTAACTTACAAGGGACCGGTCGAACGACCTTCCTTTCCCTCAGCAGGCAATAAAATTCGTTCCATCTGGCTAGCTAAAATGGCCGCCGCAGAAGTGGTCTACAATCCCCCCTCTCTCTGCCGTCAAGATCAAGGTCAGGTTTGTTTACAAAATGCAGTACTGGAGTAACGCTGAGTGTGGCTCCTAAGTAATTGAGTCATTTAAATATTTAACACCTATCCTTATAGTGTCTTGGGCTCAACTGGCTCCTTAATTAACATTCATGGCTGGGGTGGAATTCTAGTGATAGCCTTGCCATTCTATGGTGACTACTAGTGGCTTTTAGACGCGCATCATAGTGAAAATCCACGACTTTCACCAGCAGCTGTCAATAATATATAAGGAAATCTGCGTTCCTAAACGACGAATATGATCCTTACCTCAGGGTAGGTCATTAACACACACATGCTCACAGCGTCTCGACGGACGTCAATAGTGGCATAATTCAAGCAAGCGTTGGAAACAGACAGGCTCTGTCCAATTCGCTGCGTATAATACAGTATGCTCAAGGGCGATACTACTCGTAGATTCAGCCAACTTCTCACCTAACGCGCAAGCTATACTAGTTTGTCCCCGCAATATTTATTACGTAAATCACTGGATTCTACGTTAATTCTGCACGCTTACATGCGGCTCAAACAATACTTCACATAGATGACTCAATTATTAAGGCACCCGCGTTCTCTCTGCCATACCACTTAAGCCAAAGCTTACATAGCTCCTAACAAAATGTAATAAATTTACTGGCTTACTTTACTTTAATGGTCCTCAAACATAATCCTAAGGATTGACCATATCAAATATTCATTCATATTTCACTGACACTGAAAAAGCTCTCGTATTTCTCTATATTTCATGTTACACTCTTACTGTTTACCAAATACAGTATCTTTACATTAGACATGACACTATTTGAACATTATTTAGGCCAAAAATGCCTATTACTTTACTGTTGCCGACCCCATAATATTATTATTATTATCATTTAACGTTACCGTTACATCCATCACTATTTTTGCCTGAATGGCCTTAAACAAATCACCTTCCAAGCCATATTTTATTCAAGACGAGTGGTGAAAACTCGTTCAGTAAGTGACTATTACATCTTATTCTCAAAGTGATAAATCGTTACATGGTGAACTATTTAGTTATAATGACATTATAAAAAAATGGGTACTCACTTTTTCCTCTTTGCTGGATAGTGCCAGTGCTTCAGCTTTAGCGCTACCATGACGCTTGAATTAAGCCATCATGATATCATTTACACAACACTTAGATTCACACACTTTCCACATGATATACATATTTTTATCAATGGCCTTGATCACTGCTATACACTGCATGTTAATCACTATACACATGAACACTTTAAATCACTATTTCACAATTTATATACATTTATCCACTACTTCACATGTTGATCCTTAAATTGGACTTCTCCTACGCCTGATCTCAGAGATGCGCTGCAATTATGACAACCGCTGGTCTCCGTGAAAATCTAACAGCGTTTTACGGACGTTCGATCCTCGTTCCCTGCAATCTTGTCCAGCTCACTACCCAGATTAGGTGGCAATGATTTCCAAGCTCCCATCATTGTAGTGATCCTGATGATGATGTTATATAATTCTGACAATACCTCCCGGTATAAGAACTGTTCAAAACATTATAAGTTCCTTTTTCGCTGTGGCGAATTTATATTTGCGTCAGATAATAGGTAAATATCTGTATTAATTTACTTTCGACGCACTTCATGATTACTTATGAAGCCTTATAACTTGCTTCTATTGTTCTCCAACGACGGCGCGTTGATACTTTAACATTCGGCGCGCTACTAGCAGCGTCTTAGTTACGTGTATACTGTAGAACAACTGTAGAACAACTGGCTTGGCTTGCCTTGCTCCCCATATATAAAGGTTTCTCGTACAAAATAGTCCACCGGACACATGAGAGCGACTCCTTTCTTGAAATAATACCTCTCCAGCCGAAATGACATCTACATCTTGTTTATTTAGGTGTGGAGGTTTCAAAAACATTCGCGTGCCGGCGATCGCTTCGGCCAATTAATTACAATTAATTGCCTTAGTTCAGCGCGTGGGCACGCCATCGTGGTAATTCCCCGTTGACTGGTCACAAAGTCACTGCTCTTGAGCGTAGGCTAGGTTGTAATTCGTTCATTTGGAGATATAGGCCTTAATTTAGGTGAAAAACCACTCCTAAATTACCTCTCCGTGAATATATTCACCTGGGTAATATATTTCAATGCATTTCAATGCTCCACTTGGCTGTAATTAATTAATTTCCATGAGCCATCATCCCTACCCTCAGTTTCACCGTTGTCAAGCGGTGGATACCCGGGTCATTAATTTTGAGCTGTTTTCCTGCTCCAGACGTAAATAGTTCGGTCGGCGCCTAGACTCTCCGCCCACTTGCTAAGGGTCATTTGTAAAACTTCAAACTGGCCTCCTCTCATTTTCGTATGCTCTGAAAATGTATATTTCCTTGCATTTGGCTACAGTTCTTCCCTTAAATTGCTATGATATTCACCTATAGATCGTGAAATCACGCTACCTTATTATATGTCAGTATACCTCTCATTGCTCTTTGGGTTCCCTGAATCGCTCCCCCGCAGAGATCAATGGTTCGACTCTAGGCATAACCATGTGCCTGGTCTTCTCTGATGAGACCTGAGTTCGATGCCAGACTGCCGTGACTGATTGGGCACAATATATATATATGTATTCCGTGTGGTCTCCTCAGAGGCCTAGTGCAGGTCTTTCTATTCGACGCCCGTGGGCGACCTGCGCGCCGGGATGAGAGATGGAATTGATTAAGGTGAATGAAATTGGAGAAGGATGTGGAAGTAAGCGGCCGTGGCTTGTCAGTAGGTACCGTCCCAGCATTTGCCTGGTGTTGAAAATGGGAAACCACGGAAAACCATTTCAAGGACGGTCGACGGTGGGACTCGAACCCACGCGTCTACCGAGTCAGCAAAGAGCTTGGCCCCATAACCTAACACTGCGCTTTAGCCAGCGTAGCCACTACTGTCGGTACTTGTGTTTCTTAATTTCTACCCACCTCCCAGTCCTAATCCAATTGTTAACCGCCAGCAACCTCGGGAGATTGCAATTAAGTAGCTGAAGGTTGTCGAAAGTATGGTATGACCAATTATTACCTATATGAACATTTAAGAGAGTTGAGGGATCGGGCCCTTGCGCTACGTGTGTACCTGCGATAACAAGCGAGATTCATATTCTGTTGAGTAGTGCTTCTCGTCTACTCTGCTTGAGAGAGTTGAGTCCAGTTTGCTGCAGGCTTCGCTAAAGAACAATACAATTATTAATGACCATGTATTTAAGTGTATAGGAAACTTGGAACACCTTGGTCGTCAGCTCCGTGTACTTAAACGTAATTATAATTAAAAATATATCGGTGATCACTCATTAACACTGTACCGTCTTGAGAATTATAATATAACCTTTCTGCGACCTGCCAATACACTGTAAGTAGCTGATCATAATTAACATAGCGTCTACCCGATCTCTAATTTAAGCCCCGCTAGCAATTTCAAAATTATAACCAATGAATTTAAAGGCCATATTTCCGAAAACGAAACTTAAATATGTATATTTATCCGAATATTAGTTTAGATTCTAGGGGTATAACTTAAATGTCGACCATGTTATTCTTATGGATGAATAACACTGTCTGTCTGGATGTGTCATTTACACGTAATTGCATGTGTTCCGTTTATGGAAATCGTAATGTAACGCTGTATAATATTTATAAGAACAATGGCATTTTTGGGGGGTTTAAGCCTAGAAGGTATTAGGCTAGGGTATATTAGGGGCTGATAGAGATCTTAGAACATGCATGCCCGTGTGTGTTAAATACCCCCTGACATTTAAATAAAACATGGCTAATATTCCATTCTCCACGTGGTATAGCACACCTCCTGCGCTTGACTGTTAAGTCACGCGATAAGATAAATCTTGTATAAACGTTAAAGCAAACCCGCTGCCTATACGGCCATGCGTGGTAATGCCCTACCTACGAGGTAGCTAATATTAATGATAAATAAATGTCTACTACTACTACTACTACTACTACTACTACTAATAATAATAATAATAATAATGATATGTATAGCCTTATACACCTGCGATAAGAGTTTACGTATTATATTTATAGTCAACTTACTAGAGTTTGTAATCCTGAGCTCGTTGTGCGTGGCGGTCATCTTGCACGAGATAGTCTGCTCGGCTACTCTCCACCACCCTTCTCTAGCCATCTTTTCTCGACCGATTAAAGATACTCCCTGCTCGGCTACCCTGACATACAGCCCGAGCAGCGCCGGGTTAGAGCCGTGAGTGCGCCTGGCCAAAATTGACCAAAACTCCTAGTGTCCCTCGAGACCCCCTTTCCTTTGTTCCCTCACACAACTTTCCCCGATTCTTAGTTTTGGAAAATCTCGGGTTAATGATCTTGTAGTTCGGTCTTTCAGCAAAATCTAAATATAAAAGGTCTTAAAAATGGAATAAAATATTACATGTATTAATTTGAATTCTTGCTCAAGTCTCTACCATTATAGGTTCGAGAAATCTCATGTCAATGACCTTGCAGTTTACTAAAATTTGGAAAAATAAATAATCCACGGTAAAGAGGGCACTTACACAAGTCTCTACGATTATGGGTTTTCAAAATCTCAGGTCGATGACCTTGTCGTTTGCTATAATTTGGGAAGATAAATAATCCACAGGAAAGAGTGCGTAATCCCGAATAAAATGAGCCCTCACACAAGTCTATACAATTATTGGTTCTCAAAATCTCTGGACGATGACCTAGTAGTTTTGTCTTTGGCAAAATCTAAAAAATTATAAATAATAATTATATTAAAAAAGTAAAACCTTAAATAAGAAATAAAGAGTTAAAAAGCAAAATTTTCAAAATGTGTAGTTATGCCCTTTGGCAAAAGTTTGAAAAATCAATGTTGGACTGGAAAGGGGAATATCATTCCGAATAATTTGACACCCGACACAACTTCCTCCAATAATTCGTTCGGGAGATATCACGCAGTCGCCATCTTGGAGGTGGGGTGGTGGAGGTGGGTTTTGAACCATCCAAAAACTACTACTGCCGAACTCTTAAGCTTTTCAGTAGGTCCACTTTCCCTAACACTGCAAAATTTAATATGTTTTTTAAATGAGTTCAGGAAGATGCGTCTTTCTGAAGTTCTTCGCTCAGTTTTGTAGGATCTGTCATCCCCTTTAGAGTCCAACGAAATTCTCCACCGAACAAAATGCACGGAGAACAAAATAAAGCATTCTTTACCTCGCAACCAAACAGCCAATCAAATTTCTTATTGAAGCTCCTAGTGTATTGCTTCTGCCTGCTAGTAGAACACTGTTTGATGTCCAACAGATGAGTTGGTCTCCCCTTACGTTTTACATCACATTTCTCGCGAAGCGTTAAACTACTAAATTGAAGCGACTATAAAAATTGCACAGTGTTACTCATTATTTATTCGAAACACAATCACAAGCTAATCACACAACCGTACACAAACTCCAACAGCACGTGCTACAGTTGTTGACAAGGGGGTATTTTCCACAGCTTGTGTAGAGCACGGAAAAATATTCTAAACCTGGTCTCAAATAAATCGGTTTTGTAAGAACAAGGACGATTGCTAGGTATATTTAAAATAGGGCGAAATGTACTGTGAAATAATATGTAAGTATTTGTAAAAATCACGCAAGCATACTACATTAGAATCTTGATCTATAATTCGCACTACGGCGAGACTGATTGTGCGAGTGTTTGAAGAAAATATGCGCAAGTCATGGAGATGGATGAACGCCTCCCTTTCACTGGCTGAGGGATGGACATCAGGACCCGAGTGGGTGAAACTTTATAGGGTGTTTTGGTGCCAACGCTAGCTTGCCTTGTAGTAGTACCTGCTGACAACGTTAAAAACGCTAGCAGTCATCGCGTACGACGATGTAGTTGAGTTGTACTTCTATAGATGGCAGCAAAATCGGAAAATTGGTGAGTATTCTTGTTAATGTTGTATATTTAATTAATATTATATTATTATTAATAGTAAATACACATTGCAGTGCTTAGAAAAGAATACAATCGGTTTCGAACAATATTATACGAAGAAATTGAATTATATTGAATCACATATCGATTTTAGTCGATACACTGCGCTCGAAAACGATATCAGATACTATTGATATAATTCAAAATAAGAGCTGGTTGTTCCAACGCTTCCCGTAATTCAAACGTGAAAATGAAAGAAAATCCTCAGCCTGCTTACAGTCTCCGACCGGGTCAGGAATGGAATGAATGAAACCCCCATCTGGCGGCGGGGAAATGAACTGTGTCGGCTGCCGAGGCCTGACGCACTCCTCTGGGGCAACGATTAAATGAATGACAGATGAAATGAAATGATAGTGGAGAGTGTTGCTGAAATGAAATTTTGACAGTGAAAACCGGAGTACCCGGAGAAAAACCTGTCTGCCTCCGTTTTGTCCAGCACAGATCTCACATGGAGTGACCGGGATTTGAACCACGGACCTAGCGGTGAGAGGCCGGCATGCTGCCGCCTAAGCCACGGAGTCTTTTTAATTCAAACGTGATATTTCTTAATTCGATTGATAGGAAGTGTGATACTGGTGTGTGATGAGTGCAGCTGTAATTTTGTCTTACAATTCATTTTTAATATTGTAGTATAGTAGCCTACTCTTTCTATTTGTACATATCTGTGGGGTAGGCCTATGTCATGCTATGTGCTTTGTGGAAACATGGGCTGATAACCTTGAAACATCCACAACTATTCTGATAGAAGGAATATAAAGTAAGGTGGGGGGATAGAATAGGGGAAACGGTCTAGTTGGCACGGGCCGAGAGGGGAGAGGGGCCAGTAGGCCAGGTCGGGGACGGATCGCGCTCGAAAGTGCATCGTCGCACCATCTCATATTGTCAGTTGGAACTACTTGCACCGAGCAATAGGTTGGTGTCAAAATTTTGCATTAAGATGCAGTCCTAGCCATACATCCTCCTTGATCAGGACCTTCTATACCTAACGGACCTGACACTGGTGGCAGGACAAAGGAAACGTGGCTGACGATCTTGGTGGTGTACATGCTCAGTTTATGTTGTGTGGTTTTGTTTACGATGTGATGTGATAGTGGTGTGAATAATACCAATTTCGCTTAGCAATCGTCTCCCTTGATTATCTGTGCTTAGTGATTATTGCTTTCGTGTAAGTATATGTCTGCATTATCTTTTTTGCTTCATAAAACCGAGATACCGGTACCTTCTGATACCATCAATTCTACTGCCAAACAGTGGGTAAGTTGGTCAATTTATTATTCGATTTAGGGTTTATAAATTATTAGTAATGGTAATTCATTATGAGCAAGCATAGTAATAATCAACGTATTCCATTTTTAGGTCTGAGAAGATCTGAAAATTGATTACGAAGAAACATAACATGCTTTTTAAATTGGCTACAGTTTCCACTTATCCAGATACAAGCCTCCTAGTTCAAGGATCTTTTCACGTACTTGGTTTGGATTCCTGTTTTTATAAACTATCAGTAGGCATCACCTGGTTGAATTGACAACTTCGACATTACCACTAAATGAAATTGAAATTTCTACACGAACAGTTACTACTTTCCCTGTCCACTCAGCCAAGATATTCTGCAGATACTCTCCGGTGGGCCTCAACATTATTTTATTCTTTTTATGGGGCTAATCATTTTGTTCACTCCAGCCAAGTGTTAGCAGTACCTCATCCATCATATTTAAGAAGACTGTTGTGTAAAATGGGAACAAACTCTGCAGGGATAAGCGTTCCACAGGAATCATACTTACGGGAGAAATGCAAGCTTCTGAGTGAGCATGAAAACGTTGTGTGTATCTTATTAGATGAGATTTATGTTGCCCCTAAACTAAGTTATAAGGGTGGAAAAGACCAAATTAAATTCATTGTGAGACTACAATTCAGGCTTTCATGATAACTTCACCTTTATGTAGATTTTCAGATGTTGTTGCTCTGTTTCCTGTGAAGAACATAAAACAGTGACATGCTGTATAATGGCTTTAGAAGTACTCACTGTATTGGAAATGAGTAGGTTTGTTTCCCTTTGTCTGATATCGGACTGTAATAAGGTAAACAAAGGCATGTTTCAGCACATAAGTGGAGGTTCTTTGAAAACCAGTATAAAGAATCCAGCCAACATTGACAGGAACTTATTTTTGCTGTTTGACTCTGTCCACCGACTCAAATGCATTCGCAATAATTGGCTGAATTCCCAAGACCAGGTTCTTAACATCCCAGACATCGGTTATCAGCTGTAAGAAGTTCAAGCCGAATTGCAAATTCAACCAGGTGATGAATGTTCAGCAACATGTGTGTATTACATCCAAGAAGCAAGATTTCAAGACCTGTTAAACTTGTATGAATCAGAGAAGAAATCTCTTCTTAAAGAAGCTCCTGCAATCACAAGAAAAGCCCTGTTCCCAACTTATTTTGAAAAGCAGAGTGTGCCTTTAGCCCTAAAATTTTCTATGAAAAGAACGTTGTAGCTCTTGAAAGAAAGAAGAAAGAAAATGGAGGTGGTTACTCAGAAGGCACGATAATGTTTCTAAAACTTATAATTCGATGGTGGAAGATCATTAATGTAAATAATCCACTAAAAGGAAAGCATCCCAGGGATGCAGATTTTGTTCCTATTACTGGACCTGAAGATAAGAAGTAAACATTTTTAGAAGAATTTTCAATATTTTTTTTGCTTCAGCAATTAATGGACAGTTGACAAATGAGACGCATACCGCTTTGACTCACACCATTGATCGTATCGATCAAATATGTACATATATTTCCATACCGTGAAATGGAAATATATATTATTGGGAAAGTTTCAAACTGACAAGCTTGAAGGTCGATTCGGTCAGTACTGCCAGATGAGTAGTGGCAACTACAATGTCTCAGTAGAAAAGATCTTAGAATCTGAAAGAAAGTTAAAGATATGTAGTGTATTGAAAATGAAATCAGCCTCTCTTGGCGAATTCTCCATAACGTCTTTTGTTGAATCTTGTTCAGACTACATTACTTGTGCTTCTGATGATGAAAGCGTACCTGCCATTAGCATGGACAAATTAGATACAGTACTGCAATGCATTGACTCTGTAAGGACTGATGAAAGCAGTGAAAGAGTGATGATTTTTATCGGTGGAAATGTTGCACATAGTGTTCTAAATGTGCTGTGGATGAATAAAAAAAAAAGGTGTGAAACCTGTGTATCAGTGCTCATGACATATAGGGACTTGTCAATAGAAAGCCAAGACAAGTTCTCTTTCTTCGATGCTCTCAATCGTGATGGTCTGACGTGTCCCTCGGACAATGTGGTGACTTTGTGTACAATTCTCTATAAGATCTTTTGTATTTTAGTCAGTGAACCTTTGAATAAATTCTTCCTACTGTTGGTTAAACACCAAAGGAAACGTGTCATGCAGTTGGCATTGGTTCACTTTGAACTGTACTTTACAGACTTCGATGTTGTCCGTGAATGTGGAATGTCTGTGAGAAAATTGGCTGTTAAATGCAGTAAGGTGTTGAGTAACATTTTTCTCAATAATTACTGCAATGTGCAGGCTGAAAGACGTAATTTGAAGGGAAAGTATATTCGCAAGGCTTCCACATTAAATAAGTAGAACTTATGTCTAAAACCAGCAAATTAATGAATTATTTATGTGCATATAACTTACTTCTGTAAGTTTATGGTAATTTTTGGTTCTTCAAATGTACATCAATTAACTTACTATCCAGTGCATTTTGTATAAATTTTAGTTGGTGCAGTGCCATTTGATCTTATGAATAGGACTAGCCTTCATGTTTATTAGTTCTGAACACTTAGTAGTTAATTGTATATTCAATTTTTATACAAAGCTTATACAAGCACGTTTTTCATGAGGTAAAACTTTGTTAAATAGCTGCATGCGACACGCAAAGTATGTTTCCGCTATCTAGCGGTGACAATGACAACTACTTGAAAGACCTGCATGCAATCTAGCGGTGGACATGAGCACTAACTGAACTACCAGCATGCTACCTAGCGGTCGAAATCAACACTCACTGAACTACAGGCATACTTTCCAATAATGAACATATTTGTTCATACCACTAAAAATACACACAGTGGGTTTGCTTTATCATTTAACACAAATATATCTTTGTTTGAATATGTATCAAAAAAAGTTGAATGACGCAATTGTATTGGCTCTTGTTGGCTTTTTAATGGCTTTCTTGTTGGCTTCGTCGGCTTTTTGCTGGCTTTTGTTGGCTTTTGTCGGCTTTTTGTTCGCTTTTGTTGGCTTTTGTTGTTTTTTATTAGCTCTCTCATATTTGCTCTTGCTTGTTTGTTTATTTGGTCTTGGAAAGTATTTCAGCCCTTTTTATGGCAGCATAATGCTTACAGCCATGTTTGTAAGCAACAACAACAACACATTAAAATTCCAAAAGTCCAAAGTACTCTAAGGTTTATGATTGACTCTCAACTCTTACTCTTACCTCTATCCCAACGCGTAGTCAGAAACATTATATTTTTAATTTTTTTCTAAGAGTTGAATTGGAAAAGTAGGCTATATGTTTAAACTAAAAATCCTAAAATGTCATATCTTACCTCATACACCTACCTCTATACCACTTTCAGTCAAAAATAGTGTATTTTTTAATTTTTTCCAAAAAATATTGTGAAAGTAGGCTAAATGTTTGAACTAAAAATCCTAAAAAGTCATATCTTAACTCATACACCTACCTCTATACCACTCTCAGTCCAAAAACAGTGTATTTTTCAATTTTTTCCTAAAAATATTGGGAAAGTAGGCTATATCTTTAAACTAATAATCCTAAAAAGTCATATCTAAGTCATACACTTACCTCTATACCACTCTCAGTTCAAAAATAGTGTATTTTTCAATTTTTCCAAAAAAAAAACTATTGGGAAAGTTGGCTATATGTTTGAACAAAAATGCTAAAAACGTCATATGTTAACTCATACACCTACCTCTATACCACTTTCAGTCCAAAAACAGTGGATGTTTCAAATTTTTCCAAAAAATATTGGGAGAGTAGGCTATATGTTTAAATTAAAAATCCTAAAAAAGCCATATGTTAACTCCTACACCCACTTTTACCCCCACTCTCAATCCAAAAATAGTGCATTTTTCAAATTTTTTCCCAAAAATATTTGGAAAGTAGGCTATATTTCCAAAATTAGCAATATAAATAAGTTTATTTGACATTAATTGTTGGTCCTTTCGCCCTCTACCCACAAACCAAGTTCCCAGTCCCTAGAACAAAATCCAACAAAAGCTCAATTGGTAAAGTAGGCGATTAAAAAAAAAAACATTCTAATAATTGTTCTATGTGCTTAAAATAATGCTCTCTCTGTCTTCTATTTTTTTTATAAAAAACTTCTTTATTTTGAGTCGTTTTGAAGAAAAATTTATTTTTGAAATTCTTATATTTTGGAAACTAAAGAGTTTACAAAAAAGTTTGTTGGACGTAAATCAATGGCCTTGATCCCCTCTAGCCCAAAAATAAATTTCAAGTCTCTAAGACCAAAACTGTGCAGTGGGGAGTGGTAGCAATCTAAACCAGTTACTCAATCCGCTCGGCTACGCTGACCTTTTATGTATATTTCGCGAAACCATGGCATGCGACATATCGTTGAACTCGGGCTGACGTGCTCTTTCCTATGGACCACTCGTTATATTTTTCAAAAAAAATTATTTTTTTGTTTTGGGAAGTAGGCGATAGTTTTAAAACCAAACATGGTGGAACGTTGTGCAATAGTTTAAACGAAAGGTCTCTATGTCCTTTATTTCTAAAATAAAACTTCTTAATTTTTTATGTTTTTTTGAAAACAGTCCTATTTTGAAATTCATATATTTTGGAAACCAAGAATTTTACAAAATCGTTTGTCTGACGTAAATCACTCGTCATTACCCCCTCTACCCCCCACACTAAGTTTCAGGTCTCTAGGACAAAACAAAATTAATATTGGAAAAAGGCTGTATTTCCAAAATTAGGAATTCTACTAAAACGTTTGTTTGACATAAATCATTGGTCTTTACCCCCTCTACCTGTAAACCAAGTCTCAGGTCTCTAGGACAACAACAATAAAATTTTGAAAAACGGGCTTTATTTCCAAAAATTAGGAATTCTACAAAAAAGTTTGTTTAAGAAAAATGAATGGTCTCTATTCCCTCTACCTGTACACCAAGTCCCAGGTCTGTAGGACAAAAATGAAAAAGGTTCAATTGGGAATGTAGGCTATAGATTTAGAATGAAATATTCTAAAAAGTGTTCTATGAGCTTAAAAGAATTGTCTCTATGTCCTTTATTTTTACAATAAAACTTTTTTATTTGTTACATTTTTTTTGAAAAAAGTTCAATTTTGAAATTTTTATATTTTGGAAACTAAAGAGTTTGCAAAAATTTTGTTAGACATAAATGAATGGCCATGACCCCCTCTACCCCCAAAATAAATTTCAAGTCGCTAGGACAAAAAATAACAGTAGTGTGGTAACAGGGGTTCTGCCCACTAACTTATTAATCCCTCCACGTATTTGCCCTGAACCTGATATCTCGCTATCAATCATGGGATTTGAACATACAGGGTGTCCTTGCACTCGTACGGATGCCCCCTACTTTCCTATAGGCTCCTAATTTAATTGAAAGACCAAAACTAAAAGGTCGTTAGCATGTAGTTTTGGTCATTTAATTAAATAAAGAGCCTATAGGAAAGTAGGGGGCATCCGTACGAGTGCTAGGATACCCTGAATGTTCAAATCCCATGATTGGTTAGCGATATATCAGGTTCGGGGCAAATACGAGGTGGGTTGAATAAGTTTGATAATGGGCAGAACCCGTCACCACACTACTGTTATTTTTTTATCCTAGCGACTTGAAATTTATTTTAGTGGTAGAGGGGGCCATAGTCATTCATTTATGTCTAATAAAGTTTTTGTAAACTCTTTAGTTTCCAAAATATAAAAATTTCAAAATTGAACTTAAAAAAAAAATGTAACAAATAAAAAAGTTTTATTATAAAAATAAAGGACATAGAGACCATTCTTTTAAGCCCTTAGAACACTTTTTAGAATATTTAATTCTAAAACTATAGCCTACTTTCCCAATTGACCTTTTTTCATTTTTGTCCTACAGACCTGGGACTTGGTTTACAGGTAGAGGGAATAGAGACCTTTTATTTTTCTAAAACAAACTTTATTGTAGAATTCCTAATTTTTGGAAATATAGCCCATTTTTTTCAAAATTTTATTGTTGTTGTCCTAGAGACCTGAGACTTGGTTTACAGGTAGAGGGGGTAAAGACCAATGATTTATGTCAAACAAACGTTTTAGTAGAATTCCTAATTTTGGAAATACAGCCTATTTCCAATATTAATTTTGTTTTGTCCTAGAGACCTGAAACTTAGTGTGGGGGTTAGAGGGGGTAATGACGAGTGATTTACGTCAGACAAACGTTTTTGTAAAATTCTTGGTTTCCAAAATATAGGAATTTCAAAATAGGACTGTTTTCAAAAAAACATAAAAAATTAAGAAGTTTTATTTTAAAAATAAAGGACATAGAGACCTTTCGTTTAAACTATTGCACAACGTTCCACCATGTTTGGTTTTAAAACTATCGCCTACTTCCCAAAACAAAAAAATAATTTTTTTTGAAAAATATAACGAGTGGTCCATAGGAAAGAGCACGTCAGCCCGAGTTCAACGATATGTCGCATGCCATGGTTTCGCGAAATATACATAAAAGGTCAGCGTAGCCGAGCGGATTGAGTAACTGGTTTAGATTGCTACCACTCCCCACTGCACAGTTTTGGTCTTAGAGACTTGAAATTTATTTTTGGGCTAGAGGGGATCAAGGCCATTGATTTACGTCCAACAAACTTTTTTGTAAACTCTTTAGTTTCCAAAATATAAGAATTTCAAAAATAAATTTTTCTTCAAAAAGACTCAAAATAAAGAAGTTTTTTATAAAAAAAATAGAGGACAGAGAGAGCATTATTTTAAGCACATAGAACAATTATTAGAATGTTTTTTTTTTAAATCGCCTACTTTACCAATTGAGCTTTTGTTGGATTTTGTTCTAGGGACTTGGAACTTGGTTTGTGGGTAGAGGGCGAAAGGACCAACAATTAATGTCAAATAAACTTATTTATATTGCTAATTTTGGAAATATAGCCTACTTTCTAATTTTTTTTGGGAAAAATTTGAAAAATGCACTATTTTTGGATTGAGAGTGGGGGTAAAAGTGGGTGTAGGAGTTAACATATGGCTTTTTTAGGATTTTTAATTTAAACATATAGCCTACTCTCCCAATATTTTTTGGAAAAATTTGAAACATCCACTGTTTTTGGACTGAAAGTGGTATAGAGGTAGGTGTATGAGTTAACATATGACGTTTTTAGCATTTTTGTTCAAACATATAGCCAACTTTCCCAATAGTTTTTTTTTTGAAAAATTGAAAAATACACTATTTTTGAACTGAGAGTGGTATAGAGGTAAGTGTATGACTTAGATATGACTTTTTAGGATTATTAGTTTAAAGATATAGCCTACTTTCCCAATATTTTTAGGAAAAATTTGAAAAATACACTGTTTTTGGACTGAGAGTGGTATAGAGGTAGGTGTATGAGTTAAGATATGACTTTTTAGGATTTTTAGTTCAAACATTTAGCCTACTTTCACAATATTTTTTGGAAAAAATTGAAAAATACACTATTATTGACTGAAAGTGGTATAGAGGTAGGTGTATGAGGTAAGATATGACATTTTAGGATTTTTAGTTTAAACATATAGCCTACTTTTCCAATTCAACTTTTAGAAAAAAATTTAAAATATAATGTTTCTGACTACGCGTTGGGATAGAGGTAAGAGTAAGAGTTGAGAGTCAATCATAAACCTTAGAGTACTTTGGACTTTTGGAATTTTAATGTGTTGTTGTTGTTGCTTACAAACATGGCTGTAAGCATTATGCTGCCATAAAAAGGGCTGAAATACTTTCCAAGACCAAATAAACAAACAAGCAAGAGCAAATATGAGAGAGCTAATAAAAAAACAACAAAAGCCAACAAAAGCGAACAAAAAGCCGACAAAAGCCAACAAAAGCCAGCAAAAAGCCGACGAAGCCAACAAGAAAACCATTAAAAAAAGCCAACAAGAGCCAATACAATTGCGTCATTCAACTTTTTGGATACATATTCAAACAAAGATATATTTGTATTAAATTATAAAGCAAACCCACTGTGTGTATTTTTAGTGGTATGAACAAATATGTTCATTATTGGAAAGTATGCCTGTAGTTCAGTGAGTGTTGATTTCGACCGCTAGGTAGCATGCTGGTAGTTCAGTTAGTGCTCATGTCCACCGCTAGATTGCATGCAGGTCTTTCAAGTAGTTGTCATTGTCACCGCTAGATAGCGGAAACATACTTTGCGTGTTGCATGCAGCTATTTAACAAAGTTTTACCTCATGAAAAACGTGCTTGTATAAGCTTTGTATAAAAATTGAATATACAATTAACTACTAAGTGTTCAGAACTAACATGTATAGCCTTGTGTAGGGAATATAGAGGGTTTTTAGCACAAAAAAGACTGTCTAATACATGAGTGTACAGCCTTTTGATATGCAGTAAGTACCTGATAACCTTGAGTATGGTGTAAGAATATCTTCAGTTGACTACGACCTTTTACAGCGTTTACATTGGGAAAGACCGTCTCACCAACAAGTGTACAGCCTTGTCATAAGCAGTAAGCAGCTGTTACCCTTAACTAGGGGTAAATTAGAGGACCCTTAGCAAGAATATCACCAGTTGACTATTACCTCTCACGGTGTTCACATCGTAAAAACTGTTAAAACTACCATTTTACAGCCTTGTACTACACGGTAAGTAGCTGTTGGTCTTGACTATGATATATTAGAGTACCCTTAGCAAGAATACAATCAGTTTACTACTACTTGTTACAGTGTTCATATCGTGAAAGACCGTCTCACCCTCCAGTCTCGAGCCTTGTCATACGCTGTAAAGAGCTGTTGGTCTAGACTAGGGTATATTAGAGGACCCTTAACAAGAATATCACCAGTTCACTACTACCTCTCACGGTGTTCACATCGTGAAAGACCGTCTCACCGACCAACCTCTAGCCCTGTGATACGCAGTAAGCAGCTGTTTGTAGAAATCAACATTCGTGATGGAAGAACCCATTCCTAGCCATGTGTAAACAGTGTGGAAAAACTTTCCTTCTGGACTATGATAGAAAGCGTCATGAAGTTTCGTGTGGGGAATTTCATGTGTGTAAAACGTGTGGCAGTAAATTCAACAATGCCTACAATGGACGTCGTCATGAAGAATGTTGTAATGTTGTGTCGGCAGCTAAAAGACAAAAAGCAGAGCCTACAAAACATTACCTACTGTCATTGGTCCCAGACAAAAATCGCCTTATTGAATATGAGACATCTTTTCAAGGTCGACTTAAATCCTATTTCATTCGTTGCGATACGGGCAATGATTTAAATTCATACCTTAAAGAGTCCAAACAGCAAATAATACAAGTTATGCATAAAGAACTAGCAATGTACAAGTCGATAAAAGTTAATCTTGTGGCTGAATGTAGATTCATTCATACATCTACCAATGAAATTACAGATCGTGCTTTAAAAACACGAAATCAGGCCCTATTTTTGGAAACAGACTTGAGTAGTTTCTTGGAAACACAATTTACAAAGTTAATTACGGAAATGGAAGAATCTGAGCTAAAAGGCAGTAATTGGGAGTACGATTGAAAATAAATAAGTACAATCCCTTGCGTGGCAGCACATATATTCCATTACCAGCAGCTATAAACGCAAGAAAAGCCTGCATTAATCCTGAAAATTTGAATGATGAAAAGTGTTTTATGTATGCCATTTTAGCAAAACTGGTTAAAAAGGATGCTCAACGCATTAGTAAATACAAGAACCTGGAAAACAAGTATGATTTTTCAGTAATATCATTTCCTACATCGCTAGCTGACATTCCCAAATTTGAGAAAGCCAACGAAATATCCATAAATGTATTTGGACTGGAACAAGACAATAAATTGTCTCCTCTAAAGGTTGCGGATCATGAGCTGCAAGACCATTGCGACCTTCTTCTGCTAAGTTCTTCGTCTGGTCAGAACCACTACGTCTTTATCAAAGATTTTGACAAATGAGTAAGACATCAGATTACCCGCTATGGACATAAGATATATACGTGTAAACGGTGTTTTATTCACTTTGATAATCACTATGGGCAACAAGGAATGGACAAATTGAAAGAACATAGAGCTTTGTGTGTCCAGCATGACATTGCTAGGGTTGAAGTGCCTATTAAAAACCCCATTGTTAAATTCTTAAATGTTGAAAAAATGCTGAGAATACCTTACGTTATCTATGCTGATTTTGAAAGCATACTGTTACCCTATCAAACATGTCTACCCAATCCTGAAGAAAGTTATACAGTGCCATACCAGAGTCATGTTCCTACGAGCTTTGGTATATACGTTAAACCCTCACCTGCTGTGGAACACATAAAGACAAACCTTCCTAGCCAAACTATTATTTATCGTGGACCTGACGCTGCAGAAAAGTTTATGGACTGTTTGATCTCAATAGCTAATGAAATTGATCGGCTTTACAGCTTAAATGTTCCAAAGGCCTTAACTCAGGATCAAGAATCAGAGTTCCAATGTTCTGAAACCTGTTATTTGTGTCAAAAACCATTTACCTAAGAGGACTGGAAAGTACGAGACCACTGCCATATTACAGGAGAATACCGAGGAAGTGCTCACAATAACTGTAATTTGAGGTGTAAAGCACGTAACCCCGTTCCTGTGTTTCTACATAATATGAGTGGCTACGAGGCGAATTTCATCATAAAGCTATTGGGATGTACTACTGAGAGAGTGGATGTTATCGCTAACTGCAAAGAAAAGTACATTTCCTTCACCAAATATGTAGGAAATGTTAAGCTTCGATTTGTGGATACGTTTCGGTTAATGCCAAGTAGTTTGGAAAACTTAGTTTCCAACTTAACATCATACCCTGAAACAGACAAGTACTTTGGGAAAGAAAATGCAACGCTCATGACTCGTAGAGGGGTATTTTGTTATGATGACATTGATTCATGGGAAAAGTTAAGTGAACCGTGTTTACCTCCAAAAGAGGCATTCTTTAACAAATTAAGTCAAGAAGACTATGAGCATGCCAAAAATGTGTGGAATCAGTTCAACATTAAAACTCTAGGGGAATATAGTGACCTCTACCTAACTTCAGATGTACTCCTTCTTGCAGACAGCTTTGAAACGTTTCGAAACAAAACACTAGAAACACATAGAGTGGATGCTGCACACTTCTTTACTTCACCTGTTTTAAGTTTCGAGGCAATGCTCCTTTACACTGGCATTGAACTGGAATTGCTACAGGATTACGATCAGATTCTTTTAATCGAGTCTGGAATACGGGGAGGCATATGACAAGTGCCTCATCGGTATGCTGAAGCTAACAATAAATACATGGAAACCTATGATTCTGAGAAACCATCGCAGTTTATTACCTATGATGATGCCAACTACGAATATGGGTGAGCTATGTGTCACTCTCTTCCTTTTGGTGGATTTCAGTGGGTTTCTCCAGATACTGATGATCTAGAAAAACTAAAGAAAGACGATCCTGTGGGATACATTCTAGACGTTGATGTTGATTACCCATGTGACCTTCATGATCTACACAAGAATTTACCTTTCCTACCAGAGTGTACACAACCTAAGGATTCGTCTCTGAAAAAACTAATTCCTCATCTTGGAAATCGAAGGCGGTACGTTGTTCACTACATGACACTTAAACAGGCTCTAGATCATGGGCTAAAATTGATAAAGATTCATCGTGTGTTAAAGTTAAAACAAAGACCTTGGCTAAATGCATACGTTGATATTAATAACAACCTTCGAAAACAAGCCAAAAATGATTTTGAGAAACATCTGAACAAATTGTTTAACAATGCCATTTTTAGAAAAACAATGGAAAATATTCGTAAAGGAATAGAAATACGTCTTGTGACTGACAGCAAAAAAGCAGAAAAGCTAAACGCAAAGCCTACATTTATCGACAGAACAATTTATGTTCCTAACCTAGCTGCTTTCCACATGGCTAAACGTAACATTGTATTCAATAAGCCTATATATATTGGAATGTGTATACTGGATATTTCAAAAATTCTAATGTATTCCCACCACTATGATGTCCTGCTACCCTATTATGGCATGGACAATCTTAAACTCATGTATATGGATACTGACTCGTTCATTTATTTGGTTAACACCCAAGATGTGTATCAAGACAAGTTGGATTTCCTAGAACACCTGGACACATCTGATTATCCTACTAATCACGTATGTTACTCTACATCAAACAAGGAAACGTTGGGGAAATTTAAAGACGAGGCTTGTGGACAAATTATTAAAGCATTTGTTGGACTTAGATCTAAAATGTATGCTTTAGACATAAATGGTAAAGAAATCAAAAAGATTAAAGGTATTAGCAGAGGTGTTGTCAAAAATAGTATAAGCTTTCAAGATTATAAGGATTGTGTCATGAAAAACAATGTAAAAAGAATACCAATGAACATTATCGCTTCTAAACAACATGACATATCATCTATCAGACTAAACAAAATTGCGATGTGTCCTGGTGATGATAAAAGAGTAATTGATTCGAATGGTATAGGTACACATGCCTATGGTCATTACTCAATCATTGACCATGCTTAAAGAGTTAACTTATCAATAAGAAAATCCTCTACCTGTATATTGCAAATACATAAAACAAACAATTTAAAAACAATAGCACTACAAAAAAAAACATAGAAAATAGAGAAAATTGTATTCATACTTAAAAATAAAAAAATAAAAAAATCAAACCAACTCTACAATTTGTGGCAAAGAACAATGTATTATGTGTAAATAGTGTAAATATATTTAAAATGAATAAAAATATTGTATGAACACTGCTTGGACATTTTTAATTACTACCCAGCTCTTTTCACTCCTAATGCAAAATGAACTTTGTACATGGACTAAATCAAAAACATGTAAACAACAAAATTGGAAAATCCACGTTTCCATTTCATGAAATTCGAAAACTTAAAACTAACATTTTTTAAAACTGGAAATGGGAAATTGGGAAATTGACAAATGTGTCAACAACAAAATGAAAAGGAAAAAAATTAATAAAAGCTTTTAGTTTTTAAAACTTAACTGACTTTGTAATCCTAAGCTGGTTGTGCGTAGCGAACATCTTGCACAGTAGTCACAGTGCAAGTGTTAGCTTTACCTTACTCTCTATAAGATTAGCATAAAGATAGTTGTGTGTGCCCTTATATACTTTGGGTGTGTTGATTAGCCTTTGGCCTAGCTTTAAAGGTTAGGTTAGGTAAAGTTAGGTTAGGTAGAGTTAGGTGAGGACATGTTTGGTTAGGTAAACTGAGGTTAGGTCAGGTTATGTATGTGACCTTGGAGTTAACTCTTTTCGGAAAATCCAAAATGTAAAATCTAAAATCTAAAACTGTAAAATCAAAACACTAAAATCTAAAAATCTAAAATGTAAAATGTCAAATCTAAAAAAAATTGTAAAATCAAAATCTAAAAATCTAAATCTAAAATGAAAAAATCTAAAAAGTAAAATCAAAAACGTAAAAAATAGAAAATCTTACAGGTATTAATTTAAATCCTAAAATGAGGTTTTCGGGGGTGGGGTTATGTTAGGTTAGGTTAGGTTAGGTAAAGTTAGGTTAGGTAAAGTTAGGTTAGGTTAGGTTAGGTGAGATTAGGTTATAACTAAGTTTATTATTTTTGCTCTCACATTTGCTCTTACTTCTTTTGCTGACTCTTTTTGTTCTTACTCTTTCTCCCATTTTTTTGCTCTAATTTTTTTGCTCTCACTTTTTGCTAGCACATTTTGCTAGCAATTTTTACTCTGATATTTCCTCTTACTTTGAAGTTAGGTTAGTTTAGGTTGGGTTAGGTTAGGTAAAGTTAGGTTAGGTTAGGTAAAGTTAGGTTAGGTTAGGTTATAACTAAGTTTATTATTTGAGCTATCACATTTGCTCCCAAGTTATGCTTATATATATGCTCCCACTTTTTTTGCCCCCAATTTTTTGCTCTCATATTTGCTCCCACTTTTTTGCTCCCACTTTTTTGCTCCCACTTTTTGCTCTCACTTTTTGCTCCCACTTTGAAGTTAGGTTAGCTTAGGTTAGGTTAGGTTAGGTTAAGTGAGGTTAAATGAAGTTGGGTTGGGCTGAATGGCAGAGGTATGAATTAAAACCCGCCTTTTCTTACTTTTGCTTTGCAAGACTGAGTGTACCCCGTTCCACTCCTGATACCAGAAATTAAATTTCTTGGCAGAGGCAGGAATCGAACCCAGGCCTTCGCAGTAACAGCCAAGAATGCTAGCCACTACACCAAGTGGTTGACAATATAAAGCTTGTCTGGATTGCACATGATCAATCAATAATTACCTTATAATAATATTAATAATAATAATAAATATTACATTTACCAACTATACGGCCGACCACTCCCTGTAACATAATTGACGGTCTCAGGGCGTGGCGGCCATATTGCGCATTAGCCCTTGCGCCAGCTCTGACTGTCCCCTCCATAAGAATAACATAGGACTGGTTGCGCGCGGCGGCCATCTTGCGTATTAGCCCCTGCGCCAGAACCGCAATATTTATCCTACTGTTATCGGAGAACATCTCAGAGGGTACGCCACGCCTAGCAGCGAAGCGAGAGACAGAAAGTAAGAAGTGGAGGCATTCTTTACTAGTTCCAAGTGGATCGCGCCAGTAACCATGCAAACAAAGAGAGAAACATAGAGCTTACCAAACAATTTGCGTTTAGCTTCAGGGGAATTACATTGATATTGGACTGGACCCATATAGTCCACACCAGTTAAAGCAGAAGGACGTATAGGAGAAGAGCGGAAAGAGGGCAGATCACTCATTAATTGGGTATTGACTTTAGGTTTCGCTTTGAAGCAAGGAATGCATTTGTGAATTACAGAGGAAACTTCATGAACCTCATTCATAATATAATACTATTCCCTTAAGAAGCAAATCAGAGTGCTTGTACCAACGTGCAGGTTACGATAATGAAAGTCACGTATAATTAAAGAAGTTACATGATGTTTTGAAGGCAAAATAACAGGATGCTTCTTGTCCTCAGAAAGCAAAGATTGCGAGAGCCTACCACCTACCCTGAGTAACCCAATGTCATCAAGGAACGGGGCTAAGGCACGAAGACGACTAGATTTCGGAAGATCCTTTTTAGCAGAAAGCAAAAACAATTCAGAAGAAAAGGATTCTTGCTGTGTTAGTTGCAAAACCTTAATGGTAGCGAGATTCTATTCATGATTGGTAAGGTGTGGTTTAGGAAGAAGAGGTTGGTCAACCTCCAGATATTTCCATCTGAGAAGATAGGCAAAAATTCGAATTAATTTGTGAAAGGAAGAATAGCGGGACAACAAGGGATGCGAAACGTTGGAAACAAGACACGAAGCAGAAGATTTAGATACTTTAGCGTCAGGCAAGTTGGAGTTTTTAACTGGAGGTTTAGAAGGTCAACAAGAAGAGTCTTCGATTAACCACGAGCGCCCATGCCAGTACAACTGAGATGCTAATTATTGAGAAAGTAAACATCCACGAGAAATGATGTCGGCGGGGTTATCAGCACTGGGCACATGCCTCCATTGACATCCAGAGGAAAGGGTTTGAATTCTAGAAACTCTGTTTGCAACAAAGGTTTGCCAGTGGGTGGGGTTTTTCGCGATCCAAGAAAGAGTAATAATGGAATCGCTCCACAAATAGGTTTGCGTAAATTCGAACTTTAAGACTTTGTGCAATTTTTGGCAAGTTCTGCGGCCATGAGTGCAGCACACAATTCAAGCCTAGGCAAACTAATAGTTTTAAGAGGAGCAACTTTAAACTTAGAGCAAACGAGGTTTGAAAATGAAGATTCATTTAATGAATTGCGATAAACCAAATATGCACAGCAACCGTAAGCTTTTTCGGAACTGTCGGCGAACACATGAAGAAAGAAAGAAAGAAAGTAAGAAAGAAAGAAAAAGAAAGAAAGAAAGAAAGATGTGTTAGCAGGAGCATTAATTAAATTTCTTGGAATTTCAATAAGAGAAAGATCAAGTAAACTGCTACGAAAAGAGAGCCATCTATTAAGAGAAGAAAGGGGAACAGTTACGTCCCGTTCACATATGAGCGACCATAGCTCTTGCATGAAAAGCTTGGCTATAACAATAACCGGAGCAAGGAATTGAAGCGGATCAAAACTTTTTGCAATTTAAGAGAGAATTTGTATTTTTGTGTTGGGGAGCTCTTCGTAAAGCGATGCTTTGTAGATGAGAGTATTAGTGCGAGTGCACCAGTGAACTCCAAGAGTTTTTATGGATTCAGAATCTCCGCAGATTTTGAAGGAAGAGTGGTCTACATCTTCTATGGGAAAGTGGGCAAGAAACTCATGGGAGTTGGAATTCCACTTATGAAGTGGGAATCCTCCATTCTTTGTACCATGCCTGAAGTTATAGTGACACGAAAGGAGTTTCGTCAAGTGTTGGGAAGGACTGGAGATAATCATCTACATAAAAAGATGTAGTCAGGGCTTCAGAAGTTTTAGAATCAAATAAATGACCATCTTGAGAGGCTAACAGATGTAGGGTTCGGATAGCAAGGAAAGTGGAAGGTTTTAAGCCATAAGTGACTGTCTTTAAGCGAAATATTTTAATGGGCTTGCTAATTTCATCGCGCCACAAAATTCTTTGTAGATCTTGTTGTTCAGGCTGAATTAAAACCTGACGGTACATCTGTTTGATGTCCGCTATAACAGCTATGGGAAATAATCGAAAATTTAAGAGTATAGCAGATAAATCTGACTGAATAGCGGGACCAGAGTAAAGAGTATCGTTAAGACTGTTGCCATTAACGTCAGGTGATAAACCATTGAAAACGACTCGGATTTTATTCTTTACAAGAGGGTTTTTCCACACGGGATGATGATTTAAGAAAACCGTTTCAATTGGGGGGTTCAATTCGTCATCAGATTTGCTGACAACTTCCATATGATCTAAGCTTTCATACTCATCCATGAAATCAGTGTACCGTTGTTTAACGTGAGGTTCTTTCTTGAATTTAGTCTAAACAGCAAAGAGAGCTTTTCGAGCTTTAGGTTGAGAATTATTAAGTTTAAGGGGATTAAGTAATCTTGTCATCTCAACAATGATACGGCCTTCAGGAGAACGAGTGGTAGTGTTCAAGAAGAGTTGCTCACAGAATTCGTTTTCTGAAGAGGTTACGTTAGGAGAATCAACGCTTTCCACCCCCAGAACTGTTCCAAATCAGTATTAGCGAAATAACATTGAGATACGGGTTGGGGAGAATAATGAGGAAGTTGACCAGTAACGATCCATCCAAAATTAGTGTCTCTGGCAACCACGTTTGAAGATGACTTACGAACCAGTTTACGAAGGCAATTCCAGAAAACATTGGCACTAAAGAGTATGGCAATGGGGCTTTGTGCATTGAACAGAGGATCGGCTAACCTTAAATACGAGAGAATGTTTAAACCTGAAATATCAACAGAGTGACTTGGAGTGTCTTCTCCTATGCTGTTGAGAATGAGACAATTCAGTTTGAGAAAGTTATTTCTGTGACAAGTGTCTCTTATGATTAGCATTGAAAACTGTACAGCTTGCGACTTTAAGCTATTAATGCCTGATACATTGATAGAAGTTGGGTTTACAGGTAGCCCTAATTTTCTAATCAAAGAATTGGACACAAAATCATGAGTTGCCGCTGAATCAAGAAGTCCGCGTGCACTGACCCAGTTGCCGAATTTGTCCTGGATTTCAATCTGGACAGTGGACAATAGTACTTGAGCACTGCGCAAGGATTTAGCGTTCTGAATGAAAGATGAAGCAATAGGAGTGTCAGTATTCTCATTCTTCAGAGATGTAGATGCTGCTGATGACCTCATTTGATCATGACGATGTAGTAAAATGTGGTGCGATTTTTCACAGTGGTAACAAATTCTTGAAGACTTACAATTAGTAGCAGAATGCTTGGCTGATAGGCAGTTAAAGCAATGTTTATTCTGGGAAACTAATTTTCTTCTGTCGTCGACTGACAGTTCTTTAAAAGATTTGCATAGATATAAAGCGTGGAAATCTTTGCAAAGTATGCACTTTCATGGTTCATTTAAACTTTTTCGGGGTTCGCTCTGAGTGTTTAAAGCAAGAGAACTAGCAATACGGCGTTCACTTGACCTATTTGGGTAACCAGTGGCGTTTGACTTGAGTTTAGACGAGCTGGATCCGGGATTTTGGGTACTAGACGCTACGTGTTCGGTTTTAGATTAAAGAGACAATGATTCAAATTTAGAACTCGGAGATGAGGGTTCACTTTGGTTAGCTAAAGCAGTTAAGAGCTGGCATCTAGCATTTATGAAAGTAACAAAATGCTCGTACGAGTAATCGTCATCTTTGGAAAGTTCCATTTCCCAAGCCTTGAGGGTAGCAACATCGACTTTAGAAACAACTAAATGTATTAGGAAAGTGTCCCAGTGTTCAGAGGGTTGATCTAATTGGGATAGAGCTTTAACGTGGAGTTGTGTTGTATCAATGAGGGCACGCAGACTAGTGACGTCATTGTGCTGTGACGCAGGCAAATTGAATAGAGCCTTCATGTGGCGTTGAATACGTAGCCGTAAATTACCGTATCTTTCTTTCAACAGGTTAAAGATATGGGGTACTTTTCAGCACTTAATGGGAGCGCCTTAACTAATTGTAGGGCTTGAGCGCGGAGAATAGATCGCAAATAATGAAATTTTTAAATGACTTGAATGTCTTCATTGTCATGAACAAGAGAGCAAAATAGTTCATAGAAAGGATCCCAAGTAGTTTCGTCTCCAGAGAAGTGGGGTAAATTAACCCTAGGTAGAATTGGTTTGGGCTTGTGAGTGCCCTCACGAGAAGAGGTTTGTTGTTCGTGAAGGGAACCCATAAAAGAACCGTATTTTTTCTGTTCTTATTCGAGTTGGCGTATTATTTTAAAGGCAGAGCCTATGCTTCGTAGTATTGATTTTCTACTTCTACTCGATCATCGGTTTGATTGAGCATGCAAGTTTCGATTTCAGTTTGAATGTTGCAATAATTCTCATAAGAACGTTCGTAATCTTTTACGCGATGTTTTAACAAATCTAATTGAGTTTCTGAAGGATCTAGTTCCTTGATGTATTTTCTAAATCTGGTAATTTGTCCTTTATAAGATGCTCGTTTAGAAGTAAGTTTTTCGTCCTTGCCGTCCTTATCTTTATCTGTGGAAGGCATGGTGAAATAGGTAAATTGAAGTATAACTTACGCAACTGAAGAACCCTGGAAAAGCTGTCAGACTGGCAGCAGCAAACAAGTTGAAAGTGAGAAATGCACCAAAGGAGAGAGAAGGAACCCCTTTCCACCTCACCAGCTTTGCACTGCGAAGTTATAGCTGAAAAATTCAAAGTAAATATTAATTATTTGCAAAATATTGACAAATGGACTCTCCCGGGTTTCGGCACCAATGTTTGGGTAGGTTTTTGCTAGGAATTAACCATACCCACAAGGGAAGATGAAGAGAGAATTTAAGGGAAGTCGGTTTCGGACTAATGAACAAGTGTGGATAATAGGACGAGATTCCAACACCATACAAAGACAATGTTCAGAGACGAGTATCACCGCAAAGCCCGTGAAACACCTAAAGTGGGTATGGACCTGGCCGTAGCTAACGGGAAATGCGGCTGGAGCTTGGGAAATTTGCCGGCGAGATTGGATAGTACCTTCCCATCCAAGCCAAGATTCGACTACTATGTGGAAGGGTGGTGGTCTGGCAAAGAAAGAAATGATGAGTTTACTATGTATCCTTCCAAAGGAGTTTGTTTTTAAACAAATATTTTGAAGAATACAAATAATTTGAATTAGCCGTGATGTTTTAGTTCTTGAAAATGTAGAATTTCTAAGGAGCGACCGAATGTCTCCAGGAAGAGTAGCAATGAGGCAATTATACCCTTGGAAATAATTTTGGTAAGAGCACCAATAGTTGCATTTAAGAATGGTTAAGCTTTTACCCAGCATGCACCGACTAAAATTTAGACAATGAGAAAAACTTAAATTTGGAAAACCAACCATAAGTTGTAGAGAAAAACTCAACAAGCAGAAAACTGGCGGAGCGAGCTATGCTTGCCTTATTGGCTAGTTAGAATTAGCTATAAAAGCTAAGAGAGGCTTTAATAAGTTTGTGACTAAGAGTTCTTGCTCAAATGCAACAAATAGTGGAACCGTTATTAATTTGATTTGTGAGTTTTTTAAATGTAAGCCTATAGGAAGAGTTAGGGAAGACAGGGTCCTGCCTAGTCGTGAATCTAGGGAAAAGAATAACGAAAAAACTAATAAAGATTTATTAACAATGAATTAAACTTTCATGAATTAACAGCATTTGGATCACGATTGTGATTTATAAATGTTTACAACATGTGAAAATTTGAAACCTAACGATAACAGGTTTATAATTAATAAAAAACGTTAAATTGGGTACAAGTTTAAGATTTGAGGTAAGCAGTAAAAATCTGAATAAGATTTTAAAAGTTGTGCTTAAATTAGAGTCTTAACGTTTGTAACAACAATTATAAAGTAATTCTACCTTTGTAGAATTAGTGAGATACAATGTGAGTGCTTTAAGAATTTCCGTGTGAGAATCTTAAAAGTATGAACAAATATCAAAGATGAAATTTCAACAACAAAAGGGAGAGAAATTAAGTAGAAGTTTCTATAATTTCTTATATTGACGCAGAAATTACTATTATAATTTATACAAATAGGGCAGGTCACTTATTGTGAAACCTGAAGAGAAAAATTAAGAAGAAGTTTCTAGAACTTCTATCTTTAAACAGGATCACGAGGAAAAATAGGGCAAGTTACCCTTTCGTGAAACCTGGATCAACAAGATTAATGAAAAGTTGAGTATGTAGAAAATAAGCAATTCCTGTACTAGCAGGAAAAGAACATAGATTAATATGCAGTTTCTAACTGCTGATATTTAAACAGAGTGAATAAGTTATAAATGGAGAAAAGTTGGGAGGGTTCCTATGGTTTGGCGAGGCCTCATTGAAAAATACATAAATTTAAAGATTAACCTAATTGGTTCGTCAAGAGTGGTGAGGAAGAGGAAATAGGAACTTTGTGAAGAAAGTTCTTGGCCTTATTTATTTTCCTCGGACGAGCGCGGCGCGGATGAGAAGTTGAACGAGCACTGTTTTCACTATAGTCTATTGACGTGGTTGAAAAGTCCACTATTGTAGCACAGAAAGTTTATAGAAAGGAAAGTTATTGCGGTGGTGTAAAATAACTAGTTGCATTTTGGTTAGAGAGAGTCTATTGCGTTGAAAAATGTGTAGGTTATAGTTGAATGTAGTGGACGAATTCCCACGAAGGAAGATAAATTAGGTGTTGATTAGTTGTTCATAAAGGAAATTCCTTGGTTAGAAAAAGTATTTCCATATGTGAGTGGAAAATACTAGAAGGTTGAACTTGTGGATGAATTGTTTGGCATGGAAAATTCCAGAACAATCATAACTGTTGAATTGGGCAAAAAAAAGTCAGCGGTAGAACGAGCTAAATTTTCTACAGACAGTGGGTAATTTAACGATGTCCCACGATGTGAGAAAATATCTCAATTAATATGCATAAGAATGCTGCTTCATTTTAAGATTAGCTTAGATAGACAAAGCCCAACATCGAAAATCCCGCGAAGATGGTTATGCCCCACATTTCGCAATTACACACTGTCTGTAAAATGATGGTTAAAAGCAAGTAGCTATTTAGAAGCAATTAAAATGAGTTGAAGAACGTTGAAGTAGTACTTAGCTCTTTTCTGATGAACGGCGATTCTCTTGGTGACCGTTAGTTGAGATCTGGACATGGCGTCCGATTTAAAAGTTTGTCACTCGAGTAGAGGAGACGACCTCTAGGTAAGCTCCAACTGGAGGTCTTGACGACTGAGGCACAAGTGAGGCCAGCTCAACGAAGCGCGGAGGGACCAGGGAAGGAAAAAGAGTGGGGGTAGGAGACAAAGGAATATACATAAGAATGAAAAACTTTACAAAAATTAAGTATCTTGATGAAATGGTCTTCAAAGAGTTGATAGCAGGCGTCACTAGCGATGCCTGGTGGTTGGCCTTGTAGACGAAGTCCTCTTGATCACAGAGATGATAGCTGGTGATAACGACGAGATCTGGTGGCTAGATTGGTAAGGAAGTCCTCTTGTACATGGAAAAGTTGAGGAACTTCAGAGATTCGCTGCTTGATGACGCTAGGTGGGTCATAGAAGAGACTCACAGGTAATATAAGCAAAGTGCATAAACAAAGAAAAACCAGGAGCTCACTATTGTTGTTTGCGTAAAAGGAAGTAATGAAATAAAGTAAAGAGCAGCAAAAGCTTACTGTGTCTTACCGTGTATTCCAAGGAATACACCAAGCTGGGAGGGGCAAAAACCAACAGTGAACAGGAAAACAATGTTACAAATGTATAGGTAGGGGGGCAATTAAAGACAGTGGTCTTGTAATATGCCCATTAGTGGTAAAGATCTTGGCTACCCTAACTCTCCCAACCCTTCCCGGGTAACACTCGGCCACTCTACCGGAGATCCAGACCAAGGGAGGGGAAGCATCTCCGACCAGGACAAGGTCCCCCACTCTGATGTCGGGATTAGAAAGAAACCACTTCTGTCTCCGTTGCAAGGAAGTTAAGTATTCCAAATTCCACCTCTTCCAGAAAGAATTACGGAGGGCTTCAAGTTTACGCCAAACAATAGGTAAATTAGTATCTCTGTAAGAGTTGGGAAGCGGAGGAGGGACAGAAAGAGAAGTGCCTATAAGGAAGTGACCAGGTGTGAGTGGAAGCAGGTCATCAGAGTAATTGGAAAGCGGAGTTAAAGGGCGAGTATTAACAACACCTTCAATCAGAATAGACAGCGAATTAAATTCTTCATAAGTCAGAATGCGACTACCTAAAACATTTCTTAGATGACGTTTATTAAGCTTTACGCAAGATTCCCACCTACCACCGTGATGAGGGGCGTAGGGAGGTATAAACCGCCATTTGAAACCCTTTGAGTAGGAAAAATTTGAAATCTGTTCCATGGCAGGAGAAGATGTAAGAGCTTTCTTCCACAAGGAAGCTGCGCCTTGGAAAGTGGAGGCGTTATCGGAGAACATCTCAGAGGGAACGCCACGCCTAGCAGCGAAGTGAGAGACGGCTGACAGAAAGTAAGAAGTGGAGGCATTCGTTACTAGTTCCAAATGGATCGCGCCAGTAACCATGCAAACAAAGAGAGAAACATAGAGCTTACCAAACAATTTGCTTTTAGCTTCAGGGCAATTGCATTGATATTGGAACGGACCCACGTATAGGAGAAGAGCGGAAAGAGGGCAGATCGCTCATTAATTAAGTATTCACCTTAGGTTTCGCTTTGAAGCAAGGAATGCATTTGTGAATTACAGAGGAAACGTCATGAACTCCATTTATAATCCAATACCATTCCCTTAAGAAGCAAAGCAGAGTGCGTGTACCAACGTGCAGGTTACGATAATGAAATTCACGTATAATTAAAGAAGTTACATAATGTTTGGAAGGCAAAATAACAGGATGCTTCTTGTCCTCAGAAAGCAAAGATTGCGCGAGCCTACCACCTACCCTGAGTAACCCATTGTCATCATGGAACGGGGCTAAGGCACGAAGACGACTAGATTTCGGAAGATCCTTTTTAGCAGAAAGCAAAAACAATTCAGAAGAAAAGGCTTCTTGCTGTGTTAGTTGCAAAACCTTAATGGTAGCGAGATTCAATTAACGATTGGTGAGGTGTGGTTTAGGAAGAAGAGTTTGGTCAACCACCAGATATTTCCATCTGAGAAGATAGGCAAAAATTCGAATTAATTTGTGAAAGGAAGAATAGCGGGACAACAAGGATGCGAAACGTTGGAAACAAGACACGAAGCAGAAGATTTAGATACTTTAGTGTCAGGCAAGTTGGAGTTTGTAACTGGAGGTTTAGAAGACCAACAAGAAGAGTCATCGATTAACCACGAGGGCCCATGCCAGTACAACTGAGATGCTAATAATTGAGAAGGTAAACATCCACGAGAAATGATGTCAGCGTAGTTATCAGCACTGGGCACATGCCACCATTGACATCCAGTGGAAAGGGTTTGAATTCTAGAAACTCTGTTAGCAACAAATGTTTGCCAGTGGATGGGGTTTTTCGCGATCTAAGAAAGAGGAATCATGGAATCGCTCCACAAATAGGTTTGCGTAAATTCGACCTTTAAGACTTTGTGCAATTTTTTGGCAAGTTCTGTGGCCATGAGTATAGCACACAGTTCAAGCCTAGGCAAACTAATAGTTTTAAGACGAGCAACTTTAGACTTAGAGCAAACGAGGTTTGAAAATGAAGATTCATTTAATGAATTGCGATAAACCAAATATGCACAGCAACCGTAAGCTTTTTCGGTACTGTCGGTGAACACATGAAGAAAGAAAGAAAGATGTGTTAGCAGGAGCATTAATTAAATTTCTTGGAATTTCAATAAGAGAAAGATCAAGTAAACTGCTACGAAAAGAGAGCCATCTATTAAGAAAAGAAAGGGTACAGTTTGGTCCCATTCACATTTGAGCGACCATATCACTTGCATGAAAAGCTTGGCTATAACAATAACCGGAGCAAGGAATTGAGGCGGATCAAAACTTTTGCAATTTCAGAGAGAAATTGTCTTTTTGTGTTGGGGAGCTCTTCGGAAAGCGAGACTTTGTAGAAGAGAGTATCAGTGCGAGTGCACCAGTGAACTCCAAGGGTTTTTATGGATTCAGAATCTCCGCAGATTTTGACGGAAGAGGGGTCTACATCTTCTATGGGAAACTGGGCAAGAAACTCATGGGAGTTGGAATCCTCAATTCTCTTACAATGCCTGAAGTTCCAGTGACACGAAAGGAGCTTCCTCAAGTGTTGGGAATGACTGGAGATAATCATCTACATAAAAAAGATGTAGATAGGGCTTCAGAAGCTTTAGAATCAAATAAATGTGCACCTTGAGAGGCTAACAGATGTAGGGATCGGATAGCAAGGAAAGCGGAAGGTTTTAAGCCATAAGTGACTGTGTTAAAGCGAAATATTTCAATGGGCTTGCTGATTTCATCGCGCCACAAAATTCTTTGGAGATCTTGTTGTTCAGGCTGAATTAAAACCTGACGGTACATCTGTTTGATGTCCGCTATAACAGCTATGGGAAATAATCGAAAATTTGAGAGTATAGCAGATAAATCTGACTGAATAGCAGGACCAGAGTAAAGAGTATCGTTAGGACTGTTGCCATTAACGTCAGGTGATGAACCATTGAAAACAACTCGGATTTTATTCTTTACAAGAGGGTTTTTCCACACGGGATGATGATTTAAGAAAACCGTTTCAATTGGGGGGTGCTATTCGTCATCAGATTTGCTGACAACTTCCATACGATCTAAGCTTTCATACTCGTCCATGAAATCAGTGGACTTTTGTTTAACGAGAGGTTCTTTCTTGAATTTGCTCTAGATAGCAAAGAGAGCTTTTCGAGCTTTAGGTTGAGAATTAATAAGTTTAGGGGGATTATGTAATCTTGGTATCTGAACAATGAACCGGCCTTCAGGAGAACGAGTGGTAGTGTTCAAGAAGAGTTGCTCACAGAATTCGTTTTCTGAAGGGGAGAATCAACGCTTTCCAGCCTCCAGAACTGTTCCAAATCAGTATTAGCGAAATAACATTGAGATACGGGTTGGGGAGAATAATGAGGGAATTGGCCAGTAACGATCCATCCAAAATTAGTGTCTCTGGCAACTACGTTTGAAGATAACTTACGAACCTGTTTACGAAGGCAATTCCAGAAAACACTGGCACTAAAGTGTATGTCAATGGGGCTTTGTACATTGAACAGAGGATCGGCTAACCTTAAATGCGAGAGAATGTTTAAACCTGAAATATCAACAGAGTGACATGGAGTGTCTTCTCCTATGCTGTTGAGAATGAGACAATTCAGTTTGAGAAAGTTATTTCTGTGACAAGTGTCTCTTATGGTTAACATTGAAAAGTGTAAAGCTTGCGACTTTAAGCTATTAATGCCTGATACATTGATAGAAGTAGGGTTCACAGGTAGGCCTAATTTTCTAATCAAGGAATTGGACACAAAATCATGAGTTGCCGCTGAATCAAGTAGACCGCGTGCACTGACCCAGTTGCCGAATTTTTCCTGGACTTCAATCTGGACAGTGGACAATAGTACTTGAGCACTGCGCAAGGATTCATCGTTCTGAATGAAAGATGAAGCATTAGGAGTGCCAGCATTCTCATTCTTCAGAGAAGTAGATGCTGCTGATGTCCTCAATTGATCATGACGATGCAGTAAAATGTGGTGCGGTTTTTCACAGTGGTAACAAAGTCTTGAAGACTTACAATTAGAAGCAGAATGCTTGGGTGATAGGCAGTTAAAGCAATGTTTATTCTGGGAAACTAATTTTCTTCTGTCGTCGACTGACAGTTCTTTAAAAGATTTGCATAGATATAAAGCGTGGAAATCTTTGCAAAGTATGCACTTTAATGGTTCATTTAAACTTTTACTGGGTTCGCTCTGAGTGTTTAAAGCAAGAGAACTAGCAATACGGCGTTCACTAGACCTAGTTGGGTAACCAGTGGCGTTTGATTTGAGTTTAGACGAGCGGGACCCGTGTTTTTGGGTACTAGACTCTGCGTGTTCGGTTTTAGATTTAAGAGACAATGATTTAAATTCAGAACTCGGAGATGAGGGTTCACTTTGGTTAGCTAAAGCAGTTAAGAGCTGGCATCTAGCATTTATGAAAGTAACTAAATGTTCGTACGAGTAATCGTCATCTTTGGAATGTTCCATTTCCCAAGCCTTGAGGGTAGCAACATCGACTTTAGAACAACTAAATGTATTAGGAAAGTGTCCCAGTGTTCAGTGGGTTGATCTAATTGGGATAGAGCTTTAACGTGAAGTTGTGTTGTATCAATGAGGGTACGCAGACTAGTGACGTCATTGTGCTGTGATGCAGGCAAATTGAATAGAGCCTTCATGTGGCGTTGAATACGTAGCCGTAAATTAGCGTTTCTTTCTTTCAGCAGGTTAAAGGTAATGGGGTACTTTTCAGCACTTAATGGGAGCGCCTCAACTAACTGTAGGGCTTGACCGCGGAGAATAGATCGCACATAATGAAATTTTTAAATGACTTGAATGTCTTCATTGTCATGAACAAGAGAGCAAAATAGTTCATAGAAAAAATCCCAAGTAGTTTTGTCTCCAGAGAAGTGGGGTAAATTAATCTTAGGTAGAATTGGTTTGGGCTTGTGAGGACCATCAGGAGAAGAGGTTTGTTGTTCGTGAAGGGAACCCAGAACAGAACCGACTTTTTTCTGTTCTTATTCGAGTTGGCGTATTAATTTAAAGGCAGAGCCTATGCCTTCGTAGTATTGATTTTCTACTTCTACTCGATCATCGGTTTGATTGAGCATGCAAGTTATGATTTCAGTTTGAATGTTGCAATAATTCTCATAAGAACGTTCATAATCTTTTACGCGATGTTTTAACAAATCTAATTGAGCTTCTGAAGGATCTAGTTCCTTGATGTATTTTCTAAATCTGGTAATTTGTCCTTTATAAGATGCTCGTTTAGAAGTAAGTTTTTCATCCTTGCCGTCCTTATCTTTTTCTGTGGATGGCATGGTGAAATAGGTAAATTGAAGTATAACTTACGCAACTGAAGAACCTTGGAAAAGCTGTCAGACTGGCAGCAGCAAACAAGTTGAAAGGGAGAAATGCACCAAAGGAGAGAGAAGCAACATCTTTCCACCTCACCAGCTTTGCACTGTGAAGTTATAGCTGAAAAATTCAAAGTAAATATTAATGATTTGCAAAATATTGACAAATGGACTCACCCGGGTTTCAGCACCAAAGTTTGGGTAGGTTTTTGCTAGGAATTAACCTTACCCACAAGGGAAGATGAAGAGAGAATTTAAGGGAAGTGGGTTTCGGACTAAGGAACAAGTGTGGATAATAGGACGATAGTCCAACACCATACAAAGACAATGTTCAGAGACGAGTATCACCGCAAAGCCCGTGAAACACCTAAAGTGGGTATGGACCTGGCCGTAGTTAACAGGAAATGCGGCTAGAGCTTGGGCAATTTGTCGGCGAGATTGGATAGTACCTTCCCTTCGAAGCCAAGATTCGACTACTCTGTAGAAGGGTGGTGGTCTGGCAAAGAAAGAAATGATGAGTTTACTATGTATCCTTTCAAATGAGTTTGTTTTTAAACAAATATTTTGAAGAATACAAATAATTTGAATTAGCCGTGATGTTTTAGTTCTTGAAAGTTTAGAATTTCTAAGGAACGAACGAATGTCTCCAGGAAGAGTAGCAATGAGGCAATTATACCCTTGGAAATAATTTTGGTAAGAGCACCAATAGTTGCATTTAAGAATGGTTAAGCTTTTACCCAGCATGCGCCGACTAAAAGTTTAGACAATGAGAAAAACTTAAATTTGGAAAACCAACCATAAGTTACCGTGTATTCCAAGGAATACACCAAGCTGGGAGGAGCAAAAACCAACAGTGAACAGGAAAACAATGTTACAAATGTATAGGTAGGGGGGGCAATTAAAGACAGTGGTCTTGTATTATGCCCATTAGTGGTCTAGATCTTGGCTACCCTAACTCTCCCATCCCTTCCCGGGTAACACTCGGCCACTCTACCGGAGATCCAGACCAAGGGAGGGGAAGCATCCCTGAACAGGACAAGGTCCCCCACTTTGATGTCGGGATTAGAAAGAAACAACTTCTGTCTCCGTTGCAAGGAAGTTAAGTATTCCAAATTTCACCTCTTCCAGAAAGAATTACGGAGGGCTTCAAGTTTACGCCAAACAATAGGTAAATTAGAATCTCTGTAAGAGTTGGGAAGGGGAGGAGGGACAGAAAGAGAAGTGCCTATAAGGAAGTGACCAGTTGTGAGTGGAAGCAGGTCATCAGAGTAATTGGAAAGCGGAGTTTAAGGGCGAGGATTAACAACACCTTCAATCAGAATAGACAGCGAATTAAATTCTTCATAAGTCAGAATGCGACTACCTAAAACCTTTCATAGAAGACGTTTAGTAAGCTTTACGCAAGATTCCCACCTACCACCGTGATGAGGGGCGTAGGGAGGTATAAACCGCCATTTGAAACCCTTTGAGTAGGAAAAATTTGAAATCTGTTCCATGGCAGGAGAAGATGTAAGAGCTTTCTTCCACAAGGAAGCTGCGCCTTAGAAAGTGGAGGCGTTATCGGAGAACATCTCAGAGGGAACGCCACGCCTAGCAGCAAAGCGAGAGACGGCTGACAGAAAATAACAAAATGCTCGTACGAGTAATCGTCATCTTTGGAAAGTTCCATTTCCCAAGCCTTGAGGGTAGCAACATCGACTTTAGAAACAACTAAATGTATTAGGAAAGTGTCCCAGTGTTCAGTGGGTTGATCTAATTGGGATAGAGCTTTAACGTGGAGTTGTGTTGTATCAATGAGGGCACGCAGACTAGTGACGTCATTGTGCTGTGACGCAGGCAAATTGAATAGAGCCTTCATGTGGCGTTGAATACGTAGCCGTAAATTACCGTATATTTCTTTCAACAGGTTAAAGAAGTGGGGTACTTTTCAGCACTTAATGGGAGCGCCTCAACTAACTGTAGGGCTTGACCGCGGAGAATAGATCGCAAATAATGAAATTTTTAAATGACTTGAATGTCTTCATTGTCATGAACAAGAGAGCAAAATAGTTCATAGAAAGAATCCCATGTAGTTTCGTCTCCAGAGAAGTGGGGTAAATTAATCCTAGGTAGAATTGGTTTGGGCTTGTGAGTGCCCTCACGAGAAGAGGTTTGTTGTTCGTGTAGGGATCCCAGAGCAGAACCGTCTTTTTTCTGTTCTTCTTCGAGTTGGCGTATTATTTTAAAGGCAGAGCCTATGCCTTCGTAGTATTGATTTTCTACTTCTACTCGATCATCGGTTTGATTGAGCATGCAAGTTATGATTTCAGTTTGAATGTTGCAATAATTCTCATAAGAACGTTCATAATCTTTTACGCGATGTTTTAACAAATCTAATTGAGCTTCTGAAGGATCTAGTTCCTTGATGTATTTTCTAAATCTGGTAATTTGTCCTTTATAAGATGCTCGTTTAGAAGTAAGTTTTTCATCCTTGCCGTCCTTATCTTTTTCTGTGGATGGCATGGTGAAATAGGTAAATTGAAGTATAACTTACGCAACTGAAGAACCTTGGAAAAGCTGTCAGACTGGCAGCAGCAAACAAGTTGAAAGGGAGAAATGCACCAAAGGAGAGAGAAGCAACATCTTTCCACCTCACCAGCTTTGCACTGTGAAGTTATAGCTGAAAAATTCAAAGTAAATATTAATGATTTGCAAAATATTGACAAATGGACTCACCCGGGTTTCAGCACCAAAGTTTGGGTAGGTTTTTGCTAGGAATTAACCTTACCCACAAGGGAAGATGAAGAGAGAATTTAAGGGAAGTGGGTTTCGGACTAAGGAACAAGTGTGGATAATAGGACGATAGTCCAACACCATACAAAGACAATGTTCAGAGACGAGTATCACCGCAAAGCCCGTGAAACACCTAAAGTGGGTATGGACCTGGCCGTAGTTAACAGGAAATGCGGCTAGAGCTTGGGCAATTTGTCGGCGAGATTGGATAGTACCTTCCCTTCGAAGCCAAGATTCGACTACTCTGTAGAAGGGTGGTGGTCTGGCAAAGAAAGAAATGATGAGTTTACTATGTATCCTTTCAAATGAGTTTGTTTTTAAACAAATATTTTGAAGAATACAAATAATTTGAATTAGCCGTGATGTTTTAGTTCTTGAAAGTTTAGAATTTCTAAGGAACGAACGAATGTCTCCAGGAAGAGTAGCAATGAGGCAATTATACCCTTGGAAATAATTTTGGTAAGAGCACCAATAGTTGCATTTAAGAATGGTTAAGCTTTTACCCAGCATGCGCCGACTAAAAGTTTAGACAATGAGAAAAACTTAAATTTGGAAAACCAACCATAAGTTACCGTGTATTCCAAGGAATACACCAAGCTGGGAGGAGCAAAAACCAACAGTGAACAGGAAAACAATGTTACAAATGTATAGGTAGGGGGGCAATTAAAGACAGTGGTCTTGTAATATGCCCATTAGTGGTCTAGATCTTGGCTACCCTAACTCTCCCATCCCTTCCCGGGTAACACTCGGCCACTCTACCGGAGATCCTGACCAAGGGAGGGGAAGCATCCCTGAACAGGACAAGATCCCCCACTTTGATGTCGGGATTAGAAAGAAACAACTTCTGTCTCCGTTGCAAGGAAGTTAAGTATTCCAAATTTCACCTCTTCCAGAAAGAATTACGGAGGGCTTCAAGTTTACGCCAAACAATAGGTAAATTAGAATCTCTGTAAGAGTTGGGAAGGGGAGGAGGGACAGAAAGAGAAGTGCCTATAAGGAAGTGACCAGTTGTGAGTGGAAGCAGGTCATCAGAGTAATTGGAAAGCGGAGTTTAAGGGCGAGGATTAACAACACCTTCAATCAGAATAGACAGCGAATTAAATTCTTCATAAGTCAGAATGCGACTACCTAAAACCTTTCATAGAAGACGTTTAGTAAGCTTTACGCAAGATTCCCACCTACCACCGTGATGAGGGGCGTAGGGAGGTATAAACCGCCATTTGAAACCCTTTGAGTAGGAAAAATTTGAAATCTGTTCCATGGCAGGAGAAGATGTAAGAGCTTTCTTCCACAAGGAAGCTGCGCCTTAGAAAGTGGAGGCGTTATCGGAGAACATCTCAGAGGGAACGCCACGCCTAGCAGCAAAGCGAGAGACGGCTGACAGAAAATAACAAAATGCTCGTACGAGTAATCGTCATCTTTGGAAAGTTCCATTTCCCAAGCCTTGAGGGTAGCAACATCGACTTTAGAAACAACTAAATGTATTAGGAAAGTGTCCCAGTGTTCAGTGGGTTGATCTAATTGGGATAGAGCTTTAACGTGGAGTTGTGTTGTATCAATGAGGGCACGCAGACTAGTGACGTCATTGTGCTGTGACGCAGGCAAATTGAATAGAGCCTTCATGTGGCGTTGAATACGTAGCCGTAAATTACCGTATATTTCTTTCAACAGGTTAAAGAAATGGGGTACTTTTCAGCACTTAATGGGAGCGCCTCAACTAACTGTAGGGCTTGACCGCGGAGAATAGATCGCAAATAATGAAATTTTTAAATGACTTGAATGTCTTCATTGTCATGAACAAGAGAGCAAAATAGTTCATAGGAAGAATCCCATGTAGTTTCGTCTCCAGAGAAGTGGGGTAAATTAATCCTAGGTAGAATTGGTTTGGGCTTGTGAGTGCCCTCACGAGAAGAGGTTTGTTGTTCGTGTAGGGATCCCAGAGCAGAACCGTCTTTTTTCTGTTCTTCTTCGAGTTGGCGTATTATTTTAAAGGCAGAGCCTATGCCTTCGTAGTATTGATTTTCTACTTCTACTCGATCATCGGTTTGATTGAGCATGCAAGTTTCGATTTCAGTTTGAATGTTGCAATATTTCTCATAAGAACGTTCATAATCTTTTACGCGATGTTTTAACAAATCTAATTGAGCTTCTGAAGGCTCTAGTTCCTTGATGTATTTTCTAAATCTGGTAATTTTCCCTTTAAAAGATGCTCGTTTAGAAGTAAGTTTTTCCTCCTTGCCGTCCTTATCTTTATCTGTGGAAGGCATGGTGAAATAGGTAAATTGAAGTATAACTTACGCAACTGAGGAACCTTGGAAAAGCTGTCAGACTGGCAGCAGCAGACAAGTTGAAAGGGAGAAATGCACCATAGGAGACGGACGCAACCCCTTTCCACCTCACCAGCTTTGCACTGCGAAGTTATAGCTGAAAAAATCAAAGTAAATATTAATGATTTGCAAATATTGACAAATGGACTCTCCCGGGTTTCAGCACCGACGTTTGGGTACGTTTTTGCTAGGAATTAACCTTACCCACAAGGGAAGATGAAGAAAGAAGTTAAGGGAAGTGGGTTTCGGACTAAAGAACAAGTGTGGATAATAGGACGAGAGTCCAACACCATACAAAGACAATGCTCAGAGAGAGTATCACCGCAAAGCACGTGAAACACCTAAAGGGGGTATGGACCTGGCCGTAGCTAACGGGAAATGCGGCTAGAGCTTGGGCAATTTGTCGGCGAGATTGGATAGTACCTTCCCTTCCAAGCCAAGATTCGACTACTATGTGGAAGGGTGGTGGTCTGGCAAAGAAAGAAATGATGAGTTTACTATGTTTCCTTTCAAAGGAGTTTGTTTTTAAACAAATGTTTTGAAGAATACAAATAATTTGAATTAGCCGAGATGTTTTAATTCTTGGAAGTGTAGAATTTCTAAGGAGCGACCGAATGTCTCCAGGAAGAGTAGCAATGAGGCAATTATACCCTTGGAAATAATTTTGGTAAGAGCACCAATAGTTGCATTTAAGAATGGTTAAGCTTTTACCCAGCATGCACCGACTAAAAGTTTAGACAATGAGAAAAACTTAAATTTGGAAAACCAACCATAAGATGTAGAGAAAAACTCAACAAGCAGGAAGCTGGCGGAGCGAGCTATGCTTGCCTTACCGGCTAGTTAGAATAAGCTATAAAAGCTAAGGGAGGCTTTAATAAGTTTGTGACTAAGAGTTCTTGCTCAAATGCAACAAATAGTGGAACCGTTATTAATTTCATTTGTGATTTTTTTAATGTAAGCCTATAGGAAGAGTTAGGGAAGACAGGGTCCTACCTAGTCGTGAATCTAAGGAAAAGAATAACGTAAAAACTAATAAAGATTTATTAACAATGAATTAAACTTTGAAGAATTAACAACATTTAGATCACGATTGTGATTTATAAAAGTTTACAACATGTGAAAATCTGAAACCTAACGACATCAGGTTTATAATTAATAAACAACGTTAAATTGGGTACAAGTTTAAGATTTGTGGTAAGCACTAAAAATCTGAATAAGATTTTAAAGTTGTGCTTAAATTAGACAGTTTTAACGTTTGTAACAACAATTATAAAGTAATTCTAGCTTTGCAGAATTCGTGAGATACAATGTGAGTGCTTTAAGAATTTCCGTGTGGGAATCTTAAAAGTATGAACAAATATCAAGGATGAAATTTCAACAACAAAAAAGAGAGAAATTAAGTAGAAGTTTCTATAACTTCTTATATTGACGCAGAAATTACTATTATAATTTATACAAATAGGGCAGGTCACTTATTGTGAAACCTGAAGAGAAAAATTAAGAAGAAGTTTCTAGAACTTCTATCTTTAAACAGGATCCCGAGGAAAAATAGGGCAAGTTACCCTTTCGTGAAACCTGGATCAACAAGATTAATGAAAAGTTGAGTATGTAGAAAATAAGCAATTCCTGTACTAGCAGGAAAAGAACGTAGATTAATATGCAGTTTCTAAAAGCTGATATTTAAACAGAGTGAATAAGTTATAAATGGAGAATAGTTGGGAGGGCTCCTATGGTTTGGCGAGGCCTCATTGAAAAATACATAAATTTAAAGATTAACCTAATTTGTTCGTCAAGAGTGGTGAGGAAGAGGAAATAGGAACTTTGTGAAGAAAGTTCTTGGCCTTATTTATTTTCCTCGGACGAGCGCGGCGCGGATGAGAAGTTGAACGAGCATTGTTTTCACTATAGTCTATTGACGTGGTTGAAAAGTTCACTATTGTAGCACAGAAAGTTTATAGAAAGGAAAGTTATTGCGGTGGTGTAAAATAACTAGTTGCATTTTGGTTAGAGAGAGTCTATTGCGTTGAACAATTTGTAGGTTATAGTTGAATGCAGTGGACGAATTCCCACGAAGGAAGATAAATTAGGTGTTGATTAGCTGTTCATAAAGAAAATTCCTTGGTTAGAAAAAAAGTATTTCCATATGTGAGTGGAAAATACTAGAAGGTTGAGCTTGTGGATGAATTGTTTGGCATGGAAAATTCCAGAACAATCATAACTGTTGAATTGGGCAAAAAAAAGTCCAGCGGTGGAACGAGCTAAGTTTTCTACAGACAGTGAGTAATTTAACGATGTCCCACGTGGTGAGAAAATATCTCAGTTAATATGCAAAAGAAATGCTCCTTCATTTTAAGATTAGCTTGGATAGACAAATCCCAACATCGAAAATCCCGCGAAGATGGTTATTGCCCTACATTTCGCAATTTCACACAGTCTGTAAAATGATGGTTAAAAAGCAAGAAGCTATTTAAAAGCATTTAAAAAGAGTTGAAGAACGTTGAAGTAGTACTTAGCTCATTTCTGATGAACGGCGATTCTCTTGGTGACCGTTAGTTAAGACCTGGACATGGCGTCCGAGGTCTTGACGATTGAAGCACAGGTGAGGCCAGCTCAACGAAGCGCGGGGGGACCAGGGAAGGAAAAAGAGTGGGGGTAGGAGACAAAGGTATATACATAAGAATGAAAAACTTTACAAAAATTGAGTATCTTGATGAAATGGTCTTCAAAAGAGTTGATAGCAGGCGTCACTAGCGAAGCCTGGTGGATGGGCATGTAGACGAAGTCCTCTTGATCACAGAGATGATAGCTGGCGATAGCGACGAGATCTGGTGGCTAGACTGGCAAGGAAGTCCTCTTGTACATGGGAAAATTGAGGAATTTCAGAGATTCGCTGCTAAATGACGCTAGGTGGGTCATGGAAGATATATATCTAGAACAGACTTACAGGTAATATAAGCAAAGTGCATAAACAAAGAAAAACCAGGAGATCACTGTTGGTGTTTGCGTAAAAGGAAGTAATGAAATAAAGCAAAGAGCAGCAAAAGCTTACTCTGTCTTACCGTGTATTCCAAGGAATACACCATGCTGGGAGGGATAAACACCAACAGAGAACAGGAAAACAATGTTACAAATGTATAGGTAGGGGGGGCTATTAAAGACAGTGGTCTTGTAATATGCCCATTAGTGGTCTAGATCTTGGCTACCCTAACTCTCCCATCCCTTCCTGGGTAACACTCGGCCACTCTACCGGAGATCCAGACCAAGGGAGGGGAAGCATCCCTGACCAGGACAAGGTCCCCCACTTTGATGTCGGGATTAGAAAGAAACCACTTCTGTCTCCGTTGCAAGGAAGGTAAGTATTCCATATTCCACCTCTTCCAGAAAGAATTACGGAGGGCTTCAAGTTTACGCCAAACAATAGGTAAATTAGAATCTCTGTAAGAGTTGGGAAGGGGAGGAGGGACAGAAATAGAAGTGCCTATAAAGAAGTGACCAGGTGAGAGTGGATGCAGGTCATCAGGGTCATTGGAAAGCGGAGTTAAAGGGGAGAATTAACAACACCTTCAATCAGAATAGACAGCGAATTAAATTCTTCATAAGTCAGAATGCGACTAGCTAAAACCTTTCTTAGATGACGTTTAGTAAGCTTTACGCAAGATTCCCACATACCACCGTGATAAGGGGCGTAGGGAGGTATAAACCGCCATTTGAAACCCTTTGAGTAGGAAAAATTTGAAATCTGTTCCATGGCAGGAGAAGATGTAAGAGCTTTCTTCCACAAGGAAGCTGCGCCTTGGAAAGTGGAGGCGTTATCGGAGAACATCTCAGAGGGAACGCCACGCCTAGCAGCGAAGCGAAAGACGGCGGACAGAAAGTAAGAAGTGGAGGCATTCGTTACTAGTTCCAAATGGATCGCGCCAGTAACCATGCAAACAAAGAGAGAAACATAGAGCTTACCAAACCATTTGCGTTTAGCTACAGGGCAATTGCATTGATATTGGAACGGACCCACGTATAGGAGAAGAGCGGAAAGAGGGCAGATCACTCATTAATTGAGTATTGACTTTAGGTTTCGCTTTGAAGCATGGAATGCATTTGTGAATTACAGAGGAAACTTCATGAACTCCATTTATAATCCAATACTTTTCCCTTAAGAAGCAAAGCAGAGTGCGTGTACCAACGTGCAGGTTACGATAATGAAATTCACGTATAATTAAAGAAGTTACATGATGTTTGGAAGGCAAAGTAACAGGATGCTTCTTGTCCTCAAAAAGCGAAGATTGCGCGAGCATACCACCTACCCTGAGTAACCCATTGTCATCAAGGAACGGGGCTAAGGCACGAAGACGACTAGATTTTGGAAGATCCTTTTTAGCCGAAAGAAAAACAATTCAGAAGAAAATGCTTCTTGCTGTGTTAGTTGCAAAACCTTAATGGTAGCGAGATTCAATTCACGATTGGTAAGGTGTGGTTTAGGAAGAAGAGGTTGGTCAACCACCAGATATTTCCATCTGAGAAGATAGGCAAAAATTCGAATTAATTTGTGAAAGGAAGAATAGCGGGACAACAAGGATGCGAAACGTTGGAAACAAGACACGAAGCAGAAGATTTAGATACTTTAGCGTCAGGCAAGTTGGAGTTTGTAACTGGAGGTTTAGAAGACCAACAAGAAGAGTCATCGATTAACCACGAGGGCCCATGCCAGTACAACTGAGATGTTAATAATTAAGAAGGTAAACATCCACGAGAAATGATGTCAGCGGGGTTATCAGCACTGGGCACATGCCACCATTGACATCCAGTGGAAAGGGTTTGAATTCTAGAAACTCTGTTAGCAACAAAGGTTTGCCAGTGGATGGGGTTTTTCACGATCCAAGAAAGAGTAATCATGGAAACGCTCCGCAAATAGGTTTGCGTAAATTCGACCTTTAAGACTATGTGCAATTTTTTGGCACGGTCTCTGGCCATTAGTGCAGCACACAGTTCAAGCCTAGGCAAACTAATAGTTTTAAGAGGAGCAACTTTAAACTTAGAGAAAACGAGGTTTGAAAATGAAGATTCATTTAATGAATTGCGATAAACCAAATATGCACAGCAACCGTAAGCTTTTTCGGAACTGTCGGCGAACACGTGGAGAAAGATAGAAAGAAAGAAAGAAAGAAAGATGTGTTAGCAGGAGCATTAATTAAATTTCTTGGAATTTCAATAAGAGATAGATCAAGTAAATTGCTACGAAAAGGGAGCCATGTATTATGAAAAGAAAGGGGAACAGTTTCGTCCCATTCACATTTGAGCGACCATATCTCTTGCAGGAAGAGCTTGGCTATAACAATAACTGGAGCAAGGAATTGAAGCGGATCAAAACTTTTGCAATTTCAGAGAGAATTTTTCTTTTTGTGTTGGGGAGCTCTTCGGAAAGCGAGACTTTGTAGATGAGAGTATCAGTGCGAGTGCACTAGTGAACTCCAAGTGTTTTTATGGATTCAGAATCTCCGCAGATTTTGACGGAAGAGGGGTCTACAACTTCTATGGGAAACTGGGCAAGAAACTCATGGGAGTTGTAATTCCACTTATGAAGTGGGAATCCTCCATTTTTTAACAATGCCAGAAGTTCTAGTGACACGAAAGAAGCTTCCTCAAGTGTTGGGAAGGACTGGAGATAATCATCTACATAAAAAGATGTAGTCAGGGCTTCAGAAGCTTTAGAATCAAATAAATGACCACCTTGAGAGGCTAACAGATGTAGGGATCGGATAGCAAAGAAAGCAGAACGTTTTAAGCCATAAGTGACTGTCTTTAAGCGAAATATTTCAATGGGTTTGCTGATTTCATCGCGCCACAAAATTCATTGGAGATCTTGTTGTTCAGGCTGAATTAAAACCTGACGGTACATCTGTTTGATGTCCGCTATAACAGCTATGGGAAATAATCGAAAACTTAAGACTATAGCAGATAAATCTGACTGAATAGCGGGACCAGAGTAAAGAGTATCGTTAAGACTGTTGCCAGTAACGTCAGGTGATGAACCATTGAAAACGACTCAAATTTTATTCTTTACAAGAGGGGTTTCCCACACGGGATGATGATTTAAGAAAACCGTTTCAATTGGGGGGTGCAATTTGTCATCAGATTTGCTGACAACTTCCATATGATCTAAGCTTTCATACTCATCCATGAAATCAGTGGACTTTTGTTTAACGAGAGGTTCTTTCTTGAATTTGCTCTAGATAGCAAAGAGAGCTTTTCGAGCTTTAGGTTGAGAATTAATAAGTTTAGGGGGGTTATGTTATCTTGGCATCTGAACAATGAACCGGCCTTCAGGAGAACGAGTGGTAGTGTTCAAGAAGAGTTGCTCACAGAATTCGTTTTCTGAAGGGGAGAATCAACGCTTTCCAGCCTCCAGAACTGTTCCAAATCAGTATTAGCGAAATAACATTGAGATACGGGTTGGGGAGAATAATGAGGAAGTTGACCAGTTACGATCCATCCAAAATTAGTGTCTCTGCCAACCACGTTTGAAGATAACTTACGAACCTGTTTACGAAGGCAATTCCAGAAAACATTGGCACTAAAGAGTATGTCAATGGGGCTTTTTACATTGAACAGAGGATCGGCTAACCTTAAATGTGAGGGAATGTTTAAAACTGAAATATCAACAGAGTGACTTGGAGTGTCTTCTCCTATGCTGTTGAGAATGAGACAATTCAGTTTGAGAAAGTTATTTCTGTGACAAGTGTCTCTTATGGTTAACTTTGAAAACTGTAAAGCTTGCGACTTTAAGCTATTAATGCCTGATACATTGATAGAAGTAGGGTTTACAGGTAGGCCTAATTTTCTAATCATAGAATTGGACACAAAATCATGAGTTGCCGCTGAATCAAGAAGATCGCGTGCACTGACCCAAATGCCGAATTTGTCCTGGACATCAATCCGGACAGTGGACAATAGTACTTGAGCACTGCACAAGGATTTAGCGTTCTGAATGAAAGATGAAGCATTAGGAGTGCCAGTATTCTCATTCTTCAGAGAAGTAGATGCTGCTGATGACCTCAATTGATCATGACGATGCAGTAAAATGTGGTGCGATTTTTCACAGTGGTAACAAAGTCTTGAAGACTTACAATTAGAAACAGAGTGCTTGGGTGATAGGCAGTTAAAGCAATATTTATTCTGGGAAATTAATTTTCTTCTGTCGTCGACTGACAGTTCTTTAAAAGATTTGCATAGATATAAAGCGTGGAAATCTTTGCAAAGTATGCACTTTCATGGTTCATTTAAACTTTTACTGGGTTCGCTCTGAGTGTTTAAAGCAAGAGAACTAGCAATACGGCGTTCACTAGACCTAGTTGGGTAACCAGTGGCGTTTGATTTGAGTTTAGAAGAGCTGGACCCGTGTTTTTGGGTACTAGACGCTACGTGCTCGGTCTTAGATTTAAGAGACAATGATTTAAATTCAGAACTCGGAGATGAGGGTTCACTTTGGTTAGCTAAAGCAGTTAAGAGCTGGCATCTAGCATTTATAAAAGTAACTAAATGCTCGTACGAGTAATCGTCATCTTTGGAAAGTTCCATTTCCCAAGCCTTGAGGGTAGCAACATCGACTTTAGAAACAACTAAATGTATTAGGAAAGTGTCCCAGTGTTCAGTGGGTTGATCTAATTGGGATAGAGCTTTAACGTGAAGCTGTGTTGTATCAATGAGTGTACGCAGACTAGTGACGTCATTGTGCTGTGACGCAGACAAATTGAATAGAGCCTTCATGTGGCGTTGAATACGTAGCCGTAAATTACCGTATCTTTCTTTCAGCAGGTTAAAGGTAATGGGGTACTTTTCAGCACTTAATGGGAGCGCCTCAACTAACTGTAGGGCTTGACCGCGGAGAATAGATCGCACATAATGAAATTTTTAAATGACTTGAATGTCTTCATTGTCATGAACAAGAGAGCAAAATAGTTCATAGGAATAAACCCAAGTAGTTTTGTCTCCAGAGAAGTGGGGTAAATTAATCTTAGGTAGAATTGGTTTGGGCTTGTGAGGGCCATCAGGAGAAGAGGTTTGTTGTTCGTGAAGGGAACCCAGAACAGAACCGACTTTTTTCTGTTCTTATTCGAGTTGGCGTATTAATTTAAAGGCAGAGCCTATGCCTTCGTAGTATTGATTTTCTACTTCTACTCGATCATCGGTTTGATTGAGCATATAAGTTTCGATTTCAGTTTGAATGTTGCAATAATTCTCATAAGAACGTTCAGAATCTTTTACGCGATGTTTTAACAAATCTAATTGAGCTTCTGAAGGATCTAGTTCCTTGATGTATTTTCTAAATCTGGTAATTTGCCCTTTATAAGATGCTCGTTTAGAAGTAAGTTTTTCATCCTTGCCGTCCTTATCTTTATCTGTGGATGGCATGGTGAAATAGGTAAATTGAAGTATAACTTACGCAACTGAAGAACCTTTTAAATGTAAGCCTATAGGAACAGTTAGGGAAGACAGGGTCCTACCTAGTCGTGAATCTAGGGAAAAGAATAACGAAAAAACTAATAAAGATTTATTAACAATGAATTAAACTTTGAAGAATTAACAACATTTAGATCACGATTGTGATTTATAAAAGTTTACAACATGTGAAAATCTGAAACCTAACGATAACAGGTCTATAATTAATAAACAACGTTAAATTGGGTACTAGTTTAAGATTTGTGGTAAGCACTAAATATCTGAATAAGATTTTAAAAGTTGTGCTTAAATTAGACAGTTTTAACGTTTGTAACAACAATTATAAAGTAATTCTAGCTTTGCAGAATTAGTGGGATACAATGTGAGTGCTTTATGAATTTCCGTGTGGGAATCTTAAAAGTATGAACAAATATCCAAGATGAAATTTCAACAACAAAAAAGAGAGACATTAAGTAGAAGTTTCTATAACATCTTATAATGACGCAGAAATTACTATTATAATTTATACAAATAGGGCAGGTCACTTATTGTGAAACCTGAAGAGAATAATTAAGAAGAAGTTTCTATAACTTCTATCTTTAAACAGGATCACGAGGAAAAATAGGGCAAGTTACCTTTTCGTGAAACCTGGATCAACAAGATTAATGAAAAGTTGAGTTTGTAGAACATGAGCAATTCCTGTACTAGCAGGAAAAGAACATAGATTAATATGCATTTCTTACTGCTGATATTTAAACAGAGTGAATAAGTTATAACTGGAGAAAAGTTGGGAGGTCGCCTATGGTTTGGCGAGGCCTCATTGAAAAATACATAAATTTAAAGATTAACCTAATTTGTTAGTAAAGAGTGGTGAGGAAGAGGAAATAGGAACTTTGTGAAGAAAGTTCTTGGCCTTATTTATTTTCCTCGGACGAGCGCGGCGCGGATGAGAAGTTGAACGAGCACTGTTTTCGCTATTGTCTATTGACGTGGTTGAAAAGTTCACTATTGTAGCACAGAAAGTTTACAAAAAGGAAATTTATTGCGGTGGTGCAAAATAACTAGTTGCATTTTGATTAGAGAGAGTCTATTGCGTTGAAAAATTTGTAGGTTATAGTTGAATGTAGTGGACGAATTCCCACGAAGGAAGATAAATTAGGTGTTGATTAGCTGTTCATAAAGAAAATTCCTTGGTTAGAAAAAGTATTTCCATATGTGAGTGGAAAATACTAGAAGGTTGAGCTTGTGGATGAATTGTTTGGCATGGAAAATTCCAGAACAATCATAACTGTTGAATTGGGCAAAAAAAAGTCCAGCGGTGGAACGAGCTAATTTTTCTACAGACAGTGGGTAATTTAACGATGTCCCACGTTGTGAGAAAATATCTCAGTTAATATGCATAAGAAATGCTGCTTCATTTTAAGATTAGCTTAGATAGACAAAGCCCAACATTGAAAATCCCGCGAAGATGGTTATTGCCCCACATTTCGCAATTTCACACTGTCTGTAAAATGATGGTTAAAAGCAAGTAGCAATTTAGAAGCAATTAAAATGAGTTGAAGAACGTTGAAGTAGTACTTAGCTCATTTCTGATGAACGGCGATTCTCTTGGTGACCGTTAGTTAAGATCTGGACATGGCGTCCGATTTAAAAGTTTGTCACTCGAGTAGAGGAGACGAGCTCTAGGTAAGCTCCAACTGGAGGTCTTGACGACTGAAGCACAAGTGAGGCCAGCTCAACGAAGCGTGGAGGGACCAGGAAAGGAAAAAGAGTGGGGGTAGGAGACAAAGGAATATACATAAGAATGAAAAACTTTACAAAAATTAAGTATCTTGATGAAATGGTCTTCAAAGAGTTGATAGCAGGCGTCACTAGCGAAGCCTGGTGGATGGCCTTGTAGACGAAGTCCTCTTGATCACAGAGATGATAGCTGTTGATAGCGACGAGGTCTGGTGGCCAGATTGGTAAGGAAGTCATCTTGTACATGGAAAAATTGAGGAACTTCAGAGATTCGCTGCTAGATGACGCTAGGTGGGTCATGGAACAGACTCACAGGTAATATAAGCAAAGTGCATAAACAAAGAAAAACCAGGAGATCACTGTTGGTGTTTGCGTAAAAGGAAGTAATGAAATAAAGCAAAGAGCAGCAAAAGCTTACTCTGTCTTACCATGTATTCCAAGGAATACACCAAGCTGGGAGGGGCAAAAACCAACAGTGAACAGGAAAACAATGTTACAAATGTATAGGTAGGGGGGCAATTAAAGACAGTGGTCTTGTAATATGCCCATTAGTGGTCTAGAACTTGGCTACCCTAACTCTCCCATCCCTTCCCGGGTAACACTCGGCCACTCTACCGGAGATCCAGACCAAGGGAGGGGAAGCATCCCTGACCAGGACAAGGTCCCCCACTTTGATGTCGGGATTAGAAAGAAACCACTTCTGTCTTCGTTGCAAGGAAGTTAAGTATTCCAAATTCCACCTCTTCCAGAAAGAATTACGGAGGGCTTCAAGTTTACGCCAAACAATAGGTAAATTAGAATCTCTGTAAGAGCTGGGAAGCGGAGGAGGGACAGAAAGAGAAGTGCCTATAAGGAAGTGACCAGGTGTGAGTGGAAGCAGGTCATCAGAGTAATTGGAAAGCGGAGTTTAAGGGCGAGATTTAACAACACCTTCAATCAGAATAGACAGCGAATTAAATTCTTCATAAGTCAGAATGCGACTACCTAAAACCTTTCTTAGATGACGTTTAGTAAGCTTTACGCAAGATTCCCACCTACCACCGTGATGAGGGGCGTAGGGAGGTATAAACCGCCATTTGAAACCCTTTGAGTAGGAAAAATTTGAAATCTGTTCCATGGCAGGAGAAGATGTAAGAGCTTTCTTCCACAAGGAAGCTGCGCCTTAGAAAGTGGAGGCGTTATCGGAGAACATCTCAGAGGGAACGCCACACCTAGTAGCGAAGCGAGAGACGGCTGACAGAAAGTAAGAAGTGGAGGCATTCGTTACTAGTTCCAAATTGATCGCGCCAGTAACCATGCAAACAAAGAGAGAAACATAGAGCTTACCAAACAATTTGCGTTTAGCTTCAGGGCAATTGCATTGATATTGGAACGGACCCACGTATAGGAGAAGAGCGGAAAGAGGGCAGATCACTCATTAATTGAGTATTGACTTTAGGTTTCGCTTTGAAACATGGAATGCATTTGTGAATTACAGAGGAAACTTCATGAACTCCATTAATAATCCAATACTTTTCCCTTACGAAGCAAAGCAGAGTGCGTGTACCAACGTGCAGGTTACGATAATGAAATTCACGTATAATTAAAGAAGTTACATGATGTTTGGAAGGCAAAGTAACAGGATGCTTCTTGTCCTCAAAAAGCGAAGATTGCGCGAGCATACCACCTACCCTGAGTAACCCATTGTCATCAAGGAACGGGGCTAAGGCACGAAGACGACTAGATTTTGGAAGATCCTTTTTAGCCGAAAGAAAAACAATTCAGAAGAAAATGCTTCTTGCTGTGTTAGTTGCAAAACCTTAATGGTAGCGAGATTCAATTCACGATTGGTAAGGTGTGGTTTAGGAAGAAGAGGTTGGTCAACCACCAGATATTTCCATCTGAGAAGATAGGCAAAAATTCGAATTAATTTGTGAAAGGAAGAATAGCGGGACAACAAGGATGCGAAACGTTGGAAACAAGACACGAAGCATAAGATTTAGATACTTTAGCGTCAGGCAAGTTGGAGTTTGTAACTGGAGGTTTAGAAGACCAACAAGAAGAGTCATCGATTAACCACGAGGGCCCATGCCAGTACAACTGAGATGTTAATAATTAAGAAGGTAAACATCCACGAGAAATGATGTCAGCGGGGTTATCAGCACTGGGCACATGCCACCATTGACATCCAGTGGAAAGGGTTTGAATTCTAGAAACTCTGTTAGCAACAAAGGTTTGCCAGTGGATGGGGTTTTTCACGATCCAAGAAAGAGTAATCATGGAAACGCTCCGCAAATAGGTTTGCGTAAATTCGACCTTTAAGACTATGTGCAATGTTTTGGCAAGTTCTCTGGCCATTAGCGCAGCACACAGTTCAAGCCTAGGCAAACTAATAGTTTTAAGAGGAGCAACTTTAAACTTAGAGCAAACGAGGTTTGAAAATGAAGATTCATTTAATGAATTGCGATAAACCAAATATGCACAGCAACCGTAAGCTTTTTCGGAACTGTCGGCGAACACGTGGAGAAAGAAAGAAAGAAAGAAAGAAAGAAAGATGTGTTGGCAGGAGCATTAATTAAATTTCTTGGAATTTCAATAAGAGATATATCAAGTAAAATGCTACGAAAAGAGAGCCATCTATTATGAAAAGAAAGGGGAACAGTTTCGTCCCATTCACATTTGAGCGACCATATCGCTTGCAGGAAAAGCTTGGCTATAACAATAACTGGAGCAAGGAATTGAAGCGGATCAAAACTTTTGCAATTTCAGAGAGAATTTGTCTTTTTGTGTTGGGGAGCTCTTCGGAAAGCGAGACTTTGTAGATGAGAGTATCAGTGCGAGTGCACCAGTGAACTCCAAGTGTGTTTATGGATTCAGAATCTCCGCAGATTTTGACGGAAGAGGGGTCTACAACTTCTTTGGGAAACTGGGCAAGAAACTCATGGGAGTTGTAATTCCACTTATGAAGTGGGAATCCTCCATTTTTTTAAAATGCCTGAAGTTCTAGTGACACGAAAGAAGCTTCCTCAAGTGTTGGGAAGGACTGGAGTTAATCATCTACATAAAAAGATGTAGTTAGGGCTTCAGAAGCTTTAGAATCAAATAAATGACCACCTTGAGAGGCTAACAGATGTAGGGATCGGATAGCAAAGAAAGCAGAACGTTTTAAGCCATAAGTGACTGTCTTTAAGCGAAATATTTCAATGGGCTTGCTGATTTCATCGCGCAACAAAATTCTTTGGAGATCTTGTTGTTCAGGCTGAATTAAAACCTGACGGTACATCTGTTTGATGTCCGCTATAACAGCTATGGGAAATAATCGAAAATTTGAGAGTATAGCAGATAAATCTGTCTGAATAGCGGGACCAGAGTAAAGAGTATCGTTAAGACTGTTGCCATTAACGTCAGGCGATGAACCATTGAAAACGACTCAAATTTTATTCTTTACAAGAGGGTTTTTCCACACGGGATGATGATTTAAGAAAACCGTTTCAATTGGGGGGGGGGGTGCAATTCGTCATCAGATTTGCTGACAACTTCCATATGATCTAAGCTTTCATACTCATCCATGAAATCAGTGGACTTTTGTTTAACGAGAGGTTGTTTCTTGAATTTGCTCTAGATAGCAAAGAGAGCTTTTCGAGCTTTAGGTTGAGAATTAATAAGTTTAGGGGGATTATGTAATCTTGGCATCTGAACAATGAACTGGCCTTCAGGAGAACGAGTGGTATTGTTCAAGAAGAGTTGCTCACAGAATTCGTTTTCTGAAGGGGAGAATCAACGCTTTCCAGCCTCCAGAACTGTTCCAAGTCAGTATTAGCGAAATAACATTGAGATACGGGTTGGGGAGAATAATGAGGAAGTTGACCAGTAACGATCCATCCAAAATTAGTGTCTCTGCCAACCACGTTTGAAGATAACTTACGAACCTGTTTACGAAGGAAATTCCAGAAAACATTGGCACTAAAGAGTATGTCAATGGGGCTTTTTACATTGAACAGAGGATCGGCTAACCTTAAATGTGAGGGAATGTTTAAAACTGAAATATCAACGAGTGACTTGGAGTGTCTTCTCCTATGCTGTTGAGAATGAGACAATTCAGTTTGAGAAAGTTATTTCTGTGACAAGTGTCTCTTAAAGTTAACTTTGAAAACTGTAAAGCTTGCGACTTTAAGCTATTAATGCCTGATACATTGATAGAAGTAGGGTTTACAGGTAGGCCTAATTTACTAATCATAGAATTGGACACAAAATCATGAGTTCCGCTGAATCAAGAAGATCGCGTGCACTTACCCAGTTGCCGAATTTGTCCTGGACTTCAATCCGGACAGTGGACGATAGTACTTGAGCACTGCACAAGGATTTAGCGTTCTGAATGAAAGATGAAGCATTAGGAGTGCCAGTATTCTCATTCTTCAGAGAAGTAGATGCTGCTGATGACCTCAATTGATCATGACGATGCAGTAAAATGTGGTGCGATTTTTCACAGTGGTAACAAAGTCTTGAAGACTTACAATTAGAAACAGAGTGCTTGGGTGATAGGCAGTTAAAGCAATATTTATTCTGGGAAATTAATTTTCTTCTGTCGTCGACTGACAGTTCTTTAAAAGATTTGCATAGATATAAAGCGTGGAAATCTTTGCAAAGTATGCACTTTCATGGTTCATTTAAACTTTTACTGGGTTCGCTCTGAGTGTTTAAAGCAAGAGAACTAGCAATACGGCGTTCACTAGACCTAGTTGGGTAACCAGTGGCGTTTGATTTGAGTTTAGACGAGCTGGACCCGTGTTTTTTGGGTACTAGACGCTACGTGTACGGTTTTAGATTTAAGAGACAATGATTTAAATTCAGAACTCGGAGATGAGGGTTCACTTTGGTTAGCTAAAGCAGTTAGAGCTGGCATCTAGCATTTATGAAAGTAACTAAATGCTCGTACGAGTAATCGTCATCTTTGGAAAGTTCCATTTCCCAAGCCTTGAGGGTAGCAACATCGACTTTAGAAACAACTAAATGTATTAGGAAAGTGTCCCAGTGTTCAGTGGATTGATCTAATTAGGATAGAGCTTTAACGTGAAGTTGTGTTGTATCAATGAGGGTACGCAGACTAGTGACGTCATTGTGCTGTGACGCAGGCAAATTGAATAGAGCCTTCATGTGGCGTTGAATACGTAGCCGTAAATTACCGTATCTTTCTTTCAGCAGGTTAAAGGTAATGGGGTACTTTTCAGCACTTAATGGGAGCGCCTCAACTAACTGTAGGGCTTGACCGCGGAGAATAGATCGCACATAATGAAATTTTTAAATGATTTGAATGTCTTCATTGTCTTGAACAAGAGAGCAAAATAGTTCATAGAAAGAATCCCATGTAGTTTTGTCTCCAGAGAAGTGGGGTAAATTAATCTTAGGTAGAATTGGTTAGGACTTGTGAGTGCCATCAGGAGAAGAGGTTTGTTGTTCGTGAAGGGAACCCAGAACAGAACCGGCTTTTATCTGTTCTTATTCGAGTTGGCGTATTAATTTAAAGGCAGAGCCTATGCCTTCGTAGTATTGATTTTCTACTTCTACTCGATCATCGGTTTGATTGAGCATGCAAGTTTCGATTTCAGTTTGAATGTTGCAATAATTCTCATAAGAACGTTCATAATCTTTTACGCGATGTTTTAACAAATCTAATTGAGCTTGTGAAGGATCTAGTTCCTTTATGTATTTTCTAAATCTGGTAATTTGCCCTTTATAAGATGTTCGTTAAGAAGTAAGTTTTTCATCCTTGCCGTCCTTATCCTTATCTGTGGATGGCATGGTGAAATAGGTAAATTGAAGTATAACTTACGCAACTGAAGAACCTTGGAAAAGCTGTCAGACTGGCAGCAGCAAACAAGTTGAAAGGGAGAAATGCACCAAAGGAGAGAGAAGCAACATCTTTCCACCTCACCAGCTGTGCACTGTGAAGTTATAGCTGAAAATTTCAAAGTAAATACTAATGATTAGCAAAATATTGACAAATGGACTCTCCCGGGTTTCGGCACCAACGTTTGGGTAGGTTTTTGCTAGGAATTAACCTTACCCACAAGGGAAGATGAAGAGAGAATTTAAGGGAAGTGGGTTTCGGACTAAGGAACAAGTGTGGATAATAGGACGATAGTCCAACACCATACAAAGATAATGTTCAGAGACGAGTATCACCGCAAAGCCCGTGAAACACCTAAAGTGGGTATGGACCTGGCCGTAGTTAACAGGAAATGCGGCTGGAGATTGGGCAATTTGCCGGCGAGATTGGATAGTACCTTCCCTTCGAAGCCAAGATTCGACTACTCTGTGGAAGGGTGGTGGTCTGGCAAAGAAAGAAATGAAGAGTTTACTATGTATCCTTTCAAAGGAGTTTGTTTTTAAACAAATATTTTGAAGAATACAAATAATTTGAATTAGCCGTGATGTTTTAGTTCTTGAAAGTTTAGAATTTCTAAGGAGCGAACGAATGTCTCCAGGAAGAGTAGCAATGAGGCAATTATACCCTTGGAAATAATTTTGGTAAGAGCACCAATAGTTGCATTTAAGAATGGTTAAGCTTTTACCCAGCATGCAACGACTAAAATTTAGACAATGAGAAAAACTTAAATTTGGAAAACCAACCATAAGTTGTAGAGAAAAACTCAACAAGCAGGAAGCTGGCGGAGCGAGCTATGCTTGCCTTACTGGCTAGTTAGAATTAGCAATAAAAGCTAAGGGAGGCTTTAATAAGTTTGTGACTAAGAGTTCTTGCTAAAATGCAACAAATAGTGGAACCGTTATTAATTTGATTGGTGAGTTTTTTAAATGTAAGCCTATAGGACGAGTTAGGGAAGACAGGGTCCTACCTAGTCGTGAATCTAGGGAAAGGAATAACGTAAAAACTAATAAAGATTTATTAACAATGACTTAAACTTTGAAGAATTAACAACATTTAGATCACGATTGTGATTTATAAAAGTTTACAACATGTGAAAATCTGAAACCTAACGATAACAGGTTTATAATTAATAAACAACGTTAAATTGGGTACAAGTTTAAGATTTGGGGTAAGCACTAAATATCTGAATAAGATTTTAAAAGTTGTGCTTAAATTAGACAGTTTTAACGTTTGTAAAAACAATTATAAAGTAATTCTAGCTTTGCAGAATTAGTGGGATACAATGTGAGTGCTTTATGAATTTCCGTGTGGGAATCTTAAAAGTATGAACAAATATCAAAGATGAAATTTCAACAACAAAAAAGAGAGAAATTAAGTAGAAGTTTCTATAACTTCTTATATTGACGCAGAAATTACTATTATAATTTATACAAATAGGGCAGGTCTTTTATTGTGAAATCTGGAGAGAATAATTAAGAAGAAGTTTCTATAACTTCTATCTTTAAACAGGATCACGAGGAAAAATAGGGCAAGTTACCTTTTCGTGAAACCTGGATCAACAATATTAATGAAAGTTGTGTTTGTAGAACATGAGCAATTCCTGTACTAGCTGGAAAAGGGCATAGATTAATATGCAGTTTCTTACTGCTGATATTTAAACAGAGTGAATAAGTTATAACTGGAGAAAATTTGGGAGGGCGCCTATGGTTTGGCGAGGCCTCATTGAAAAATACATAAATTTAAAGTTTAACCTAATTTGTTAGTAAAGAGTGGTGAGGAAGTGGAAATAGGAACTTTGTGAAGAAAGTTCTTGGCCTTATTTATTTTCCTCGGACGAGCGCAGCGCGGATGAGAAGTTGAACGAGCACTGTTTTCGCTATTGTCTATTGACGTGGATGAAAAGTTCACTATTGTAGCACAGAAAGTTTACAGAAAGGAAAGTTATTGCGGTGGTGTAAAATAACTAGTTGCATTTTGGTTAGAGAGAGTCTATTGCGTTGAAAAATTTGAAGGTTATAGTTGAATGTAGTGGACGAATTCCCACGAAGGAAGATAAATTAGGTGTTGATTAGCTGTTCATAAAGAAAATTCCTTGGTTAGAAAAAGTATTTCCATATGTGAGTGGAAAATACAAGATGGTTGAACTTGTGGAAGAATTGTTGGGCATGGCAAATTCCAGAACAATCATAACTGTTGAATTGGGCAAAAAAAAGTCCAGCGGTGGAACGAGCTAATTTTTCTACAGACAGTGGGTAATTTAACGATGTCCCACGCAGTGAGAAAATATCTCAGTTAATATGCATAAGAATGCTGCTTCATTTTAAGATTAGCTTAGATAGACAAAGCCCAACATCGAAAATCCCGCGAAGATGGTCATTGCCCCACATTTCGCAATTTCACACTGTCTGTAAAATGATGGTTAAAAGCAAGTAGCTATTTAGAAGCAATTAAAATGAGTTGAAGAACGTTGAAGTAGTACTTAGCTCATTTCTGATGAACGGCGATTCTCTTGGTGACCGTTAGTTAAGATCTGGACATGGCGTCCGATTTAAAAGTTTGTCACTCGAGTAGAGGAGACGACCTCTAGGTAAGCTCCAACTGGTGGTCTTGAAGACTGAAGCACAAGTGACGCCAGCTCAACGAAGCGTGGAGGGACCAGGGAAGGAAAAAGAGTGGGGGTAGGAGACAAAGGAATATACATAAGAATGAAATACTTTACAAAAATTAAGTATCTTGATGAAATGGTCTTTAAAGAGTTGATAGCAGGCGTCACTAGCGAAGCCTGGTGGATGGCCTTGTAGACGAAGTCCTCTTGATCACAGAGATGATAGCTGGTGATAGCGACGAGGTCTGGTGGCTAGATTGGTAAGGAAGTCCTCTTGTACATGGAAAAATTGAGGAACTTCAGAGATTCGCTGCTAGATGACGCTAGGTGGGTCATGGAACAGACTCACAGGTAATATAAGCAAAGTGCATAAACAAAGAAAAACCAGGAGATCACTATTGGTGTTTGCGTAAAAGGAAGTAATGAAATAAAGCAAAGAGCAGCAAAAGCTTACTCTGTCTTACCGTGTATTCCAAGGAATACACCAAGCTGGGAGGGGTTACACCAACAGAGAAAAGGAAAACAATGTTACAAATGTATAGGTAGGGGGCAATTAAAGACAGTGGTCTTGTAATATGCCCATTAGTGGTCAAGATCTTGGCTACCCTAACTCTCCCATTCCTTCCCGTGTAACACTCGGCCAATCTACCGGAGATCCAGACCAAGGGAGGGGAAGCATCCCTGACCAGGACAAGGTCCCCCACTTTGATGTCGGGATAAGAAAGAAACCACTTCTGTCTCCGTTGCAAGGAAGTTAGGAATTCCAAATTCCACCTCTTCCAGAAAGAATTACGGAAGGCTTCAAGTTTACGCCAAACAATAGGTAAATTTGAATCTCTGTAAGAGTTGCGAAGGGGAGGAGGGACAGAAAGAGAAGTGCCTATAAGGAAGTGACCAGGTGTGAGTGGAAGCAGGTCATCAGAGTAACTGGAAAGCGGAGTTAAAGGGCGAGATTTAACAACACCTTCAATCAGAATAGACAGCGAATTAAATTCTTCATAAGTCAGAATGCGACTACCTAAAACCTTTCTTAGATGACGTTTAGTAAGCTTTACGCAAGATTCCCACATACCACCGTGATGAGGGGCGTAGGGAGGTATAAACCGCCATTTGAAACCCTTTGAGTAGGAAAAATTTGAAATCTGTTCCATGGCAGGAGAAGATGTAAGAGCTTTCTTCCACAAGGAAGCTGCGCCTTGGAAAGTGGAGGCGTTATCGGAGAACATCTCAGAGGGAACGCCACGCCTAGCAGCGAAGCGAAAGACGGCGGACAGAGAGTAAGAAGTGGAGGCATTCGTTACTAGTTCCAAATGGATCGCGCCAGTAACCATGCAAACAAAGAGAGAAACATAGAGCTTACCAAACCATTTGCGTTTAGCTACAGGGCAATTGCATTGAAATTGGAACGGACCCACGTATAGGAAAAGAGCGGAAAGAGGGCAGATCACTCATTAATTGTGTATTGACTTTAGGTTTCGCTTTGAAGCATGGAATGCATTTGTGAATTACAGAGGAAACTTCATGAACTCCATTTATAATCCAATACCATTCCCTTAAGAAGCAAAGCAGAGTGCGTGTACCAACGTGCAGGTTACGATAATGAAATTCACGTATAATTAAAGAAGTTACATGATGTTTGGAAGGCAAAGTAACAGGATGCTTCTTGTCCTCAGAAAGCGAAGATTGCGCGAGCATACCACCTACCCTGAGTAACCCATTGTCATCAAGGAACGGGGCTAAGGCACGAAGACGACTAGATTTTGGAAGATCCTTTTTAGCCGAAAGAAAAACAATTCAGAAGAAAATGCTTCTTGCTGTGTTAGTTGCAAAACCTTAATGGTAGCGAGATTCAATTCACGATTGGTAAGGTGTGGTTTAGGAAGAAGAGGTTGGTCAACCACCAGATATTTCCATCTGAGAAGATAGGCAAAAATTCGAATTAATTTGTGAAAGGAAGAATAGCGGGACAACAAGGATGCGAAACGTTGGAAACAAGACACGAAGCAGAAGATTTAGATACTTTAGCGTCAGGCAAGTTGGAGTTTGTAACTGGAGGTTTAGAAGACCAACAAGAAGAGTCATCGATTAACCACGAGGGCCCATGCCAGTACAACTGAGATGCTAATAATTAAGAAGGTAATCATCCACGAGAAATGATGTCAGCGGGGTTATCAGCACTGGGCACATGCCACCATTGACATGCAGTGGAAAGGGTTTGAATTCTAGAAACTCTGTTAGCAACAAAGGTTTGCCAATGGATGGGGTTTTTCACGATCCAAGAAAGAGTAATCATGGAATCGATCGCAAATAGGTTTGCGTAAATTCGACCTTTAAGACTATGTGCAATTTTTTGGCAAGTTCTCTGGCCATTAGCGCAGCACACAGTTCAAGCCTAGGCAAACTAATAGTTTTAAGAGGAGCAACTTTAAACTTAGAGAAAACTAGGTTTGAAAATGAAGATTCATTTAATGAATTGCGATAAACCAAATATGCACAGCAACCGTAAGCTTTTTCGGAACTGTCGGCGAACACGTGGAGAAAGATAGAAAGAAAGAAAGAAAGAAAGATGTGTTAGCAGGAGCATTAATTACATTTCTTGGAATTTCAATAAGAGATAGATCAAGTAAACTGCTACGAAAAGAGAGCCATGTATTATGAAAAGAAAGGGGAACAGTTTCGTCCCATTCACATTTGAGCGACCATATCTCTTGCAGGAAGAGCTTGGCTATAACAATAACTGGAGCAAGGAATTGAAGCGGATCAAAACTTTTGCAATTTCAGAGAGAATTTTTCTTTTTGTGTTGGGGAGCTCTTCGGAAAGCGAGACTTTGTAGATGAGAGTATCAGTGCGAGTGCACCAGTGAACTCCAAGTGTTTTTATGGATTCAGAATCTCCGCAGATTTTGACGGAAGAGGGGTCTACAACTTCTATGGGAAACTGGGCAAGAAACTCATGGGAGTTGTAATTCCACTTATGAAGTGGGAATCCTCCATTTTTTAACAATGCCAGAAGTTCTAGTGACACAAAAGAAGCTTCCTCAAGTGTTGGGAAGGACTGGAGATAATCATCTACATAAAAAGATGTAGTTAGGGCTTCAGAAGCTTTAGAATCAAATAAATGACCACCTTGAGAGGCTAACAGATGTAGGGATCGGATAGCAAAGAAAGCAGAACGTTTTAAGCCATAAGTGACTGTCTTTAAGCGAAATATTTCAATGGGTTTGCTGATTTCATCGCGCCACAAAATTCATTGGAGATCTTGTTGTTCAGGCTGAATTAAAACCTGACGGTACATCTGTTTGATGTCCGCTATAACAGCTATGGGAAATAATCGAAAATTTAAGACTATAGCAGATAAATCTGACTGAATAGCGGGACCAGAGTAAAGAGTATCGTTAAGACTGTTGCCATTAACGTCAGGTGATGAACCATTGAAAACGACTCAAATTTTATTCTTTACAAGAGGGGTTTCCCACACGGGATGATGATTTAAGAAAACCGTTTCAATAGGGGGGTGCAATTCGTCATCAGATTTGCAGACAACTTCCATATGATCTAAGCTTTCATACTCATCCATGAAATCAGTGGACTTTTGTTTAACGAGAGGTTCTTTCTTGAATTTGCTCTAGATAGCAAAGAGAGCTTTTCGAGCTTTAGGTTGAGAATTAATAAGTTTAGGGGGGTTATGTTATCTTGGCATCTGAACAATGAACCGGCCTTCAGGAGAACGAGTGGTATTGTTCAAGAAGAGTTGCTCACAGAATTCGTTTTCTGAAGGGGAGAATCAACGCTTTCCAGCCTCCAGAACTGTTCCAAATCAGTATTAGCGAAATAACATTGAGATACGGGTTGGGGAGAATAATGAGGAAGTTGACCAGTAACGATCCATCCAAAATTAGTGTCTCTGCCAACCACGTTTGAAGATAACTTACGAACCTGTTTACGAAGGCAATTCCAGAAAACATTGGCACTAAAGAGTATGTCAATGGGGCTTTTTACATTGAACAGAGGATCGGCTAACCTTAAATGTGAGGGAATGTTTAAAACTGAAATATCAACAGAGTGACTTGGAGTGTCTTCTCCTATGCTGTTGAGAATGAGACAATTCAGTTTGAGAAAGTTATTTCTGTGACAAGTGTCTCTTATGGTTAACTTTGAAAACAGTAAAGCTTGCGACTTTAAGCTATTAATGCCTGATACATTGATAGAAGTAGGGTTTACAGGTAGGCCTAATTTTCTAATCATAGAATTGGACACAAAATCATGAGTTGCCGCTGAATCAAGAAGATCGCGTGCACTGACCCAAATGCCGAATTTGTCCTGGACATCAATCCGGACAGTGGACAATAGTACTTGAGCACTGCACAAGGATTTAGCGTTCTGAATGAAAGATGAAGCATTAGGAGTGCCAGTATTCTCATTCTTCAGAGAAGTAGATGCTGCTGATGACCTCAATTGATCATGACGATGCAGTAAAATGTGGTGCGATTTTTCACAGTGGTAACAAAGTCTTGAAGACTTACAATTAGAAGCAGAATGCTTGGGTGGTAGGCAGTTAAAGCAATATTTATTCTGGGAAACTAATGTTCTTCTGTCGTCGACTGACAGTTCTTTAAAAGATTTGCATAGATATAAAGCGTGGAAATCTTTGCAAAGTATGCACTTTAATGGTTCATTTAAACTTTTACTGGGTTCGCTCTGAGTGTTTAAAGCAAGAGAACTAGCAATACGGCGTTCACTAGACCTAGTTGGGTAACCAGTGGCGTTTGATTTGAGTTTAGACGAGCTGGACCCGTGTTTTTGGGTACTAGACGCTACGTGTTCGGGCTTAGATTTAAGAGACAATGATTTAAATTCAGAACTCGGAGATGAGGGTTCACTTTGGTTAGCTAAAGCAGTTAAGAGCTGGCATCTAGCATTTATAAAAGTAACTAAATGCTCGTACGAGTAATCGTCATCTTTGGAAAGTTCCATTTCCCAAGCCTTGAGGGTAGCAACATCGACTTTAGAAACAACTAAATGTATTAGGAAAGTGTCCCAGTGTTCAGTGGGTTGATCTAATTGGGATAGAGCTTTAACGTGAAGCTGTGTTGTATCAATGAGGGTACGCAGACTAGTGACGTCATTGTGCTGTGACGCAGACAAATTGAATAGAGCCTTCATGTGGCGTTGAATACGTAGCCGTAAATTACCGTATCTTTCTTTCAGCAGGTTAAAGGTAATGGGGTACTTTTCAGCACTTAATGGGAGCGCCTCAACTAACTGTAGGGCTTGACCGCGGAGAATAGATAGCACATAATGAAATTTTTAAATGACTTGAATGTCTTCACTGTCATGAACAAGAGAGCAAAATAGTTCATAGAAATAAACCCAAGTAGTTTTGTCTCCAGAGAAGTGGGGTAAATTTATCATAGGTAGAATTGGTTTGGGCTTGTGAGGGCCATCAGGAGAAGAGGTTTGTTGTTCGTGAAGGGAACCCAGAACAGAACCGAATTTTTTCTGTTCTTATTCGAGTTGGCGTATTAATTTATAGGCAGAGCCTATGCCTTCGTAGTATTGATTTTCTACTTCTACTCGATCATCGGTTTGATTGAGCATATAAGTTTCGATTTCAGTTTGAATGTTGCAATAATTCTCATAAGAACGTTCAGAATCTTTTACGCGATGTTTTAACAAATCTAATTGAGCTTCTGAAGGATCTAGTTCCTTGATGTATTTTCTAAATCTGGTAATTTGCCCTTTATAAGATGCTCGTTTAGAAGTAAGTTTTTCATCCTTGCCGTCCTTATCTTTATCTGTGGATGGCATGGTGAAATAGGTAAATTGAAGTATAACTTACGCAACTGAAGAACCTTTAAATGTAAGCCTATAGGAAGAGTTAGGGAAGACAGGGTCCTACCTAGTCGTGAATCTAGGGAAAAGAATAACGTAAAAACTAATAAAGATTTATTAACAATGAATTAAACTTTGAAGAATTAACAACATTTAGATCACGATTGTGATTTATAAAAGTTTACAACATGTGAAAATCTGAAACCTAACGATAACAGGTTTATAATTAATAAACAACGTTAAATTGGGTACAAGTTTAAGATTAGGGGTAAGCACTAAATATCTGAATAAGATTTTAAAAGTTGTGCTTAAATTAGACAGTTTTAACGTTTGTAAAAACAATTATAAAGTAATTCTAGCTTTGCAGAATTAGTGGGATACAATGTGAGTGCTTTATGAATTTCCGTGTGGGAATCTTAAAAGTATGAACAAATATCAAAGATGAAATTTCAACAACAAAAAAGAGAGAAATTAAGTAGAAGTTTCTATAACTTCTTATATTGACGCAGAAATTACTATTATAATTTATACAAATAGGACAGGTCATTAATTGTGAAATCTGGAGAGAATAATTAAGAAGAAATTTCTATAACTTCTATCTTTAAACAGGATCACGAGGAAAAATAGGGCAAGTTACCTTTTCGTGAAACCTGGATCAACAATATTAATGAAAGTTGTGTTTGTAGAACATGAGCAATTCCTGTACTAGCAGGAAAAGGGCATAGATTAATATGCAGTTTCTTACTGCTGATATTTAAACAGAGTGAATAAGTTATAACTGGAGAAAATTTGGGAGGGCGCCTATGGTTTGGCGAGGCCTCATTGAAAAATACATAAATTTAAAGATTAACCTAATTTGTTAGTAAAGAGTGGTGAGGAAGTGGAAATAGGAACTTTGTGAAGAAAGTTCTTGGCCTTATTTATTTTCCTCGGACGAGCGCAGCGCGGATGAGAAATTGAACGAGCACTGTTTTCGCTATTGTCTATTGACGTGGATGAAAAGTTCACTATTGTAGCACAGAAAGTTTACAGAAAGGAAAGTTATTGCGGTGGTGTAAAATAACTAGTTGCATTTTGGTTAGAGAGAGTCTATTGCGTTGAAAAATTTGAAGGTTATAGTTGAATGTAGTGGACGAATTCCCACGAAGGAAGATAAATTAGGTGTTGATTAGCTGTTCATAAAGAAAATTCCTTGGTTAGAAAAAGTATTTCCATATGTGAGTGGAAAATACAAGAAGGTTGAGCTTGTGGATGAATTGTTGGGCATGGCAAATTCCAGAACAATCATAACTGTTGAATTTGGCAAAAAAAAAATAGTCCAGCGGTGGAACGAGCTAATTTTTCTACGGACAGTGGGTAATTTAACGATGTCCCACGCTGTGAGAAAATATCTCGGTTAATATGCATAAGAATGCTGCTTCATTTTAAGATTAGCTTAGATAGACAAAGCCCAACATCGAAAATCCCGCGAAGATGGTCATTGCCCCACATTTCGCAATTTCACACTGTCTGTAAAATGATGGTTAAAAGCAAGTAGCTATTTAGAAGCAATTAAAATGAGTTGAAGAACGTTGAAGTAGTACTTAGCTCATTTCTGATGAACGGCGATTCTCTTGGTGACCGTTAGTTAAGATCTGGACATGGCGTTCGATTTAAAAGTTTGTCTCTCGAGTAGAGGAGACGACCTCTAGGTAAGCTCTAACTGGTGGTCTTGACGACTGAAGCACAAGTGACGCCAGCTCAACGAAGCGTGGAGGGACCAGAGGAGGAAAAAGAGTGGGGGTAGGAGACAAAGGAATATACATAAGAATGATAAACTTTACAAAAATTAAGTATCTTGATGAAATGGTCTTCAAAGAGTTGATAGCAGGCGTCACTAGCGAAGCCTGGTGGATGGCCTTGTAGACGAAGTCCTCTTGATCACAGAGATGATAGCTGGTGATAGCGACGAGGTCTGGTGGCTAGATTGGTAAGGAAGTCCTCTTGTAACTTGGAAAAATTGAGGAACTTCAGAGATTCGCTGCTAGATGACGCTAGGTGGGTCATGGAACAGACTCACAGGTAATATAAGCAAAGCGCATAAACAAAGAAAAACCAGGAGATCACTATTGGTGTTTGCGTAAAAGGAAGTAATGACATAAAGCAAAGAGCAGCAAAAGCTTACTCTGTCTTACCGTGTATTCCAAGGAATACACCAAGCTGGGAGGGGTTACACCAACAGAGAAAAGGAAAACAATGTTACAAATGTATAGGTAGGGGGCAATTAAAGACAGTGGTCTTGTAATATGCCCATTAGTGGTCAAGATCTTGGCTACCCTAACTCTCCCATTCCTTCCCGTGTAACACTCGGCCACTCTACCGGAGATCCAGACCAAGGGAGGGGAAGCATCCCTGACCAGGACAAGGTCCCCCACTTTGATGTCGGGATAAGAAAGAAACCACTTCTGTCTCCGTTGCAAGGAAGTTAGGAATTCCAAATTCCACCTCTTCCAGAAAGAATTACGGAAGGCTTCAAGTTTACGCCAAACAATAGGTAAATTTGAATCTCTGTAAGAGTTGCGAAGGGGAGGAGGGACAGAAAGAGAAGTGCCTATAAGGAAGTGACCAGGTGTGAGTGGAAGCAGGTCATCAGAGTAACTGGAAAGCGGAGTTAAAGGGCGAGATTTAACAACACCTTCAATCAGAATAGACAGCGAATTAAATTCTTCATAAGTCAGAATGCGACTACCTAAAACCTTTCTTAGATGACGTTTAGTAAGCTTTACGCAAGATTCCCACATACCACCGTGATGAGGGGCGTAGGGAGGTATAAACCGCCATTTGAAACCCTTTGAGTAGGAAAAATTTGAAATCTGTTCCATGGCAGGAGAAGATGTAAGAGCTTTCTTCCACAACGAAGCTGCGCCTTGAAAAGTGGAGGCGTTATCGGAGAACATCTCAGAGGGAACGCCACGCCTAGCAGCGAAGCGAGAGACGGCTGACAGAAAGTAAGAAGTGGAGGCATTCGTTACTAATTCCAAATGGATCGTGCCAGTAACCATGCAAACAAAGAGAGAAACATAGATCTTACCAAACAATTTGCGTTTAGCTTCAGGGCAATTGCATTGATATTGGAACGGACCCACGTATAAGAGAAGAGCGGAAAGAGTGCAGATCGCTCATTAATTGAGTATTGACTTTATGTTTCGCTTTGAAGCAAGGAATGCATTTGTGAATTACAGAGGAAACTTCATGAACTCCATTTATAATCCAATACCATTCCCTTAAGAAGCAAAGCAGAGTGCGTGTACCAACGTGCAGGTTACGATAATGAAATTCACGTATAATTAAAGAAGTTACATAATGTTTGGAAGGCAAAAGAACAGGGGGCTTCTTGTCCTCAGAAAGCAAAGATTGCGCGAGCCTACCACCTACCCTGAGTAACCCATTGTCATCAAGGAACGGGGCTAAGGCACGAAGACGACTAGATTTCGGAAGATCCTTTTTAGCAGAAAGCAAAAACAATTCAGAAGAAAAGGCTTCATGCTGTGTTAATTGCAAAACCTTAATGGTAGCGAGATTCAATTAACGATTGGTGAGGTGTGGTTTAGGAAGAAGAGGTTGGTCAACCACCAGATATTTCCATCGGAGAAGATAGGCAAAAATTCGAATTAATTTGTGAAAGGAAGAATAGCGGGACAACAAGGATGCGAAACGTTGGAAACAAGACACGAAGCAGAAGATTTAGATACTTTAGCCTCAGGCACGTTGGAGTTTGTAACTGGAGGTTTAGAAGACCAACAAGAAGAGTCTTCGTTTAATCACGAGGGCCCATGCCAGTACAACTGAGATGCTAATAATTGAGAAGGTAAACATCCACGAGAAATGATGTCAGCGGGGTTATCAGCACTGGGAACATGCCACCATTGACATCCAGTGGAAAGGGTTTGAATTCTAGAAACTCTGTTAGCAACAAAGGTTTGCCAGTGGATGGGGTTTTTCGCGATCCAAGAAAGAGTAATCATGGATTCGCTCCACAAATAGGTTTGCGTAAATTCGACCTTTAAGACTTTGTGCAATTCTTTGGCAAGTTCTGCGGCCATGAGTGCAGCACACAGTTGAAGCCTAGGCAAACTAATAGTTTTAAGAGGAGCAACTTTAGACTTAGAGCAAACGAGGTTTGAAAATGAAGATTCATTTAATAAATTGCGATAAACCAAATATGCACAGCAACCGTAAGCTTTTTCGGAACTGTCGGCGAACACATGAAGAAAGAAAGAAAGAAAGAAAGAAAGAAAGAAAGAAAGAAAGAAAGGAAGAAATAAAGAAAGAAAGAAAGAAAGAAAGAAAGAAAGAAAGATGTGTTAGCAGGAGCATTAATTAAATTTCTTGGAAATTCAATAAGAGAAAGATCAAGTAAACTGCTACGAAAAGAGAGCCATCTATTAAGAAAAGAAGGGGAAGAGTTTCGTCCCATTCACATTTGACGACCATATCTCTTGCATGAAAAGCTTGGCTATAACAATAACCGGAGCAAGGAATTGAAGCGGATCAAATTTTTTGCAATTTCACAGAGTATTTGTCTTTTTGTCGGAAAGCGAGACTTTGTAGATGAGAGTATCAGTGCGAGTGCACCAGTGAACTCCAAGAGTTTTTATGGAATCAGAATCTCCGCAGATTTTGACGGAAGAGGGGTCTACATCTTATATGGGAAACTGGGCAAGAAACTCATGGGAGTTGGAATTCCACTTATGAAGTGGGAATCCTCCATTCTTTAACAATGCCTGAAGTTCTAGTGACACGAAAGGAGCTTCCTCAAGTGTTGGGAAGGACTGGAGATAATCATCTACATAAAAAAGATGTAGTTAGGGCTTCAGAAGCTTTAGAATTAAATAAATGACCACCTTGAGAGGCTAAGAGGTGTAGGGATCGGATAGCAAGGAAAGCGGAAGGTTTTAAGCCATAAGTGACTATCTTGAAGCGAAATATTTCAATGGGCTTGCTGATTTCATCGCGCCACAAAATTCTGTGGAGATCTTGTTGTTCAGGCTGAATTAAAACCTGACGGTACATCTGTTTGATGGGAAATAATCGAAAATTTGAGAGTATAGCAGATAAATCTGACTGAATAGCGGTACCAGAGTAAAGAGTATCGTTAAGACTGTTGCCATTAACGTCAGGTGATGAACCATTGAAAACGACTCGGATTTTATTCTTTACAAGAGGGTTTTTGCACACGGGATGATGATTTAAGAAAACCGTTTCAATTGGGGGGTGCAATTCGTCATCAGATTTGCTGACAACTTCCATATGATCTAAGCTTTCATACTCATCCATGAAATCAGTGGACTTTTGTTTAACGAGAGGTTCTTTCTTGAATTTGCTCTAGATAGCAAAGAGAGCTTTTCGAGCTTTAGGTTGAGAATTAATAAGTTTAGGGGGATTATGTAATCTTGGCATCTGAACAATGAACCGGCCTTCAGGAGAACGAGTGGTAGTGTTCAAGAAGAGTTGCTCACAGAATTCGTTTTCTGAAGGGGAGAATCAACGCTTTCCAGCCTCCAGAACTGTTCCAAATCAGTATTAGCGAAATAACATTGAGATACGGGTTGGGGAGAATAATGAGGGAATTGACCAGTAACGATCCATCCAAAATTAGTGTCTCTGGCAGCTACGTTTGAAGATAACTTACGAAACTGTTTACGAAGGCAATTCCAGAAAACACTGGCACTAAAGAGTATGTCAATGGGGCTTTGTACATTGAACAGAGGATCGGCTAACCTTAAATGCGAGAGAATGTTTAAACCTGAAATATCAACAGAGTGGCATGGAGTGTCTTCTCCTATGCTGTTGAGAATGAGACAATTCAGTTTGAGAAAGTTATTTCTGTGACAAGTGTCTCTTATGGTTAACATTGAAAAGTGTAAAGCTTGCGACTTTAAGCTATTAATGCCTGATACATTGATAGAAGTAGGGTTTACAGGTAGGCCTAATTTTCTAATCAAAGAATTGGACACAAAATCATGAGTTGCCGCTGAATCAAGTTGACCGCGTGCACTGACCCAGTCGCCGAGTTTGTCCTGGACTTCAATCTGGACAGTGGACAATAGTACTTGAGCACTGCGCACGGATTTAGCGTTCTGAATGAAAGATAAAGCATAAGGAGTGCCAGTATTATCATTTCTTCAGAGAAGTAGATGCTGCTGATGACCTCAATTGATCATGACGATGCAGTAAAATGTGGTGCGATTTTTCACAGTGGTAACAAAGTCTTGAAGACTTACAATTAGAAGCAGAATGTTTGGGTGATAGGCAGTTAAAGCAATGTTTATTCTGGGAAACTAATTTTCTTCTGTCGTCGACTGACAGTTCTTTAAAAGATTTGCATAGATATAAAGCGTGGAAATCTTTGCAAAGTATGCACTTTAATGGTTCATTTAAATTTTTACGGGGTTAGTTCTGAGTGTCTAAAGCAAGAGAACTAGCAATACGGCGTTCACTAGACCTAGTTGTGTAACCAGTGGCATTTGACTTGAGTTTAGACGAGCTGGACCCGGGATTTTGGATAATAGACGCTACGTGTTCGGTTTTAGATTTAAGAGACAATGATTCAAATTTAGAACTCGGAGATGAGGGTTCACTTTGATTAGCTAAAGCAGTTAAGAGCTGGCATCTAGCATTTATGAAAGTAACAAAATGCTCGTACGAGTAATCGTCATCTTTGGAAAGTTCCATTTCCCAAGCCTTGAGGGTAGCAACATCGACTTTAGAAACAACTAAATGTATTAGGAAAGTGTCCCAGTGTTCAGTGGGTTGATCTAATTGGGATAGAGCTTTAACGTGGAGTTGTGTTTTATCAATGAGGGTACGCAGACTAGTGACATCATTGTGCTGTGACGCAGGCAAATTGAATAGAGCCTTCATGTGGCGTTGAATACGTAGCCGTAAATTACCGTATCTTTCTTTCAACGGGTTAAAGGCAATGGGGTACTTTCCAGCACTTATTGGGAGCACCTCAACTAACTGTAGGGCTTGACCGCGGAGAATAGATCGCAAATAATGATATTTTTAAATGACTTGAATGTCTTCATTGTCATGAACAAGAGAGCAAAATAGTTCATAGAAAGAATCCCAAGTAGTTTCGTCTGCAGAGAAGTGGGGTAAATTAATCCTAGGTAGAACTGGTTTGGGCTTGTGAGTGCCCTCACGAGAAGAGGTTTGTTGTTCGTGTAGGGAACCCAGAACAGAACCGTCTTTTTTCTGTTCTTCGAATTGGCGTATTATTTTAAAGGCAGAGCCTATGCCTTCGTAGTGTTGATTTTCTACTTCTACTCGATCATCGGTTTGATTGAGCATGCAAGTTTCGATTTCAGTTTGAATGTTGCAATAATTTTCATAAGAACGTTCATAATTTTTTACGCGATGTTTTAACAAATCTAATTGAGCTTCTGAAGGATCTAGTTCCTTGATGTATTTTCTAAATCTGGTAATTTGCCCTTTATAACATGCTCGTTTAGAAGTAAGTTTTTCATCCTTGCCGTCCTTATTTTTATCTGTGGAAGGCACGGTGAAATAGGTAAATTGAAGTATAACTTACGCAACTGAGGAACTTTGGAAAAGCTGTCAGACTGGCAGCAGCAAACAAGTCGAAAGGGAGAAATGCACCAAAGGAGACAGACGCAACCCTTTCCACCTCACCAGCTTTGCACTGCGAAGTTATAGCTGAAAAATTCAAAGTAAATATTAACGATTTGCAAAATATTGACAAATGGACTCTCCTGGGTTTCGGCACCAAAGTTTGGGTAGGTTTTTGCTAGGAATTAACCTTACCCACAAGGGAAGATGAAGAGATAAGTTAAGGGAAATGGGTTTCGGACTAAGGAACAAGTGTGGATAATAGGACGAGAGTCCAACACCATACAAAGACAATGCTCAGAGACGAGAATCACCGCAAAGCCCGTGAAACAACTAAAGTGGGTATGGACCTGGCCGTAGCTAACGGGAAATGCGGCTGGAGCTTGAGCAATTTGCCGGCGAGATTGGATAGTACCTTCTCTTCCAAGCCAAGATTCGACTACTATGTGGAAGGGTGGTGGTCTGGCAAAGAAAGAAATGATGAGTTTACTATGTATCCTTTCAAAGGAGTTTGTTTTTAAACAAATATTTTGAAGAATACAAATAATTTGAATTAGCCGTGATGTTTTATTTCTTGAAAGTGTAGAATTTCTAAGGAGCGACCGAATGTCTCCAGGAGGAGTAGCAATGAGGCAATTATACCCTTGGAAATAATTTTGGTAAGAGCACCAATAGTTGCATTTAAGAATGGTTAAGCTTTTACCCAGCATGCGCCGACTAAAAGTTTAGACAATGAGAAAAAGTTAAATTTGGAAAGCCAACCATACGTTGTAGAGAAAAACTCAACAAGCAGGAAGCCTACGGAGCGAGCTATGCTTGCCTTACTGGCTAGTTAGAATTAGCTATAAAAGCTAAGAGAGGCTTTAATAAGTTTGTGACTAAGAGTTCTTGCTCAAATGCAAGAAATAGTGGAACCGTTATTAATTTGATTTGTGAGTTTTTAAATGTACGCCTATAGGAAGAGTTAGGGAAGACAGGGTCCTACCTAGTCGTGAATCTAGGGAAAAGAATAACGTAAAAACTAATAAAGATTTATTAACAATGAATTAAACTTTGAAGAATTAACAACATTTAGATCACGATTGTGATTTATAAAAGTTTACAACATGTGAAAATCTGAAACCTAACGATATCAGGTTTATAATTAATAAACAACGTTAAATTGGGTACAAGTTTAAGATTTGTGGTAAGCACTAAAAATCTGAATGAGATTTTAAAAGTTGTGCTTAAATTAGACAGTGTTAACGTTTGTAACAACAATTATAAAGTAATTCTAGCTTAGAAGAATTAGTGAGATACAAGGTGAGTGCTTTAAGAATTTCCTTGTGGGAATTTTAAAAGTATGAACAAATATGAAAGATGAAATTTCAACAACAAAAAGAGAGAAATTACGTAGAAGTTTCTATAACTTCTTATATTGACGCAGAAATTACTATTATAATTTATACAAATAGGAGAGGTCACTTATTGTGAAACCTGAAGAGAAAAATTAAGAAGAAGTTTCTAGAACTTCTATGTTTAAACAGGATCACGAGGAAAATTGGGCAAGTTATCCTTTCGTGAAACCTGGATCAACAAGATTAATGTTGACTATGTAGAACTTAAGCAATTCCTGTACTAGCAGGAAAAGAACATAGATTAATACGCAGTTTCTAACTGCTGATATTTAAACAGAGTGAATAAGTTATAAATGGAGAAAAGTTGGGAGGGCGCCTATGGTTTGGCGAGGCCTCATTGAAAATTATATAAATTTAAAGTTTAACCTAATTTGTAAGTAAAGAGTGGAGAGGAAGAGGAAATAGGAACTTTGTGAAGAAAGTTCTTGGCCTTATTTATTTTCCTCGGACGATCGCGGCGCGGATGAGAAGTCGAACGAGCACTGTTTTCACTATTGTCTATTGACGTGGTTGAAACGTTCACTATTGTAGCACAGAAAGTTTATAGAAGGGAAAGTTATTGCGGTGGTGTAAAATAACTAGTTGCATTTCGGTTAGAGAGAGACTATTGCGTTGAAAAATTTGTAGGTTATAGTTGAATGTAGTGGACGAATTCCCACGAAGGAAGATAAATTAGGTGTTGATTAGCTGTTCATAAAGAAAATTCCTTGGTTAGAAAAAGTATTTCCATATGTGAGTGGAAAATACTAGAAGGTTGAGCTTGTGAATGAATTGTTTGGCATGGAAAATTCCAGAACAATCATAACTGTTGAATTGTCCAGCGGTGGAACGAGCTAAGTTTTCTACAGACAGTGGGTAATTTAAGGATGTCCCACGTTGTGAGAAAATATCTCAGTTAATATGCATATGAAATGCTGCTTCATTTTAAGATTAGCTTAGATAGACAAAGCCCAACATCTAAAATACCGCGAAAATGGTTATTGCCCCACATTTCGCAATTTCACACTGTCTGTAAAATGATGGTTAAAAAGCAAGTAGCTATTTAGAAGCAATTAAAATGAGTTGAAGAACTTTGAAGTAGTACTTAGCTCATTTCTGATGAACGACGATTCTCTTGGTGACCGTTAGTTAAGATCTGGACATGGCGTCGGATTTAAAAGTTTGTCACTCGAGTAGAGGAGACGAGCTCTAGATAAGCTCCAACTGGAGGTCTTGACGACAGAAGCACAAGTGAAGCCAGCTCATCAAAGCGTGGAGGGACCAGGTGGGTAGATTATTGGCTGAGGAATAACCCACCCACCAAGGGAAGATGATTAAGAGAAGGAAGTAGATTTTGGATTGGAGAAAAAGGATAGAAAAAATAGGAGGAGGGTCCCACAAAATTTATAAGTTTAACTTTAAATACCTTTAGAGGCAGTTGCCACAGTAAATCCGCTCTCGGATACCTAAAATGAGTAAGGGCTTGGTCTAAGCTGACTGGAAACACAGCTAGAACTTGGGCGGTTTGCAAGAGAGTGGCTTTAGTGTAATCCCTCTCAAGCATGTATCTGAGTACTATGGGGAAGAGTGATAGTCTGGCAATACAAATAGTAGCAGAATTGTTCTGCATTAACGATGGCATAAACTTTGGAAGAGTCAGGGAAGACAGACTCTTGCTTAACCGTGGTATTTGAGAAATGATAAATCCAAAACCAAATATTTAATTTATTTAACAATTCAAAGAAGTTTAAGGAAATTAACAAGTATGTAATATATTTTTGACAAACATAGTTCGTTTAAACTTTTTAACAAATGGGGTGGCAGACCTCCTCACATTAAATGGTTGCTCCAGGCAATTAACAACTTATGAGGTTTCAAACCTTATACATATTAAAATCTTAGTAAGATTTAAAAAAGACAAAACAAAATGCTTAAAGTTTAAACATCAAGTTGAGTACAAGGAGTGTACTTTAAGGAATTTACAAGTAATATTTTTAGAAAAAGTTACAACTTCGAAAATAACAAAAAAAAAGGAAGCTAGTAAATGAAGAAGAAGTTCCTATTACTTCTTATGTTTATGCTGAATTACTTCTATTACAAATATACAAAGGTGGGCAGGTCACTTACGGTGAAACCTGAAGAAAAAGTCAAAAGGAAGGTTCTAGACTTCCCACGTTTAAGTAGGAATCACGAGCCAAAATGGGGCAGTTTCCAATTCGTGACACCTAGAAACAACTCACGCAAGAGTTGAAAGAATTGTTTTCCTTGATTATAGGGAAGAAACAATGTAAGTTTAAGTCGTGTTTAAAACACGTAGTTACACAGTAATTAATTAATGTTAAACAAGAAAAATGGAAGGGCACTTCGAGAGTGACACCTTATAGAAAAGTTACAATTTTATTAATATGGGTTGTTAGTAGAAGGTTGAGGAAAGATCATTGGGATATAGGATCAATGTTCATGGCCTTATTTAATACAAACGGACGATCGCGACGCGGTAGAAAAGTGGAGCAAGCACTGGTTATCACTATAGTCTGTAAAGATGGATGCAAAGTTCACTGTAGAAACATGAAAGTTTATGAGAAAGAAAGTTATTGCAATGAGGAAAATAACTGATTGCACTAGATAGGCGAGAGTCTATTTCTTGAGAAGGTTGGGAGTTACAATTAAATGTGCCATAGAACATTCCAGCGGTTCCAGCGGTGGAAGAAAGTTAGCTATTAAGCTTTTAATTCAGAAATGAGATTCTTCAATTTTAAATAGTATTCTCACGAGTGAGGAAAAATACATGACGACAGGACTTGTAGATCAAGTACAGAATCTGGAAGGTTCCAGAACGATCTTTATAGAAAAATGGGGTCAAGAAAATCCAACGGAGGAACTAGCTTGTTGAATTATAGACAGCGGGTATTAGATAATATCCCACGTAGTGAGAGGATTTCTCATTTGAATAGCTTAAGAAAGCTCTTTTTTTGTAAGGTTGGCTTATACGAACAAAAGCTCAACATGGCAAATCCCACGAAGAATGATTTTTGCCCCAAAATAAATAATCTCACACTGTCTATAAAAGTGTCGTAAAAGCACGTGAAAGTTAAAACCATGAAGATGAGGTTAAAACTTTAAGATGGTACTTATCTTGATTTCATGTTGAAGGTGAAGTTCCTTTTGACGATAACTACTTTGCCAACATGGCGTAGAAGAGAGTTTGCCTCTTGGGTTGAGGAGACTGGCTCTAGTTGAGCCCTGACTGATCGAGTCAACTGCCGACTTAGAAGTGAGACCTGCTCAACGGAGCACGGAGGGTCTAAGGAAGGGGAAAAGAGTGGGGGGTAGGAGACAAAAGGAGAACATATAAACATTGCCAACGTTATAACAAAAAATGATGATTTTCTCTTGATGAGCTGGTCTTCAAATAGTTGATAACAGGCGATACTAGCGCAGCATGGTGAGTGAAAAAGTAGACGTAGTCCTCTTGCTCAAGGAGAAAATAGCTGGCGATGGTAACAAGATCTGGTGGCCAGATGGACAAGTGAATCCTCTTGCATCAGGAAGAATAGAGGAGCTTCAGAGATTCGCTGCGAAATAACGCTAGGTGGGTCACAGAGGATATATATCTAGAACAGAATCATAAAAGATATAAGAGACCTGGTCAACACAGAGAAAATAGAAGATCACTGTTGGTGTTTGGCAAAGAGGAAGGAAAGAACATGCAAAGAGCATTAAAAATTGGATTCTCACGTACCGTGTATTCAAAGAATACACCATACTGGGAGGGGAAACACCAACAGAGAACAAATAAACAGTTACACATTCAAAGGCAACGGAGCGATCAAAGACAGTGGTCTTGTGATCGGACCATTAGTGGTCAAGATTTTGGCCACCCTGACTCTCCCATCTCTTCCAGGATAACACTCGGTCACTCTACCAGAGATCCATACTAGAGGGGGTGAAACATCCCTAACTAAGACCAAGTCCCCCACTTTAATATCGGGACTGGAAAGAAACCACTTCTGCCTCCTTTGCAAGGAAGTTAAATATTCCAAGTTCCACCTCTTCCAAAAGGAATTGCGGAGGGCTTCAAGTTTACGCCAAACAATAGGTAAATTAGAATCCCTGAAAGAATTGGGAAGAGGAGGAGGAGCAGAAAGAGAAGTACCGATAAGGAAGTGACCAGGTGTAAGTGGAAGCAGGTCATCAGGGTCATTGGAAAGAGGAGTTAAAGGGCGAGAGTTAACAACACCTTCAATCAGAACGGACAGTGAATTGAATTCTTCATAAGTCAGAATGCGATTACCTAAGACTTTTCTTAAATGACGTTTAGTAAGCTTTACACAAGATTCCCACCTACCGCCGTGATGAGGAGCGTAGGGAGGTATAAAGCGCCATTTGAAACCCTTTGAATAAGAAAAATTAGAAATTTGTTCCATGGCAGGAGAGGAAGTGAGAGCTTTCTTCCACAGGGAAGCTGCGCCCTGAAAAGTGGAAGCGTTATCAGAGAACATCTCTGAAGGAACACCACGCCTATCAGTGAAGCGAGAGACAGCTGATAAAAAGTAGGAAGTAGAAGCATTCGTTACTAGTTCCAAGTGGATTGCGCCAGTAACCATGCAAACAAAGAGAGAAACATAAAGCTTACCAAACAATTTGCGTTTAGCTTCAGGAGAGTTTCGTTGATATTGGAACGGACCCATACAGTCCACACCAGTTAAAGCAAATGGGCGTATAGGAGAAGAGCGAAAAGAGGGAAGATCGCTCATTAACGGAGTATTGATTTTAGGTTTCGCTTTAAAGCAAGGAATGCACTTATGAATTACAGAGGATACTTCATGAATTCCATTGATGATCCAATGCTTTTCCCTTAAGAGGCAAAGCAGAGTGCGAGTGCCAACATGCAGATTGCGATAATGAAAGTCACGTATAATTAAAGAAGTTACGTGATGTTTAGAAGGCAAAATAACGGGATGCTTTTTGTCCTCAGAGAGCAAAGATTGCGAGAGCCTTCCACCTACCCTGAGTAACCCATGGTCATCAAGGAACGGAGCTAAAGCACGAAGACGACTGGATTTGGGAAGATCCCTTTTAGAAGAAAGTAAAGACAATTCAGAAGAAAAGGCTTCTTGCTGTGTCAGTTGTAAAACCTTAATGGTAGCGAGATTCAATTCATGATTGGTAAGGTGTGGTTTGGGGAGAAGAGGTTGGTCAACCACAAGATATTTCCATCTAAGGAGATAAGCAACAATTCGAATTAATTTGTGAAAGGAAGAGTAGCGAGACAACATGGGATGAGAAACGTTGGAAACAAGACACGAAGCAGTAGGTAAAGATACTTTAGCGTCAGGCACGTTGGAGTTTGTAGCTGGAGGTTTAGAAGGCCATGAAGAAGAGTCTTCGATTAACCACGAGGGCCCATGCCAGTACAATTGGGAAGCTGCCAATTGAGAGGGTAAACAACCACGAGAGATAATATCGGCTGGATTATCAGCACTGGGCACATGCCTCCATTGACATCCAGAAGAAAGAGTTTGAATTATGGAAACCCTGTTTGCAACAACGGTTTGCCAGTGAGAGGGGTTCTTGGCGATCCAAGAAAGGGTGATCATGGAATTGCTCCAGAGATGGATTTGCGAGAATTCGACTTTTAATACTTCCCGTAATTTCTTAACAAGTTCTGCAGCCATGAGTGCAGCGCACAGTTCGAGCCTAGGCAAAGTGATAGTTTTAAGAGGAGCGACCTTCGATTTGGCACAAACAAGGTTGGAAACTGAAGATCCATATAATGAACCGTGATAAACTAAATATGCGCAGCAACCGTAAGCTTTTTCGGAACTGTCCGCGAACACATGAAGGAAGAAGGGTGTATTAGAATGAGAACTAATTAAATTCCTCGGGATTTCGATAAGGGAAAGATCCGGCAAATTGCTGCGAAACGAGAGCCAACGATTAAGAAAAGAAAGAGGGACAGTGTCATCCCATTCACATTTGAGCGACCAAAGCTCTTGCATGAAGAGTTTGGCTATAACGATAACTGGAGCAAGGAATTGAAGTGGATCAAAAATTTTTGCAATTTCAGAGAGGATTTGTCTTTTTGTGTTAGGAAGCTCTTCTGCGAGCGAAACTTTATAGATGAGAGTGTCAGTGCTAGTGCACCAGTGAACTCCTAGAGTTTTTATAGATTCGGAGTTTCCACAAATTTCGACAGAAGAAGGATCTACGTCTTCGATGGGAAACTGGGCGAGAAACTCAGGGGAGTTGGAATTCCACTTATGGATTGGGAAACCTCCATTCCTTAGCAATGCTTGAAGTTCTAACGACACAAAAGAAGCTTCCTCCAAAGTGGGGAAGGACTGCAAATAATCGTCAACATAAAATGACGTAGTTAGTGCTTCAGAGGCTTTGGGATTAAATGAATGACCATCTTGTGAGGCTAGCAAGTGTAGGGATCGAATAGCGAGGAAAGCAGAGGGTTTTAAGCCATAAGTAACTGTTTTTAAGCGAAATACCTTAATAGGCTTACTGATTTCATCACGCCGTAAGATTCTTTGAAGATCTCGTTGTTCCGGTTGAATTAAAACTTGACGGTACATCTGTTTTATATCGGCTATGACAGCTATGGGAAATAATCGAAAGTTTAAGAGTATAGCAGATAGATCTGATTGAATAGCAGGACCAGAGTAAAGAGTGTCGTTAAGGCTGTTGCCATTAACGTCGGGTGATGAACCATTGAAAACAACTCGAATTTTATCATTTACAAGGGGGTTTTTCCACACAGGATGATGATTTAGATAAACCGTTTCAAGTGGGGGGTGCAATTCATCCTCAGATTTGTTAACAACTTCCATGTGATCCAAGCTTTCATACTCATCCATGAAATCAGTGTACTGCTGTTTAACAAGAGGTTCTTTCTTGAATTTGCTCTCGATAGCAAAGAGAGCTTTTCGAGCTTTGGGCTGAGAATTAATAAGTTTTGGAGGATTATGTAATCTTGGCATTTGAACAACAAACCGGCCATCTGAAGAACGAGTGGTAGTGTTCAAAAAAAGTTGCTCACAGAATTCATTTTCTGAAGAGGTCACATTAGGAGGATCAACACTTTCAAGCCTCCAGAACTGTTCCAGATCAGTATTGGAGAAGTAACATTGCGATGCAGGTTGGGGAGAATAATGGGGAAGTTGACCTGTGACAATCCATCCAGAATTAGTGTCTCTGGCGACAACGTTTGAGGATAGCTTGCGAACCTGTTTACGTAGGCAATTCCAGAAGACATTGGCACTAAAGAGTATGTCAATAGGATTTTGCATGTTGAACAAAGGATCAGCTAGCCTTAAATGCGAGGGAATGTTTAACCCTGAAATATCCACAGAGTGACTTGGAGTGTCTTCTCCAATGCTATTGAGAATGAGACAATTAAGTTTAAAGAAGTTGTTTCTATGACAAATATCTCTTACGGTTAGTCTTGAGAATTGTAATGCTTGCGATTTTGAGCTGTTGATGCCCGACACATTGATAGAAGTGGGGTTTACAGGTAGGCCTAGTTTTCTAATTAAGGAATTAGACACAAAATCATGAGTTGCCGCTGAATCTATAAGACCGCGTGCACGAACCCAGTTGCCAGAGTTATCCTGAACTTCGATTTGGACGGTAGACAACAATACTTGAGCACTGCGAATGGACTTGGCATTTTGAATATATGATGAAGCATTAGAACTGTTAGCACTATCATTTTTCGGAGGAGTAGATGCTGTCGATGACCTTGCCTGATCATGACGATGTAGCAAAGTATGATGAGCCTTTTCACAATGGTAGCAAAGTCTTGTGGACTTGCAATTAGAAGCAGAATGCGTAGGCGCTAGGCAATTGAAGCAATGTTTGTTCTGGGAAACTAATTTTCTTCTGTCGTCAACCGACATTTCTTTAAAGGATTTACAGAGGTATAGGGCATGGGGATCTTTACAAAGTATGCACTTTAAAGGTTCATTTAAACTCTTACGGGGTTCGCTTTGGGTATTTAAAGCGATAGAGCTAGCAACACGACGTTCACTAGACCTAGTTGGGTAACCAGTAGTATTTGATTTAAATTTAGATATACTGGACCCGGGGTTTTGGGTATTAGACGCTAAGCGATCGCTTTTAGGTTTGATAGACATTAATTCAAATTTGGAACTCGGGGAAGAGGGTTCACTTTGATTAGCTAAAGCGGTTAAGAGCTGGCATCTGGCATTTATGAAAGTGACTAAATGCTCGTAAGAATAGTCGTCTTCTTTAGAAAGTTCAATTTCCCAAGCTTTGAGAGTAGCAGGATCAACTTTAGAAACCACTAAATGTATTAGGAAAGTATCCCAGTGTTCAGTGGGTTGATCTAATTGGGACAAAGCCTTAACATGAAGTTGTGTAGTATCAACTAGAGTGCGCAAACTGGTGACGTCATTGTGCTGTGACGCAGGTAGATTGAAGAGAGCATTCATATGGCGTTGAATACGTAACCGTAAATTTCCATATCTTTCTTTTAATAAGTTAAAGGCAATGGGGTAATTTTCGGCACGTAGAGGAAGTGCTTCGACTAACTGCAAAGCTTGACCTCTAAGAATAGATCTCAAGTAATGAAACTTGTAAATGACTTGAATGTCGTCATTGTCATGAACAAGGGAGCAAAATAATTCATAGAAAGAATCCCAAGTAGATTCATCTCCAGAAAAATGGGGTAAATCAATTTTCGGTAAAATTGGTTTGGGCTTGTGAGTACCAAAACGGAAAGAAGTTTGTGGTTCGTGAAGGGAACCAAGAACAGAAGCGTCCTTTTTCTGCTCCTCTTCGAGTTGGCGTATTATTTTGAAAGCAGAACCTATACCTTCGTAATATTGGTTTTCTACTTCGACACGATCTTCGGTTTGATTGAGCATGCAAGTTTCTATTTCAGTTTGAATGTTACAATAATTTTCATAAGAACGTTCAAAATCCTTTACACGATGTTTCAACAAGTCTAATTGCGCTTCTGAGGGATCTAATTCTTTTATGTACTTTCTGAATCGGGTAATTTGCCCTTTATAGGATGCTCGTTTAGAAGTAAGTTTTTCATCCTTATCCTTATCAGTAGGAGCCATGTTAATGAAGATAGATGAAAATGTAACTCACGAGACTGTGGAACCTTGGAAATGCTGTCAAGCTGGCAGCAGCAAATAAGTTGAAAGAACGGGACACACCAAAGGAGACAGGAGCGGCCTCTTTCCCCTTCACAGGCTTTGCACGATGTGGTTATAGCTGAAAGATTCAAAACAGATATTAATAATTTGCAAAATATTGCCAAACAGAAAAATGACAAATGGACTCTCCCGGGTTTCTGGGACCAATTTTTGGGTAGATTATTGGCTGAGGAATAACACACCCACCAAGGGAAGATGATTAAGAGAAGGAAGATTTTGGATTGGAGAAAAAGGATAGAAAAATAGGAGGAGAGTCCCACAAAATTTATAAGTTTAACTTTAAATACCCTTAGAGGCAGTTGCCGCCGTAAATCCGCTCTCGGATACCTAAAATGAGTAAGGGCTTGGTCTAAGCTGACAGGAAACACAGCTAGAACTTGGGCGGTTTGCAAGAGAGTGGCTTTAGTGTAATCCCTCTCAAGCATGTATCTGATTACTATGGAGAAGAGTGATAGTCTGGCAATACAAATAGTAGCAGAATTGTTCTGCATTAACGATGGCATAAACTTTGGAAGAGTCAGGGAAGACAGACTCTTGCTTAACCGTGGTATTTGAGAAATGATAAATCCAAAACCAAATATTTAATTTATTTAACAATTCAAAGAAGTTTAAGGAAATTAACAAGTATGTAATATATTTTTGACAAACATAGTTCGTTTAAACTTTTTAACAAATGGGGTCGCAGACCTCCTCACATTAAATGGTTGCTCCAGGCAATTAACAACTTATGAGGTTTCAAACCTTATACATATTAAAATCTTAGTAAGATTTAAAAAAGACAAACAAAATGCTTAAAGTTTAAACATCAAGTTGAGTACAAGGAGTGTACTTTAAAGAATTTACAAGTAATATTTTTAGAAAAAGTTACAACTTCGAAAATAACAAAAAAAAAGGAAGCTAGTAAATGAAGAAGAAGTTCCTATTACTTCTTATGTTTATGCTGAATTACTTCTATTACAAATATACAAAGGAGGGCAGGTCACTTACGGTGAAACCTGAAGAAAAAGTCAAAAGGAAGGTTCTAGACTTCCCACGTTTAAGTAGGAATCACGAGCCAAAATGGGGCAGTTTCCAATTCGTGACACCTAGAAACAACTCACGCAAGAGTTGAAAGAATTGTTTTCCTTGATTATAGGGAAGAAACAATGTAAGTTTAAGTCGTGTTTAAAACACGTAGTTACACAGTAATTAATTAATGTTAAACAAGAAAAATGGAAGGGCACTTCGAGAGTGACACCTTATAGAAAAGTTACAATTTTATTAATATGGGTTGTTAGTAGAAGGTTGAGAAAAGATCATTGGGATATAGGATCAATGTTCATGGCCTTATTTAATACAAACGGACGATCGCGACGCGGTAGAAAAGTGGAGCAAGCACTGGTTATCACATCTAGTCTGTAAAGATGGATGCAAAGTTCACTGTAGAAACATGAAAGTTTATGAGAAAGAAAGTTATTGCAATGAGGAAAATAACTGATTGCACTAGATAGGCGAGAGTCTATTTCTTGAGAAGGTTGGGAGTTACAATTAAATGTGCCATAGAACATTCCAGCGGTTCCAGCGGTGGAAGAAAGTTAGCTATTAAGCTTTTAATTCAGAAATGAGATTCTTCAATTTTAAATAGTATTCTCACGAGTGAGGAAAAATACATGACGACAGGACTTGTAGATCAAGTACAGAATCTGGAAGGTTCCAGAACGATCTTTATAGAAAAATGGGGTCAAGAAAATCCAACGGAGGAACTAGCTTGTTGAATTATAGACAGCGGGTATTAGATAATATCCCACGTAGTGAGAGGATTTCTCATTTGAATAGCTTAAGAAAGCTCTTTTTTTGTAAGGTTGGCTTATACGAACAAAAGCTCAACATGGCAAATCCCACGAAGAATGATTTTTGCCCCAAAATAAATAATCTCACACTGTCTATAAAAGTGTCGTAAAAGCACGTGAAAATTAAAACCATGAAGATGAGGTTAAAACTTTAAGATGGTACTTATCTTGATTTCATGTTGAAGGTGAAGTTCCTTTTGACGATAACTACTTTGCCAACATGGCGTAGAAGAGAGTTTGCCTCTTGGGTTGAGGAGACTGGCTCTAGTTGAGCCCTGACTGATCGAGTCAACTGCCGACTTAGAAGTGAGACATGCTCAACGGAGCACGGAGGGTCTAAGGAAGGGGAAAAGAGTGGGGGGTAGGAGACAAAAGGAGAACATATAAACATTTCCAACGTTATAACAAAAAATGATGATTTTCTCTTGATGAGCTGGTCTTCAAAGAGTTGATAACAGGCGATACTAGCGCAGCATGGTGAGTAAAAAAGTAGACGTAGTCCTCTTGCTCAAGGAGAAAATAGCTGGCGATGGTAACAAGATCTGGTGGCCAGATGGATAAGTGAATCCTCTTGCATCAGGAAGAATAGAGGAGCTTCAGAGATTCGCTGCGAGATAACGCTAGGTGGGTCACAGAGGATATATATCTAGAACAGACTCATAAAAGATATAAGAGACCTGGTCAACACAGAGAAAATAGAAGATCACTGTTGGTGTTTGGCAAAGAGGAAGGAAAGAACATGCAAAGAGCATTAAAAATTGGATTCTCACGTACCGTGTATTCAAAGAATACACCACCAGGAAAGGAAAAAGAGTGGGGGTCCCCATCCCTTCCCGGGTAACACTCGGCCACTCTTCCGGAGATCCAGACCAAGGGAGGGGAAGCATCTCTGACCAGGACAAGGTCCCCCACTTTGATGTCGGGATTAGAAAGAAACCTCTTCTGTCTCCGTTGCAAGGAAGTTAAGTATTCCAAATTCCACCTCTTCCAGAAAGAATTACGGAGGGCTTCAAGTTTACGCCAAACAATAGGTAAATTAGAATCTCTGGAAGAGTTGGGAAGGGGAGGAGGGACAGAAAGAGAAGTGCCTATTAGGAAGTGACCAGGTGTGAGTGGAAGCAGGTCATCAGGGTCTTTGGAAAGCGGAGTTAAAGGGCGAGATTTAACAACACCTTCAATCAGAATAGATAGCGAATTAAATTCTTCGTAAGTCAGAATGCGACTACCTAAAACTTTTCTTAGATGACGTTTAGTAAGCTTTACGCAAGATTCCCACCTACAACCGTGATGAGGGGCGTAGGGAGGTATAAACCGCCATTTGAAACCCTTTGAGTAGGAAAAATTTGAAATCTGTTCCATGGCAGGAGAAGATGTAAGAGCTTTCTTCCACAAGGAAGCTGCGCCTTAGAAAGTGGAGGCGTTATCGGAGAACATCTCAGAGGGAAAGCCACGCCTAGCAGCGAAGCGAGAGACGGCTGACAGATAGTAAGAAGTGGAGGCATTCGTTACTAATTCCAAATGGATCGCGCCAGTAACCAGGCAAACAAAGAGAGAAACATAGAGCTTACCAAACAATTTGCGTGTAGCTTCAGGGGAATTCCATTGATATTGGAACGGACCCATATAGTCCACACCAGTTAAAGCAAAAGGACGTATAGGAGAAGAGCGGAAAGAGGGCAGATCGCTCATTAATTGAGTATTGACTTTAGGTTTCGCTTTGAAGCAAGGAATGCATTTGTGAATTACAGAGGAAACTTCATGAACTCCATTTATAATTAAATACTTTTCCCTTAAGAAGCAAAGCAGAGTGCGTGTACCAACGTGCAGGTCACGATAATGAAAGTCACGTAGGTCACTCCATCAGCAAAACAGTTGTATCCTTTGTAGTGTGAACATCTTACTGACAGGTCAGTTACTACTATGGAACTTACTACAACCAACAAAGGTAGGCAACGTGCACTCTCTCAAGGCTTCTCTTATAACTATAATCGTCAGAATGCGAAAGGAATAATATTCTGGCGATGCTCAAAAGAGAGGTCAACAAAATGTCGAGGCTATCTGAAAAGTAAATATGGAAAGGTTTTAAGTGTGAGTGTTCATCAATATAGTGCTTCAAACGAACCACGGTTGCTGTTTACAAACAATTATCAAAATGCTAAAAAGCAAGTTCAAGAAAACGATATTGCGGCTACAAATAGTGCAGTGTTTGTTCAAAAGGACTTATCATGTCCTCAAAAGTCATGTTAAGACAGTTCTCAACGTCCAAGAAACCTTTAGCACTATCAAAATCAACGCAGACTATAAATAAAGTGGTATTGCAAGAGGATCAAAAAGGACTATATAGAAATAGTGATAATGGTCATGATGATAATGATGATCATAATAATGATAATGATGATGATGATAATGATGATGATAATGTTAATGGTAATGCTTTGTTTACACCTAAAAATTCATTTGTTAAATTTGTATACTGGAACAAACTCAGTAAGCTAATTCAACGGCGTCGACACTTGCATGCTTTACAACAAACTGGGCATACCGGTCACGATTGGGAAATCAAAGAAATTGAACAAGAGCTACGTCGTGCTAAAATTATTGTGTAATGGGTCTACCTCTTTGCGACCACTTTTACCCCCACTCTTGGTTCTTATATTTGCTTATTTGCTTCCACTTTTACCTGAGCTCTTTAGATCCATATTTGCTCTCACATTAAACTATTATTCTTATTACAAAGTTGAATTTACTAGAGCTTAGTCTATGCTTGACAGTTGACATGGAAATATCAGTGACTAGGTATGGTAAGCCTTGTGCATACTATAAAGGATATTCATATATTGTGAAACGAACCAATAAAAACGGAACTGTTATTTGGTGCTGTTCAAAACAACGTTCCAAGCATTGTCGTGGTGACCTAAAAAGTAAAAATAGTGAGGTTTTAAGTGTCAGTGATCATCAATGTAGTGTACTGCATGAAACACAGTTCCCGTCGACAAAAATCAAGAAAACCATATTGCTACTCAAAATAGTGGATTGTTTAATGAGCAACGTTTAACCCCTGTTCTAAAAGTTATGTTTAATCCCTCTTCCACATCGCAAGAGCCATCAACATCACAAACTATAGAAGAGGTAGTGTTGTCGTTGTCGTCGTCGTCGTTTTAAGGAGTGGAACAACTAGGTCATCTGCTCTTGATATGCAAAAAGGTACCGTAGTATTGCAAGAGGTTCAAAATGACTAAATAATAATAACAACAAGGTTTTTATGCCTATAAAACCATTGCGGCTTCCCCGGTTTTTGAAAACAACAGTGAATGGACATTGCTATAAAAAGATCTACAACAAGCCTTGTGTTTAAAAGCTATAACAGACTATTGTAAAGAGAGAAAGAGTTGTATTAAGTGTGCATCTATTGTCATAATCATGTATACTCTGCAATGTTAAATATTCTAACTTTGTATAAAATTAAACAACATTGTAACATCATTTTGCATTTATTTACAAACTTTATATAAATTTTTTTTGGTTTCATGATAATATTTTTAAGACAATACAAAAACTAAAACATTATTATTCTATACACATTTTTTTTCTTTCAGCCCATTGTCATTACTTATATTTTCCATTATTATTTCACATTTGTTTTTTTTTTTTCATTTAATTAAAACGGACCATGCACCTATTGTTTTTAAAATCTTCATAAATTAAGTGTACAGGTTGCACAGCATTATTGACTTCATCAAAAACACTCTCCGACATATCATTAAACCGTGTAGGCAGAAATGTCTCAAAGTTTTCACATACACAAAGTACACGATCACCATATGCTGTTTTCAATTTCCAAATCTTGATAATGCGGAATGGAATATGCGTTGGCAATTCACTGAGCTTCTTTGTCTCTAAGCCACATGCTTGACCCACAGCATTCAAAACATTCATTGTAGTAGTCCATAAACAAAAAAAAAGCATATCTATTACACTCTAAAATAGCTTTAATAATATTGTGCAATTAGGGATTTTGCACTATGCATGGCTGATAAATTATACTATTTATGCAAGAAATGCCCTAACTGTAGCAGATACTGCTTTTCTGCATATAGCACAAGTGTTGAGTTCTAATGCACACTTGACACGGGCTATCATGTGTCCACAAGGCAAAAATACAACACCTAGTTCATCTTGATAACAAATTTTACATAATTGTTGGTCACACTTTTGTATCTGTTCGTGAGACAAGTCTTTTTTTTTTCAGCCTCATGCATTTGCTCCGCGTGTTCTAACTCTAAAGACACTTTTATGTCTTGTGCTGCAATCACGTTTTCTTTACGAATAGTGTTCACAAATTCCTGACCTTTAAGCAACACCATGTATTTACAGTTAGGTAACCAACGAGCGTGTTGCACAAAAGGGTCATCAGTCATTTGCCAATCCTTTAAAGCAAATCCACAATAAAAACATATTTTTTATCCCCTTCACCAGTATAAAAAATCCAGCTTCACTTAGCTGTTTGGTAAGGTGTTTTAATATTAATGGCCAAACATTTTTATACGAATCTAAACGTTTTTCAACAGAGCTGTACTCTGGGTGTGCTAGTGCTTTAGTCTTGCCAACTCCCAATTTTTCAAAAGCACATGCCAATTCAACACTGTCTATGGCATATGGACCACATATATCGACACTGCCGTTGTTGGCTGGTAATACATCATTATTATTATTATTGTTTTGTGATTCAGCAACGTAAGTAGCGGCCAATGGTCTTGTGGTTCGGTAAAATGGATACACGGGTATGTTACCCACTTGTTTTCCAAGCATGTAAGGACAACAAGGAGACCATCGCAAATGGTCTCTGAGGGGATCATCCCCTTCTTCCCAGTGTGAAAGTTCAATACGACAAAACACACAGCGCACCACATCTTCTCGGTTCAAGTAAAAAAAACAGCTTTTGCAAGTGCATGTGTCGACAAAAAGCCTACAGGCCAGGATTCAAATGTTAACCAACGATGATGTTCTGATTTTAAATCTAACCCACGTGGTAAACCAACTTGCTCACTTGTTGTATTTGGTACTAACGCCATGTGTTATAATAAAACTTTTTTTTATTGCAAGTTATTAACGTTGCACAAGAGCACAGAGTACTTTAAAGCATAATGTATGATTGTTCACTGGCTGTTCACTACGTTAATGGCGCATGACCACACCTAAAAACAAACAAAATAACCCATCACTCACTCAATCAATCAATCAATACTTGTAATTAAACATTAACGTTAATTGACATTAATATATCAAAACACCATTAAAAATAAACTGTATGTTGGCACTAACAGTAACCCATGCACTTATTTTCTATTTATAAAGCTTAAGTCATTTACATTCCCCTTTAACCAATATATAAACAAAAAATGAATGTCGTGTCAGTTTGTTCAGATTATCTTGTTCAAACCTGTGGATATTTGTTGAGTCCATAGGGAACCACCCATAAATTAAATTTAAATTTTTGTTTTTACAAAATCCAATATGGCCTTGTACATTCTCGGTCAACAACCAATGTGGTCTTGTACCGGTTGCCAATACATAGTCATTAATCAAGAAAGCAATCATTGTACCAGTCATGTACAGGTAATGAATTTTTTTGTCTATGGCTTTTCATTAGTGGTAAAATGGAATAGCATTTTTAAGTTAGACTTACCTGAGTTTTCAATAGTTCACTGCCAGGAAACAATGGTTGCACTCTACTGCGTCTTGGGTTTTCAGCAACTGCTACGGCGGTAAGGCTTTTCTTTCCAAGTTTCTAAAAATAAATAAAATAAACCGCTATAAATACCTAAATTCAGGTTAATACATGCATTTCATAAAATAAAATAAAATAATATCAAACAAAAAAAAGAAACAAATTAGTTTAAAAAAATAATCACACCTTCACTTGCACTGGCTTGTTACTGTTTCCATCTAGTGGGCCCAAAAGCGCAATGGTTTCTTGTATCTCAGGCATGTAAGGTATACCGGTTATCTGCAAACAAACAAATAAATAAATTAAAAATCATTAATTACCTAACCAATAACTACAAATTTAAGGTTCATTAGCATGATAATATTAAAATAATCATTCATAGGTACTTACCAAAAAATAAAAGGATTTTTCTTCCACAGCTCTACTGTATACGTCCGTTTGCTAAAATGGCAAGTGCATCCCTAACGCAATCGTTATCAGTTAGCCTAGCAACAGAGAGAGTTGCATTTTCTCAGCGTTTTGACCTTGAAATGTTGTCTCTCTCACACGTGTTCCCACGCCTCTTCACATTCCTCAATCTGAATAAAATTCGAGTACCTTATACTAGTTTCATGTTTTTAATAAGGAACCAAAATGGCTGCCCCTTATACATCGGTAGTACGACTGTCTAGGAACCAAAATGGCGGTCTCTCTGTTTAAACGCCAGACCTCCTAGCCTCTACCAGGTCTGTTTAAACGCCAGACCTCCTAGCCTCTACCAGCCAAGTAACATGACACTATACTTCCTGCCCACGTAGACATTCTTGTGTTATCAGCAGTCTGTTTGACAAGGCCTGGTCAGGTCGTGGATTGAGTGCAAGCAAGCAACACAGTTCTGTAGCATTCAAAACGTGTGTGTCTTATTATTATTATTATTATTATTATTATTATTATTATTAAGTGAGACACCGGAGGAAGTAGACGTGTGCCTGAGTGCTCCGCAAAAAGTTAAGTATAGCAAGGAAATGGTTTGCGACCGCTGTCAAGAAGGACTCCCAAGTGATGGTGACTATGTATACTGCACGGGATGCAAAGGGAAATATCATTATGAATGTACAACCGTAACTGTACGTACGTGGAAAGGTATGGCCAAACAAGCTAAGGAGTCATGGCGGTGTCCACAGTGCCGTAGCTTCAAGAAGTCAACGTCAGCACCTGTTGTCGCAAGCGGTGGAATAATGACCCTACCAGCTGCTGCCAACACTGATGACACAGCGACTCCACCTTCAACACCGGACACGGAGATAATACACGCATCGGATATCAAAGGTATGTTTTTAGAATTAAAGAAGCAGATTAGTGAACTGAAAAACCAAGTGAGTGAAAGTGTAAAAAGTGCCGACTTTATTGCGCAGAAATATGATGAGTTGATTAAGGAAACTAAGTCAAATGCAACTCTTCTGAAATCACTTACAGCAGAAATAAAAACCCTAAAAGACGAAAAGAATCTACAAGACAAAATAATATCAGATCTAAACGAGAAAGTGCACACAATGGAACAGAACGGTAGGCAACAATACATTGAAATATGTGAAGTGCCACGCGCGAAAGAAGAATGCCTGGATGAAATCGTCCACAAAATTGCTGAGACTCTAGAAGTAGATCTAAACATGTTTGATGTAGAGGACGTTTACAGGCCCCCACTGCAAAGAAAGAACAAAATCCCCCCAATAGTAGTAAAATTCAACTCCATATCCAAAAAGAATGAATTTTTACAGAAAAGAAAAGGACAAAATTTCCTCACTCATGGGAACACTAAATCTAGGTTTTTCATTAACGAAAGTCTAACGTCATTTTACAGGGAGCTACTATGGAAAACTAAAAATCAGGCCAGAGAAAATAACTGGAAATTCATTTGGGTTAAGAACGGCAAAATACTAGCGCGAGAAAACGACGAATCTGGTATATTGAGAATCTCCCGTGAGGAAGACATTAACAAAATTAGGTAACCCCCCCGCCAAAAAGAAAGAATTATTATTGAATTATTATATTAATTGATATTATGAACAGTTGGGACAGCAATATAAATGTTTCTGGAATACAAAATGAACTCACATTTCTCAATATACCCGATTTCATCGAAAATGGTAATAAGACTAGAAATAATGCTGAAATCAATATCCTCTCTCTAAATATTCAATCTATATCAAAAAACTGGGATTATTTAACCATAACCTTAGGCAAGAAAATTAATGATCTGGATAGTATTTGCTTAACAGAAATTAACATACTTGAATCTAATAATTACCTATTTACTTTGGATAATTTTAATGTTGTATTTTGTAATAGAACAAATCGTAAAGGAGGAGGCATAGCCATATATGTAAAGAACAACATGGCTATTAGAACACACAATTCATACATTTCCAATACTCATGAATCAATGGTAATAGAAATACTTCACATGAACAAAAAGATTGGATTAACATGCATTTACAGACCACCTAGCACTAACATAAATGACTTTCTTGATGAACTGGAGACACATATAACATAACACACTAGTAAGTACAGCGAATACGCCATTTTAGGAGATATCAACATTGATACTTTATCTAATGACATCAGTCTATCAGCTATCAAATATACAAATATTATGGCAACTCATGGTTTCCTACCACTTATCACTCAATGTACTCGTTATGATCCAAATTTAGACTCGAGATCATGTATTGATCACATATATTATCGTAGCAGACTAGATCAATATACTTCTGCAGTCATACAATCAGATATCTCTGACCACTACATAACATATGCAGGTATTTGGCCAAAAAATGATAAGACACAATTACAAGATAATGAATCGTACATTACGCTAATGAACGATACTATAATACACACAAGCCTTAACAACACAGACTGGACAGATTGCCTTGAATTAAAAAATCCTAATGACATATATAACAATATAACAACCAAATTTAAGGAAATCTACCAAAAAGCATCTTACATAACAACTCGTAAACACAGAAAAAGCAAACAATGGTTCACTTATGACCTAAAAATACAATGTAAGGAAAGAGACAGACTTTACAAAACAATGCTCAGAAACAAGGATAATATTACAATAAAAAATGAATACAAAGCTTTCAGAAACAAATTAAATAAGCTAATAAACAAAACAAAACATCAATATTATAAAAATAAGATAAATAGTTCCAAAAACGATAATAAAGGAATGTGGAAAGTCATTAATGATATAACAGGTCGGAAAACACAAACTGTCAATGAAGTCATAAATAAAAATACACACATCAAAAAAAGTTTTGCATCACCTCGGTTCCCAGATCTCCGGCATATAGACGTTGACTGTGTATATTGTATCAAAGATACAGTCCCTTTGACTGTTCATAGATGTCACTAAAACTGCTCAAAGATGTAAACAACCATGCATGAGCAGGGCCTATTAGACGGAGGGGGTACGACAGCCGATCAGTTCCAGTCATTCCACCAGGACGAAGGTACGCTGCTCATGTTGTCTGTAGTTCTACCATGCCTAGAAGGTCAATACCGCAGTTCGATCGCGTCCGCATTGTTACTTTGTGTCAAGAAGGGCTCTCAACAAGGGAAGTTTCCAGGCGTCTCAGAGTGAACCAAAGCGATGTTGTTCGGACATGGAGGAGGTACAGAGATACAGGAACTGTCGATGACAGGCCTCGCTCAGGCCGCCCAAGGGCTACTACTGTAGTGGATGACCGCTACTTACGGATTGCCGCTCGGAGGAACCCTGACAGCAATGCCACCATGTTGAATAATGCGTTTCGTTCAGCCACAGGACGTCGTGTTTCAACTCAAACTGTGCGCAATAGGCTGCATGATGCGCAACTTCACTCCCGACGTCCATGGCGAGGTCCAGCTTTGCAACCCCGACACCATGCAGCGCGGTACAGATGGGCCCAACAACATGCTGAATGGACCCCACAGAATTGGCATCACGTTCTCTTCACCGATGAGTGTCGCATATGCCTTCAACCAGACAATCGTCGGAGACGTGTTTGGAGGCACCCTGGTCAGGCTGAACGTCTTAGACACACTGTCCAGCGAGTGCAGCAAGGTGGTGGTTCCCTGATGTTTTGGGGTGGCATTATGTGGGGCCGACGTACGCCACTGGTGGTCATGGAAGGCTCCGAAACGGCTTTACGATACCTGAATGACATCCTCCGACCCATAGTGCACCCATATCGGCAGAATATTGGAGAGGCATTTGTCTTCATGGACGACAATTCTCGACCTCATCGTGCACATCTTGTGAATGCGTTCCTTCAAGATAACGACATCGCTCGACTACAGTGGCCAGCATGTTCGCCAGACATGAACCCTATCGAACATGCCTGGGAAATGTTGAAAAGGGCTGCTTATGGACGTCTTGACCCACCAACCACTCTGAGAGATTTACGCCTAATTGTCGTTGAGGAGTGGGACAATTTGGACCAACAGTGTCTTGATGAACTTGTGGATAGTATGCCACGACGAATACAGGCATGCATCAATGCAAGAGGACGTGCTACTGGGTATTAGAGGTAGTGGTGTTTACTGCAATCTGGACCACAAATGCTGAAAGTCTAGCTGTATGATGGTACAACATGCAATGTGTGGGTCTCATGAGCAATAAAACGAGCTGAAATGTTGTTTGTGTTGATCTCTATTCCCTTTGTATTTAAAGGTTCCGGAACTCTTGGAACCCAGGTGATGCAAAACTTTTTTTGATGTGTGTATAATATTACATTATACTAACGAAGTGATAGTCAATAAATTCATCAATACCTTTAGTGAAAAAATAAACAGCCTAGCTCATAACTGTAGTATCAACATATGGCAATCAAATAGAAACACATTAATGAATTCCTTTACATTACTTGAAACTGATGAATATGAAATAGAAAACATAATTAAGGAATTAAAAACAGACAAATCGCCTGGGGTAGACAATATACGCTTGAAAGACAAAGGCAACATCCAAAAAAAACTATACCAATCATAACACATCTCATAAACAAGATATTCGAATCAGGCATAATACCAAAATATCTGAAATACACAATTATTAAACCAATATATAAGAATGGCGATCACTTAGACTTTGGCAACTACAGACCAATATGCATTTTATCAATCCTCCACAAAATAATGGAAAAATGCTTGGATATGAGATTGAAGAATTTCCTAAATAAATATGATATTTTAAAGGGACACCTATACGGTTTTAGGAAGGGGAAAAGTACTGAACTACTCCTGACTGAATTTGCCAATGTAATAAATAATGCCTTAAATAAGAACAATCACATAATGGTACTTTTTCTTGACTTTTCTAAAGCATTTGACACAATAAATCACAATAAACTACTTGCAAAATTACACGATATTGGAATAAGAGGCACGACTTACAAACTATTTGAAAGCTATCTGAAAAACAGGGAAATGGCAGTTATGGTCAATAACACTATCAGTGACGCAGTAGAAGGAACACAAGGTATCCCTCGAGGCAGCATTATCTCACCTACACTATATAACCTGTTCGTAAACGACATGAATGAAGCCATTAAACACAGTAAAATATTTATTTATGCTGATGACACCACTATATATACCATACATAAAGACTCTAAAACAGCTTTTGATAGACTTCAAGAAGACTTCAATAACATCACAAGATGGTGTCATGACAATAATTTGTATATAAATACAACCAAATCTAAAATAATGCACATCAGAGTTGATCACTTCACACAAGAAAAATACGAACTAACGCACCACAGCTTATCATGCATACACCAAAACATCCTGGCAGGTTGCAAATGTAACACCTTCATAAATAGTACTTCGATACAAAAATACCTAGGAATTACCCTTGATGAACACTTTAAAATGAACACACACACAGTAAACATAATAAAAAACCTAAGAGCAAACCTCTACACCTTCTACAATCTCCGATTTTATGTAGATAGGAAAACTTACAAAACAATTTACAGTGCTCTGATTGAAAGCAAATTAAGATATGCTATAGCAGCTTGGGGAAATCAAAACACAACTTTAATTAATAATCTTCAAGATAGCCAAAACAGGTTCTTTAAATATTTCACTGATATCCCTTATTTTAATATTAAAGAGTTGTTTCAAATTACTATACTGAATCTCTACTACCATGATCCAAGATTCAGGCATAAGGTCTCTCACAACATACAAACAAGAGCCATAACAAGTACTAAACATGTTAAACCTTTATGTATAAATAGCTATGGTTTCAAGAGACTAAATTATATTATACCATCACTACTTAATGAACTACCACCTGAACTGACAAACATTAACAGCAAACAACTAGCTATAAGTCGCATTAAAAATATTACTTAACCAAACATTAACTAATAAGATAAATTTATTAATATAACTACCATAGTGTAATTTTTTGTATCATTAATTATTTACATTAATATTTTATCATTAACATTACAAAAAAATGCATGCACTCTTGTACTGAAATATAATCTATATATATGTTGTAAATAATAATTAATATGTCTCACAGATAATCTGTACTGTCATCAGATTCGTGAGACATATCACAATAATGTAACATAAATAGTATTTAATAAATAAATTAAATTAAATTAAATTAAATTATTATTAAACATTTTACTGTAATAATAATAATTACTACCAAGCGGCCATCCTCAATACATGATCATGTTAACCACATACTTTCATCCTAAAACACATGACTTAACCCAGTTCAATATTTAGTTTATAACATTTCAGGCCAATGACCTTACCGTTTTGGCTCTTTGCGTACATGCACATGACTTGGTCGAGCAAATGTTATAGGTTTCCATATTCTAAAACCATTTACTGTGCCAGACAGCAGTCTCGCTTATTACCGTTTACTAGCATGTTAAAGATCCCCTTCAGGGGTAAAAAAATCCTAGCACACTTAACACATTTTCAAATATTCGCCTCTATCCGTCATAGGAAATATCACAAAACCAACCGTCATAAGCTGCCCCGCCATCCCACCAAAATAGCAATTCATTTCTTCCGGGCACGGTCACCGAGATCGCCAACGTCTAACAATCACTTAGTCATATCCTACAACCGTCTGTTGTGTCAGAGAGCGATCTCGCTCATCACCGTTAACTAAAATGTTAAAGATGTATAGTGTAAAAAATCTTAGCATGCTTGTCACATTTCAAAATATTCGCCTTCATTCATTCGTCATAGGAAAAAATATCAAAAAGCAACCCCTCGTTTTGCCATACATCGCCCCGTCGAAATAGCCATTTCCAGTATCTACCATTGCCAATCATAGCCTCGTTGTAACATACGTCAAGCGCTACCGGCTCTCTGTCTACAAACACTCTTTTATTTTAAGAAATGCCTAGTTTATTTTTGTCCCAGAGACTTGACATTTATTTTCATGGTAGAGGGGGTAGGGACCTTTCATTTATGTCAAACAAACTTATTTGTCAACGTGTTAATTTCCAAAATAGTAAAAATTCAAAATTTAAGGGTTCTCAAAAAATCTCAAAAATAAAACAGTTTTATTATAAAAAAATAAAGGTCATAGAGACCATTCGTTACAACTATGGCACTACAATCTATCATGTTTGGTTTTCAAACTATCACCTTCTTCGAAAACAAAAATTTTCAAAAAAAATAACGAGTGGTCTATAGGAAAGAGGACGTCAGTTCGAGTCCAACGACACCTCATTTGTTAAAATCCGACCATCTGTTCGCCAATGATCACCAATGTTCGCGAGAAAGTAGGCTATCATTTTGTTTTTCCTCCTACACCCTTGAAACTTGCTGTGCGGCTAGAGGGCATACCCACCTTTCATTAACGTCAAACAATTTTTTTTCTCCAAAATTCACCGTTCCCAAAATAGCGCCAATCCAAAAAACAAGAATTTTCAAAAAGTTTTTTAAAAATACCAACACACATGCTTAGCCAAGAGAACGTCCTCCCAACGCCAACAATACCTCGTTCGTTAAAATACGATCAGGCGTTCGCGAGACATCGGCAAAGTTCGTAGGAAAGTAGGCTGGGAAGCAGAACTCTCCCTAAACCACTACTGCACAGTTTTAGTCCTAGAGACTTAAAATTTATTTTGGGGGTAGAGGGGGTCAGGGCCATTCATTTATGTCAAACAAAATTTTTTGTATACTCTTTAGTTTCCAAAATATAAAAATTCAATATTGAACTTATTTAAAAAAATGTAAAAAATAAAAACGTTTTATTATAAAAAATAAAGGACATAGAGACCGTTCGTTTAAGCTATTGCACAACGTTCTATCATGTTTGGTTTTCAAACTATCGCCTACTTTCAAAAACAAAAATTTTCAAAAAAAATCAAAAATATAACAAGTGGTTCATAGCAAAGCCCCCGTCAGATCGAGTCCAACGACACCTCATTCGTGAACCTCCAACCACGGTTTCGGGAGTTATCGGCTCGCATTGGGAGTAGCGGGGGGGGGGGGGGGGTTGGCAGAAACCGCCTTACTCCCCTACTCATGTTAGTACAGCACCATTTTCGTGTTCAGTTTGCGAACTTGTTTTTTCTGGTGTAAAGCGATATCAATCCCACATGGTTGAAGTGCATGGAGAACAACAAGAATTAAAAACTGCAAAACCATCAACTAGCACGGAACCTTTAACTGAATGTGATGCTCAAAAGCGCAAGCGTTCTTGAGATTGTGAAAATAATTGTACAACAAAACGCAAGAAGAATGGTGAACCTTCGATAACGCATTGTGATGTATGTAATATTGATATACCTTCTTCAATCATTCATGGACATTTACGCAGTATTCATCATAAAAATAACGCTTGCCATGAAAGAAATTCTGCGAATATTCAACAAATTGGTAGTGGGTTTAAAAGTCGAATTGCTAGTTACACATTTCATAGTGAAGAAAGAACTCAAAGTATTGAACATTTTAAAAAAAGTCAACCCAGTGTGTTTGGCTTGGTAGATAATGTTTTAGTGGAGCATAAAACATTTAATATGAATTTTGAACTCTTTGGGTTATATGTAAAAACTGGGAGTGAAGGTGAAATTACAGATATCAAATCCTTTAATACAAAAAATGTAATTGTTAGTGAATCAACTAATATTAGTGATATGTACCAATATATTTCAAGTGCTATCATTGTGAAGAGTGAAGAGTTTCAGGAAAGGGAGACAGGCTGGGCTTTGGTTGAAGTACTTTATTTAGAAACCAACATGAATAAATATAACCCCCTTCGAGCATCATCATACATTGATTTGCCAGTATGTATCAAACGGAAGAAAGCGTGTGTAAACGTTATGAATAGTGACCATGCATGTTTTGCGTGGGCTGAAACCTCAGCTCTCAATCCAGCAGTGGAGCATCTGTATAGAACATCATCTTATGATCACTATTCTTCAGTGTTAGATTTAGAAGAAATGGAATTTCCTTTTGAAATAAAAGACATTAAACGTTTTGAAGAGCTGAACAATGTAAGTATTAATGTGTACGGAGTTGAAAACAAGAGTATAGTAGGCCCTCTATATTATACTCAGGAAAAAAATGCTCATGTTAATTTACTATACATAACTAAAGGTGAAAATTCTCACTGTAGCTGGATAAAACACTTAAGTAGACTTGTCAGCAGTCAGCTATCAAAACGCAATGGTAAAAAATGGTTGTGTGATGGTTGTTAACTATATTTTAAGAAAGAGGACCAACTAGCTCAACATCAAAAATGGGGTTGTAATCATGTTCGTACGGTATTACCTACTCTTAGAAATAACATTCTGAAATTTAAGGACTTTGAGAAGCAGCTTCGAGTACCATTTGTTATATATGCTGACTTTGAGGCTTTGCTAAAACCATTTAATACATGTTCATCGAATCCAACCAAACCTTTTACCAACACTACTCACATTCATGAACCTTTTAGCTTTGCATATTATATTAAATGTAGTTACGATGTCTCGTTAAATAAGTTTGAGCTCTATAGAGGACCTGATGCATCTAAAGTTTTTATGGAAAGACTTGAAAAAGATGCAATCCGTATATCCTCTATTTTAAGTACTATCATTCCAATGGAGTCACTAACATCATCACAGCAAGTGGGTTTTGAAACTGAAACTAATTGTTTTATATGTGTGAATGTTTATATACAGGTAGGGTTCGCGATCATGACCATTTAACAGGGAAATATCGTGGTGCTGGTCACCAAGAATGTAATTTAAAGTATAGAGTAACTAAATTCATTCCAATCATTCTATATAACGATAGCAAATGCGATAACCAATTTATTGTTAAAAAATTTGGAGCTTCAGATGAGAAAATTGATGTGATTGCAAATAATAAGGAACAATATATATTATCGTTTACAAAATACATCAAAACTGACAATAAAAAACAATAAAACTGAGATTTTTAGATTCATTCCGCTTTATGCCGAGTAGTCTTGATAAGCTTGCTAGTAATTTAAAATCAGATCAGTTTCATGAAATTCAACGTGTATTTCCTAAAGAAGATGATTTTAATTTTATTCGTCAGAAGGGTATATTCCCTTATGAATATATTAACTTGTGGAACATCTTGAGGAGTGTTCTTTACCACCAAAACATGCATTTTACAGTTCCCTAAACACAAGTCATATCAGTGATCAGGAATATGTACATGCACAACGTGTATGGACACAGTTTGCCATTCAAACTTAAGGTGAATTTTCAGACATAGATTTGAAGACAGATGTGTTATTATTAGCAGATATTTTTGAAAATTTCTGGAATGTTTGTATGAAAATTTACGACCTTGATCTTTGCCAGTATTTTACTGCTCCTGGATTAAGTTTCAGTTCAATGTTTAAAAAAACGAAAGTAAATTTAGAATTGATGACTGATATAGACATGATTAATTTTATAAAATCATCAATTCGAGGCGGATTAAGCCAATGTAGTGGACGGTATTCTAAAGCAAATAATAAATACATTCCTAGCTACAACCCTTGTGAAGAGTCAAAGTATATTGTCTACCTCGATGCCAATAACCAATATGGTTGGGCCATGAGTCAATATCTACCACTGAAAGATTTTCGCTGGCTGACACAACCTGAAATTGATGTCTTACATGTTAACACTCTAAATCATAACGATGATATAGGATATATTTTAGAGGTAAATCTCGAGTACCCTAAAGAGTTACATGATGAACATAATGATCTACCATTTTGTCCTGAGAATATGAAATCTCCGTACAACACATCACGAACGAAAATGTTAATTGCTAATGAGAATGATAAATGTAAATATGTAATACTGTGCCCGTTTGGACCGACGTCCGGACGACCACACATGCATTTCACCAAAAATCAGTCAGCACGAGAATCAAAATATCCCGGGGCGCCAGATGGGTTAAAGTCGAATGCAAATACCCAACAAAAAATGCTTAACTGATTTTCGGCTCGACGCAACAATAAGGATAGAAGGAGATTCATGAAAACGGTGATTGCATACCATAAAATTATCTCGTTTTATTAAAACTTTCAAATGACATGAAGAAAATATGCCCAAAATGGCATAAAAGATGACTGGAAAAGAATAAATTATTTACACAATATACAATATCGCCAACACATGAACACTAACAAAGTTGAAACGAGAGGTCAGAATATCAGTCCTGTTGACTTCGTTCAACATAATTATGTACAGGGGTAGGGTTTTATCAGCGCAAAGTCAATCGTCCATGTAAACAAGACTTGCGTGCGATCTAGTCGTCAACTGTTTTTGCCCAGTGGCGCTGAACTGTCAGATTCCAACTCTGCAAAATACATCTGTAGATACAGTTGAAAATTATTTAACCATTGAGGACAAGTAAATTGCAATGAAATGGCAATTATTGGGTATATACAATTTATTTAGAGAAGGAGGTATAGCAGACAAGAAATCAGCCATAGTGGCGTACCGGGTCGATATAGGGGTAAGGTCATTTTGAGGTTATTGTACCTTAATATTGCAAACTTGCATGAGACTTCATGATTTATTTCTTTTTAACGTTGAAACTTCAAAAAGACTATTCGCTTATACTTACACGTCTTAAAAGGGCTAAACAACTGTAAAAATTAGGAAATAAAAAATCGACAGTCCTTAAAAAAATCGTACTAATGTCATAGACCAAAACGTACGTACAACAATTTAGGGTGTCAGTTGCCCCTTAATATTCAAACTAAGTAATATTTTGTCGTTAAATAAGAAAACGTAGTTGCAATAAAGCACTAATTACGATGTATAACCGGAATAATCAAACTCGATCCGATTTCCTCTCATTTCATAAGTTGGCTAACATACTCGGCGAAAGCAACCTAGATCCTTCGGTCAATTACATTTATTGCTACGATATACGGTCAGTTATTGCATCTCAGTGGCGTTGGAAATGCCATGTACTCGAAACGTGCTTTCGAGTTGGAGCCTAAACAATGACGCAATCACCCTGCATTTAACGAATCGCAGATTGACCTGCGAGTTCCTACCAACACCACCTAGAGAGAAAGCCTTGCGATACGATTTATGATGTCATAGCCTTCCGGCCGTCAGCGAGCACGCTACCCAGCGCTGCTGCTATGAACAACCTGTGAGGAAACGCGACTGAGTGTTTATGTATCAAATTACGTTCTACAGACGCGAATAAATAAATAACGTAACCATAAATGAAACATATGGTCAGAAGTTGATGCGATCGATACATTACTCTAGCTAATAAATCGACGTTTTCTATCATAATCGATAAGTATGCATTTCGAACCTTGCGAGTGTGAACTTGACCGAAAACACTGATGTCTCAATAAATTCGATATATAGAAGAATTCAATAAAAAACTTGACAAACATTCACCCCATTTTAACGTGAGATGTCGACTACACAACGAGAAGAAAAGACACAACAACAAATATCCAATTAATCTGTAACAGTTAAAACAGAAATTAATATCTACAGTATAGTCAATCATATCTGTCCAAATGTCTAGGTTTGATTCCCATCTCTATATAATTCTAGTTAGTTATTGTTGGTTATTGTTGTTTAAGTGGCGCAATTACGAGGTCATCTGCCCCTAAAAATACAATTCTGATTAGATTGTGAAACGAAATTCACTCAGCCTCATGAGTTAAAACTTAACTGAGAAGAAGTGGGTTCGATTTCTCCTTTCACCTCCAGGTAAATGCTGGGATTGTTCCTAGCAGAAGACCATGGTCACCTCCTTTCCAAGGGCAGATGACCTCGTAGTTCCTCCCCTTAAAACTACAATACCGTACCTAACCTTTCCCAATTCTAGCATCACAATACACACACACAAATTCTACCCATATCCAAGTACACATGGCTGATGACAGTGATGTCATAACCCACTTACAAAACAACAACAACAACAACTAGCCACAGAACGTTTTCATGCATGATATGAAAACAGGTAGTAATGGCATGCCTATGACAGAAAAGGTTACCTACTGAAATGGAACAGAGCAGCAGTCATGAGACATGAGAACATTTACAAAAGAGGAAACTTTTTGTTGTTGATGATTCATATAGGGGCATGATGATGTGGTAATAATTTAGAAACAAACACTTGATATAGAGTAATCCTACAGTAACAGTTTTCATATGGCAATATTTACAATATCAGGCATGGCATAAGCTTACCCGACAATACATAAAACATGCTAATTACCAGTGATCTTAGCACTTTGTTCTCAACAGAATACAGTGAGTCATCTGCAAAAACATGTTGTTCTCATATTTTCTATGTTACACAAACTGTGCTGTTTTGTAAAAAAATAATAATAACTAAAGGATGACCATACCTATCCTTCACTAGTTAAATAAATATCCATATCCAAGTACACATGGCTGATGACAGTGATGTCCTAACCCACTCACAAAAAAACAACAGTAGCCACAGAAAGTTTTCATCCGTGATAAGAAAACAGGCTAGTAATGGAATGCCTATGACAGAAAAAGTTACCTACTGAAATGGAACAGAGCAGTAGTCATGACACATGAGAACATTTACCAAAGAGGAAACTTGTTGTTGATTCATAAAAGGGCATGATAATGTAATAATTTAGAAACTAACACTTGATATAGAGTAATCCTACAGTAACAGTTTTCATATGGCAATATTTACAATATCAGGCATGGCATAAGCTTATCCGACAATACATAAAACATGCTAATTACCAGTGATCTTAGCACTTTGTTCTCAACAGGATACAGTGAGTCATCTGCAAAAACATGTTGTTCTCATATTTTCTATGTTACACAAACTGTGCTGTTTTGTAAATAATAATAATAATAACTAAAAGATGACCATACCTATCCTTCACTAGTTAAATAAATATCCATATCCAAGTACACATGGCTGATGACAGTGATGTCCTAACCCACTCACAAAAAACAACAGTAGCCACAGAAAGTTTTCCTCCTTGATAAGAAAACAGGCTAGTAATGGAATGCCTATGACAGAAAAGGTTACCTACTGAAATGGAACAGAGCAGCAGTCATGAGACATGAGAACATTTACCAAAGAGGAAACTTGTTGTTGATTCATAAAAGGGCATGATAATGTAATAATTTAGAAACTAACAGTTGATATAGAGTAATCCTACAGTAACAGTTTTCATATGGCAATATTTACAATATCAGGCATGGCATAAGCTTATCCGACAATACATAAAACATGCTAATTACCAGTGATCTTAGCACTTTGTTCTCAACAGGATACAGTGAGTCAACTGCAAAAACATGTTGTTCTCATATTTTCTATGTTACACAAACTGTGCTGTTTTGTAAAAAACAATAATAACTAAAAGATGACCATGCCTATCCTTCACTAGTTAAATAAATATCCATATCCAAGTACACATGGCTGATGACAGTGATGTCCTAACCCACTCACAAAAAAACAACAGTAGCCACAGAAAGTTTTCCTCCTTGATAAGAAAACAGACTAGTAATGGAATGCCTATGACAGAAAAGGTTACCTACTGAAATGGAACAGAGCATCAGTCATGAGACATGAGAACATTTACCAAAGAGGAAACTTGTTGTTGATTCATAAAAGGGCATGATAATGTAATAATTTAGAAACTAACACTTGATATAGAGTAATCCTACAGTAACAGTTTTCATATGGCAATATTTACAATATCAGGCATGGCATAAGCTTATCCGACAATACATAAAACATGCTAATTACCAGTGATCTTAGCACTTTGTTCTCAACAGAATACAGTGAGTCATCTGCAAAAACATGTTGTTCTCATATTTTCTATGTTACACAAACTGTGCTGTTTTGTAAAAATAACTAAGAGATGACCATATCTATCCTTCACTAGTTAAATAAATATAGCCTTTTCAAAAGATCCTTTCCACTTTTCAATACAAAATTGTTGTATTCCCTATTATATTGGTAGCACTGAATGAAAGTAGATTGAGCGATAACATTCTCTATAGTACATGAATTAGCCAAAATACCTCATCAAACGATGAGAAATAAATCAGGGAATGATGTTTTAATAGATGTTTTCTCCTCCACTGTCTGTGACTCACCCAGCCATCCCAAATAGGATCATGACTTATGTAGGCAGAATTCCAGCTGTGGCCACCATTGTCCACATCAATCATCATCAAACCGGTATTGCCAACCTCGCCTTTACGGTACTATGCCGCACCAACACCCTTCGATTTGTCCAATCCAATGGTTTATGACGCGTCCAGATCAATGGTTTTGTGTCAACCGTGCCCCGCTGGCTGCACTCGGCCAAAGCCGCTCCTATACCGACCATTCTAACCTTCGTTTTGTGGTATCCAATGGTTTTTGACAATGGTTACATCCTAACGTGTCCAGATCAATGGTTTTGTGTCAACCGTGCCCCGCTAGCTGCGCGCAGCCAAAGTCGCACCTGCACACGACCATTCTAACCTTCGTTTTGTCCAATCCAATGTTTTTTGGCAATGGTTACAGCCTAACGCGCCCAGATCAATGAGTTTTGACAATGGTTACAGCTTAATGCATCCCGATGATTTCTTTGATCAACAGTGATTTTGTATCTCACATGTTGGGAACAATGTGTGCGCCCCGGTGCGTGCAGCTAGAGTGAGCCGTGATGACAGTTGAACGAGATGAAAGCGCTGTAGAAACATGGCAGCCGTTTTTAAAATAGCAATAAATAAAAACACATATTTACGAACTTTAGCACATATATGAGGTTCAGTAGTGACAATTCAAGTTGAAATCAAAAGGAAGGAAGGAAGCTTGTAGTTTAACGTGACCGTTAATCTAGAGATCATGAGCCACGGGCAAGTTGAAATCAACGGTACCGATGAATGAAGATAGAACGCGCGATAAAATTCTCTACAATACATGAATTAGCCAAAATACCTGTTGAAACGATGAGAAATAAATCAAGGAGCGATGTTTTAATAGATATTTCCTCCTCCGCTGTCTGTGACCCACCCAGCCATCCCAAATAGGATCACGACTTATATAGCCAAAATTACAGCTGTCAGCGCTATTGTTCAAATCAATCGTCATCAAAACAGTACGATGACAGTTCAGCCGCTAGTGCGCATCTTTAGTGCGCACCACTTAGTTCATTACATCGTGCGCCGAATTGAATCGTTCATTCACCATGGATTGTGGAAATTGCCTCATAACAATCTGTAATTTCAATCGGCGATTCTATGATCAACTGTAGTAAATATTTGTTTCTTTTTCCGCACAACTGTGGTTTTGAAAATGTTTACAGCCTAACGCACCCAGCGTTTTGTGTCAACCATGTCCCACTAGCGGCGCGCGGCCAAGGCCGCACCTACACACGACCATTCTAACCTTCGTTTTGTCTAATCCAATGGTTTTTGACAATAGTTACAGCCTAACGCATCCAGATCAATCGTTTTTGACAATGGTTACAGCATAACACGTCCCGATGAATGTTTTTTTTTATCAACAGTGTGTGCTGCTAGAGTATGCCTTGTTGACAGTTCAACGAGATGCAAGCTCTGTCAGAACATAGCAACCGTTTATAAAAAGAGCAATAAATATAAACACATATTTATGTACTTTAGCACATAACTTATATGAGGTGCAGTATTGACCAGGTTTTCTAATTTCAATGTTGATGCAAGTGTATAAGCCGCATTCTACTTTCATTTAGAATTAATATTATATTATTTACAGGGTGGATACATTTTTAGGCATTTGCACCTTCAACAGTCCTTATGCGATCAGTTCCTAAAAATACTCTCTAGCACGTATGTTACATCAGATTAAAACTTTTAAAATAGGCCTACATTAACGTTCATCCAATGAAACTAGATGTAAAGAAACTTGCAAGACTTCATTCAGTCCATTGTTAAAAATCTGAACAAATAAAAATTTGTTCCAGTGAAACATTCTTCAGATTGTGTTCCATTTTATCTGTGAAATTGAAACAAAAGCCCTCTTAGAAATTGTATGTTAAAATTGCATGAAATATCCCATTTAAAGCGTACACTTACACTCTCCATTCTAACCTTCGCTTTACAACCAACATTCTCCAAAACACTCTGCTGGTTGTAGAGCTATTTACCACTTTCTGGACTGGACGTTTAATGTGACTGTACACAGAGGTTATTAGTTGCATTTTAAACTGACATCTCCACTATAGGACAACTTCTTGCAATCAGTTCAACGTTTGGTATGCTAACACTACATGCCTCAATAATTTCAAGAAATGGTCACCTGTTGTAAATGACTATTCATTGTTCATCCTATACTTCAGTGGCGGCCGGTAATAAGGTTGCAATGATACACAACGACCAGATTAATTCAATAAAACAATTAATACCGTAATAATATTTTGGTAATAAAAGCTGTACGTTTCCTTTTATATGCATAGGAATTCATAATTCTGTTCTTTAATAATTCAGGAAATCTTATAGTAAGTTACTGTGAACTGTCTGAGAAAGCAAAGCGCGCCAACCGTTTAGGAGTGCTCGTTACCAGGCCCGAGCACCGACCAGATCTCAATAGTGAAGGGTATGGCATAGATGCTAGACCGAGTAGGTCCTATCCCAACAGTTAACTCGGCTGATCGTTGCTTGCTGATTGCAACAAGGGAGCCGAGGAGCGGAAGGAGACATCTGAGATGCTCCGTCAACTGCCGATACCATGTCTTGCAGGTTTTCATGTAGCCTAACTATTTAATCCGGTGATCCAGTGGCAATGTGATGTTCTCTGAACTGCGGCATTCGTGATGAATGAGGTACATCCGTTTTACCGCACAATTGAATACAGTTTTCTTTGATATCAAGCAGTCTTTTATCCCCCCTTAATGAAAAAGGACAACACCCATAACAATTATCCACCAGCCGCCACTGCTATACTTACAGATTAGTAATTAACCATGTACAGAAGTGGATCAAGTAACACAATATTAATTGAACCAGAGCGTCATTATCATGGTGCGCCCTGGAAATCACGGCAAACTATGGCGTCATTTGGCTGGTCAGGTGCGGAGCGAGTGGACCTCGCAATACCCTGCTCCGCTGACTCATATCGTTAGATCACACGTGTTTTGTCATTTATATGGATGTGTATCTGCAAAGCTTAGAAGTTAGTGTTGCACGTTTAGTGAGTATTGTGATTACTGTGATTGTTGGTCATGCCTAGACACCAACTGACACAGCGCGAACGTGTGTATATCCATACTTCGTATATGAAAAGCAGAAAGTCTTGTTCTTAAACAAGATTAAAATGTCGAATCAAGTTTCCAGGAAGACCTGTGCGAAATGCCAGTACAATTAGGAGGCTCGCCAAACGATTCAAGAAAACAGGCATGGTAAATAATAAACATTTTAACAGACAACGTTGTGTTCTTACAGAACGGGGACACCAAGAGCCAGCTGATGAGCCAGCTTGGTGTCCTAGGCGAAACCCCACACAAAACACGGCACAAACCTAGCAGAATTGCTGAGATTGTTGTCCATTCTTTCATCAGAAGATGTCAGGTGTGTGTTACAAGAGAGGGAGGACATTTTCGGCATCGACTATGAGCACTGTACATGTTATTGAACATGGTTGGTAAAAGTGTTCAAGTGTGCACCAACCACCGACTGAACATTGTACGCGTGCCCGCGATCAGCGCCAGTCAACGCCGGCTTAGCTTGCCGTGTTTACCGGGGCGCACAATGATAACGACACTGTACACACAATGAAAGAATATTGTAAAATTCCTAATTTCTACTGAACGGCCATGAACAGTTATTGGACAAGCTTCCTCCTCTTATGCTGAGCCAAAGTTTTGGGTGAAAACCTGTCGTTAACATTGTGTACAAAATTATTAATCAAGATATTACTGGCAGTGCCCAGTACAGTCTTTTCAATTAATGCCCTGGCATGCTTTGGGCAGCTGTGCCCCATAAACAGTACAGTGGGCAGACATATTTGTGTTACATTCACCAAAACACTCTGCTGGTTGCAGTGATGCAAAAATTCTGTCTTGTAGCTATTGAGTAGCTTACTCATAACATCAAAAGTAAATGCAGCACAGTTGACTACATCTGCATGGGGATAGCATAGTCCTCCTCGGTTATTGGCATTTATTAGGCTGGCGTGACCACTCTGGCCTGCCTCATCGCAAAGAAATACTTTGCAATAATTGCAATCATATCGCTTTAAAAAACCATACGAGCAATAACCACTGATATAGTGTAAGAGAGGCCAATACTCATCTTGTAGGACTTCTATATCACTATCATCAGCAACACAAGCATCAAAAGCACTTATGTCACATGTCTTGTCTTCTTCAAAATACTCGCTCACTGCAGCATTGAGGTCCAGGATGCTCTCAAGGCGTAATTTATTCTCCACCTCAAACACTTGCCTCAGGGAAATATTGTACTGGCTCCCTGCCAGTTGGCGATATTTTCCAAATCGAGCTTCTAGGTTATCTGTCTGTATTTTGCCTGGTAGGAAGAAGCTATGGCCTTTCTCATAGATACAAAATTGTGCCATTTCAATCATGCACTTGGTAGAAAGGGTAATTGCCGCATGCGTTTCCTTGCTCAGCTTTCCAGGCGAGTCAATAGTTTTCCACCTATCTAGCCATGACACGATTTCCTGGAGGCACTCGATATGAGAAGAGTTGGTCGTTATTGGTTCCTGAAGAGGATTCCTAATGCGTTTTCCTTTCCATAGGGTCTTGACGTTCATGATGTCCCACCATCTGCAAATCAACTCAATAAACTGTGCAGTACTGTCCCAGGAGGGCAAGTTCTTCTTCGGCCCAATCTCCCTTATTGCCACAGCTAGAGGTTTATTAAAAATTTGCAGCGCTAGTGGAACATTCTGTCGTTCCAAATTGGTAGGGTACAGGGATTTCAGAGTCAAGGTAAATCCATATTTCAGGTGATTGTTCTTCTCCAACACATGCAACTCCTTCAGTGAACCAAATGATGCAATCTGTAGTCTGTCATGCTCTGTCAAATCTGGAAAATGCAACTCTTGGTGCTTTGCATTCAGCCAGTTATTTCTAATACATTTGAGAATGTGCACAGTGTCAATTGCAAAGAAAAGCTTTCTGTGTGCATCTTTGGGGTGACTATAAATGTAATTTAATTCGGGTGGATCGCTCAGGAGAGATACAGCTTTCCTATTAATAGCGCTGTTGTCTGAAATCAGTGCTAGAACTTCAAATCCGACTTCTTCCAGTCCAAGGATGACTTTCTTCATCATATTGAATAATGCCTCACCCCGAATGTTCACAACGGGCATGATGTGAGCAACATCCTTGTATGAAGAAAGCAAGCTGTGGACCATAAACACATAAGCACTTGTTGCACACTCATCGCTATTTACAGCACTACCTACAACCCTACCCTTTTTGTAGTCTAACTGGGGTTTAATGTGAACCTCATCCAACGAAAGGAGGACTAGTTGATCTTCTGATAAGAGTGAAAATTTCTTTCTCATATACAAAAGAAAATTATCACTTTGCTCCTGTATAGGTTTCGTCAAAAGCTTGGAACACACTAGTTTCAAGGTACGGGGTGCAGGAAGAGTGACATTTCCTGAACCTCTTATAAATCTATAACAGTGAGGAGAAATAGAATGAACCAGCGATGAGAATACAAGCAATTCCCAGGAATAGTTTTTCACTTTACGCTTTGTTAGCAAGTGAACTTGCTCTTTTAAGAAGTCTAATGTATCCTTCTTCTCAGGGAACTTACTCTCCAAGTTCTTAAATAAACTGTCCATAACAGATTCAGTATCCTCAACACTTTGATGTTCATATGCATCAGGATCAGCATACACTGAATGGGCATTCCTTATAAGTTCTTCAATTTCTAGCACTGTACCTAACTGTCTTGGTAAAGACATGTTATTACATCGTTTCACTTCTGTATTCGATACATACAAGGAGGCACTCAAACCTTCTGTTATCTTAATGCAGCAACACAAGTGTGGACTAGGATTTTCCTTCATTAAAATAAAATATATACAAGATTCCTCTCTAATACAATTCCACTCAGGATGAAGACTCACACTGTTTAACTTCACCTTCAGTTCCTGAAAGTTTCTAAATGAAACTGCTTCCAGATTCTCCGCCAATGTCTGCATACTTTCAGCGAGAGCCTTCGATAAACTTTCATTATCAATCCTACGCCTCCTATCATCTGGATCTTCTCGGCAGACAGTTGCAGTGTCAGTTAAATACTCTGGGCAGTTGGGGAACTGAGACTGGACTGCTCCTAGGAATTTAATTCGAACATTAACTTACGATACAATCATTTTATCACCTTGCATTACATTAATTACTCTATTTATTCTAAATTTATTCAATCTCCAACCTGATTCACACACACCTCTTCCCCCACCCCAATAAGAAATGTAGCCTAATGAATTAGATTACTGCAATAGAAAAAATAGATTAATCAGGGCCTGCTACAGGTTATCGGTCTCTAACCTCATGCAGTTAGCTTGCAATTTAAACCCCAATAGAAATGTGGATACTATCCATATTAACACCCACTTATACCTCCCACTTGAAATTGATAGCCTCATAAAACAAATAAACCTAACCTACAACATTAGCCTGTAGCACATAATTTAGGTTAGAAAATTCTGACTTCTACATCTAAATGAATTTTCGTGAACAGAAGAGCTAGCCTATGCTAAAATTTAGGTGTAGGACTATTTTCGTACTAACCTTTAATCAGTCTCGGTTTATACAACGGAGCAGTAACTAGCTTTCCATTCTTTTCATCATACATACTAGTGGTCCATTGAATTTCATGTGGCTTGAAATGGATGCCACAGACCTACAAGAAAAGAGACTTGGTTACAAAGTTCCTTCCTCCCATTACACTAAACTTGTGAGAATTGGAGCATAAGTATTGATGTAACACGTACCATGGAATATTTCGTAGGAATAAAATCCTTGCGGTGAATGGCTCGTATCCATTTCGACTTTTCACCTTCATCATTAGGAAAAGAGAAAACGTTTACTTTCGGTCCATTGGCGTAATTGCCTTTACAATTTGGAACGCTGCACTTATTAGGCATAACTTTACACTGCACTGATAACCATTAAGTATAACTGGGTAGGAAATCTGAGCAAATCAGTAACCGGGACTGTAAACACGACACATAACACGCGGAAAACACACCATAACCTGCAAACTAGAATGTTATGTCTCAATGTCCACGGCCGGGCTTCCGTGACGTCACTCGCTTGTCAACTTCATATCGCAAGGCTTTCTCTCTAGGTGGTGTTGGTTCTTACTCTGTTATTCTGTTATTCTTTCCTCCATGGGTAATGTTCCCAAGGACCAAGAAAATAAACGGAAAATCCCTAAATTTAGTGACAATACAAGGTTGATGTCAAAAGTTACCGAGTTCGGGCCCATACACAAGAATAATTATTTAACGAACGGAACCAGTGCATTGGAGTTTGTTAGTCCTGGCTTGCATTCGTACCCCAACCTCCATACGGTGTGCAGCTGTGCAGCGAGCGCTATCGGGTTTAGGGAGCTAGCTAATTGTGTGTTGTGAGGAAGTAGTGTTTGTTGGTCTGCTATTTTCTTTGTGTGTTAGTGTCTAGTTAGTGATTTCCCAGGTTAGTACCCTTTTCTATAGGGGATAACTATTCATCATGTCTGCAAAAAGTGATGGTGGTCAGATGGGGCGACCGCTGGATGAAATAGAAACAGTGGAATATGAGGGTGAAGCGTCAGTTGACAGCATGATTGTAGTGTCGGAATCTGAGCTAGCATCTACTCATGCGTCCTCAGTTGCTGGACCATCTACAGTTATTGAAAAGCGCCAGCCATTATCAAGTGCCAATAGGTATTATGACCATCACACCGGGCCGTACACGGTGTTTGTTCAAGGGGAGGGGGCTCAAAATATTGGGAATTTACATCCTATGGCCTTAGGCAAGCTATTCTTTGAAAATAAGGTAGCGGGTATAAAGTCGATTCAGCGCAAAGGGCGAAACCGTGTTCAAGTGCAATTTCATAAGGCGACAGAAGCCAATTCATTCTTACAACACCCTTTACTACCAGAAAACACTTGGTTGCCTTAGTCCGTCCTCTAATGTCCAACGTGTTGGTCTAATTAGGGGAGTAGATACTTCATTATCGCATGAGGAGATTATACAATATATTGATCTGCCTGTTCCGATCGTTAGAGTTCAACGTTCGTTTTTTTTTTTGTTGTTGTTGAAAAAAGATGATAGATGATACGTTGGAAACCATTCCTACGGGAACGGTTAAACTTTTCTTTGAAACTCAGCGTCTACCTGAGTATGTGTCCATTTTTAATGTGATACTTGAAGTTACGTTGTTCATATTTTCTCCCATTCGATTCCAACACTACCAAAGATATGGGCATGTTAAACTGCACTGTCGGGCTCGCGCCCCAGTTTGTGGTAAATGTGCACACGGCCATTTAACAGATACGTGCCAGAATATTATGTTTAAATGTGCTAATTGTTCTGAAAACCATCCAGCAGGCGCCGCCCGATGCGCTGAACTGGAAAAACAAAAATCCATTAAACGACAAATGTGTATAGACAACAAATCATACCATGAAGTCATTCAGGTTAACTCACGTGTATGTTTCAACCCCCTCACCCTCCCTCAGCAATTTCCGACCATAGATCAGTCAAATATTCCGCATCTTCCTGATCTGCCTCGTAAACGGAAATTTACAGCAATTGTGACTCAATCGCCTAAAGTGGTGAATCCATTGGGTTATGATCGACGGGCCTACTTAGATATCTTAAATCCTCTGTCTGGCAGTGGTGAAGGGGTGTCTTCGAGCCCTGCAACCACGGGAGATGAAGTGTTGAAGAAACGGTCTCCTCAATTACCTGTAACTTCGCGGGATCCGTCGCATGCCATTATGGCAGATTTTCAGAAATTAATGGAATTGTTGGGTCGCAACGCTCAATGGGGCTTCTATGTGCCAAAATTATTGGATCAGATTGTACCATTACTTCCCACTCCTCCTTCATTAAAATATAACACCCCGGTTCGTAGTAGTCCTCAGTTAGATTAATTCCCTTTGTCATCTTGTATGTTACTACTCCAGTGGAATTGTAGAAGTATTTTAAATAAAAAAGCATGAATTACTGCATTTAATTCAGGAGTATGATCCGGACATCATACTCCTACAAGAAACATGACTCCGTTCCTCGTATAACTTTCAGATTGCCAATTATAAGGTTGAACGTCAGGATGGACCAGGATATTGAGATATCATGACGTTATTCAAAAATAATTTACGGTACACCCCCCTTTCTAATAATTCTTACATGCCTCACACTCAACATCAAACGCTCCTTGTGCAAGATCTCCATATAAGTCATATTTACTGTCCTCCGGGTATACAAGGTTCACGTCGACAATGGTATTTATATTTTCAGTGTATACAGCAATTTTCTAAACATCTTGCATTGGGGGATTTTAATGCACATCATTCCTTGTGGGGCAGTGGTAGGATTAATCCGAAAGGACGTCACATTGTTGCGGCTATACAGGAATTAAACCTACATTTGTTAAATGATGGGTCACCCACGCGCATTACCCGCCGAATAGTCCACAAAGTGCGGTGGATTTAAGTATCACTACTGTAGATATATCCCATAAGTTGTCATGGCAGACTGTGAAGGGCACTTATCAAAGTGATCATTATCCTATTATAATAGAATACGATGTCTTGAGTACCCGACTTATCTCGCAGAACGTATTTCAGGTTAAGAGAAATTTTCAGCATTTTGATTATGATTTGTTTTCTCGCTTTTTAGAGGATAGGCTTTCTCGGCAATTACAGACGTCTGGTAACAGTTATACTTTTTATTAGATACTATCCGTGATTATTTTAATATACGAAGTACGTCCAGAAAGTAAGTTCCGTTTGGTAATAACATTAAATTGTGTACAGATACAGAAAAAATATTTGTTGCACAAAATGCTACAACCCTTAAACGACTTTTCCACATAACTGCCGAAATGTTGCAGGCATTTGTCGTAGCGTGGCACGAGTTTTTGTATACCTTCTTCATAGACGTGTGCCGTCTGTGTCTTCAACTAGTTGTATGTTCCGCTGCAGCGCAGTTCCGCATATGCGCGGTAGACGCTCTGTATCAAGGAGAAGAAACGTGCGCCATTTGGAGAGCGCTGTCAGCCACGTGCGCGTTGTTGTGCATGTTTACTCGTACAATGTCGGTGTTGATTGAAAATCCCGCCGCTTGTGAAATCAGATCTACGTTTTGGCGCCATTTTCACTGTTGAGATAAACTTAGTGTGGTGAGAAAATTGTACTGGCTGAAAATGTGTGTTACGTATATAATTTATATTATTTGTGTCCATTGAACTATTTCTCAAGTTTATAGAAACATATGTGACTAAACTGCGGAGTATTTAACTTTAATTTAGGGACTTGCACCACATAACCTAAAAGTGGGGTGTATAGGGTCAATGGGAAGAACATATAAAAGTGATCCTCATTCAAAGACTCATCTACCAATGGATGCTGAGATAGTGAAAAAGGCAGTGTTAACAGTAAGAAGTGGTATGTCAATACGATCAGCAGCAGAGAAATTCAAAATTTCAAAATCAGCATTGCAAAGATATGTAGTCAACACAGATGGAGATATGGTATCGATAAAGAAGAAATGTGGCCAAAAAAGTTTGACACACGAATTTGAGGAGGAACTGATAGAGTGTATTTTGACGTGTTGTGATTGGGGTTACCCAATGAGTACTTTTGATATCCGATGTTTTGTAAAATATCACTTAGACAGACAAGGTTCAAGAATGAATCAATTCAGAGACAATATGCCAGGGATCGATTGGGCCTCTTCGACATAAAACTCGTATTTCCCAGAGATTGTGTCAGAATGTGAAACGTAGCAGAGCAAAGGTATCCCCAGCAGACATCAGGAAGTATTTTGACGAACTCGAAAGGACTTTAGAAGGTGTACCTCCTGAGGCAATTATCAATTATGACGAGACCAGTCTTGCTGATGATCCAGGTCGGCGCAAACTGATCTTCAAGAGAGGCAGCAAATATCCTGAACGAGTGATGAACGAAAGCAAGTCAAATACATCCGTGATGTTTGCAGCAACTGCTGACGGGACTCTTTTATCACCTTATGTTATCTATAAGGCTCAGCACCTATATGACTTATGGACAGAAGGAGGGCCACATGGAGCTCGATACAACCGCACCAAATCTGGATGGATAGATGGATGCTGTTTTCTTGGTTGGTTCGAGAAGATAATTATTCCATACTGTCGGTGCTTAGTTGGGAAGAAGGTGGTAATTGGAGACAATTTAAGCTCTCATTTGCCTCCTGCTGTTGTAAAATTGTGCAAAGAGAATGGCATTTGTTTAGTGTTCCTGCCTTCAAATTCAACGCATTTGACGCAGCCTCTAGATTTGGCACTCTTCAGGCCGTTGAAAATTACTTGGCGTCAGGTAATGGAGTCATGGAAACTGAAAGAAGGAGGGAACAAACCGTTTGAAAAGAAGATCTTTCCAAGATTGCTGAAGCAGACTCTCAAAAGTATGGAAGATAATTTGCAAATGAACATTATATCTGGTTTCAAGAAAGCTGGAATAATTCCATTAAACAGGAACAGTGTTTTGGAGAGACTTCCAGACTGTGAAGAAGTAGAAGATATGTCTAACACCACGAATGTTAATGGCAGTCTGACAAGTTTTCTCAAGGATATGCGTTACAGTGGCGATGAAGTCAATAGTGGTGCACGTACCCGGAAGAGGAGACTGAAAGTATTGCCTGGGAAAAGTGCTTCGGCAGAAGATGTTACTTCTGAAGAAGAGAACAGCTCTTCGTTGCCTGATGAACTACATGGAAGTGTGTCAAACAACATAGAACAAGGAATAGAGGAAGGCAGCTGGGTGAAAGTGAAGTTTACATATGATCGAGGTGAGGAAAGAGTCTTTGTAGGAAAGGAGCTGAAGGTTATAAACCCGGGACGAAACTACTTAGGAACATTCCTCAGATAGTCTGCGAAGGTGTCCAGTATTTATATATTCCCAAATGTTGCTGATGAGTTTGAGTTCGAGCAAACACAGGTGATAACTATCCTGCAGCCACCGGTTGTGAGAAGGGGAAGACATCAATTCAATGAACTGTGAGATTTCTGGTTTGTTTCTGTGTCGAACATGTAAATATGACCCCAAAATGAACAAATTTCATATTAAAAGCTGTTAATAAACATAAATTGTGTCCCAATTGACCTACGCACCAGTTAGAATGGGGATATCCACTTAAAATATCGTGTCTCTATTGACCCCATCACTGGGGGTGAATAGGGACAGGGATTTGGAACGTTATAATAAAATTTTCAACTGCAGGAAAGTATTATGTGTGTATAAAATACAAATATATCAGTTCCCTTTCAACAATAAAATTTACTCCACTAAAATATAAGAAACCCTTCAAAAGTTATTAAATAAAAACTTAAAAAACTGTCCCTATACACCCCATTTTACGGTACCAGTAAATAACGTACCAGGGAAGTACCAGCAAGATGAGTTCCTAGGAACAAGTGAGATAGATGAAACAATGCTAAAGAATAATAATTACAGATTATGTGGTCATGTGTGGATGACTTGAAAGAAGTTTACGGCAAGGCTAATAGTTAAAGAGGCTCAGGGAATTCTGTTAGACTTGATAGATACGATAATGGTTCCATATGGTAGCCTACCGGTACTTATTTTAATGCTCTGGAGCTTGTCAGTTCATATGATTGATTACTGTAACTGACCAGAAAATTTAAAAGCATGGTTATTTATATAATGGAATGAGGACAAGAGTAGTCTTAATACTCAATTTGAAGAAATTTAATAATTATCTTGCCATCTGGTGATGGTGATTGTTCTCAACATCGGAGTCATTCCCCCTTCGATAACTCTGGTGGTGGTGATTGTTCTCAACATCAGAGCCATGCCCCCTTGAATAACTTGCCACCTAACGGTGGTCATTGTCTCAACACCGCAGCCATCCCCCTTTAATAACTTTGCCTCATCTTCAGAGACGTCTGCCCTTCAGTAACACGCCACCTGGTAGCGCTGATTGTTCTCAACATCAGAGTCATCCACCCTTCAGTATCTTGCCACCTGATGGTGTTGATTATCGACATCAGAGTCATCCTCCCCTCCTCAATATGTTGCCACCTTGGCACCCTGTTTTCCCATTTCTTCGGGGTCGGGGATGAGTTTCAATGTGGCAATAGTTATTACGGCTGGATGCCCTTCCTGACGCCATCCTCATGAGAGAAGTTAATGAGATATTACATGAATGACACTGGAAAAGGATTTGGAAGGAAACAGCCGTGGCCTATCCCGGCGTTTTCCTGGAAATGAAAATGGGAAACTGCGGATGGAGATATATATTCTTATTAACACGAAAAATTTAAGCCATCATGAATTTTCGAATGAAACATTTGGCATACCGTACTCAGACTTAGGCCTAAGCTAGCTTCTTAAATTTGAATGACCGAAATAAAATGCGTTTGCTAGTCCGAATCTCTGGAATACGGTAGGCCTATAACAGCTTGATATATTAAAATGTAACGAATAGCCTAGCTTGAAGTATTCTCTACCGTATCTGACTAGCCTACCACTTAAAACAATACATGCCATGTCAGAAAGACAAGAAACATAACCTACGTACCGGTATCGTAATATTTTCGAGAGCAAGGTCTGGATTGATACGGTGCATATTCGCAGCCTTCGGTACCAGTAGATAGTTACAGAGGAATATCGTCCCGACTTAGAGAGTAAGGGGTGCATTGGTAAATTAGGCACTGATGTAAGATATCAAACATACTGTAGGATTTACTTCGTTCTCGTTGTTTATATGCAGTGGTTATGTCAGTAGCAATGGAATTAATCTTATCCAAGCACAAAATGGCACTTTCAGACTAGCACAAATAAGATAAAACTGAAGTCCTGTGTTGAACGGGCACGAAATTACTTTCCAAAAACGTGAAATAACGTATTTACGGATATTGGTGTTTTCATCATTGTATGATTCGCCATTTTAATCTACCAGATATAGAATTATCAGCCTCTTATGGAGCGGGTTAGTTTATCTGGGATGTATCTCTAGGATAGCTATATCAGTAACATATCTGAATATTGTAGAACGCACTTAGTGACTGATAGCGTGATTTATCATAAACTGAGGGATATCTGGACATTGTAAAACCGGCCCTGAGGCGATTCTTTTTTTGTTTCACGAAATAAAACACTACGCGAAAATAAAACGTATGTAATGTAACTTAGCGTGAATCTACAGAATGAAGCTGTCCAGTTCGTAATTCATAGTTTTTATTTAAAAAAATAGTTAGCTTTCTAATGAAATCTACTTAAAACATCAACTCATATGTTATTTTTCTGTTTTTCTATAACAGAACAGTGTTAGACTGCGCACGATTACAATTCCGTTTTATGGCACAAAACGCACGTTTTCCTTGTTTAATTTTCCTCTTGTCTCTTCAAATTTTACAATGAAATAAGATGACGGAAAAAAGTCGTAATTGCTGAACATTGCGTACATCTGCTTAACAGCACGGTGGCAAAAGTGACGATACGTGATTTAAATTAGGCAAAATAAGGACAACACGTGTTTTCCTTTTTCTGCCCACAGCCGTTTGTGGGTTGTAATGTTTGACAACAAGAATGTTCGGTGATACATGCACAAAAAAGCGTTGTTTCCACTTGAAAGGCGAAGAGAGAGAGAAAAAAAAGCTGATGGATAGGGCCCGGAATCGAACCTCCTACCCCACGCGCCCGAGTCACACACGCAGACACGGAGCCAGAGTGATATGACATTCAACATTTGCTTTGGATGCTTTGGTGTGCGTACGAGTGCATGGGCCTGACCGCTCGAGCTGAGCCGTCACCTGATGACGTCATATGTTTAACAGTTGTGGTTCACTTTTAAGGTATTTCTGGACACTTGTGACCCTAAGTGTCCTATATCAAATTACTTGTCTCAATGCCATCTACATTACCACAGAGACTTTTAAACGTTAATAAGAATCACCCTGTATAAGTTATACCAGTATTCCAATCCACTTGTTCATCCCACATACGTAATGGCAATATCGTTTGTTTGATACCCGTATTCGCGAACTCAATCGAATGTAGATGGCAGGTCGAATGCGATAAAATGGCGGACGCAAGGGTGATAGACTTCATATATGTGTTGAATGTTGTTGGCAATTCTAGGCGGGCTCTTGTTGAAAGACATGCATTTTTAGAAGCCAAACACATATGTGCGAAAAGTGTTAGAAACAGATGCTTTTATGAGACTGGAAGCTTTATGCTTACAAACTGGCAATTTGAAAAGAGTAACTAATCAGATTAAAAATGAAATTCGGTCACCAGTTGCCGAGAAAAAATAATTTGTTCATGAATATGTAATAGGCGTGTAGTCGGTACATTGTTTTATATACGGTACTTCATAAGTATTGAACCCTTTATCCACAGGCTGTATAAAGGATTCTAATAATTATTCATCATCTTTTGATACATTTATACAGACAACAGATATGAGAGCCAGACGGTGTTGGGATATATTGAGAAATCAGTGGCCGAGAGGACACAATGGTTTAAGCTCCTGTGGTATTTTAGGAGGATGCGTTTATATTCTTGGGACACAGGACAGGTGCAACTTTTAGCGCGAATGTTGGCGTGGGCACGCACAATATGGCTTGTTACTAGGAAGGTTGGCGCCAAAATGAAAATCGAATGCTACAAGGTAATTGGTCTATCATCATGTGAACCACTCCCTATGGCAGAAATGTATGTAAAAACGCGCAAAGACATACAACAGTCTGGGCCAATAATATCAAGACGCCTTGTCTTAGCGGGAACTCGGCTTGGTAACGCACACTGGTAAATTAACGCGGGAGTTATCTACAGATTAATTCCACGATCGATTCAAGCCGGCTACAGCATAATCGTAACCTCCACACGGCTACGAACTCAATGATACCGATCGCATGCTAGTCTGATAGTTATAATGGAATATTTTTTTAATATATCCCCTTCCACACCTACCCTAGTCAGTGTCATTTATAAGGATCCAAGATGCTTCGAGGATCATTACTAATTTTTGTACGTCTGAGGAGGCAACATATCACTTATTTCTGTACGTCTGTGGACGTAAGATTCATACTCTGCATATTTTCATGTTTGTGAACATGGAACAGTGTCGTCAATTTTTAAGTATAACTTCAGTGATTTATTGATAGTCCCAGCACTATCAGTAGGACCAGTTCATCGAAGTAATTCACCAAATAGACTGTCAAGGAATATAGTACATGATAGGTGAATATAGTAGGAATTATATCGTGTGTGTATCTGACAAAAACTTTATTTAATTCAGCACGAGATGACGCCTAAGTACGAGAATGGATCTGGGAACCAGCAGGACATTTGCATAAAGATGTCAATGACCAGATAAACATCTTAAAGGAGATGGCTGCAGACGTATTCTTGGCGCTGTTTAAAGGATTGAGTAGCAAATAAATTTATTTATTTATTAAATCAGCTACGGTATTATGGGATATTTTTGTAAATATTTGTTTGCTTGCTTGGTAATGTAGATTATTAGTTTTTGTTTTACTGACACATTAAATATGGGACTAGCCGAGCGTTGCGTAATTTATATATTTTGTGATTGTATTTGGTTCAACTGTACGGAGCGACACGCGGAGCCCGTGCTCGCTTTCGCTTGCGTAAATCGCGGTCAAGCTTTATTATTCGGAGATATGCCTTACAACAAAAATGGAACTGAATTAATTTTGAGATCAAAAATAGAATTTGGAGGGTAAAAGATTATTTGTGAGTAGAATTTTATGACGGATCAGGATTATTTTGATAGTTGCTTTCCAGCAGATTTGAACGGGATGGCACTTTGCACCCGAGTTTTTGTTGTGTATTTTTGTTAATGTGTCAATGGACGCAATATTGTTGATCTGTTTGAGCCGACCCAATGTGTGTGTATAAGAGTCAGTCGAAGCTATGGGTGCGTTATGTGATTTTTATGATGTGCTAGCGAGAATATATCATGGTGATTATTCTGACTTGCTCCACGTCAACAAATTCATGTCCTCGCGAGGCTGGACTTGTGGTATATATTTGTTTCTCGCCATCCAGGGGATGCGTGAGATATGTTGACGTTTTCCAGTGGGAAACCTGCACTTAGCTTGCCAGACTGAGAGAGGTATTTGTGGCAGTGTTGACTCATACAAATAGGGGAGCGCTCAATCAGATAACGTGTCTTGTCATTAGAACAGGCTTGCTTCCTGTACTGCAATTTAAGATGTTGTTTAAATTCACAAAACCTGATCGGTTATAATGAGTATTGATTGATTAAATGGGAGCTGTCCATAATTGTAAGGTAGCCACCAAAATTCGTGTTTGTCTGGCGTTTCATATAAATGTAAACATAGTTTTTCAGCCGTTAGGCTTGCATTTTGTTGTTGTTGGTTCAATTTTTGGTGTGTTTATTTTTGACGCGTTCTTGACCCGTGTCAAGTTAGGGTGCGCGAAGCTATGTTCCCAAGTTATGATGAGAGCTTTTTGGGCCTATTTCTGGCATGCTCTTTTTGTGTTCATTATGTGCTCCTGCACCAGCTAGGATCTCAGGGAGATTCTTCATTCTGTTAATATTATTAGATCTTGCATGTGTCAGAATTAATTATGGTGTATTAATTAAGGGTGGGTCCCATAGCCGTAGTGCGATTTAAAAGATGCACTCCGTAAGCAACATGCCTGTTTCAGTTGTAAACGGACTCGCATCAGTACTCGATTTCTTATTAACGAACAGTACACCGCACATTATATAACTTCTTGACCAGAAAAAAATGGACTTGTATCCATGTGTTGTGACGAGTGAGTTCTTACCGCTCAAATGCTTATGTTATGATTTTATCATTTATGTGAAGCTGCATTCACATTGTCTTGTTGTGTCGAGCGAGTTCCTACCGCTCAGTGTTATTATTATTATTTATTAAGGGGTGAAAGTCAGGGAGGATTTGTTTTTTATTTATTATTATTATTATTATGCACATACCTTTCAGTCATTAAATTTCTTTTATTCTACTTGTTATTCATTTTATTTCTAGTATAGCCTCTGTCATGAAACTATCTATTCATTAGAGCATGTTGTTTTAAGCGAACTTTGCTGTGTAACGCAGTCAGGACTGAACACGACCCCGTAGACGACTCTCGACAAAACCATGCTTTATTGAAGGGTGCATAGACAAGCTGGCGCCCAAGGTGGGGATAGTTCGTTGCTAGTTCACTGCTAGAACACGGGGGATAGACAGCATAGATAAGCTGGTGTCATACCGTGGATCGTTTCGTTGTTTTGGGCTTTTCTAGCGGATCATAAACAAGCTGTTACCCTACATGTGGTGTTTCGCTGTTTTTGACTGTTTGAGACCACCGGAAATGATATTTTGTTAACGTAAATACGGCGAAGAGAAGTACCGACAAGAAATTGGAATATACAGTAGAATCACGAGTTTGCAAGTTAAAATACGATTCACGTTTTATTTGTTGATGTAATTAGTAAAGTAATGTACGTGAAATCGGGCGCCCATTGATTAAATATAAAATTAGATTTGTTTAGAAAGTCAAACTCATGAATATGTTAGGAGGCTGGTAGCCTTAAATGACAATTAATACTTTGTTAATTAGTCAGTGTTAACATCAGATCTGGATAGTAATTTATGACTGAATATGTGCGGGGTTAAAAATTTATTAAGTAAAATTAGAACCATTCAGTGATGATTGATTTGCGGGAGTAAAGGGAATAAGTTTAAATGAACTGAATGTGGTCAAATGAAGTAAATGTATGTCAAGAATTATATATGTGTGTGTCAGGGAGACGTTTGCATGCCATCCTCCTGTCTTCTCAGTGATATATATATATATTTGTGTGTGAAAATGGCGACGGTCGCAGAGATCCAGGCAATTATTGAAAGTGCCAGGGCACGAACCCAGAAACTATTAAAAGAACAGAGTGAAAAATTAGACATTAAATTATCTGAACAGAGTGAGTCATTCCAGACTCAAATGAATGACACTATAAAATCACAATTATCTGAACAAAATGAGTCATTCCAGGCTCAAATGAATGACACTATCAAATCACAATTAGCGGAACAGAATGAGTCATTCCAGACTCAAATGAATGACACTATAAAATCACAATTATCTGAACAGAAGGCACAATTAATTGAACAGAGTGAGTCATTAGAAATTAAATTAATTGAACAGGGTAACACATTACAAGCGCAAGTAAATGAAAATATAAACAAACAATTAGAAGCGCAAGAAAGTAGAAATATGAGTCAGTTAGCCACATTATCTGCGGAGATGAAAGAATACACTACACAGCAGATGGTTCAATTCGCGCTTGATATAAGTAAGAATAATGACAAACAGCTAGGTCAGATACAAAAATTAGAGGATACATTCAACCGTAAATTAAATGATTTGGACGAAACGGTATTAGCAAACCTAGCTCAGATAGAATTAGCATGCACGGTAAATAACAGTGAGGTTAAAACGGCACAGGATGGTCTTGAAAAGCGATTTGATAAAATGGAGGAGGATTCTACGTTTATCCAGGGACAATTGTCGGCAGTAAACGAAAGCATTACGGGCCTAATAAAGGACATGGATAAATTAGAAATACAATCAGCAGAGCGATGGCAAAACCTAGAATCGGACCAGGATAATTTAAAGAGTACGATAGATGAGAATAATCTACGTCTAGAAGACAGGCTTGAGAAGATAGAATCGAAACAGCAGGACACGAAACAGCAGATGGAAGAAAAATTGGGAGCGATAAAAGATATCATCAGAAAGGATTGGCGCAAGATGAGCTGCGACTCTAAAGAAGAACGGTTAACTATTATAAAGACCGTAGGTGAAAATCATACGCGCATTAAAGTACTTGAGGAAGAAATCAAGAATAAAATGAAAGAACAGTCGGACAGAATCATTAAAGCAGAGTTGCGCTCATTAGGACAGAACACGTTATTTCAGACAGAGCACGCAGATAAGGAAGTTGACTCAACGAGCCAGAGGTCAATTAGCGCGGAGAATGGGCACGGAATGACAGGCAGCCCATTAACGACTAGCACAGAGGGATTTCACAACAACGTTGGAGGAACCTCTACCCCTCAACATGGCTATCAGCACCCTCAAGTCGTACAAGTAATTCGATCAAATGAATTTAAACCTAATAAATTTACAGAAAATTCTGGTGTCACACCGAAGGCGTATCTTAAAGAGATGGATCACTATTTTAATGATAATAATATACCGCCCGCGCGTCGTTTAAGACTGATGGAACGATTTCTTTCGGGAAATGTACTTACGTGGTTCTTGAGCTTCAAGTATACTTTCGGAGGGATAGATGATTTCAAGATTGCGTTCCTTAAAAAGTACTGGTCGGCTTCTCTACAACAAAGTCTCAGAATGAAACTTTATTCAAGAAAATATCAGTCGACTCAGCAGACAAAATAATCAGATTTTTTTCCGCTACAATTGTTAAAATTTCGGGATCTGGATCACCCTTTAGAAGAATCAGATCTGGTTATGACGATTGCACGGCAGATGCCAGTAAATGTTCAGCAGGTTTTAGTAGCAGCAAACGTGGACACAGCGGTCCGAGCCGAACAAATCTTACGTCAGATTGATGAGACAACATCTCAGGTGCAGCAAAGAGGGGGACGACAGCTGGAAGTGGTAAACACAACGGAGGTGGTTAAACCCGCTCAAATACACACCAGGTCGCAGGCCACAAATACAAGTGTGTCAAAAACACCAAGACGAGGTCAGGAGGGTGACGAAAATAGGTCACACCAGCGTCATGAAAATAACAATGATAGACAGACACAGGGCAACAATAGGTATCAGCAGCGAGGATACCAGCAATGGAGAAATAATAACAGAAATGAGGGACCCTACAGACGTTATGAAAATAACAATAATGATAATCGACAGTGGCGTGAAAGAAGATATCAGAACCAGGGGAACTATCAGAATTATAGAAATGATTGGAATGACAGGCACGCCGAATCGCAGCGCTACCTGGAAGAGTTACACGCTAATGGAGGAGACGAACAAGGACATTGGAAACGTGCAATTAATAAGAGGTCGAATCCTGACACCTTTAAAGAAGAAATTGGAGAGGAAGAAAATATACCAGCCAGCCAGGAAGACGAACGAAGCTTGCCAGTACGGAGTACGAGAGAACGTAGCCCGGTAGGGAGGAGAAACACCGGTGCGATACGGAAAACGAGTCAATACTAGAAGAAGACGACAGCGAGGAGGAGAAGAAGAGGATGGTAGCAGAACGGTGGAGAAGAAGAAGATGGCAGCATGGAGAAAAGGAGAGGACCCTTCTGTATTGTACGGAATCTTGGTAACAACGCATACAGAGTGAAAGAATTGAGTACAGGTACAATGTCTGTCTATAACGCGGCGAATTTAAAATTGTATTTTACTAGTGAACCCTGGGAATGCAGAAATAATGCTGCAAATTGAATATATGGACGTCCTTTTGCACATCCAACTTTACGTGGGTCAGTGAGTACGTCAGTGGAACGAGGAAGTAGAGATCAGTCTGCTGTGGTCAGACACTAATGAGCTCTGACGATGACGACACAGCGAGCGAGCAAGCGAGAGAGATAAGGACACTGGAAAGGGGAGATACGAGCCTTGGGCGATCAGGCAAGCAGGCAGGCTTGGGGAATGTCTGAATGAATGAGGAAGCTGAAGTAAACACGAGCGCGTGTTGACACTTCAACGACAGTGGCGGCTAGACTAGACTGATGAGAGGGAGATTTCTCTAGGATTGGCAGAAATGGATTACAGATGTTTTGTATTTGTAAAAAAAATCGACTATTTGTTATGTTCGATTTTTTTCATGCAGGGGGGGGTTGTGAACCCTTTATCCACAGGCTGTATAAAGGATTCTAATAATTATTCATCATCTTTTGATACATTTATACAGACAACAGATATGAGAGCCAGACGGTGTTGGGATATATTGAGAAATCAGTGGCCGAGAGGACACAATGGTTTAAGCTCCTGTGGTATTTTAGGAGGATGCGTTTATATTCTTGGGACACAGGACAGGTGCAACTTTTAGCGCGAATGTTGGCGTGGGCACGCACAATATGGCTTGTTACTAGGAAGGTTGGCGCCAAAATGAAAATCGAATGCTACAAGGTAATTGGTCTATCATCATGTGAACCACTCCCTACGGCAGAAATGTATGTAAAAACGCGCAAAGACATACAACAGTCTGGGCCAATAATATCAAGACGCCTAGTCTTAGCGGGAACTCGGCTTGGTAACGCACACTGGTAAATTAACGCGGGAGTTATCTACAGATTAATTCCACGATCGATTCAAGCCGGCTACAGCATAATCGTAACCTCCACACGGCTACGAACTCAATGATACCGATCGCATGCTAGTCTGATAGTTATAATGGAATATTTTTTAATATATCCCCTTCCACACCTACGCTAGTCAGTGTCATTTATAAGGATCCAAAATGCTTCGAGGATCATTACTAATTTTTGTACGTCTGAGGACGGAACATATCACTTATTTCTGTACGTCTGTGGACGTAAGATTCATACTCTGCATATTTTCATGTTTGTGAACATGGAACAGTGTCGTCAATTTTTTAGTATAACTTCAGTGATTTATTGATAGTCCCAGCACTATCAGTAGGACCAGTTCTTCGAAGTAATTCACCAAATAGACTGTCAAGGAATATAGTACTTGATAGGTGAATATAGTAGGAATTATATCGTGTGTGTATCTGACAAAAACTTTATTTAATTCAGCACGAGATGACGCCTAAGTACGAGAATGGATCTGGGAACCTGCAGGAAATTTGCCTAAAGATGTCAATGACCAGATAAACATCTTAAAGGAGATGGCTGCAGACGTATTCTTGGCGCTGTTTAAAGGATTGAGTACCAAATAAATTTATTTATTTATTAAATCAGCTACGGTATTATGGGATATTTTTGTAAATATTTGTTTGCTTGCTTGGTAATGTAGATTATTAGTTTTTGTTTTACTGACACATTAAATATGGGACTAGCCGAGCGTTGCGTAATTTATATATTTTGTGATTGTAGTTGGTTCAACTGTACGGAGCGACACGCGGAGCCCGTGCTTGCTTTCGCTTGCGTAAATCGCGGTCAAGCATTATTATTCGGAGATATGCCTTACAACAAAATTGGAACTGAATTAATTTTGAGATCAAAAATAGAATTTGGAGGGTAAAAGATTATTTGTGAGTAGAATTTCATGACGGATCAGGATTATTTTGATAGTTGCTTTCCAGCAGATTTGAACGGGATGGCACTTTGCACCCGAGTTTTTGTTGTGTATTTTTGTTAATGTGTCAATGGACGCAATATTGTTGATCTGTTTGAGCCGACCCAATGTGTGTGTATGAGAGTCAGTCGAAGCTATGGGTGCGTTATGTGATTTTTATGATGTGCTAGCGAGAATATATCATGGTGATTATTCTGACTTGCTCCACGTCAACAAATTCATGTCCTCGCGAGGCTGGACTTGTGGTATATATTTGTTTCTCGCCATCCAGGGGATGCGTGAGATATGTTGACGTTTTCCAGTGGGAAACCTGCACTTAGCTTGCCAGACTGAGAGAGGTATTTGTGGCAGTGTTGACTCATACAAATAGGGGAGCGCTCAATCAGATAACGTGTCTTGTCATTAGAACAGGCTTGCTTCCTGTACTGCAATTTAAGATGTTGTTTAAATTCACAAAACCTGATCGGTTATAATGAGTATTGATTGATTAAATGGGAGCTGTCCATAATTGTAAGGTAGCCACCAAAATTCGTGTTTGTCTGGCGTTTCATATAAATGTAAACATAGTTTTTCAGCCGTTAGGCTTGCATTTTGTTGTTGTTGGTTCAATTTTTGGTGTGTTTATTTTTGACGCGTTCTTGACCCGTGTCAAGTTAGGGTGCGCGAAGCTATGTTCCCAAGTTATGATGAGAGCTTTTTGGGCCTATTTCTGGCATGCTCTTTTTGTGTTCATTATGTGCTCCTGCACCAGCTAGGATCTCAGGGAGATTCTTCATTCTGTTAATATTATTAGATCTTGCATGTGTCAGTATTAATTATGGTGTATTAATTAAGGGTGGGTCCCATAGCCGTAGTGCGATTTAAAAGATGCACTCCGTAAGCAACATGTCTGTTTCAGTTGTAAACGGACTCGCATCAGTACTCGATTTCTTATTAACGAACAGTACACCGCACATTATATAACTTCTTGACCAGAAAAAATGGACTTGTATCCATGTGTTGTGATGAGTGAGTTCTTACCGCTCAAATGCTTATGTTATGATTTTATCATTTATGTGAAGCTGCATTCACATTGTCTTGTTGTGTCGAGCGAGTTCCTACCGCTCAGTGTTATTATTATTATTTATTAAGGGGGTGAAAGTCAGGGAGGATTTGTTTTTTATTTATTATTATTATTATTATGCACATACCTTTCAGTGATTAAATTTCTTTTATTCTACTTGTTATTCATTTTATTTCTAGTATAGCCTCTGTCATGAAACTATCTATTCATTAGAGCATGTTGTTTTAAGCAAACTTTGCTGTGTAACGCAGTCAGGACTGAACACGACCCCGTAGACGACTCTCGACAAAACCATGCTTTATTGAAGGGTGCAGTATATACATTTAAATTTGGAAGATATATCCTAATACTGTTGAAGTCGATAAATTAACGACTGTAGCCTACAAATTGACTATAAAGAATTTTACAATTTTTAATATGCATCTTATTATAAACTTAGAGCACCTGGACTTCACAGATTTGAAGCAGCAATGGGGCAAGTTAAAGAAAGGCAACCACATGTAGGCCTACGATAAAGTGAACCCTAATATTATTATTAATCTATAGCATTACACATCACTTTTGGAACACAAAGAAAAATATATACAAGATTTACACATTTACAGATAAATTATTTACATAGTCAAGCGTATTTGATGTAACATGCAAAAAGTCCAACTGGTTTCCACAAAATAAATTCTGAGGGCAACCTTCGACTATGTGTCTGATTGTCTGACGCGGGTATCCACATGTGCACTCAGGAGAGGCGATCTTTCCCCATTTGTGAAAAAGATCACCACATCTCCCATGGTTGGTATCGGTACGTATCCTATTCAGAGTACACCATGTCCTACGTGGCAAATCACGTTCCCATAATTTGTTGTTGCTTTGGAGAAAACTAGCTCTGGTGGAGTGTTATTATACCATTATTGTGCCCAGGCTTCATGGAGATTGAAGTTATGGTCTGCCAGGTTGATTGCTGTTCTGATTGTAGGATGTCTGGAACGGAGTCTGTTAATTTGGATGGTAGGTATGTCCTCATGGGTTTGCAATTGTTGGTTGTTGCTGATTTTGTTATATTCTCTCAGGAGGATATTCCTTCTTCTCAGCGTAGGAGATGAAATACGCCCCAGAACAGGTAGCCAGAAAACAGGTGTGGACCTGATTGTACCAGTAATAATACCCATAGTTTGGCTTAGCTGTACATCTACTAGCTACGTGTGGCTACTGCTTAGCCAAACAAGGCTGCAATATTCTGCTGCTGAGTATACAAGACCTATGGCAGTTGAACGAAGGGTAGAAGCAGTCGAACCCCATGTTGCACCACACAACTTTTGTAGGATGTTATTTCTTGATCTCAGGTTGGCTGAAGTCTTTGTTAAATGCTGTTTAAATGACAGCGTTCTGTCAAGTGTAACTCCAAGGTACTTTGGGGATTTCTTATGGAACAGACGTTTACTTTCAAAATACACGAGTATGTTTATTTCATGGTTGTCTAGGATTTTGCTCAGATGAAAGCATGTGGATTCAGTTTTGTTAGGGTTCGGTTGAAGTCCCCATTTACGGAAGTATTGCATTAATATTTATTCGGTGACCTCGATTTGTTTGTGCTTAGTTGCTAACACCCAGTCATCAGCATAGCCATACTTTCCTGGACTGGGTGTTTAGCATATCTGCTATATAGAGACTGAATAATAGCGGGGCTAGGACTGAGCTTGGGGTAGTCCGTTCTTAAGAGTTTTCTGGTCACTAATGGCATTGCCTACAGTAGTCTATGGTTACCTGGAAAGGTCTATCAGTCAGCATATTGTTCAGGAGTTTGTGGTTCTTCAGCAGGGTATGAGACGGAGAAACGTATGAACAATGCCCTGTTTCCACACAGTATCATAAGCGGAGGACAGATCAATAAATACAGCAGAAGTCTTTTGCTGTTTTTGGAAAACAAACATTATTTAAGATGTCAATATGATAACTTGGTCCACACAGCTTCGGTTTGGGCGAAATCCAGCCTGTTCAACAGGAATCTTTTCAAGTAATTCATCACGTATTCTGTTATACAGCAGCCTCTCAAGTAGTTTGTACATCATGCTCAAAAGAGAGATAGGACGATAACTTCAGGCTTCGTCGTTGGGTTTACATTGTTTCAAGATACCAATGATCGTTGTCTGTCTCATTAGTCGATTAATGGATCCTGTTACCAAAATATTGGGGGAAAAGTAATTTTTGCCACATGGGAAGAACAGCTGTCAAATCGTCCTTGCTAAGTCGCCTAGTTTGTAGCGCAGGGTAGAATGTGGGGTACTGGTTATTGTAAGAAATTCGTTAGTATTTATAATAAATAATTCTCCTTTGTAAAATGCCAGCCACATACGATCAAATACTTCGAAATCGGCTTTGCGACGCGAAGTAATCAACTCCATTCTTTCTGAAAAGCTTTCTTCTTGTGGAAGTAAAGCATTGGTATGGCAATTGTTGACTTTGAAGAGCACAGCGAAACTGAGCAATTATATTACTCATCTTTTAGCCTCAATTATTATGAAAATAACTGAATAACGAGAGAAGGGCACACTCATCATCTCAAATCACATGTCACAGCATCTGTTTGATTATGTTTCCATCACTCCTACGGTAGATAACGGCAGCACCGTCGGTCGAATTCACGAATTGTAGCCTCTCATCACGCGAAATACGATCCATATTATGCGTTATTGGGTAAAATGCAACAGCTGCGCCCAACAAGTTCCAACAAGGAAAAGAAAAGAAAAGAAGAAGAGCGTTCTGTAGTGACAGTAAATCATCATAGATGGCTCTCCTAGCTAACTAATTGGTAGTGTGCTAATTTTGTAAATTAGGATCAATACCATTGTAATGTTCACAATGAATTATGCGTACGAGTTGTATAAACAACATCTTAATGCCCCAGTCTTGTCTCAAACGCGTTACGAAACACTTCATTCAGCAGTGGAAGTACTCGCCTGTGTGTTGGGGTCAGACATTTGTGGTGTTGGGAGGTAGTAGTAGTAAGTGTGATTAGATTTCCCACAGACTACAGGTTAGTGTCCATTTGTTTCTTCTTGTGCCTCCAACATGGGTGAGGCCAGTGGTGGCCCACCATCCTTGTTAAATGTGAGTATCCCTGAAAATGTCATTATAGACAAGGAGGTCTCGATGGAGCACATGTTTGTCGTGGATAACCCTGAGATCATGCCGTCGGTAGTCTCTCCGACTACGCCCGTAGTGAATACCACTGTGCCTACAACTAATTTAGCTGCACAACATCGTTATAATGACCATCATCGCGGTCCTTACATAGTATTTGTACAGTCAGTAGATCAGAATGTGGGCAATCTGCACCCCATGGCCTCGGGACGTTTATTTTTTGAGAAACAAATTCCAGGCATCAAGGGAATACAAAAAAAGGGTCGCAACCGCGTGCAGGTACAATTTGCAACTTCGGCCATGGCTAACTCTTTTTTAACACACCCCCTTCTCATAGAACGAAATTTATCTGCCTTTATCCCATCTTCAAATGTGCAACGTGTAGGTCTTATACGTGGAGTCGATCTGTCGCTTACCCACGAGGAAATCATACGTTACATGGGCTCCCCCGCCCCTGTGGCACGGGTCCAACGCCTTAACAGAAAAAAAAGATTGATGATAAGCTAGGAACGTTACCTACAGGTACGGTGAAAATCTTTTTTGATACACAAGATTTGCCCACCTATGTATGCATTTTTAATGTCATGTTGGAAGTAACTTTATTTATATTCAATCCCATCCGTTGCCAAAAATGCCAACGGTATGGCCATGTTCAATTACATTGTCGCGCAAGGGAACCTCGATGTGGCAAATGCGCCCTGGGCCATCTCACATCCGACTGCAAGGCAGTTATATTCAAATGCGCCAACTGTCAAGACAACCACCCGGCAGGGGCAGCGAGATGCGAAACACACATTCAGCAAGTAGCTATCAAACGTCAAATGTGCATTGACAACAAATCTTATAGTGAAATCGTCAACCAACATCAGAAAGAGTTTAACCCGTTAACGCTACCGAATCAATTCCCCCCGCTAGCGCCCCCAACTGAATCACGACCATTTGATCCCCCACGAAAAAGGAAATTCACCGAAACATTTCACAAACCACACAGGTCTATCACCCCCCTTGGGTATGATCGACAGGGGTACCTTAATATTGTTGCCACACCCTCCACTTCCAGCATGAGTTTCCCCCCATCGGCCCCAATTGAAGAAGTGGCTGGGAGCGTCTCGCACCCTCCAGCGGCTCCGAACTCGAATGATACCACCCGCATCATCCTCACCGAATTCCGGCAATTAATGGACCTTTTAGGTCACAATGTACAATGGAGCCATTGTGTAAAAAATGTATTCGAAAAAATAATCCCGTTGTTACCCCCTCTTGCCCCCGTTGATCGTCCGTCGTCTGATACTCGTTAACATGGTGGTTTTTTGTTGTTCTGTATGAGGGTACTCCAGTGGAATTGCCGGAGTATTGTCAACAAACGTCATGAATTATAGCTTTTAATAGAAGAATTTCATCCTGACATAATTTTCCTCCAGGAAACGTGGCTATATTCTCATACGCGTTTTAACATTCCTGACTATCATGCCATACGTCACGATGGCTCAGGTTTTCGTGGCATATGTACTTTCATTAAACAACATCTCCCCTTCGCGCAGCTACAATGTGATTTTATTCTGCCTTCTATGGATATTCAAATGTTACAAATAAACAATCGTCTATTCACAAACTTATATTGCCCACCGAATATTCAAGGTACTCAACGACAATGGTGGGTAGTTTATTGGCTGAGGAATAACCCACCCACCAAGGGAAGATGATTAAGAAAAGGAAGTAGATTTTGGATTGGAGAAAAAGGATAGGAAAATAGGAGGAGAGTCCCACAAAATTAATAAGTTTAACTTTAAACACACTTAGAAGCGGTTGCAACTGCAAATTAACTCTCTGATAGCTAAAGTGGGTACGAGCTTGGTCGAAGCTAACGGGAACCGCAGCCGGGACTTGGGCGATTTGCAAGAGAGAGGCTTTAGTGTATTTCCTCCCAAGCATGTATGAAACTACTATAGGGAAGGATGATGGTCTGGCAAGACTGATAGTAAAAGCTTTATTGAGTATGAACGAGGGAATAAACCTAGGAAGAGCTAGGAAAGCCAGGATCTTGCCTAACTGTAGTATCAGAGAAATGATGAATCCAAAAACAAATATTTAATTTATTTGACAATGCAAAGAAGTTTGAGGAAATTAACAAGCGTGTAATATAATTTGGACAAACATAGTTCATTTAAACTTTTCAACAAATGGGGTCGCAGACCTCTCAACATTAAATGTTTGCTCCAGGCAATTGACAATTTACAAGGTTTCAAACCTTACATGTTTCTAAAATCTTTATAAGATTTAAACAAATAAACAATGAAGTAATTAAAGTTGGAAAGTGAATTGGAGTACAAAGAGTGTACCTTAAGAAATTCTTGAGAGAATGTTCTAGAGAAAGTGACAACTTCGAATATAACAATAATAAAAACATGAAAAATAAGATAGAAGTTCCTACAACTTCTTATATTTATACAGAATTACTATATGAGAATTATACAAAAGAAGGCAGGTCACTTACTGTGAAACCTGAAGAAAGTGAAAAGGAAAGTTCTAGACTTCCCAAGTTTGAGCAGGAATCACTAGCCAAATGGGACAGTTTCCATTTCGTGAAACCTGAACATGACTCGCTCAAGAGTTTAAGGAATTGTTTTCCCTGATTATAGGAAAGGAACAACGTGAATTTAAAACTTGTATCACACAAGCAATTATGCAGAATTTAATTAATGTTAAACTAGCAAAGTTGGAAGGGCACTTCGTGAGTGACACCTTATAGAAAAGTTACAATTTTATTAATATGGTTGGTTAGTAGAAGGTTGAGGAAAGATCATTGGGATATAGGATCAATGTTCATGGCCGTATTTAATGTAAACGGACGAGCGCGACGCGGTTGAAACGTGGAACAAGCACTGGATATCACTATAGTCTATAAAGATGGATGCAAAGTTCACTATAGAAACACTAAAGTTTATGAGAAAGAAAGTTATTGCAATTATGGAAATAACTGATTGCACTATATAGGTGAGAGTCTATTTCTTGAAAAAGTTGTGATTTACAATTAAATGTACCATAAAACATTCCAGTGGTTCCAGCGGTGGAAGAAAGTTAGCTATTGCAAAAATTTGTAAGGAAGATTCCTCATTTTAAATATTATTGTCACAAGTGAGTGAAAAATACTTGACGGCAAGACTCGCAGATAGAGTACAAGATCTCGAAGGTTCCAGAACGACCTTAGTAGTAAAATGGGGTTGAGAAAGTCCAACGGAGGAACTAGCTTGATGAATTATAGACAGCGGGTATTAGGTAATATCCCACGTAGTGAGAAGATTTCTCATTTGAATAGCTTAAGAAAAGCTCTTTTTTAGTAAGGTTGGCTTATACAAGCGAAAGCTCAACATGGCAAATCCCACGAAGAATGATTTTTCCCCAAAATAAATACTTTCACACTGTCTATAAAAGTATCATTAAAAACACGTGGAAGTTAAAACCATGAAGATGAGGTTAAAAATTTTAAAATGGTACTTATCTTGATTTCATGTTGAAGGCGAAGTTCCGTATGACGATAACTACTTTGCCAACATGGCGTAGAAGAGAGTATGCCTCTTGGTTTGAGGAGGCTAGCTCGAGAGGAGCTTTAACTGATCGAGTCAACTGCTGACTGAGAAGTGAGACCTGCTCAACGGTGCACGGAGGGACCAAGGAAGGGGAAAAGAGTGGGGGGTAGGAGACAAAAGGAGAACATATAAGCATTGCCAATGTTACAACAAAAAAATGATCTCTTGCTGAGCTGGTCTTCAAAGAGTTGATAACAGGCGATACTAGCGCAGCATGGTGAGTGAAACAGTAGACGTAGTCCTCTTGCTCAAGGAGAAAATAGCTGGCGATGGTAACAAGATCTGGAGGCCAGATGGATATGTAAGTCCTCTCGCACCAGGAGGAATTGAGTAGCTTCAGAGATTCGCTGCTAGATGACGCTAGGTGGGTCACAGAATATATATCTGGAACAGACTCATAAAAGATATAAGCGACCTGAACCCCTAAGAGAAAACAGAAGATCACTGTTGGTGTTTGACAAAGAGGAAGGAAAGAACATGCAAAAGCATTGAAAATTATAATCTCTGGTACCGTGTATTCAAAGAATGCACCATACTGGGAGGGGAAAACACCAACAGGGAACAAGAAAAACAAGTAAACATTTGAAGGTAATGGAGAGATCAAAGACAGAGGTCTTGTGATCGGACCATTAATAGTTAAGACTCTGACTACCCTGACTCTCCCATCTCTTCCAGGATAACACTCGGGCACTCTTCCAAAAGGCCAGACTAGGGGGGGTGAAACATCCCTAACTAAAACCAAGTCTCCCACTTTAATGTCGGGACTGGAAAGAAACCACTTCTGTCTCCCTTGCAAGGAAGTTAAATATTCCAAGTTCCACCTCTTCCAAAAGGAATTGCGGAGGGCTTCAAGTTTACGCCAAACAATAGGTAAATCAGAATCCCTGAAAGAATTAGGAAGGGGAGGATGGGCAGAGAGAGAAGTGCGTGTAAGACAGTGACCAGGTGTGAGTGGAAGGAGGTCATCAGGGTCATTAGAAAGCGGAGTTAAATAACGAGAATTAACGACATCTTCCATCACAAAATAACTAGAAGCTGAGGGAAATAAAGCACTAGTAAAGATTGCGATACAATGCAAAAGGAGAATTAACAAGTTTAAACAAAGCGTATAGAAACAAGTGCATCTATTAAGGATAAGAATATACCAAATAAACAAAGAAACTATGCGAGTAGAAAGCAAGAACGCCATAGGTAACAACCTAGTAGCCATAAGCAATGACCTTAAGTCATAATAAGTATCAAAGGGGTTACTCAGAAAAATACTTAAGTCAGCGAGAAACGTGACGTGACAAGTATAAATGCAAAAACACATCGAATGTGACGACGAGAAAAAACAAGTTTGTTCATTAATGAACAATAAGATCGCAAAATATGTGAGCAGAGTGCAATACATAAGCGCGTGAGAAATACGCAACGAAGTTTTGAAACAAGGATCGAAGCAGTTATAGAATACGAGCATGAGTAAGTGGAAGACACAGGCAAGCGCGGCCTTGACACACATAGTACAACGAGATAAGGCATATAAATAGCTGAAAGAGCCCTTAACTGGAACAAGTTTATTTTGGGAAGTAAGTGAACGGCTTCTGTACTTGCAGTAGCGACTCGCCAGACAATGGTTGGCAATCAGCCAGAGTTGAGATAAGAGAAACTTGCTTTGACCTTTAGCAAGCATACAGGAAATAAACAGTAACTTGACCTTCCTCGGGCTTGTATACAAACAAGTTTGAAAAACAAGCAGTTCGGAATAAACAAACGACACTAGTTGAATCAGCTGTAACTTAAAGCAGATATTCAGGTTAGACGGCATGCAGTCAATCGTAACTTGGACGTGAACAAACAATTTAAAGCTATATGAAATAGAGTGGGAAATCAATTTCGCATAATTGAGAGGATCACGGAATCCGACAATTTTCGACAGGAAAAAGCTTAATTCTTCCGAGCAAAGAAGACAAGCTGGGACATTGAGAAGAAGGTTATGCATAAGAATAGTTATTCTAGATGTTAGGGAATTCAGATTTTCAAGCGGTTTCAAAAGCGGCTTCCAATTGTGAGGAAGGAGGGAGGAGCCGGCCGTGGCCATCCTTCTACATAGCGAAAGAAGTGAAACATAGCGTACAGCAAAGTGATGGTGACTGATAGCCATGGTTTTACACAAGGGGAAGATAGTTTTCGAGAAAGAGTTTAAGCAATTACCTGCTATAAAAAATGACATGAGAAGGTAAACGAAGTAACACAAAGCAAGGCGAACTTGAATTGCCATTTTGTGCGGGAAGAAGGAAAAACCATTTAAACAACTTACAGAGGTAGCGTAGTTGTTCACGATGAGACATCGTTTCGGCAAGTGTTTTTCAAAAATATTGAGATCTGAAACATGAGCGTTCTCTTTTTCAGAAATGAGATTTATGTCAGCTGTAACGAAATGACATTGCGCTTTGGTTTGAACGCTGGTATGCTGAATTTCACCAGTAATAACCCAACCAAAATCGGTGTCTCTGGCGACCACGGTTGAAGATAACTTGCGTGTTTGTTTGCGAAGGCACTTCCAAAAAACATTGGCACTGAAAAGTACATCAATGGGACCTTGAGCATTAAACTGAGGATCAGCTAACCTTAAGTGCGAGGGAATGTTTAAACCGGAAGTATTAATAGAGTGACTTGGAGTGTCCTTGCCAATACTGGTAAGAATGAGACAGTTTAAATTAAGATTGGTGTTTCTTTGGCAAACGTCTCTGATTTTCAATTTTGAAGACTGCAAGACTTGAGTTTTCAAATTGTCAATCCCGGTCACATTGATAGAAGTAGGCGATGACGAAAGACCTAGTTTTTTAATCAACGATTGCGAAACAAAGTTGTGCGTTGAAGCGGAATCGAGAAGACCACGGGTTCGAAACCAATTTCCAAATTTATCTTGGATTTCGAATTGTACAGTGGTCAAAAGGGTTTGCGCACTGTGAGAAGTTTCGGCATTAGAAATGCAGGAAGAAGCATTAGTTTGTTCGGAGCTGCTCTGCATGGAGCTTGAAGAGGCAGGTACTGATGACCTCGATTTATCGTGAACGTGCAATAAAGAATGATGCGGTTTTTTACAATGGAAACAGAGATTTGATGACGTACAGTTCGAAGAAGAATGCTTAGGTGACAAGCAATTGAAGCAATGTTTGCTATTGAAGACAAACTTCCTTCGATCTTCGACAGACAATTCTTTAAAGGATTTGCACAAATACAATGTGTGAAGCTTTTTACAGAGCGTGCATTTTAACGATTTGTTGAGCGGCCTGATATGTTCTCTTGCTTGATTGAAAGAAGAACGGGTTTGCTTGTTCTCGACAGATGGGGGCTGATGTCCCTTTGAAAAAGCAAGTTTTTTTCAAAAATTTGACACTGATGATTCGTTTCGACCTTTTCGCACTGAAATGCGAGTGCTGTAAGGACTTGGCATCGGCTGTTAAGAAACGAGATTAAGTGTTCGAAGGAAAATTCTTCCTTGCGAGCGAGTTCGATCTCCCAAGCCTTTAAAGTTGAAAAATCGAATCTTGATGTAGCCAGATGAATGAGTATGGTGTCCCATGTTTGGACAGGCTGCTTGAGTTGGTATAATGCTCTGACATTCAACTGTATAGAGTCTAACAGGTTTCTTAAAGAGGTGACGTCATTAGGTTTGACGGCTGGCAGGCTGAAGAGACAGCGTATGTGGCGAGCTACACTTAAACGTAAATTGCCATATCTCTCTTTAAGGAGATTAAAGGCGATGTGGTAGTTGTCTGCGCTTAAAGGCAGTGACTCCACTAAGGCTAAGGCCTCACATTCCAAACAGGTACGGAGGAAGTAGAACTTATGAATGTCTGGGATCTCAGTATTTTCATGAATTAGGGAGCAGTAAAGTTCGTAAAAAGAATACCATTCACCTTCCTTGCCTGAGAAGTGCGGTAGGCTTATCTTAGGAAGTAACGGTTTCGGTTTGTTCTCGTGAACTGAAGCGGGTGCGAACTGGGCCGGATTGATGACCCTAGTGTCCGGTTCTGAGATATTGCGAATCAATTGGTGGGCCTTGGCAATCCCTTCAAAGTACAAGGGTTCGACCTCGTCCCGATCCGATTGAAGTTCTGGGCAAGCGGATTCAATCTCTGTTTGAATTTGATCGTAATAATCATAAGACCGTTCGTACAACTTAAGGCGATGTGTCAAGATGTCTAAATCACACTCGGCGGGATTTAATTTGATGACGAAATTTCTGAATCTAGTGAGTTGCCCTTTATAGGAAGAACGTCTAGCAATGAGAGTTTCATCTTTTTCAGTAGGAGCCATGATAAAGAGAATAAATTGAAATACAACTCACGAAACTGTAGAACCTTGTAAATGCTGTCAAGCTGGCAGCAGCGAATGAGTAGAAAGAACGGGACACACCAAAGGACACAGGAGCGGCCTCTTTCCCGTTCACAGGCTTTGCATGATGTAGATATAGCTGAAAGATCCAAAGCAGATATTAATAATATGCAAAGTATTGTCAAATGACACTTCACAAACGATGGACATAGCAAATGGACTCTCCCGGGTTTCTGGTACCAAATTTTGGGTAGTTTATTGGCTGAGGAATAACCCACCCACCAAGGGAAGATGATTAAGAAAAGGAAGTAGATTTTGGATTGGAGAAAAAGGATAGAAAAATAGGAGGAGAGTCCCACAAAATTAATAAGTTTAACTTTAAACACACTTAGAAGCGGTTGCAACTGCACATTAACTCTCTGATAGCTAAAGTGGGTACGAGCTTGGTCGAAGCTAACGGGAACCGCAGCCGGGACTTGGGCGATTTGCAAGAGAGAGGCTTTAGTGTATTTCCTCCCAAGCATGTATGAAACTACTATAGGGAAGGGTGATGGTCTGGCAAGACTGATAGTAAAAGCTTTATTGAGTATGAACGAGGGCATAAACCTAGGAAGAGCTAGGAAAGCCAGGATCTTGCCTAACTGTAGTATCAGAGAAATGATGAATCCAAAAACAAATATTTAATTTATTTGACAATGCAAAGAAGTTTGAGGAAATTAACAAGCGTGTAATATAATTTGGACAAACATAGTTCATTTAAACTTTTCAACAAATGGGGTCGCAGACCTCTCAACATTAAATGTTTGCTCCAGGCAATTGACAATTTACAAGGTTTCAAACCTTACATGTTTCTAAAATCTTTATAAGATTTAAACAAATAAACAATGAAGTAATTAAAGTTGGAAAGTGAATTGGAGTACAAAGAGTGTACCTTAAGAAATTCTTGAGAGAATGTTCTAGAGAAAGTGACAACTTCGAATATAACAATAATAAAAACATGAAAAATAAGATAGAAGTTCCTACAACTTCTTATATTTATACAGAATTACTATATGAGAATTATACAAAAGAAGGCAGGTCACTTACTGTGAAACCTGAAGAAAGTGAAAAGGAAAGTTCTAGACTTCCCAAGTTTGAGCAGGAATCACTAGCCAAATGGGACAGTTTCCATTTCGTGAAACCTGAACATGACTCGCTCAAGAGTTTAAGGAATTGTTTTCCCTGATTATAGGAAAGGAACAACGTGAATTTAAAACTTGTATCACACAAGCAATTATGCAGAATTTAATTAATGTTAAACTAGCAAAGTTGGAAGGGCACTTCGTGAGTGACACCTTATAGAAAAGTTACAATTTTATTAATATGGTTGGTTAGTAGAAGGTTGAGGAAAGATCATTGGGATATAGGATCAATGTTCATGGCCGTATTTAATGTAAACGGACGAGCGCGACGCGGTTGAAACGTGGAACAAGCACTGGATATCACTGTAGTCTATAAAGATGGATGCAAAGTTCACTATAGAAACACTAAAGTTTATGAGAAAGAAAGTTATTGCAATTATGGAAATAACTGATTGCACTATATAGGTGAGAGTCTATTTCTTGAAAAAGTTGTGATTTACAATTAAATGTACCATAAAACATTCCAGTGGTCCCAGCGGTGGAAGAAAGTTAGCTATTGCAAAAATTTGTAAGGAAGATTCCTCATTTTAAATATTATTGTCACAAGTGAGTGAAAAATACTTGACGGCAAGACTCGCAGATAGAGTACAAGATCTCGAAGGTTCCAGAACGACCTTAGTAATAAAATGGGGTTGAGAAAGTCCAACGGAGGAACTAGCTTGATGAATTATAGACAGCGGGTATTAGGTAATATCCCACGTAGTGAGAAGATTTCTCATTTGAATAGCTTAAGAAAAGCTCTTTTTTAGTAAGGTTGGCTTATACAAGCGAAAGCTCAACATGGCAAATCCCACGAAGAATGATTTTTTCCCCAAAATAAATACTTTCACACTGTCTATAAAAGTATCATTAAAAACACGTGGAAGTTAAAACCATGAAGATGAGGTTAAAACTTTTAAAATGGTACTTATCTTGATTTCATGTTGAAGGCGAAGTTCCGTATGACGATAACTACTTTGCCAACATGGCGTAGAAGAGAGTATGCCTCTTGGTTTGAGGAGGCTAGCTCGAGAGGAGCTTTAACTGATCGAGTCAACTGCCGACTGAGAAGTGAGACCTGCTCAACGGAGCACGGAGGGACCAAGGAAGGGGAAAAGAGTGGGGGGTAGGAGACAAAAGGAGAACATATAAGCATTGCCAATGTTACAACAAAAAAATGATCTCTTGCTGATCTGGTCTTCAAAGAGTTGATAACAGGCGATACTAGCGCAGCATGGTGAGTGAAACAGTAGACGTAGTCCTCTTGCTCAAGGAGAAAATAGCTGGCGATGGTAACAAGATCTGGTGGCCAGATGGATATGTAAGTCCTCTCGCACCAGGAGGAATTGAGTAGCTTCAGAGATTCGCTGCTAGATGACGCTAGGTGGGTCACAGAATATATATCTGGAACAGACTCATAAAAGATATAAGCGACCTGAACCCCTAAGTGAAAACAGAAGATCACTGTTGGTGTTTGACAAAGAGGAAGGAAAGAACATGCAAAAGCATTGAAAATTATAATCTCTGGTACCGTGTATTCAAAGAATGCACCAAATGGTATCTATTTTTTCGCTATGCCGGCCAGTTAAAACACCACACTATTCTAGGAGATTTTAATGCACATCACCCAGCCTGGGGCAGTGGAAGAGTTAATCCAAAAGGCCGCCATGTTCATCACGCAGTCACTTCACATCAACTCCTACTTTTAAATGATGGTTCTCCAAACCGCTTGACCCCGCCATAGTGCCTTTGTAAAGTTCAATAGACAACCAGAAAATATAAAAATTGCACCTACCCTACCAATCTTTAAAAGGAGGCTAAAACAGTTTATGTGGAATGATTATAAAATGTCAGTTTAAGAAATTCCAAAATATGAGAAGACAAAAGAAGACTACATTGTGTACAAAAACTTATGAAAGCTACAAAATGTTGTATATATTTTCATACTGAAAACTTGTAAACTAAACATTGAATTGTAATTTGTCGCCAACAAGATAAAACTGTACGATTCCTTTGTATATGAGTCCTTGACTCGTTAAGGGATTAATAAAATGCATTATTATTATTATTATAACTATCACCACGTTAGACCAGGCACACCACCTGACATGGCAAACGATTCCCGATTTGCATCAAAGTGACCATTATCCCATTCTGATACATTATGGCTCTAGTACTTCCATCCCACATGCACCCACAACGTTCTCACTCAAACGACCGACCCATGGTTTTGATTCTGTCTTATTTTCTAATTATTTACAAGATCATCTCACGCTGAAACATCGTACCCTTTTGTCTGCTTATGCTATCTTGACCAATGTCATTGATGCATATATAACTATGTATCATTCTCGGGCGACACCCACCCCTCATACTAACAAACGCACCCATCGCCCGCCTTGGTGGGATCAGGAATGTTTCCTGTGGGTTAAGAGACGCAACGCAGCACTCAAACGGCTTCGAAAGAATTTTAATCCCTCTAATTATTTCAGTTATAAAAGAATATGTGCGTCCATTCAACAACATTTTAATCTCAAACGACCTGCTGCATGGCGTACTTTTATTTCTACTTTTAGCAGTCATACCACGCTCCGTACTCTATGGTCAACGATAAAAAAAATGTCGAATGTAGTCACGGGGCCACCCATGCGATTCCTTAACACGCAGGGTTATGAAACCTTTTATCGGAACCTCACCCCTGATTCCGTCGCTCCATGTTTTTCCCCCAACCCTTATCGCGAATCCCCGAGATTCTTGACTTTGCTACCACCCATCTCGTCCACAGAGATCTGGCAAGTTACACATGGGAAGAAATCTACACGACCAGGTCTTGATGCGGTGACATATCGCATGATTGAGGCTTTTCCCCCTCGAGCCCTGACAATCGTTTTGAACCTATACAATTCCATTCTGCTATCAGGTATAATCCCCGAAGACTGGAATCAATTCGAAGTACTCCCAATACTAAAACCGAAAGCCGACGCGAAGGACCCCCATAATTATCGCGGTATAATGTTGAGTTCTTGCCTTCGCAAAAGTGCTTCAAAAAATTCTACTTCGACGATTACAATGGTGTTTAGAATATTACGATGCTCTCCCCAAAACTCAATATGCCTTTGTTAAAAAACGTAGTACTAATGACGCACTGAATATTTTTCTCACTGACCTACTACTGGCGAAAGGACGAAAACAACATACTATAGCCATATTTTTGGACATTAAGGGAGCTTACGATTCGGTAGACCCCTACATTTTATTACAAATATTATATTCCCATCGTTATCCATTAATATTTCTCAGCATTATCCATAATTTCCTAGTACGTAGACGTATATATTTATGCACAGGTAATGCGGTACTTAACAATAGATATACGTCGCAGGGTCTTCCCCAGGGCGATATTTTAAGTGGTATGTTATACTCTCTTTATACCAGATCCCTGGAAACTGTCATACTTCCGCATGCCAGATTGATTCAATTTGCCGATGACATATTAATATATGCTACTAGATCCAATCTCAACACTTGCAGGGAAGACTTACATTCGGCACTATCGCAGCCACATCAGTGGTTCACAAACCACGGCATAGTAACGTCACAAACGAAAAACGCGGCTATGATTTTTACCCATAAACGCCTATATGACACGTCGCCGGTGGTATATCAACAAGGCCAAATTGAAGTTGTTCGGGTCGTCAAATATTTAGGTCTGTACATTGATGATAAACTTAATTGGCAACGTCATCTAAATCACATTACGCAAAAATTATAACCTAAATTCCCAGTGTTCAAGGCTCTTACCCACCGCTCATGGGGCGCAGCGCCGTCGGTGTTATTGACGGTATATAAAAATATTTTCCGCTCGGTATTAGACTATGGGAGCGCCTTTTTTGACATTATGACACCTACTCGCTTAATCCAGATGGACCGGTTACAATAACGAGCCCTGCGCATCATCATCGGAGCTCTCCCATCCACACCCACACAGGCTTTATTGGTGGAGACTGGCAAAATACCACTCGCTTTACGCCGTCAGTACTCGTGTGCTAAATATATATTACAGAAAATGTCACTGTCCCACACACCTCTATTAAACAAATTACGCTTATTAGATGAATATTACCAACGCCATCTCTTATCTCAAGATCGTATTCCCGCGCTTTTAACTATGTATCGCCGTCTCTGTCCGTATCGACAGATGATTGTACAAACACGTCTCAACCCAATGTACACCATCGTATATCAGATTCACAGCCATCACCCACACATCATCCAGACTCGTCTCCCCCAACTCACGAAAACGTTTAAATCACACCCCCATATCATTTCCCGTATATTTCATGATATTATTAGTCACTATCCTCAACATACCCTGTTTTATACAGATGGTTCAAAACTTGCCCACCCACCTCGCGTGGGTGCAGCTTTTTTCGCCCCGTCATTACAAGTTGAGCGCAAATATGTATTACCCTCTCACACTACAATCTTTACGGCTGAAATCTTTGCCCTTCGTCAGGCTTGTATTTATATCAAACAACAGGGTCTGTCTCATGTACTCATATGTACTGATTCGCAAAGTGTTCTCCTCGCCCTACAAAACATAATCGTATCTGATAATTGGTTTTTACTTAATTTAGCACAACAATTGTATGAAATAGAAATGGCAGGAACTAATGTCATCTTAACTTGGATCCCAGGACATTCTCATATCTATGGCAATGTTCAGGTTGATATTTTAGCTAAAGAAGCTGCAATGGGTCAGGGGACACGTATTGATATGGCTCTCCCATATCCTGAATTTCTGCCACATGTATATGAACTCATCATCCAAGAATGGCGCCAGCAGTGGAGGAAATATGTACGTAAACACTCAACACCATATACATATATTCAATCCTCGATACCAGTTCAGCCGTGGTTTATGCAAGGATCCTATACTTGACGTCACATCACTACTATCATTAGAATGCGATTCAATCATGCTGTCACCCCTGCTTATCTCCATCACATCAATGCTCGTGCTTCTCCTGTCTGTGATGCCTGCGGTCACTACCAAGGAGATCTTCCTCACATACTTTTTCAATGTCCACAGTATGATACACAACGCTTTAAAATGTACGCTTCTCTTTTCTCCCTGGGTTTTCAAATACCGCTCAATTTGACGACTTTGTTGCATACTCCTGCGGTCCCGCTGGTTGATATCCTCACCAAGTTTTATGTGATATTCGAGTTATTTTATAATTTTCACCTTTTTTGTGATCCGGTCTTGTTTGTGTACATGTAATTGTCAGTCACCAAGATGGATACTTCGGTGTGAAAATTTGTACCTTTGTGTCCCCTGTGTTTCCTGGTATTTTTGTAGTTAGAAACTGTCAGATGATGTTACACCGTGTTTTCCTCACTATCACAGATCCTCAATTTATCCTTGATGTTTTGTACTTGGTGTTTTGGTCTTTTACTGCCCAACACACGGGCAGTACCCATCTTGCCATTGGGCGAGGTTCATGTGTGCCCAAGTAAAAAGAGGAAGAAGAAGAACATCTTAATATAGTACCCTCAATGTTCCTCTCATTTCAGTGGCATTGAAGGTAATGAAACAAAATTTTTATCTGCGATCTCGAAGACTACTGTCGACCAAAATATTATGTGCACTCGAGTTTGAAGGTTGTTTGTGAAGTAACCAATAGGTCTACATAAAATCCAATAACATCATCATTTCTGTCGTTCTATTCTACGTTAGTTCATTTTAGTTTGGAATTTTAATTTATATTTTAATATTTTTTATCGCAGTTGGAACACAAAAAGTGCCCGTTTTTAAGCGTGTGTCAACCATGCGTCACATTTAAGAATTACTATATCACAAACCCGTCATCAGATCGAATCCAAATTTTAACACACTATACATTGGAATGTTGTTTAACTGGTTTATTAATTGTTATTAAAGTTGTTATCATTTTTGTAAGGTAACTTTTTCTCGGCTCGGGCTGGTTGGAAAATTTAGTTCTTGGTCTCGTTTTAATCCTCATACATCAAAATGTTATGCGGTATGACTGTGAAATACGTAAATTAATTCACTTATTTTACATCGGTTTGTATTTGTATTGGAGAATAAGACATCGTTTAGCAGCTATCCGATACAGAGAACGCTGTACAGCGTTGCCGAGTTGGTGCCCATCTTTGCCGAGCGAGGCGAGCCATGACGCGTGGTGGGCTCCAACTCGGTAACGCTGTACAGCGTTCTCTGTATCGGAAAGCTGCTAAACGATGTCTTATTATCCCATACAAATACAAACCGATATAAATTAAGTGAATTAATTTACGTATTTCAAAATCATACAGCATAACCTTTTGTTGTATGAGGATGACAACGCGACCAAGAACTACATTTTCCAACCAGCCCGAGCCGAGAAAAAGTTACCTTACAAAAATGATAACAACTTTGTTTCTTGGACACTCAAAATTTTGAAGTTAATAAACCAGTTATACAACATTCCAATGTATATTGTGTTAAAATTTGGGTTCGATCTGATGACGGGTTTCTGAGATAATAATTCTTAAATGTGACGCATGGTTGAGACACGCTTAAATACGGGCACTTTATGTGTTCCAACTGCAATAAAAAATATTAAAATATTAATTAAAAATTCCAAACCTACATGAACTAACGTAAATTAAAACGACGAAAATAATGATGTTATTGGATTTTATGTAGGCCTATTGGTTACATCACAAACAACCTTCAAACTCGAGTACACATAATATTTTGGTCGACAGTAAGCTGTGATATACAGTGGATAAAGGGAGATGTTGAATGCATTTAAGCCGACTTGATGATAATTGACCCGTTAATAAATATTAACGAGCATTCCAGTCGTTTCCGCGGGCGGCTGCAGTTGCAAAAACTCGATCTTCACGGTATCTATTAGCGACAGTCCAAACTAGTGAGCCGGCAAGCTTCAGCGTGTTTCTGTCCAGTCGATGGCTCGCTCGAGTGGCAAATGTTTGTACTTAAGTTTTGGAAAGCACGAGGTCTTACGATCGGCTCCGTTCGTTCCTGAACGGCCGCCATTGCTCTGGTTGTTGTGAATAAACAAACGTCAGTTGTGGAACCATTGCAAGAAAGAAGAGATGTAGGAACGAATTCGCTGGTGAAAACCGGGGATATCTGGCCTTTGGCCAGATAAATACCTTTCCCCGAGGATGTAATACTTTACCACTTGATTTCAACTTATCGTCCTCTACTTGGAAAACTGCGTCATCGCTTTAAATATGGAAATATAAAAGGAATACGTAAATTGTGGAATCTGGCTACAGAAGTACATCTCTAAGAAGGCTTGAGCTGCTGAATTATTATCTTGGCACTATTTGCTTGCCTTGTCGTAGAAAGTCACTAGGTTTGTAGACCTGAGTAGGTATGAAAAAATAGTTCCAATGAGTTAATTATTATTTGATGTAATATATATATTTTGGGGATAGTGTTTTCCCGTCTTATATCTGACGTGCCGACCTGTGTAATGTTCAGATCTCATTTTGTTTTGAGCGAGGATTTTATTAATCTTAAATAATTTTTGTAATATTTTAAATTTCTTCCTTCCTCGTCTCGTTAGTGTGGTCTCATAAAGACTCTGTTTAATATATCTCCACTTATGATATGTATTTTTTATTTCCCGGTCCGTTGCCTGGATACTCTTCGGGATTGTTATCCGTTCTTGTTTTTCTTGAAAACAATGTAATTAATTTTTCATGTCGACTTAAGACAGTCATATTGAATTTTCATGCAGTAGGCACGTATCTTACCTTTGCTCCTGAGTACCTAATAGGTTTCAAGGTTTATCTTATTAATTTACAAGAGATATCTTATTGGGAGTTTGAGCTTGTCATTCTTCGAACCTATACGATAATAATGTATTATTTTCGGAATCCTATTCTACTGATGTAGAGTATAATTGGTTCTTGCATAATTGAACTTCTTCATTGGAATTAGGTAATTAAATTACATCTCCTTCTCAATTTTGTTTGGTTCCTTGCTTCTTGATAATTAATTTAATTGTTCTAGTTATTACTATTTATGTTATAACTTTTTTTCAAAATGCATGTAAAGTTGTTCTTTTCTTTAATTATATTTAATGTTATGAAATGTGTTTCGCGTTTTCTTCAAGTTTAGATTTAGTGCTCTTCTCTCAATTTAAATGCAACCTGGGTATGGTAATTTGTCCAGCCGTTCCACACACATACCCTAGTTACTCTCTGTTATTATTTATTTTTAAATTGCTTGTAGGATTATTTTTATTTATCTGTTAGTGTTTATTAAGGTAACTTGTGGGTACAATAATAATAAGATGGAAACGCATTTGTAGTCTTACTCATATCCTAAATCTGAATCCTGAGATGGGAGTTTGAAGTTAGAAAGCAAAATAAAACACTGAACGTTCTCGCCTGCTGAACTCGAGGTGGCAGGATCATATCCTTGTGCAGTCAGTTGGCATTTAAGGCCGCTTAACAGCCCGATTCTGTAAATTCACTCCATGCTCCATAACAACCCTCCCGATGGCGGGCAAATCGATTGTCGCTTTATTTCACACCATTCTGTACCGAAATGTGTTTTATTGCTTTCTTTTAACTATTTCTTATGTCCCCTACTGCCTTAATTCATACTCTTATTTTCGTATATTTTATCCATAGCATTCAACGAACATTCCTGCGTCAACATGATACACCTAACCTCACTTGCAAAATAATTTACTCTGGCTGACCACATGAATATTAATATCAATTGAGATATTTTTAGATGATTCCTATGTTCTGTATTGCCTTAATTCATACTTTGTCCCTTTATGGTATATTTTACATATAGTAAGCAACGAGAATTCTTGCGGGATGATTTTCTTGGTACACCTAACCCCACTTGCGAAATAATTTACCCTGCCTGCCCTCATGAATAATATCCGTTAAGTTCTTTTTAGCTATATATAATGTTCCCTATTGACTTAATTCATACTTTCTCTTATAATGGTATATTTTATTCATAGTATTCAACGAATATTCCTACGGATCGCATTAAGTTAACATTATACACCTAAAGTCTTTCGAAAAAGAACTATGCTGCCTGTCCACATTCATATTTATTGTTGTTGACTATTGTAGGAATGAAATAAAGTTTTCTCTGGTTCATTACAACATGAACTAATAACTAATGTTATTGGTTTTACGTCCCTGTTAACTACTGAGGCTTATAGAGACGCCGGGGTGCCGTAATTTTGCCTCGAGGGGATCTTTAACATGCCAGTAAATGTACTGACACGGCTCCCTCGCATTTCAACGCCCTCAATCCCCTTTACTGCCTTACACATCAGGTTTCAACCAAAATTCAATATTCTCCGGTCTCTTACCCGCCGACCCTGTTGTCCTTCTCGCTGTCTTTCAACATATTATTCGCTCGGATTTAGATTGTGGCAGTCATTTTTTTGATTTGGCCCCGAGTCGTTCGTTGCAACAACTGGATACCCTTCAATATCGAGCCCTTCGCATTATCATAGGAGCTTTATCCTCTTCCCCCACCAATGCTTTGTTAGATGAGACAGGCCAGATTCCCCTCTCAGTGCGCAGGTCATTCCTCTCCAGTAAGTAGGCCTATCTATAGAAAATTCTCTAGCTGTCCAATCACCCACTTATTCCCAACTTTTGCACGAATATCGCACTAGTCATCTTTTTCATCCCGTTCATTCGCCTGCGTTGCTTCATGCTTACCAATTCCATTTGCACTTTAAACACCATGTCTTACAAACCCGTAACTAATTTTCTTCATAACTGTTCCCTTTCCGCTCAATCGTTCACCCCTTCCATTCTCCTCAATGTTTTTCAATCCTTCCCTACCCCTGCCCGCAGTCACCCCAGCTTTTATGCTAAACACCTTCAAGATTTTTACATCATTTCCCCCACCATGTTTCCGTCTATACTGACGGCTCTAAACGATCTCAGGCCTCTTTTACGGGAGCTTCCATCTACGTCCCTACACTGCATTGATTGTTATCATTTCCCTTACCGACTGACATCTCTATTTTCACTGCTGAAGCTTTCGCCATTAGACACACATTATTGCTCATTCTGCAGTGGTCCCTTAAAAATTTTATAATTTTATCTGACTCTCGCAGTGTTTTATTGGCACCTCACTTTCTATTCCTCCCATCATTGGTATGTTCATGCCATTCAAAACTTGTCTTACGACTTATCCCAACATAACTTCGACGTCCACTTTGTCTGGATTCCCGGACACGTTTCTATTCCGGGTAACGAAGCAGCCAACTTTCTCGCTAAATCCGCCACTCTCGGACAAGGTACTCCTTATCACATTTCTATCCCTTCGAGCGATCTACTTCTCAAATCTAAACAGCATTTCCGTCGATCATGGCAGGCTCAATGGGATATCTCCTCCAGTACCAAGGGTAGTTTTTATCATCGCCTTCAACCCCGCATCCCTTCCTCGCCCTGGTTTTCTCCGATTTTATCATTCCTTCACTCTGTCTCGATTGTTCAAATTTAAAATTTGCGCCACTGATCGTTGCGATTGTGGTCAGGCAGTCGGTACTATTCACCATTTATTCTTCCAATGTCCTCAATACGATTGCACCAGACTAATTTTCTATCGCCAGTTATTTAAAATCGCTCCTTTCTTCCCTTGCATGCCGCGTGCTTGATTCACGCTCCGACATTTCCCACTGTTAGTGCAGAAATTTCCTTTTTAGATGATTGTAAATTGCAATCATAACTTACTCTATGTTTCCCTTATATGTTGACCTGGTCTATCCCCGTTAGTATCTTAGTCGCCTTGGTGGATCACTAGGCGTGAAGCTATTGTACCTTGTGTTTGTTTTCCTTTTCCCCTGTTTCATTTTGTCGTCGCTAACACAGTGCCTACATCCCACCCCTAGTGTAGCCCGTCAGGTTTGTTATTTTCCTTCATGCTTTCAGCCACACCGTTGTTTGGATCTCGCGTTGAAGTGTGTGCTTTTCCTTTTTACCTGGTGACTGGGTGAAGAGTTATCTCAGGCCCAAAAAAATCCCTGAAAAGAAGAAGAACACCCTCAAATGTAAAAGTGACTGCGTCGGGATTCGATCCTGCTATCTTGGATCAGCAGGCGAGAACCAGGCGCGGGACACTGTTATCGGCGATTCGAATCAAAACAAAGACCGCCATGTGCGTTTTGTTTACTGTTTGTGCCCGCATGCCGACAGCTGTTGCAGTATACTCCATTTTTAGTGACTTAATCTGTATTATGTTGGATCCAATACTAAATTGAATAACAAGTGACTAGCGGTGTTATTAGAAATGGCTACAGCTACGTTCGCTCTAAACGTGGGACAACATAATTGATATGTAGGGTAGGTTTTAATTGCTAAGATGTAAACCTTTGTCATAGTTTCTGTCGGTATAATTATACTGACTAATCAGAATTTATGGATTTACTTTTATTTGTTTGTTTTTCGCGTACCGTAAAAATCCGAATATAGGTACGACAGTCTTGTACATATTGGACAATATGTAATTTATTCCTGCCAAATGTACCAAACAATTGTTTTCATCTTGCTGAAGACTTCTGTCAAGTCTTTGTGCAGGATCAGCTTTAGTTTAGTTAACGGTAGGCTACTTAAGTAATTTGATATGCGGTAGGGCCTATCCATGTCCATAATTTTCCTATCTATGCTAATACTTGCATGCATGCAGCTGTCTTAATCAAATACTACAAGTACAGTATTAAAGATACAAAGTGACTTGTGACGGAAGCACCCAGGTTTGGACCCTTATCCTATTTTGACATACACTCTGCATGGCTGTGACTTCTGGTGTCCTAGGCACCAGGGAATAAGGCAAGGATTGATACAATCCTAGGCATGGGCGATGAAGTCGACAAAGAATGTTTGTTGGCTCTAGAAAATGAAAATCCACAGCCTGCTTCCAGTCTCCGACCGGGTCAGGAATGGAATGAATGAAGCCCCTATCTAGCGGCGAGGATATGAACTGTGCCGGCTGCCGAGGCCTGACGCACTCCTCTGGGGCAATGATTAAATTAATGACAGATGAAATGAAATGATAGTGGAGAGTGTTGCTGGAATGAAATTTTGACAGGGAAAACCGGAGTACCCGGAGAAAAACCTGTCTGCCTCCGTTTTGTCCAGCACAGATCTCACATGGAGTGACCGGGATTTGAACCATGGACCCAGCGGTGAGAGGCCGGCGTGCTGCCGCCTAAGCCACGGAGGCTTTTGGCTCTAGAAATATATGTTAATATTGTTTGTTTGTGTACTTGCTAGAAGATATTAATACAGATACCCTCCAGCAAAATAATAGTAGGTTTTATTGGCTACTTTGTTATCTTCCCTCTGGTCCTCTATTATGCTTAGCCTAGAGCCTGCAAGGCATAGGCCTACTACATTGTTGGATGTAAAAGCCTAGGAGTAGGGCTTCATTCAGTAGTGTACGTTAGCCCGTAGCTCCTATTGAGTGCTGCTTCATTGTAGGTTTCAGTCTTACTGTGTTAGTAATCATCATTATTTTATGTATGCAGCTTGTCAAATTGTACCTCCCTATTTGATGGTGGAGCCTGCTGACATGCATTTTATAGCTGAGAGAACAAGGGTTGTTCTGGCATCGTAGGGACATTTTTCTTACACTGAGGGTTAAAGTTCTCTTAGCTTGATCACTCGAAATATGTAAGAAAGTTAGCATTGTATTCCTGTGCATGACAACGGAGTTCAGTACCTAGTATTTGTTCTAGGTGCTGAATAGCACCCAAATCTGTAATGGGTTCTTTACAGTCTGGCTGGAAACTGTTCTCAATGAGTGAATGACAGTTTGTAGTTCCAGGAAGAAAGGCTACCATGTTTTCAGCTCCCCTGTACCTTGTAGACACACAACTCCCGAGCCTTACCCATTAGGCCTAGATACATGCCTGGACACAATTCTTGTTTGACCACCTCGTGTAGTGGCTAGCATTCTCGGTTCTTTCCCCAGAGGTCTGGGTTCGTTTCCTGGCCCTGCCCATAAAATTAATTCTGATCTGAGGTCTGAAACGGGGTATGCTAAGCCTCATGTGGCAATCCTGAGGCGAGGTGGATTCGATTCCCAACTAGGCGATCTTGGAAGTGGTTTACCACGTCTACTGCAGGCAAATGCCACGATGGTTCCTTTTTTATGGCCACGGCTGCCTCCCTCCCAATCCTCACCTGAAGTACAAAGACACACTAATACAGTCACCATATCAAGAACTATTGCGAGAGCATCATCAGAAGAAAGCAGAGATTTGGAGCGATTTTTACTCTACTGACGCTATGATAAACAGAGAGTGGTCAGTTGCCAATTACGAATTGCGTCTTCTTGTTACCCGATATGCGGTACATGGTTTTCACCACAGAGTTTGCCGCACATTACAGTTTCACACACCTGATATAAACTGTGTTGGTTCTCTCTGCGAGAAAACATGTGAGCGTTATCACCTTGCTATTTGCATGAAGAGGAATAAGTCCTTGAAGCAAATTTGTTGTGACTAGATATGTAGTTATATTTCTTATTTTGTTTGCCTTGGCCATTGGCTGTAATAAATATATTATTAATACAGTCACCATATTACAACATGTTATCGTAAAAAAAATACACACACCTAAGTACATGGGTCTCAATGACCACCATGTTCAAGCCCCTCGAATGATAAAAACAACTTGTGTTAAAAGTGGTCGTGCTACAGTGTTGAAAACTTCTGAACTATATAAGAGACCCCTGGCCAAACTTTTCTGTTCACAAATCTGTTTCAGCTTTATCACATTCGTCATTTGGGACCTTCTCTAGCTTCATGAAGATAAGGGGTAATAAATGAAACAAGTATCAGGCGCCCAGCCTACACTAGGACTGGGCAGAAGAGCAACTCACGTGTGCTGCTCCTCTTCACAGTCCTACTGCAAACAAACATTCCCCCACTCTGCCTCTGCTATATTGAAAGGCGGATTACCGACCGTTTGCATATATGTGGTGTTGATTTGCAATAATACTACTACATGCATTGCATTTATCTGTGTAGGCCTACATTGAAATTTAATTTTTGCTTCGACTTGTGCTTTGGACATTTGCAGTTTATCTTACACCCGGGGCTGGTCCAGTTTTCCAAAGAGGGTTTCCGAGGCTGGAGTTGGCGGTCGGGTGGCTTAAAACAGCGTGCCATCAACCATCCAAGTAGCGTACTGACCACGTTCAAGATCTCATGTGTTTCTGTGTTCTCAACGAGCTTAACCATTGGTATTCACATTTCTGAAGGTTGTTTTCAGCTGCACAATCAAATGTAAAAGACAAAATGTAAACATGCAGAAAGCGGTATTCAAATAAATGAAATCTGTCTTTCACAAAGTAATTATCATTCCTCGAAACCTACTCCTCATCCTGAATCCACATTACTGTATAGAATATTGAGGTTATATTGATCTCATGCAGTAGAGGAGGGTGGGGGTAGAATTTATGGGAGAATGAAATATATGAACATAGCATTTCATTGCAGCTACATTACTGGTGAATAAAGTGCAGCATGGTTGGTGGCGAGGAGGGGTTACGAATTTTTTGAGGTTATGATGGTATAATGAAGAAAACTCTAATTACTCGCGATTATATCATTTTTAACAGCTTTTAGTCATTATTAAGAACATTTATATTGTATTAAAAGCACCGGTAGGCTTTCAAATAGGCAAATAAATGGAAAAATAATTCTCGTAGATTTGGAAGTCATACCAACATGTCACACCAAAACTCATCATTGGTATTTCATTTTTGGAACGATATCGCCTCCTGAGATGCAATAACGAATGCTTTTGATTCAATGTCAGACACTAAAAATCGGTTCCGAACGTAGTAATGTGCGTTCGTAATGATCACAGTCAATCGTAGTTACTTTATATGCGAGATTGGTAGCCATTGTAGCCCAAACATTGCCACGTGGACCTGAAATTCTACGAAATTCTAGCCAATATAAGCGTCCAGAAAATTAGCATTGAGTGTCGTCTCTCTTATTATATGCTCCTTGGCGAGAGCGTTACCGCTGAGTCACGAAACCAGTATGACGACATGAACTGTATCAGAACTTAAGTTAAGATAAATGTATAAAGCCAGTGGGCTAAACTATTAGGCACCTGCCCGTAATGCACTGGTTTTCTTGTTTGACTTAGTTTCTATATTTAATTGAATACTGAGAGGAGGTAATCACACGCAAATATTTATATTGTTAGGAAAATAGGTGTATAAAATATAGGAAAAATCTCCAAGGATGGGGTTAGTGTATGTAGGACTACTCTTTGGGCAGTAACACAGCAGAAGTTTTCGTGGTGATGGATCCAATCTAGTTTGCCAGTTTTTCTTCATACTGTAGTTTTATTAATATGAAAGCACCTAGTGTTCTAGCCAGAACACCACCTCTGGCTGCAGTGAAGAAAGTCAAAGAGTGGTGCTTTAATGATCCATCACAATGTCAACTATCTATAAGAAACCAGAGCAAGTGCCCACTAGACCATTCATAATTGTAACATTAAAAATTCAGAGCAGAAAGAAGAGCGTCTGGGTGCATTATGTAGATCTGTTGTGCCTGGAATGATAAAGAGCTCATGCCACTGGAACCACCCACACAATCTCATACGATTGTCAATTCTAAGCCTAGGAGAACTATTAGCAAACATAGGCCTACATGTTAAGTCACAAGTTTGCACTTTAGTAGAAGGAAGTATCAGTAGGCCATTGACATACTTCCAAACCCTTATCCCAGAACAGAACTTCATTCCATATTTTAGCAATATTTACCACTTAATGGAATGTAGCCTATTGCATTTCTTTTTTCCAGATTAAGTGATGTATTAGCCTATAAAAAATAAAAAAAATCTACCTAGCAAAATCCTTTCTTCTTTTGGCTCTATACATGGAAGGAAGTGGAGGATGCAGTGAGGAAGATGAAAGGAGGGAAGCCACCGGGTGTGGACGAGTTGAGTGTGGAGATGGTGAGAGCAGCAGGAGAGGTGGGGATACAATGGTTGTACCGAGTGATGAAGACAGCATGGAAGGAAAGGAAGACCCCAGAGGACTAGAAAAAGGGAATAATTGTCCCGATCTTCAAGAAATGTAGGGGATACAATGGTTGTACCGAGTGATGAAGACAGCATGGAAGGAAAGGAAGACCCCAGAGGACTAGAAAAAGGGAATAATTGTCCCGATCTTCAAGAAAGGTAGTAGAACAGAATGCAGAAACTATCGGGGTCATTGTGCAAAGATGTTTGAGAAAGTTTTGGAAAGGAGGATTAGGACAAGGATTCAAGGAGGGATGAGGGAAGAACAACATGGCTTCAGAGCAAGAAGGTCCACAGTGGATTTGTTTTTTGCTGTAAGGCAGTTACAAGAACAGCACTATGAGTATGGAACAGATCTACTGATGGCCTTCCTGGACAATGAGAAATCATACGACAGTTTATGCAGAAACAAAGTATGGAAGTCCCTGGAGGATAGAGGAGTAGAAAAATGGACTATAAGGAGGATAAAGGAGATGTACAAGGGAAGCGTGAGCTGTGTGAACGTGGGAGGAGAGAGATCGGACTGGTTGGAACAGAGAAACGGCCTGAAACAAGGAAGTGCACTGTCACCATTACTTTTCATTGTGGTGATGGATGACATAATGACCCGAGTGGCACAAGTAATTGGGGAAGGAAAGATGAAAGTAATGGTGTTTGCAGATGATTTGATGATTTGGGGAAACAAGGAGGAGGAGGTACAGGAACAGTTGGACGTGTGGGAAGGAATAATACAAGGATATGGGATGAAATTTCGCCTAAATAAGAGTGAGATGGTGATCACAACAAGGAAGAAGGAAAGATCCACAACAGGAATAACAATTGGTGGGGAACAGCTGAAGAAAGTGGAGAGTTTCAAGTATCTGGGAAGCCTGATACAAGACAATGGAAGAAACGATAGAGAAATAAATGAGTGGGGGACAGGCAGAAGCATTCCAGAGGAGTGTGAGAAGCATGTTATGGAACAAGGATGTCCCTCAGAACAGCAAAAAGATCATATATCGGACGTACTATGTCCCTATCCTGACGTATGCCTCGGAGACCTGGGTTATGAAAGGAAGGGAGAAGAGCAAAATACAGGCCAGTGAGATGAGGTTCTTGAGAAGCAGTATTGGAGCTACAAAGATGGACGGAATAAGAATTGAGAGGACCAGAGAATTAATGAAGGAGGAACCATTACAGGATGGTATAGAGATCTAGACTTAGATGGTATGGACATGTAAAGCGAATGGAGGAGAAGAGGATACCCAGGAGGATACACGAGACGAAGTGGGAAGGAAAGAGACTGAGAGGAAGACCGAGAGACAGGTGGCTGAAGGGGGTGGAAGAAAGCGTGAAGAAGAGAGGAGAAGACTGGACAAGGGTGGAGGCTGAGAGATGGTGGGAAGACAGAAGACGTTGGAGAGGCTTGTGTTCCAAACAGACCCGGCCAGTGGCTGGAAACTGTGCAAGATGATGATGATGATGATGTACACAGGGCAATTGTTGAGGAGAGCACATGTAATATTCACAATAAGTCAAGTGCTCCTTCAAAATTCTACACAGGAGGGAGGAGGTTTCTAGATTTATTCTTGTATCATGACCTGGAAATGTGCTCACTTAGCCTACACAGTTTTGTGCTATGCTACATTCTTAGGCATCAGTTGGCCACGATAGTATAACAAAATAATTTAAACCAGCTACATCCCATAGAGAAAACAAGAAGAAGATTTTTTTTTTTGAAGAGCAGTCTTTAGGCGTTTTGGAAAATATCTACGCTGGGAAGAGCCTAGAAATTCTCTCAAGAAATGGGGACATAATGAGAAAACTGCCAACTTTTTATACCACTGAGAAGAACCAATTAATGTAATCACTTATCAGACCCTACTGTCAGAAATGGATACCACGCTATGGAAAGCCTAACCTCATATTATGCAATGTATGTACCATCTTCAGTTTAAAGATTAATAATCTCATTTATTACCCAGCTTAGGCAAATAACCCTGAAGTAGGCCTACTTATGCTGCACACATCATTACAGTTTACGCCACCATTTATAGCCGTCAGAGTTTGCTCATTGAAGCAAGTTTAGTAATAGCAGCTGACAGGATATGCTTAGAGCACGTGCTCCACTGGTAGTCTGCAGTCTCGCCGGCTGATCGGAATTTTATCTTCTGTCAATCATTTCGATCACAACTAAAAATAAAATAAAGTTACCATACTCAGCAAATTATACAAGTGTATGTTAATTCGATTGACCTGCATAACGAAACCCTCAAAATGATCTTCATATTTCACTAGTTAGACCGGAGTTTGACAGCCAAAGCAATCAGCAGTTGACGTGAGCCAACAGCTGACTTTTTCATGCCTCTTGTATAGATCAATTCATCACTGATTACTTCGTCAGTGAATGATGTTATTGCATGTGATATGAGACATATTTCAGGCAGTTTCCACACCAGGAGATAGTAGGTTCGAGCGAGGCTTTAATCATTGGCATTTTAAATTGTTGGACTATGATAACTCTCCATTCCTCAGCATCTGTTGTGGACGAATAACACATTTATCAAAATCATCCATATCAGTGATGCGACTGGGTACCCGATGGGCCTTACCTGGTTTTCCAAACGATCTACCCTGTTCCTCACAATGTACTTTGTTCTTTAATAATCCTCCTAACGGTCCTCTCGGGCACTTGTGTTGCAGCTGCCCCTCTATCCTGCACTTTTTTTCCAGAGAAATTAAGACCTCACCTAACGCTCCTTCACTTTTCACAAACAAATGCACATTATTTATAACCTCACAAGTTTGGCCGTTTAGAGGTTCGCCACAAAGTATGAACCATCTTCAGTTTAAAGATTAATAATCTCATTTATTACCCAGCTTAGGCAAATAACCCTGAAGTAGGCCTACTTATGCTGCACACATCATTACAGTTTACGCCACCATTTATAGCCGTCAGAGTTTGCTCATTGAAGCAAGTTTCCACTATAAGTAACACAACACGAACACAATGAACTAGAAGTAACTACGATAAATATCAGTCTACTACTGTATTTCATTTATTCATCCACAGAGCACACAGCACGATTACCAGTATAACAGTCCAGCTTATCACGCTACTGACAACTCGCATATCAATTGCACATGACTGAGGCTGGCTGGCTGTCCTCTGTACGACTGAGCAACAGGGGCTGACCGGCCAAAATCAGGGGTGTAAACTGTATTGATGAAGCCAACACAGTAACCCAAAATTAGCCCACCCACACTGTGTAAATTACCCAAAGAATATTAGTAGCAGGAGCAGGAAAAAGACAAAGCTGAAAATATTCACCTCCTCTATGGCAGGCAGCAATGGCCATTGTCATATTACATGTGTCATCATGATGGCTATGGTACAGTAGTGTGTGTATTTGTAATCAAGACTGGGATTTGGAAGGTAGCAGCCATGGCTTTAAGTTAGGAACCTGGAGTAAAAGTAGGAAAACACGAATATACACTTCTAGGACAGCTGAGGTGGAAATCGAACCCGCCTCATAAAAACTGCATGAGAAGAGAACCTGCCTTTGACATTCACAACTTGGTTAAAATGGACAATCGATGATTTTCATATCTTGTTTCATATTCTGGGCAACATAATCAATTAAAATTATAACTGCCTCAGAACAAATTGACCCTTGTGAAAATCTAGTGGGGAGCTCAAGAGAGAGTCTGCTTACCTCAGCCTGCTGGATGTTGTCTGCTACGTCACTCGTCAGCCGTCAAAAGTACACTCTGTTCCCGCTTCAACAGTCACTCACTCACTCACTCACTCACACGAAAACCACCATTATTAATTTCGCTTCTTATAAACTGTATTTGGGGTGATTGGAATAATTAAATGACACTAATACGTGTAATGGAACAATATGGTTAAGTTACGAAAATATTATTATGACTATATAGTTCAGTAATGTACTATTAATAATCAACCATTATTAGGGTGCGTGGTGCCGCAGTGGTCAAGCTGTTTGGCCTCTGCAAGGTGAACCGGATTCGATTCCCGGTCAATGCATGTGAGATTTTCGAAGTGAAATGCCATGTCCTATGGTTCAGATTCCACGTAAAAAGGAGGTACCGTGGCTCGTGATCACAAGATTTATGGTCACGCAAAACTAAAAGCTTCCTTCCTTTGAACCATTATTAATTATAATTATTAATAATTATAATAATTAATGAACCAAGCAAAGGGCAATGCATTTTCAATCTTCACCTTAAAAGTAATCACCGGGTAGTCATTAATCACCTAATGGTTCGATTCCAGACACTTCACTATCACTATCACTTTCATCAGATTCACTTTCAATGCCACTGTCACTGCTGCAGCCATTGTTTGCACTAGTTATTATGAGCGATTCTATTCTCTCCTCTATTATTCCCTCTCGTTCATAATACTTATTTTCTATTTTCTCTACGTGATCGCAAACGCTAATCCAATTACTTTCCTGAAACTCTGGAATCCTCTGTTCGCAAAGGCGTTTGACATCATTAATTTTAAAGGTGACATTATGTGCACCGACCCACTGTTTTACATAAGACCAGACAAGTTCTATGGGATTTAGATCCGCATGGTATGGAGGCAGTCTCAATACTGTGTGTCCACTAGCAGCCATTATATCATCTATTATGTAGGTTTTGTGTCGCGGCTTATGGACTTTAATAAGTTCATAAAGGTGAACTTTCAGCATTGAATCGTTAAAAGGGATTTTATTAGCCCGCAACCAGTGTCTCATTGTATCCTTGTTAGAATTTGATGTTGGGGCCTTGTCTTTCTGCGTGTTGTGATATGATGCGTTGTCAATAACAAGCACTGAGTTGAGTTCCAAATTAGGGATCAACTTCTCTTTTAACCAACGAATATAATATTCACTGTTCATGTCTTTGTGATAGTCCTCACTTTTCTATGCGACTGGTAAATAAGTAGCGCGATGGGAACAAAACCTCTCCGACCACCGGCATGGAGTATAATCAGTCGTTCTCTTCTCGAGACGGGATAGAACACTCCCGATGTGCTATCGTCAGTCCAGGCTTTAGGCGTAGAATGGCTACTATGTATATAAGTTTCGTCTTCATATATGATGGGACGACCTTCTTCTCTGTATTTTTTTTATGGCTGTCAGATAAGATACTCGCATGTTTCTTATGTCATGTTTCTCTATTAAAACCTGCCTATTATTTCTAGTCTTCTTCCGCTTGAAGCCTAACTCTTTTACAATGCCTCTCAAACTGGTACAGCCTCCTTGGAAGCCAAACTTCTCTCGTAACACAGGCAGTAATTTGGATATTAATGGAGAAGTTTTCTGATGAATGTAAAATTCATGGATTGTACGTCGAATAACACACTTATCGAAATCGTCAATGTCCGTCACACGTTTCTTCCCTTTCCGTGTTTTTCCTGGCGTACCAAATGAAGTCCCTTCAGCCTCATGTTGCCTCTGTTCTGCTAAGATTCTCTTGACCGTCTTCAACGATACTTGTGTAGCCTCTGATACTCTTTGTTGTACTTTCAACAATTTTCTTCTGTACTTGTCTTGTGTCTTATTCTTACACTCATCAGCTTCCTTCTTCATAACCCTATAAACATTGAAAACAATCCCTCGCGTTTGCCCTCTCTTTGTCGCAAACTTCAGTTTAGAATTCACAGGCCGCATCACTTCCTTTGCGAATACAAAAATACGAACGACAGAAACTTGCACTGACAACGAGCCGAACCAAACTGACTGTACCTCTCAGTTATAAATCTGTCACAAGAAGCATCCCTTCTTCCTTCCCCCCTCTTCCCCCTTCCCAACCCGCTTCTGAATTGCAAGTGTCAATGAACTTCAGGTAGGCCTGCTGGCCAGCTTCAGTTACTCATTCAAGGGTCAATTTGTTCTGAGGCAGTTATACTGTCCATTATCAGTACTCACTGGAAGCATGTGATAAATTACATAAATATGTGTTCTTGTTTCTTGCTCATTCAATTACAGCTGCCATGTTTGCCAGGCGCATGAGGTCAACTGTTACCTAGGCGCACACATTGATGTCAAATTACTGTTGCCAACAGGTAAGACATAAAATACACTACCACATAAGGTCGTCATATGCGTGACAAAACCAGGGGTGCATATATGGCTAATGCTGCCCCGCTACCTACTAATTATTGGTCTAGGCAAAACCCATTGGTCTAGAGAAAGATAATTGATGCGTGACTATTCCCACTGACTACTTAAGCTGCCGGAAAAATTATTTGAATTCTACAGTTAAAATTAAAGCTAATTCGTTCCAAAGCAGTCAAAATAACACTAAAGTTCCTTTACCAGTAAATATAAATCGTTAAATCTCTTACTGTACGTACAGAATCTTCAAAGAAAAATAAGCGTAACATAACATAGGATGACATTTTTCATATTATGTAAGATATTTACCTTAATTGTCAAAGAAAACTATTTGAAAAACTTGAAGAATCGAAAATATATTGTTTTGTACCTACCTTAGTCCATCATGAATGAATAATTTAATATTCAAGCCATTAAGTGATAATATATATATACAGTGGCCTCAAGATAGCAAGCTGCCTGGTTCGCGCATGCGCACACAAAGTGTGTCCCCCCTCCAAGAGTGCTGTTGGCAGCCAGCTAACGGTACAGTCCGTTTCCGCAGCTAAGTAGTAACTCATTCTGTTGAGCCAAGTGGTTTATGTTGTCTCTGTCTCTGAGTGAACTGGAAAGAAATTAATTTCTTTACGAGAATAATTTGTTGTTGTGTTTTGCTGTGTTACGATGAGTTGTAAATTACTGCGCAAAGTTATCAAGAGTCAAACTCGTGAGGTTATTCATAATGTGATGGAATTCATGAAAAAGGAGAGTGAAGCAGGAGGATTTGAGATAGATGTGAAAGAGGTGCGAGAAAGAGTGTCGGCTGCAGTTGGATGTTCTAAAATGACTTTAACTAGGATAAGTCGTGAGGCCAAGAGGAAAAGAAATGAAGGTGAACCACTGTTCGAAACGCCTAATAAAAAACGAAAAAAAACAAGTCGGTCACAGGCCTGGATGGTTTTGATAAAGGTGTTGTAAGGAGAGTGATCAATAACTTTTATCTAACCGAGAAATGTGTACCAACAATACCTAAACTGCATGCGAGGCTTGTGAAGGATTTAGAGTTTCCAGGCGGCAAAAAAAAGCCTGAGAACAATTCTCAAAGAGTTAGGCTACAAATGGAAGAAAACTCGGAACAATAGGCACGTGCTCGTTGAAAGGCATCACATCGCTTTTCAAAGGTATAATTATCTGCATAACGTCACAAGATTCAAGATCAGAAGGCCGACCTGTGGCGTATATGGATGAAACGTATTGAACCCTTATTGATCTACGATAAATAAGTATTCATAATTTATTATTATTATTATTACTGCAGCCCAGGCAGTACTTGTGGAAGGTGACGAGGAAAAGGCAAGGTAGCGTGTTGCAATGATTGCCACATAAGTTGAGCTTGTAGCTATTCTTGAAGAACGGCCTGGTAAACTTGAGTTCAAGGCCAAATTGTGTAACAACTTGCACCAGAATTGGAAACATAAAGGGATGGTCACGAGTTACTTACAACCGACCTACGATTGAATCATCCAATCAGGAGAGACCACGCCAAGATCACGCGATGGATGGCGTCAGTGGTAAAAAGCGCGCGGAATTGATTATCTAAAGAACCGCCGATCGGAATTATCTCCGCACGAGTGCGATGAGACGTTTGATTTATTTGATGAAGATGGACACTAGTCCCATCTGTGTGAGATGAAAACTCTGGAATTTTTTTCTAAATCCACCCCACTCTTCCGTACCCTGTCAGTTTCTAATAAATTGTTCGACGAGAAGCTGTTCGACGTCTTTCTGTGCGAGCTCTGTGAGCTAACTTCACGCCCGTTTGCATAGCGATTTTAACGCTCTTAATTATTATTAGAAGTCATATACTGTGTGAGATCTGTGAGCTAATTTCACGCCAGCGTGCGTGGTGATTTGAAACTTGTAATATTATCTTAAAGACGACTATTTTCAGCTCTTAGGGGCAAGACTTGTAAACGTTCTAATTAGCGCTCACCCGAGCGAAGGTCAAGTCAAGCAGAGTAGTAGATTACCGAGCGAGATAGCGACTGTGAGTCAGTCAGACTTTAAAACTGGTATTGTCGAGTCAGTGACGATGGACTCGAAGTGTGTATTTCTCGTAAATTTATATGTGTATTTTTCATGTGTGTATTGCGCGTGTGTGAGCGATATTTAGGGAAAGTCTTCGTAATCAATCGCATAGGACTATTTGTGGGCGAATTTAGTAACCCACAAGCGATTATAGCCAGGTCAAATTTTAATATCAATGAACTTTTCTTAAAAGGAGACTACATCAAGATGTCCAACATGTGGTCAGGAGTTGGGATGATGTCCGACGCTTCAACGAAGACGACTATGGAGTGCTAACTTTTCCATAGGGAAATGGGCTGAGATGGATGTCATAATGTTCTGCAAGCTGAGACGATGATGTACAACAATTGATTATTCAATTATGTAGTTAGATTGGCGGGGGAACTTTTGTAAATAGTTGGTTTTTTTTCTTTTCTGGTTTTAGAGTGTTTTTCTTTGTACCGACACTAAATGTTTTAAATGTACGTTGGCACGTAGCCAAAGTGTTTGTTGTGTATTTATATTTTTCTTGGAGTCATATTTAATGTGCACGGCGCGTGTACGTGATGTTTATCCATGCAAATGCGAAACCCGTTACATTCGATAAGTGGTGCTTTATTAAAGTTCATATTTGCGATAGGAAAGGGGGGTAATTACTGTAAGATTTTGCTGAACAGGTTATTATTCATATTAGGGTTGCCAAGTGCAACGATTTAAGATGTAATTTTAGAACACCTTCGTTCTAATTTGATAGATTTTTTTGAGTCCTTTTCAGGTTAATTAGTCACGGCGTGGAACGGTGGCGCCAGCAAGTGGAATATTTATGTCTTTTTATTTCAGGGTCTGTCAAACCCATACGTGTGATTCTGTGTGTGTTATTGTGTCAGGTGTGTGTGTTGATTCTACGTGAAGAGGGGTAGAGGTCCTACCGCCCTCGTGTTTTTGTTGTTGTTGTATTTTGATGGAAAGGCAGGGTGCTCTAGGGAGACCGCTGTTCCTTGTCCATAATGCTGATTTCTTGGATTTCCTATTGGAAATGCCGGGATATTTTGTTCTGACACACACATACGTATTATTGTGCTTTGGGGCACGCTTCTTCGAGATTCGATCCCATGCCTTTGGAGGTCGAGGTTATTTGTGACACGTGGGTTGACAGATATGCAGATTTCCACAAATCGCCCGTCTCGCCTGGTGACTTATTTTGATAGGCAGTCCTGTTGTCCGACTGGCCCCTTTAAGCTTTCAAGTAGCGAACCTGTTCATTGTGATGGTTATTTTGGAACCATAATTAATTGGGGGAGTTCGCCATGTGTGTGACGGATTATTGCATGTTGTATGGATAGATTATTGTGTTAATAATGTAAATGTTGGCTTTGAGCCTATTGATCTTGTTTATGATTCAATTCATGTAATTTTAGGATGTCACACCTGTGTGGTGTAGTGGTAGTGTACTTGTAAATTTGACGGCGGTCATATGTGTAATTTTTTTATTGGTCACGTGTTAACTTACTTGTGTTGATTTGTGTGAGAAGTCCTAAGTTTTTAGGCAGTGATGTTTTTTTTGCTACGGCAGTTTGATTCCAATTTCTTGCGGAAATTGTGTTGTATATTTTAAGTATAGGAAGTGTCGGTTTAGTTTTAAGTGTTGTATAGTTGTTCCCCGCGTCTGTCTAGCTCTAAGCAATGTGGATTCGTTGTCTGAATGTTTATTCTGGATGATGACGAATCATGCATTCGATTGTACACATCGTGAAGCATGCAAAACGGCACACGCGCATACATTGTCACTATTGTTGATTTTCTTAAGGACACTTTGTCCGTGTATTTAATCTCGCCAGAGATGTTGGCCTAGTTTTGGCGTATTTTATTTTAGTAAGTGGGAGTCATTTTGGGAGTTTGTTTTGTTAATTCTTTGTATAGATAGGTGATTTGTTATTAAATTCATTTGTTTTAACCCTGGCTTCACTTTTTCCTGCATGTTATTTTGTTATATGTTACCCTGCATGTTAATGAAGTGCTTTAACAACAACTTACGATATGGACTGTCACACCCCCCGAAACAGAGTCTCATAAGCTTCTTTGCAAGGGTTCATAAAACAAAAATGGCTGCCCAAGTGGGACTGTTGTTGTTGTTGCTTCGCTGATCTCATATTTATTTCGTTGAGAAATAATGCCAGGTCAAGCGGGCAAAGTAAATTCAGTAAATTGAGGCGATGTTGTACCGCCATGTGCATAAGTAAAATCACTGAGTTCCTAAAGTTAGAGATATTGAACAAGGTTAGAATTGGATATTGTATTTGTTATAAACCTGTTCTGGCGCCCTGCATTAAAATTAGAAAATTTGCATAATTTTGAACTCAGTCAAAGCAGGAAGGTGTTCCCTTATATTTGACATTTAATTAACTTCGGTTAATTGGTGTTTTTCGTAAATTCTGTTGGTTAGGAATTTAAAAGCAGATCACTAGGGGTTATTTTGTTGTTTGGCAATAAGAGTAATTTATTCAGTAAATTTTGTTACTGAAATTTTTATTAAATTAGAATCAGTAATATTTAAATGTTATGACATGTATGCGTGTGGATGACTGAAATCTTGGTGCATGACCCTGTTTTCTCTGATTATATTTGTGTATTGTGCAATGGCGAGTGTTGAGGAGATCAAGGCATTGTTGGAACAGATGTCCGCAAAAACGGAAAAACAATTAGAACAGATGTCCGCGAAAATGGAAGAACAATTAAAAGAACAGTTAAAGAACATGAAGGAGGAAATAAGCGAAGATAATGATAAACAATTAAATAAACAGTTAGAACAGATGTCGATACAAATGTCCGCGAAAACGGAAAAACAATTAAAAGAACAATTACAAATTCAGAGCGAGAATTGTGAAAAACAGTTACACGACATGAGCGGTAATATTTCGGTCCAATTAGAGGTCCAGAAATTGGACACTGATAAACAATTTCACGAATTAAATCACAAATTAACAGAACAGGCGGTAACTCAAACAGAGCAATTAGAGAAGATCACTAAAGACATCAATCAAAGTGTTAGGGAGGTAGAGAAACTGGCAGGTGAGGTCGCAGAAAATAACGTCAAACAATTGGGTGAAATTAAAAAGTTGGAGGCGAAGTTTGACAACAAACTCGTACAATTTGACGAAATGGTGGGAGATAAATTAAAGCAAATAGAGGCAGCATGTGTCAACAATACCGCAGGAATAAAGAAAACACAAGAGAAATTGCAGCTACAAATTAATTCAGTCGACAGCAACGTACTGGAATTAATAAAAGAAATGGATAAACTTGAGGTTAAGGCCGAAACAGAACGTAGGCACTTGCGTGAAAACTTAGAGGACCAATTAAATAAAACACAGCAGGTCATAAGACAAGAGGTAGGAGAACAGCTCATTAAAAATCGGGATAATCTGGAAGACCAATTAATTAAGACCCAGCAGGTCATAAGATAAGAAGTCGGAGAACAATTGGTTAAAACACAAGAGGTCATAAGAGAAGAGGTAGGAGAACAGCTCATTAAAAATCGGGATAATCTGGAAGAACAATTAGGCAAAACACAGCAGCAGATACAAGAGCAGCTAGAGAAGAGTCAGGAAAGGAACGAAGAGAAAATTAACAGTTTGAAAAGTAGGATCCGAAGAGATTGGGAACAGCAGGCAAACGCAAATAAAGAAGACAGGCTGACAATTTTAAAGCGGATGCAGGCTTTGGAGGAAGGCGTAAAATCGAAATTACAAGAGCACTCAGATTTAATAATTAAAAACGAAATTAGATCATTAGAGAATGCTACATTATTCTCGGCTGAAAATGTACCAGAAAAGCAGGGAAGCATTGGGAGCCCGGTAGGCTTGAAGTTGGCTGAGGATGACAGCCGGGGTCAAAGTCCCAAATTAACGAGCAACGCATTCCAAGAGTACAGGGGAGAGACTTCCACACCACAACCAAACTTGGCACCCGCCCAAGTAATCCAAGTCATTAGGGGAAATGATTTCAAGCCCGATAAATTCAAGGAACACTCAGGGACCACTCCCAAAGCCTTTTTACGACAGTTAACTGATTATTTTAATGATCAACATATCGACCCCGAAAAACAGCTGAGACTCGTGGAGAAATTTTTAGAGGGACCAAGCTTAACCTGGTTTTTAAGCTTTAAATATACTTTCACTGACATGGCTCAATTCCGAGAAGCGTTTTTAAAGAAGTTCTGGAGCCCTTCTTTACAGCAGGGGTTAAGAATGGACCTGTATACACGAAAATACCACAGTACGCATCCGACCAGATTTTCGGAATTCTTTAGCCAACAGCTGGTAAAATTCCGCGATTTTGACGACCCCCTAGCGAGCAAAATATGGTTCTAACCATCGGGAAACAACTTCCCATGCACATTCAACAACTGTTAGTAGCCGGAACTATTCAGACCGCAGTGCAGGCCGAAGAACTACTCCGACACCTAGACGAGACGAGTATGGTCAGCCCACAGACGGGAAGGAGAAATATGGAATGTGTCAACACGGCAGAAGTGGTTCAGGGACTCCAAAATAGTCACAGCCAGGGGAACCAAACGAAAACTCAGTCCACAGGAACACAGTTTACACCGAGAAGGCAAGATTTCCATGGCCGGAACCAGTTCAACCAAAACAATCGAAATTTTCAGAATAACCGCGATAGATATAACCAAAACAACCAAAACCAGCACAATCAATGGACGTACCAGCGGGAATACACCAATTGGAGGGGGAACCAAAGGCAGGGTCGACCTTACAAAAGAAATGGAGATGGCAGGTGGAACAACGCGAGGAACTATCGCCAAGAAAATAGGAGAGACTATCGCAACAATTGGGATGAGCGGTATGTCGAGTCACAAAAATACTTAGATCAATTAAATGCCGAAGAGACGGAAAAAGAGAAGTGGGGGCGTGCAATGGCAAACAGACAGAGCCCAGACAATCATCAAGGAGAGGGGGGCAGAAAGTTTATGGAGGCAACAGGAGAGGCGCCATGACAACCGGCGGAACACAACAAATGGGCCCCGGGATTTAAAAAAACTTCAAATGAACTAAAAAATGATAGTCTGAAAACGGAGGACGCCAGGGAGCAAGAAGAGATGATTGTGGCCAATATAGAAGAGTGGGTAGCATTCCCGGACGATTGCCTGGAGGAAGTGGTGAAAGACCGAGAAAACGTCATCAGACAATTGCCAATTATTTACGCACATATTGGAGGTATGAGGGTGAGATGTTTAATTGACACAGGTAGCCAGGTGAGCTTAGTCACTGAAGTTTTGGTAAAAGAGATCGGAAGAAAACAAACTGTTCCAATTATGCCTGTACCGCTAATGAAAGTCAGAGGGGTTATTCCTGACAAGACCATCAATTGTAAACAGCAAGCATATTTAGACCTGGAAATATTGAACCACACTTTTTGGCAAACATTCATTGTCATACCGAAGATGAACTATAACATAATTTTGGGAGCCAACTTCATCTGTGATTTTCATGCTGTAATTGCCTTACATAACAACACTGTAAGTTTCAAACAAGTTGAGGGGTTGGATCACGTGGGTTTAAACATGGAAGAGAGTCCATTAGAGAGAGAGGCGAATACTTGGGTCGTTGAAGAATGCACTAATGAGGTGATCAGAGATAAGAACTTGACGGAGGAGCGAGTAAGCCAGACAGCAGTGGTGGAAATTGACAGCCGAGATATTTCGCAGGAACATTGGGTACATTTGGCGGAAGAAGAAATTAGCGGAACCAAATTTGAAATTCTACTTCAGGAGCGACTTAAGGAGGCCATAGTAGGGGAACCTGATAGAAGAAAACTGGAAGAAATTTTGAGATTACATAAAGGAGCTTTTGACACCATCCCTGGAAAAGTTTTAAATTTTCAATATGCCATGCAAGTTACAGACTGGACCCCATTTAAAAGTAAATTGTACCCGATCCCAGAGAAACAGTTTGCTCAGGTGAAGGACATCATTACTAATTTATTAGAATCTGGCATGATAAGGAAAGCAGCAACCCCGTACCTGAACGCAATATTGGCTGTGGCCAAGCCAAATGGATCAATTAGGCTATGCCTAGACGCGCGAGTTTTGAACAGTAAACTGCTAGTTGAGCATGACCAAGCACCTAGGATCAAAGATGTTTTGAAAGGCTTCCGCGGGAAGAAGATATATTCGAGTGTCGATTTGACAAATAGTTTCCACCATCTTGAACTTGAAGAAAAATCTCAACTGTTGACGGGATTTTTATTCGATAACCAAAGTTATATCTGGTCTCGAATGCCCTTTGGCGTGAAAACTGCTGGATGTGCGCTGATATGAGCACTTGATAGGAATCTGACTGAGGAGGTCAAGAGCTTCACTACGAGATATGTTGACGACATATTAATTGCATCTGAAACAATGGAGGAACACCTGATAAACTTAAATAAACTTCTGGATAACTTGAGAACCATGAACTTCAAAATTAATCTAAAGAAATCACACTTTTGCCAGAGCGAGATTCCATATTTGGGGCATATAATTGATGTTGAGGGCGTGAGACCTAATCCAGCCAAGATTGATGCTATCAAGAAATTTCCCACACCAACTAAAGTCAAGCATGTAAGAGCATTTTTGGGAGTGACAGGTTTCTTCAAAGAAAATTGCCCTGGATACACAGAAACAGTAGCACCTATGCAAGAGATGTAAAAGAAGGCAAATCGATGGTCATGGAACGAGGAGTGCGACAGGTCTTTTAGAGCCACGAAAGACTTATTGGAAAACTGTGTGAAGCTTGGATATCCGGACTTTGAGAAGAGATTTATTATTCAAGCAGATGCTTCATTGATTGGAATCGGTGCTATGCTGTACCAAGAGGACGCTGATAAACCCAAGAAAAGATCGTATTTGGCATTTACGAGTCGTAAATTGAGGAAGCACGAGAGGAACTATACTGTGACGGAGCTTGAGCTGCTAGCAATTTTATATTCTCTTCAACAATGGCGTAAGATGATCTACGGCTATTCCATTATTGTCAGAACCGACCACCATGCACTGGCATTTTTATTCAAGACGACGATGGCAAGTGAGAGAGTCACGCGCTGGTCCATCTACATACAGCAGTTTGACATTACAATAGAGCATTGCCCTGGACGGATGAACGTCATACCAGATGCCTTGAGCAGGAATCCTGAAGACGAGAACGAAGTAACAGTGGAAGTTCACACTATAACACTAACACCTAAGGCTCGTGAGTTTTTGGAGAAATTAAAGGAAATTCGGAAGGAGCAAGAAGCAGACCCATGGATGATGATGATGATCAAGTTCTACAGGAAGGAATTACAACCAGATTCACCTGAATACCGAGAAGCCCGTGCTAAAGAAGCGAGATTTCACTACTTAAATAACTTGTTGCATAAGTACGTGGATGAGCATCATACCAAACTGCGAATCCTGGTTCCAGCATCCCTACAGAGAGGATTGACGTGGCATGTCCACGAGAGCCTAGCACATATCGGCACGGATAAGACTGAAGCTACGATAGGGGAGACCTTTACTTGGCCTAAGATGCGATTCACCATTGTGGAAGTGATAAGAACTTGTGACGCATGCCAGCGCACTAAACCGAACAACTTCATTATGAAACAACCTCCAAGACCACTATTACCTCAGAAACCATGCGAGATGCTCGCTATTGACTGTTTTGGCCCTCTAGTCAAAGGAAAGCGTGGATGCCGACATCTTCTAGTGTGTGTCGATGTATTTTCAAAGATGGTCGTGTTATGTCCAATCCAGAAGACGACATCAAAACAAGTCCTCAGTAGAATTCAGAACAAAGTTATTCCGATGCTTGGGAAGCCGGAATCCATTTTATCAGACCATGGTACTTATTTCACGAGCAATGTTTTTAGGCAAGGTCTGGAGGGCCTAGGAATAAAACACATATTTTCAAGCATTCGTCATCCTTGTGGGAATCCGAGCGAGAGAACGATTCGCTGTGTTGCCAAATACTACAGAGTAATGATTCCTAACGATCATAATAAATGGGTTGACAAAGTAGGAGAGATTGAGATGTGCATGAACACCACTAAGCACGAGTCGACGGGTCAAGTCCCACTAATTGTACACCACAACAGGTTGCTGGAGAGATCTTGGGACAAGATTATTCCATGCCCAAGGGATCCACTATTAGCGCATGAGTTGCGAATCCAGCGACCGAGAGAGCACATGAGGAACCAAGCGGACCGAAGACTCAGAAGATACAGAGGAAAGAAGTTTCACCGGGAACTACAAGAACAAGAGTTAGTGCTGGTTCGCAGACCACCGATCTCTGACCCCAAAAACAAAGTCTTTGCAAAATTCCGTCCAAAATTTATTGGCCCGTTCCGTGTCATTAAGAATCTGGGTAACAATGCTTACAGGCTTGAAGAAGTGAGCACTGGTGCTAAATCTGTTTTTAATAGCGCCAACTTAAAACCATATTACAGAAGGGAACCATTTGATGAATAAGCAGGATGATGTATGCAAAGTCATATTGCAAAATTTCATTTTGAGAGCCAACGCTCAAATGTACGTGGACGTGGAACGCTGGAGAGAGAGCGCTTTGTTTTGTAAACAACAAGCAGCTGAGACGACAGGAGTAGCAATCACGGGAGGAGAAGGGGGAGGTCTAGCGAAGATGTATGAATGACATTCCGGCGAGGGAGCGCGCACACTAATTGGGTCACTGGAGTGTATACTCGAGGAGTTGAGCGAGGTACTAAAGAGATGTTGTTGTTACTACTGTGGATATTGTTTTTGAAATCCAAATCAATTATTTGCTTCGAATTTCAAAACCTTGCTGAGGATAAATGAACCCTTATTGATCTACGATAAATAAGTATTCATAATTTATTATTATTATTACTGCAGCCCAGGCAGTACTTGTGGAAGGTGACGAGGAAAAGGCAAGGTAGCGTGTCGCAATGATTGCCACATAAGTTGAGCTTGTAGCTATTCTTGAAGAACGGCCTGGTAAACTTGAGTTCAAGGCCAAATTGTGTAACAACTTGCACCAGAATTGGAAACATAAAGGGATGGTCACGAGTTACTTACAACCGACCTACGATTGAATCACCCAATCAGGAGAGACCACGCCAAGATCACGCGATGGATGGCGTCAGTGGTAAAAAGCGCGCGGAATTGATTATCTAAAGAACCGCCGATCGGAATTATCTCCGCACGAGTGCGATGAGACGTTTGATTTATTTGATGAAGATTGACACTAGTCCCATCTGTGTGAGATGAAAACTCTGGAATTTTTTTCTAAATCCACCCCACTCTTCCGTACCCTGTCAGTTTCTAATAAATTGTTCGACGAGAAGCTGTTCGACGTCTTTCTGTGCGAGCTCTGTGAGCTAACTTCACGCCCGTTTGCATAGCGATTTTAACGCTCTTAATTATTATTAGAAGTCATATACTGTGTGAGATCTGTGAGCTAATTTCACGCCAGCGTGCGTGGTGATTTGAAACTTGTAATATTATCTTAAAGACGACTATTTTCAGCTCTTAGGGGCAAGACTTGTAAACGTTCTAATTAGCGCTCACCCGAGCGAAGGTCAAGTCAAGCAGAGTAGTAGATTACCGAGCGAGATAGCGACTGTGAGTCAGTCAGACTTTAAAACTGGTATTGTCGAGTCAGTGACGATGGACTCGAAGTGTGTATTTCTCGTAAATTTATATGTGTATTTTTCATGTGTGTATTGCGCGTGTGTGAGCGATATTTAGGGAAAGTCTTCGTAATCAATCGCATAGGACTATTTGTGGGCGAATTTAGTAACCCACAAGCGATTATAGCCAGGTCAAATTTTAATATCATTGAACTTTTCTTCCAAGGAGACTTCATCAAGATGTCCAACATGTGGTCAGGAGTTGGGATGATGTCCGACGCTTCAACGAAGACGACTATGGAGTGCTAACTTTTCCATAGGGAAATGGGCTGAGATGGATGTCATAATGTTCTGCAAGCAGAGACGGTGATGTACAACAATTGATTATTCAATTATGTAGTTAGATTGGCGGGGGAACTTTTGTAAATAGTTAATTTTTTTCTTTTCTTGTTTTAGAGTGTTTTTCTTTGTACCGACACTAAATGTTTTAAATGTACGTTGGCACGTGGCCAAAGTGTTTGTTGTGTATTTATATTTTTCTTGGAGTCATATTTAATGTGCACGGCGCGTGTACGTGATGTTTATCCATGCAAATGCGAAACCCGTTACATTCGATAAGTGGTGCTTTTTTAAAGTTCATATTTGCGATAGGAAAGGGAGGTAATTACTGTAAGATTTTGCTGAACAGGTTATTATTCATATTAGGGTTGCCAAGTGCAACGATTTAAGATGTAATTTTAGAACACCTTCGTTCTAATTTGATAGATTTTTTTTGAGTCCTTTTCAGGTTAATTAGTCACGGCGTGGAACGGTGGCGCCAGCAAGTGGAATATTTATGTCTTTTTATTTCAGGGTCTGTCAAACCCATACGTGTGATTCTGTGTGTGTTATTGTGTCAGGTGTGTGTGTTGATTCTACGTGAAGAGGGGTAGAGGTCCTACCGCCCTCGTGTTTTTGTTGTTGTTGTATTTTGATGGGAAGGCAGGGTGCTCTAGGGAGACCGCTGTTCCTTGTCCATAATGCTGATTTCTTGGATTTCCTATTGGAAATGCCGGGATATTTTGTTCTGACACACACACACACGTATTACTGTGCTTTGGGGCACGCTTCTTCGAGATTCGATCCCATGCCTTTGGAGGTCGAGGTTATTTGTGACACGTGGGTTGACAGATATGCAGATTTCCACAAATCGCCCGTCTCGCCTGGTGACTTATTTTGATAGGCAGTCCTGTTGTCCGACTGGCCCCTTTAAGCTTTCAAGTAGCGAACCTGTTCATTGTGATGGTTATTTTGGAACCATAATTAATTGGGGAGTTCGCCATGTGTGTGACGGATTATTGCATGTTGTATGGATAGATTATTGTGTTAATAATGTAAATGTTGGCTTTGAGCATATTGATCTTGTTTATGACTCAATTCATGTAATTTTAGGATGTCACACCTGTGTGGTCTAGTGGTAGTGTACTTGTAAATTTGACGGCGGTCATATGTGTATTTTTTATTGGTCACGTGTTAACTTACTTGTGTTGATTTGTGTGAGAAGTCCTAAGTTTTTAGGCAGTAATGTTTTTTTTTGTTTTTTTTTTTGCTATGGCAGTTTGATTCCAATTTCTTGCGGAAATTATTGTGTTGTGTATTTTAAGTATAGGAAGTGTCGGTTTAGTTTTAAGTGTTGTATAGTTGTTCCCCGCGTCTGTCTAGCTCTAAGCAATGTGGATTCGTTGTCTGAATGTTTATTCTGGATGATGACGAATCATGCATTCGATTGTACACATCGTGAAGCATGCAGAACGGCACACGCGCATACATTGTCACTATTGTTGATTTTCTTAAGGACACTTTGTCCGTGTATTTAATCTCGCCAGAGATGTTGGCCTAGTTTTGGCGTATTTTATTTTAGTAAGTGGGAGTCATTTTGGGAGTTTGTTTTGTTAATTCTTTGTATAGTTAGGTGATTTGTTATTAAATTCATTTGTTTTAACCCTGGCTTCACTTTTTCCTGCATGTTATTTTTTTATATGTTACCCTGCATGTTAATGAAGCGCTTTAACAACAACTTACGATATGGACTGTCACACCCCCCGAAACAGAGTCTCATAAGCTTCTTTGCAAGGGTACAGTATATTCATTCTACCCACGCCATTTCAAAATCGTGGTCAGATGTCTCGACTGAAGGCTTATTTACACCCATTTCTAAAGGAGGAAGACTCATCGTAATACATGCTGGAGGGGAGATGGGGTTTATTGAAAATTGTTTGACAATGTGGCAATCGTCACAATCGACAGGAGATTACCATAACGAGATGAATTACAATAATTACAGCAAGTGGCTCGAAGAGAAACTAATCCCTAATCTCCCTATAAACAGTGTGCTTGTGATAGATAACGCCCCGTATCACGACGTTCAATCTAACAAATGTCCCACAAGCAACTCCAGAAAGACTGTCCTGCAGGAGTGGTTAAGGTGTAATAACATCCCATTTACCGACAACATGGTGAAAGTTCAGTTACTTGAGTTCATAAGGCTGAATAAACCACTGCATAAAGAATATGTGATAGACTCTCTGCCGAAACAACATGGTCACGCGGTTCTACGCCTTCCACCGTATCACCCAGAAGTAGTGGGGTAACACGGGAGCTGCTTACAAAAGCAAGTGGTGAGCCCCTGCGACCTTGGAATGGAAGGAGCCATGCTAGGAGGGCGTGCTTGGATTCGTTTTTTTCGTCTCGTTGTGCTCTTTACGGGAATGTAGGTATCGAAAAGGTGAACTTAGGGTTTTGGGTCAAAAAATGCGTTTTTCACATTTTTGTCGATTTTCGGAAAACGGGCCATGCTAGGAGGGCGTGCTTGGATTCGTTTTTTCGTCTCGTCATGCTCTTTACGGGAATGTAGGTATCGAAAAGGTGAACTTAGGGTTTTGGGTCAAAAAATGCGTTTTTCACATTTTTGTCGATTTTCGGAAAACGGGCCATGCTAGGAGGGCGTGCTTGGATTCCTTTTTTCGTATCATGGTGCTCTTTACGCGAATGTAGGTGTCAAAAAGGTGAACTTAGGGTTTTGGGTCAAAAAATGCGTTTTTCACATTTTTGTCGATTTTCGGAAAACGGGCCATGCTAGGAGGGCGTGCTTGGATTCCTTTTTTTCGTATCATGGTGCTCTTTACGCGAATGTAGGTGTCGAAAAGGTGAACTTAGGGTTTTGGGTCAAAAAATGCGTTTTTCACATTTTTGTCGATTTTCGGAAAACGAGCCATGCTAGGAGGGCGTGCTTGGATTCCTTTTTTTTCGTATCATGGTGCTCTTTACGCGAATGTAGGTGTCGAAAAGGTGAACTTAGGGTTTTGGGTCAAAAAATGCGTTTTTCACATTTTTGTCGATTTTCGGAAAACGGGCCATGCTAGGAGGGCGTGCTTGGATTCCTTTTTTTCGTATCATGGTGCTCTTTACGCGAATGTAGGTGTCGAAAAGGTGAACTTAGGGTTTTGGGTCAAAAAATGCGTTTTTCACATTTTTGTCGATTTTCGGAAAACGAGCCATGCTAGGAGGGCGTGCTTGGATTCCTTTTTTTCGTCTCGTCGTGCTCTTTACGGGAATGTAGGTGTCGAAAAGGTGAACTTAGGGTTTTGGGTCGAAAAATGCGTTTTTCACATTTTTGCCGATTTTTGGAAAACGGGCCATGCTGGGAGAGCGTGCTTGGATTCGTTTTTTTCGTCTCGTTGTGCTCTTTACGGGAATGTAGGTGTCGAAAAGGTGAATTTAGGGTTTTGGGTCGAAAAATGCGTTTTTCACATTTTTGCCGATTTTTGGAAAACGGATAACGTGATAATGACGTGCGTGATAGTATGTTTTCGTCTCGTTGTGCTCTTTACGGGGATATAGATATGGAATAGGTTAAAAGCTGGAAACATGTTTTTTTAGTCACAAATGGGTTTTGTGATTTTCCCTCATATTGTGAAAACCGAAAACGTGAGAATGACGTGTGTGATAGTATTTATTTCGTTTCATTGTCCTCTTTACGGGGATATAGATATGAAAAAGGCAAAAAGCTGGAAACATGGTTTTCTTATGGAAAAGGTGTTTTTTGTTCATTTTCGCGTTATTTTGAAAACGAATGAGGCGATTTTTATGATGGTCATGTCGATGTATTTGTGTCGTTGTTCTGTTTACGGGAATGTAGGTATGGAAAACCTAAAATGATGGTTTCCGTTATTTTTTTCGAGATCGTTGAGGAAAACGGGGAAAAAAGTAAGAAACCAGATTTGAAGTCACGTTATGTTATGCGCTATGATGTTAGTAAAACATTTATGCATTATTATTATTATTATTATTTGTCTTGACTGGTCAGGGCTCACACGCAGAGAGAGAACTTGTTTAATGCAATGAGAATTGAAAGCATTGAAGCTAGCCCACGGCGATCCAGACAGACACAGGTCTTATCATCGTACGTGCCTCGCAGCAGAGAGAGATAAGAGGCAGGTGTCATTATACAGTGTGCGGATTTATACTGTGTATGTCATAGCCTAGGTTCATTATGGACTCATCATGCAACGCAAAGTTTGAAACAATGAGTGAGTGTATAACATCATGATAACAGATTGGCATGGGCTCGAACAAAGCGGTTTTTGGACATGTAATAAACAAAAGGGTGGGAATAATGAAAGGTCATATGATACATTTTTTTTAATGTTTTTTTTTTAATAATTAAATAGGGTTTTATTACAAAAAATTATGTTTATTGACCCATGAATTATACGTGGAAGGAAAACCTAACCACTTTACAAAATATTTTGCACCTTTGACTTTAATTACTCGTTCAATGAGATAATCGTTGGGATATAATGTTTTTTGCACTTCTTCATAATAGAATCGTCCCTGAATGGGTTGACCGCTCTGATCTTCTAAGAGATACGTCACTGGTTGACCTAGCTTGACTTGGCGAATTTTAAAAATTTCTGTCGACCATTGTGGAGTATACGATTTTGAAAACACACTTCTATGTTTACTAATGCGAACAAAATCTCCAATTTTAAGGCGATGTCGCCTTGGGTCTACCCTTTTTATAGGGTTAAACAGTCTATTGAGTCTGGGTAGGTTCTTGGTGACGAGGCGAGGTTTCATGCCGATGGTGGAATGAATGGTGTTGTTGTAGCGAGACACAAGTTGAGGTAACCAGTCTATCCATCGATAGGAACCATGTATTGTAAACTCTTTCCACATATAACTTTTTAATGTTCGATTGAAGCGTTCAACTACACTAGCTTTGAGATTGCTATAGGTGGTATAATGGTGAATATCCTTAGATTTGAGAAAACTGGAGAAATCCTTGTTGAAAAATTCTTTCCCCTGGTCGGTTAGTAACAAGTGAGGTTGACGTTTTGATTGTTCAATAATATGTTGAAAGGCCTTTGTGACTAAGACACCAGTTTTATTTTTTACTGGTTGAACAAAAGCCATTTTGGAATAGACATCAATGACGGTCAACATATAGCGTACACCGTCGTTAACGTTAGAATAAGGTATCATTTCAACCAGGTCTGCCTGCCAAAGTTCATCGATTCCTTTGGAAATGACACGACGACGTTCATAAATGCGTCGGGCTGGTTTATGCAATTCATGAGCAATGCCCACTTTGATGGGGGATGGCTTATATGATAATTTTAGCATCTCGGAGTTGTTGTTCAATGTGGGCGATTTCCGCCTCATGTCCAGTGTGACCAGCTTGTTTTGATGCATGAAGCAAGTATAAGCGCTCTACTAACTGATTGGGATTATTCCAAAAGGTTATATCTAGGTAGGGTTTTAATTTCTTAAACCTTACACCAGAGGCAGAGTGATGTTTTTGCTTACCAAAGATGTTTGCAATGATGGTCTTATATTTTTGGGATATATTGGCATTGACCTGCTGAGAGGATTTATAGTTTCTTTTGTGAGCGTTGGTGTCTAATAAAATGGATTTATATTTAGCAAGGTCCTCGGACGTAAGATCTTGTGTCGAGGGGGTGCGAGAAAATAGCAGCTTTAACAGACCTGGTGTTAATTTATAGTTGATCTTTTTAATGACAGCTTTCGTACGAGCAAATTTAATGGAAGAATCCCCAATTTTAAAACTATCATTCTCATAGCGAACACCATACGTGGTATCTGTCTTTCCAATAAATAAAAGGGTCAAATACGGTTCCAGGGTTGCCCCATAATGTTTGATTAAAATGTTTTTGAGTTGAGCTTTATTTTGAGGGGTTGCCAAGACTTGTGAAAACGGAGACGATGTGGAGGAAGACGGTGTTGGCGCTATGACGGAAGATTTTTGTTTTGTTTTTAGAAACTGTTGAAGGGGTGACGATTTCTTTTTTCTTTCAGGACTAAATACGCTTTCGCTGTCACTTTCACTTTCTTCATGTTGTTGTTCTTTTCTTTCTTCTTTTTCATGTTCTTGATGTTCTTGTTCACTAACATTGGAGGAGGAGGAGGAGGAGGAGGAGGAGGAGGATTTTACCTGTCGTGTGGAATCTGTTTGAGTAAATTTTGAACTTGTTATGGGTTTGGTTTGAGAGGTAGTAGCAGCAGAAGCATTAGGTTTAAATCTCATGGGATCAACCGATGATGGAGCATGTTTTATCATGGGTAAAGGATTGACGTTTTTTAAACGTTGCAATTCACGAAATTTATGTCGAATCGTATTTCGTGCCTCAATAATACGCTGCATGATTTGAACATGTTTCTTGTACCCTATGGCGTTCGCCATGGTAAAGGTAAAGACACACTAACAGGAAATGTCCAACCCTAGGTCTTTTTAAACAGAAATAAAATGATCAAAACCCAAGCGATAACGTCCCTCACATCGTTCACTCTGTTTATTTATGACCAAACAGGCATGGGGATGATGGTTCCAACACGAAGCACACAATTGCGTGAAAGCTGTAAAGGACATATCTGGATTCACATGATCTTGAAAAATATGATAGAGATTTCTAGAGTCTTGGCGGAAGAGAACGATGAGATTGGCATTGTCACGAATCAACTGTTTGGGGATTTTGGAATAGGTCTGAGCCAGATAAAAACAATCCACTTGTTTATGGCGTCCCATACTAAAATACTCTTGAATAATGGCCTGTCGTTGAGTGGCAATATCATCAAAAATTATAATGGAATCTGGTTGAATGCGGTCTGGTTGAATGACATCTTGAGGTGAGGTGAATGTAAAATAGCCCATGGCTTCTTTATTTAACGAAGACATAATTTGTTCCAGATACACGTACAGAGGCTGGTACAAGGATTTGGCAAAAATATAAATATTTTGAAATCGTAGGCCATGAGGTGCGGTAATAATGTTCAGCAAAACATTGGTCTTTCCACAACCCGAAGGCCCTACCATAATACATCGAACGGTAGATGGGAATAGGGTGCCATGACGTTTAGGTTCGCACACGGACAGTGATAGCTCTGAAACCAAATCAGAGACGGGCAAAGCATGGGGTTGTTTCATTAATTCCATTGCGTCGATGACTGAGTTTTTTTTCATGTGTGTATAAGGTTTATATATATATAGGCAAGCGGTGAGTAGGATAGGTTAGTTAACGTCTATCACCATGGACGTGTTTGGGAGAGCTCGTGTAACCATGGCCACGGCCGCCTCTTTGTCAAAACAGTCACGAGAGGTGGCAACAAAAAGCTATGTCGATCGCAAAGTGCAAAGTGTCTATCACAAGGCCCCGAGACTAACCGCTGAGGGCTATTCAGCCAATCATCATCGTATTATTGATGTGCAAGATCCTCGAGACGAAAATGATGTCTGCACGAAACGTTATGTGACCTATCAAATGAAAAGGCTTTATAAATTTGTCCCATCTGTATTTTTAGTGTACCTGTCAAATCAAAAACTGGACAATGACAGAAACCATTCCCCACCACCACTACCACTGGTGAATGATGATCTTACCTATATGCTTGCTTCCGGTTTAAGTCGATATCGACTGCATTATGATGGTGTCATTCATATTAAATATGCCATGCCTGATGAGAAACATTTAAAAATACAACTAAACGGTGATAGAGTGTTGGCTCACAACCATCAAAGAGTAAATGTGGGAGAAGAATTATCCTTTCATCTTATGCTTACGTTTGAGGAAAAGGAAGCTGGGAAAACGGTGAATGATTTTCCGCTTTATATAGAATTGGAATATACTGCTATGAAATAAGGTTCTCTACGTTAGTTGTTATCGAATGTTTGCTGTGAAAGGTTCACCAAGTAGCAGCATGGTGAAAAAAAGATATGCTATGAACATGAAAAAAACAAATCTCAAAAAGAGAAAAAAGCCAGGTCGGAAACCAAGTCGATCGGCCTCACACCCAGTGTTAAAACGTAAAAAAACAAAAAAATCTAAAAAGAGTGGCTATCGAAAAAGCTTCACAAGCGGTGCGATTGTCTACAGCTCCGAAATCGCAGCATCATGTATCGATAAAAAGAAAAGAAAGAAAGCAAAAACGTGGGCGAGTCATTTCTGTTGCTAAGCGTGGGGGTTTTTTGCCGGCTTTATTTGCAGGGTTGGCAGCTTTGGGGTCCCTTTTGGGTGGTGCCAGCGCTGTAGCGAAAACCATAAAAGCCGTCGAGCAAGGCAAGCAACAACTCAAAGAAAGCGAGCGACACAATAAAACGTTAGAAGCCATTGCGATGGGAGCTAGAAATGGCAATCCTTTAAAGCCAGTCTTTTATCCACAAGGTAGTGGCCTACCGTCTAAGAAAAAAAAAATGTCCATCATCGATAAGCGCTTAAGCCAACTACCTCGTCATGCCATGACCCATGAAGAAGTGGAAAGCTATGCCAAACAACTAAAGATTTCTCATTTTCGAGGTGTATTTATGCGAAATGAATTACCTAAAGCACCGTGGAAAGAAGAACGAGCCATGATGAATTTAGATGATGATGCAGGCCCAGGAACCCATTTTGTAGCCTACGTGAAACAAGGTTCCACAGTATGGTACTTTGACAGTTATGGAAATTTACCACCCCCGATCGAGTTGCTACGTTATTTGGGAAACCGGGTAAAGATATTCTATAATGTGAATCGTCAACAAACCTTTGACAGTCAAGAGTGTGGCCGTTTGAGTTTACATTTTTTATATAAGAGGTCGCGTTAAGCCATCAGTTTCATCATTATGAATGTCAACGCCAAGACCTTTACCGTGCACAGTCGCGGGCCTGAAGTGTCCCTGGATTCCCCCCCCCCCATTGAATTGCAACCAGAACAATCCTATGTGCTAGGATTAATTTCTTTGGAAAGTTACAACAGAATTTACAATATTCAAGTGGATATTAATGACAAATTTTATTATGATGATTATATGTTGACACTACCCCCTGGAGGTTATACCATAGACGATGTGCATGAGGCCATTAGCGTGTCGATGATAAAACAATTTGGTGTCAAACCATTTGCGGATGGGACACACAAATTTGAACTTACAGCCAATACAATAACTCATCGCTGTCGTATTTTCTCTACGTTTAACATTGACTTTGAAACAGGAGTTCATTCTATTGGTCCTTTATTAGGATTTAAACCAAGAGTGTTGGCAGCTCACCATCCCCATGAATCAGATTATCCAGTGAAATTCATCGAGGACCATCACATTTCTGTAACTTGCAATATTATTAGAGACGTATTTACGAATCAAGAACAAAGCCATTCCCTGTATGATTTTATTGTCACCTCTCCTTGTGGCTATATTATTCGTGAAAACCCTTCAGTGGTTCTCTATCATCCTGTGTGTGTCAGTGATATTAGTAATATTACCTTACGCTTAGTGAATAGAAACCAACAACTGATTGCTTTGGACGCCAACACCCCTGTGACCTACAAGTTGGTTTTAAAGACGCTATGAAATTTATCTATAAAGCAACAACAACGTCTACGAGGTCGGTTAGTTGCCCGCCGTGTATGAAACGGTTGACACGAGTAAACCGACAACGCTTACAACGCCTTGGTTATACGCTACACCCCAATCATGAACAAAGAGCTGTTGCAAGTGTTAAATCCCATACAAGTGGAAGATGGCGTCGTGCGCATTGATATGCATTCCTATCAACCTCAAGCAACAGGACTGAATAACAATGACGAGATTCAATTCATCATTAACAATCAAGATATTTTTACTCTACCTCATGAAAGTGTCCTTCAAATTGAGGGTAAATTAATGAAAGCAGATGGCAGTACGCCCACAACGTCTGCGTTGGCGAATCATGGTTTGGCTTTTCTGTTTTCTGAAGTACGTTATGTGATAAATGATATTGTCATAGATATGACTCGAAATGTGGGCATGACTAGTCTCATGAAATTATATCCATCCTATAGCGAGGAGGAAAGTAAAACGCTTTCTATGGCAGGATGGTGTCCCAACAGTAGCAATAACTGGCTAGTTCATACCGATGGCACTTTTACAGGCTTTCTACCCTTAAAATTACTCCTTGGCTTTGCCGAAGATCACAAGCGTATTATTTTAAACGCAAGACAAAGTTTGTATCTGGTGAGAGACCGCAGTGATTATAATGCACTGAAAGGAGCCTCGGACCAAGTGATAGACTCAAAAATTCAACTGCTTCGATTACTATGGAAAGTGCCCCATGTGACGCTATCGGATCGTAAAAAGCTAAGCATGTTAAATTTGGTGCAAAAAGATAAAGCCTTGCCTATCGCCTTTCGAAGTTGGTGTCTGCATGAATACCCCTTGCTACCTACCACTGACACTCATAGTTGGAGTGTCAAATCGGCTCGCTCTACCGAGAGACCCCTCTATGTTATTATTGGTTTTCAAACCAATAGAAAATACCAACAAAGCAAAGATGTCACCTTGTTTGATCACATTCACTTGAGAAATATACGACTATTTTTAAATAATGTTTGCTTTCCCTATGAGGGGTTGGAACTCAATTTTTCAAAAAATAAGTTTGGTCCCCTTTATGACATGTTCACTAAATTTCAATCGTCTTATTATGAAAAACAGGATTGTCCTATGTTGTCGCCACAAGGGTTTAAAGCAAAAGCACCACTGATTGTTTTCGACTGTTCGTATCTAGAAGAATCTATGAAAATCACCACCATTGATTTAAGGGTAGATTTTGAAACACAAGAAAATGTCCCAGACCATACCAGTGCCTACTGTTTGATAATTCATGCTAGACAAGTGAAATATCATCCTTTGTCCAATTATGTCACCAGCATGTAAGCCACCTGTGGTCGAATGAAAAAAAAAAGATCATCATTCATAGGATTGATAATAAGCGTCTGCATGCACAGTATCTGTTGCGCTCTGGCACTGTGCGCACATACGACAACAACAAACATCATGTGTCCCTCAATAAGCAACAGCAACAACAACAACAAAAACGTGACAGACAAACCATGGAATTTAAAATGTGAATTTAATCGTTTGAAAACTTTTGAAACATGGACAGTTCCCTTTATGGATTGTGGAGAATTGGCTGCGAGCGGATTTTATTACTTAAAACGTGGGGATGTGGTCAAGTGTATTTTTTGCAACATTGAAATTGGAAACTGGGAAATAGGGGATCGACCCTTTAGCGATCATCAGCGATGGAGTCCATCCTGCCCTTACCTCAATCGCTATGATGTGGGCAATATTCCATGGAGTTTGAATTATCCGGTTATTGTACCAGACACTACAAAACTAGGAGATACCTGTGGACCGTATGTGCAAACTATTCATTTGAATGCTGTTCCAAATTAAGCCAACAAACTTTTTGTAATAAAAGTGTAAGTTTTTTTTTGTTATGAATAAAACCTCAAAAAATATTTAGCTGTTGTTCAATTCATTTGTTCCTTTTTTTCCCCTAAAGTCCTTTGACTTTGCCATGTTAAACCATGGCATGGGTTAGTTGTTGATTAGACGTCAATGAGGTAACAAGTAAAAATTTTAAAAAAAGCATGATGCGTACACTCATTGTGGATTGTCAGGGGTTTAAAATTGCAGACAACAAATTTATATTTAAGGAAGTCGCTTTTATCGATTGTAGTACGTTTTGGGTGTCTAACCCTATTCATTTGGTGTTTAAACCTCCCTATGCTTTCGAGTTGCTTAGTGAAAAAGATAAAAAACATAGCCAATGGATTGAAAATCATTTGCAGTTAGCATGGAACAAGGGTGATATTTCTTACAAGTATCTTGACATTGTCATGAAAGCCCATTTGTCCTCGGCCAATGTCTTATTTGTTAAAGGGAGTGAAAAACGCCAGTGGCTTCAACCATTTCTACCCTCTCACTGTCAATGTATTGACCTTTTAGATCTGGGTTGTCCATCCCTGCAAACGCTCATGGACACTTGTCCTTGCGACAATATTCAGAATAAAGCCTTAGCGCATGCATGGCAATTGTTTCATTGGCTCAGCACGAGTGCATGTTGGGAGTTGTTCAATAAAATTAAAACTGAAAGTGTATCGTCCAATGATAGCAGTGAGACGTGTACACGTGAAGTGATAACATCAACGTTATAGACATGGACGTCACTACAATCGACAAGGCTATTGGAAAATTCTTTGTGTGCAAGAAAAAACTGATTACCTTTACACAACATGAATTATTAGCACTACCTAAATCATTTCTTTTTTATGTTGCTGCCAACGCTGTCAGAGAAATTTGGGAAAAGGCACCTGCCGAGTGGACTAACGACTCTGTATTGAGTGAACTACAACCATGCAGTCATTTTTCCCATCACAAGCAATTAACCATGGCAAAAATACCTTCCATTCGACAGTGTGCCACATGCCAATTAATGAAATTATATCATGGTCATAAAACTCAGTGTAAAGACATTGTTACATCATTCCATGGCTGTCATGCGGAAAACAACCACCACCTACCATGCTCGTCAGGAGCCGCCGACAAACAACAACAACAACAACAACAACAACAACAGCAGCAAGAACAAGAACAAGAAGAAGAAGAACAACAAAAAAAGTGTTTTTCACCGATTGAAACCTCTATGTCCCAGGTGTACTGGCCGTGGAATTATTGATAACATTATTAAAAACTTACCATTCGAAGCTCACTTACCTGCTTACAGCTTTTGCGGCCCTGGTACTCGTCTTGAAGATCGTTTGAGGAGATGGGATATGGGAATCAATGCTTTGGATCATGCATGCCTTAATCACGATAAAGCCTATGAAAACAGTGATCCCACACTAAGACGCATTGCCGACAAAGTCTTGTTAAGCATTGCCAAGCAACGATTAACAGCTTCAGATGCCAGTCTAGCAGAACGAATGGCAGCATTTATAGTGATTGGTGCTATGAAGAGCAAATTACTTTTATCTAGATATGGACTTTAACGTGATGAATTTATGTTAAAAAAATGTATAGTATCACTGTTATCATGACAAAAAATAAATAAAATGACAAGAGTCCATGTTGTGTTTCTTTCTTCCATTATTATTATTCACTCTTAGTTTCATTATTATAATTATAAATGACAAACAATAAAAAAAGGGACAGCAGTGCATCGTTAAAAAATATTACTAATTGTAGTAAATCTATTTTTTCAATCACAAACAATAAAAAAGGACAAAAGTCCATTATTTTAACTAATAGTTTCATCATTATTATTATAAAAAATTATATATACATGGTAATTGTACTAAACCTATTTTTTTAAATCACAAACAATCAAAAAAAAGGACAAAAGTCCATCATTATTCATCAGCTTCAAATGCCAGTCTAGCAGAACGAATGACAGCACGATATCTTTTATTTACTCTAGAACCAGTTTTTTTAAACGCTTATTATTATTGAATAAAATAACATGTTACTAGAATTTGATCATTATAAATTATAATAAAAATTGCTTAAAAATTGCTATAAATGCTATTTTAAATCACAAACAATAAAAAAAGGACAAAAGTCCATCATTTTAACTAATAGTTTCATCATTATTATAAAAAATTATATACATGGTAATTGTACTAAACCTATAAACAAACAAAAAATCTACCATTAAGCATAAGTTTTGAAAATTTATTTTTATTATTATTATTTATCATGGTAAACGTTGAACAACAATTAATAAACGTTAAACTGTTGAGCACCAAAAAATAATAATTTTATTTTATTATAGTTATTGAAGAGTAGGGCATGAATAAACAAAAAGTTACTGCTAACGTACAATAATTATTCGTTTTCAATTTTTACAAAACGAACCATGCATCGATTATTTTTTTCACCCTCATAAATTAAATAGACAGGGTGAATACTGGAATTGACATCTTCCATGACATTATCAGGTAGGTTATTAAATCGTGTGGGAAGAAATGTCTCAAAGTCTTGACTAATGCAAAGAGCTCGTTCACCATATTTGGTTATCAGTTTTTGAATTTTATGTATGCGAAAGGGTGTTTGCGTAGGCAATTCACTCATTTTCTTGCGTGCAAAGCCACAATCTTGACCAATGGCGTTCAAGGCGTCCATGGCTGTCTATAACCAAAGAAAAGAGTGTTACTTTCTAACACTCTCGTTCTTATATTACAACAACAATAACTTTTGTACATTAAAGTGTGTTGTTGGTTTTTTTAATCCTGAGTGTTTAAGACCTGAAGTTGTAGATAGATAGTATTGGATAAAAATATAATAATAATGTTTATATCATTTTTTCAGTCAAAACATACATTTGGAAATTATTTAACAGGAAATGTTTTATCAAAATTAAGTGTGAATCTCTCTTGGAGGTAAATGCATGTCTCTGTTGTGAATGGGAATTAGCCTATCATTCCCTTGTCGAATGACTTGTATTCGTTTGCTCTGTTGTTGTGCAAATTCACACAACATTCTGTTAAATAAATAGTATCAACAAATACTAAGAGCAAACATGTGAATGCTTTTGGTAACCTATAAAAAGGCAAAGTTAACACGCTATGCATTTAATAACCATGTCTACATCCAACAAAACAAAATTCAAAACTACAAATTTAAACCAGTGTGTATGTGTTCATCAACGTGAATACACGATAAACTAAAACAAACAAACAAACAAAATAGCCAAATGTATTCTAAACGTCAAGTATGCACCTGAAAGCCGAATGTAAACAAAAAAAAGCGATAATCATGACATCATGTAGTTAGTTTCTAACAAATCTCATTCTATGAGGCGAATATTGATTCATAGGTAAGCTAAGACAAATTTGGCGAAATGCTTGTTCTCGATACGAAGTGATTCGTTCCTCAGCAGGAAATTTATAAAAATGAAAACAAAACATTTGAGAGGTTATTGGAAAATAAACATTAAACAGGGGTTTTGTACATATTGTACACCAGAAATCTGGAAAATGATCCTCGTCAGCTAATTTAACAATCACTTGATTCATGGTTAAACCGTACCATGCTTTATGAATCACTTGCGTGGTTACATTATTTTCAAAGCCAAAATTTAGCATACAGGATTTACAAAAGTGATGCCCTGGGTCATGAAACAAATCATCATCATTATCATCACGATTCATGAAGCTGTCATAAAATGTGGTGTCAATGCGTACTTTCGTGTTTCTATATTCTGAAGGATGGGCCACACGTTGAGGATTATGAGACATCATCGTGGCATATTCATTGAACGTGGTGTGTTTTGTGATGATCAAACAATCTTCACCGTGGCTCATGATTGAATCTGAAAAGTAGTCGTTGCCGTTTACTAAGTGAATAAATAAAAATACTATGTACTATATACACTGTCTGTCCCCTAAGTCAACGGCAAAAAATAAAATAAAAAATAAGCAAAACACAAATAAATAACCATATGTCTGTTGACTTCTTTAGTTGTAGGCCTCAAGCATAACATGCAACAGATGAAAAGAAACAATTTCTGTTCAGATATTGGACTGGTGTTGTTTTCAAATATATCACCACTCATAACTCTAGCCATAAAGTGAGAGTTTTGTCCACAGTAAAAGCAGCAGATTATTATTATTCTTTTGTTCTTGCATGAGACCTACTAAGCCACACCCTAGTGTGGCCTATTAAACCGCATGCCTACTGAGGATGAATGGTCACTTTGCTGAAACATGAGGCCTACTAAGCGACAACAATAGTGAGGGTGGCTACTTGTTTTTTTTTCCTAACCTAACCTAAAGAAGTCAACATGTTTTTAATCTAGCCTGTGCACAGTGAACCATACAAACGTTGATGCATGGCTCTCTTTATGCGTTGACAGGCAAATAGCACAAGACATACAGTTTATGTACAACTATTTACAGGCATTCACACATCCATGCATACACCCATGCACACAGGTTAAAAAAACAAAAATTATATGATACACTACAATTTTTTATTTTTATTCCAAGGTTCAAGATGGCATCTCGCATTTGATAGCAACCAAACCAAACACTTGCCGTGTTGTACAACAACAATAGCTACAACCACTACTGGTTGTAACCAAATGGGACGCTTGTCATCATATCCTGACACCACTGTCTCTTGTCGTCTAACAAAGCGAGTGTTTGTTTTCGCTGCTTCATTAAAAATAAATCATGATTTTTTGAGAGAATCCTAAACTGACTATGTGCCATGGCTGTGTGGGTCTGAAGGACATGTAAATAATCATCCACACAGAGACGTTTAACCACATGCTGGTTAATCCCTTTGGCTCGCATAGATTCGCATCGATCCACCTGTCGAAAACTATACATTTTCGGAGCGAGACCTACAAACTCACTCATCATGGTGTCTGAACACTCATCTTTCATTAAACCAATTTCTTTTTTGTTCAGACGGGGGATATCGAACACGTTCTTCTCACTAAACGAGGACGTGTCAAACCATTTTGGGTTTTGTTTCATAACGACATACGGATCACAGTCATGGATATGGTAAATAAAACTATCCGTGTCTGTATATAACAAGGAAATGGTACCAAATCGCTGTATTGCAAAACCATAATGGAATTTATACATGTGCAATTTTGAAAAATCTAAAATGACTTGGCCTAAATAGATAGGCTTATTCATGACCACTTTAGTTTTAGCAAGTTCAATAGTCAGTAGATCATGATCAATAATGTTTAAAGATTTGAAATTTGGTTTTGCAATATATTTTTGAGCCCCCCATCTGCCATGCCATGTATTGACCAACTTAATGTCCCTATACTGCCGTACATTTTCCAAACTCTTGCCATAAATACAATTATTCATCAGTTTAAAAAAATTGATTTGAAATGGCTGAGTGGCACTTTGTCTGTGACTGGTATTTAAATCCATGTATGGTTTCAACCACGGTTTCTGACAAAAAGAAATACCTCTATGGATTTTTTTCAGGGTTAAGCCCTGGGCTAAACATTCTACCAGCATGTCAATATGCAACACATAGTGATTTTTATCATACAAGGTACCCATTAATTTCTTATGATTGCCCTTACTCTCGGGCGGCACCATTTTCTCTATGCAAAAGGGGAAATCACCATGTCGCTGTCTGAGATGGGGGGGATAAGCTAAGTCGACGTCAAGAACATACCCTACGTCCTGTTGCTTGCTGGCGCTATGCACATTAAAATCTTTAATTTCATCCTCAGACAGCCAGACAAAGTTTCTGTACGGCAGTGGTCGACTCATAGCGTGACCGTATAAATTGTTTACGTCGAAATACATTAAATAGGATTCTGGTTCTTCGGGACAGTAATCAGGCATGTAATGATTATTTGCCTTGGCATGTCGCTGATTGAGCGATACGAATCCCCCACGAATCCCTTTTTCCATCATGAGTACCATATCGGGATCCGTCAGTAAATCAAGCTCAATGTGGGTAAATTTGAGGGCGGCGTCCCAACTTAACCTTGGACTGGTATAGTAGTGGGCGGGGTCAAGGCCATAAATCGTGTGACATAGCTGACGAAACGTTTCAAAAACGTCGGTCAACAACAACACGTCTAATTTTAAGTAGTGCATAGCATACTGGCCCATGGTTTCTATGCCAAACACTCGCCAAACATGCTGTGCGTGGGCATAGTCTTCTTCACTGACGGTGCTTTGTGTTAACTGAGAAAAGAATTTTTCTCTTGGCGGCAAAGTCGTTTCTTCAAGCACTTCGTAACTTTCCACATAATCGTATGGAAAATGGCCTTTACGAACACACAATTTAAATTGATTTGTATCCGTAAAGTGGGAATGGGTATGTTTCAACTCATCTTCGCTTAAGCCTTTCACAAGACTATCCAGCGAACTAGACATAAACTTGAATGAGTCGAGAAAGCGAATGCTCATGCTTCCTTTTCTCCATGAAAGTGAGGTAAAGCTCTCATGGTTCTTAGCCAAAATGCTGAATTTGCTCTTATCTACATGAGCAAATTGTTTTACAATGAAGTGGAGGTCATACCGGGAGAAATTGTGTAAGAAGACAGGGAGGAAGCGAGGTGTAGAGTACTTCAAATTGCATTCGTTATGGGCAGCACCTCTAAAATGCCCTGTCCTGTGGCTGTGGTCTCTTACTTTTTTTTCTCCGCCTAAGATTGGCTTTTCACATATGTGGCAGGTGGTGGCTTGATCATATTCTCTTTGCTGTACGTCATTCATCTGAATTGGTACAGGGTTGTTCAAAATAGTTTCTACTTTGCCTGCTAAAGCCGCCATTTGATCAACAAACCATCGCGCACAATCCTGACCTTTATGACTTACGTACTCACATTGTGAATTATCATAGTTACAGACAACATAATAGGCTACAGCAAAAGGCTCATGTTTCTGCACTGGATAGGTTGAGCTTGTATGGGGGCTTGGTTCACATCCCTGAATGGGAACAGTAAGGGCCTCAAAATCAGCGTAAACAGTAAATGGTACCATCTCTTGTTTATTAGTGGCCTTAAATTTTAAGACTGCGTCATTCCCTTCGGGCAAGACTAGCTTTACTGCCGTCTGCCCTTCACAGTCTTCCGTATGTCGTTTCAAAAGTTCATCAGTTCCAAAATACTGAAGGCAGCGCTCGCAAATGTGTTTTGCACACTTATCTTTAGACATTTGACTGCTCACCAATTTACTTAAATTCTTTATCCAACAATAATGGCTTTTATCCCCATCAGACAGGAAAAGCAGGTGAATGTGATGTTGCTTTACCTGTTTGGTGGCATACAAGGGGCCCACAATATTGGACCCGTCGATGCCATACACCATGAAAGAGAAATTTGGATTATCTTTCTCAAATAAATGAATTTTATCTAGAGGCGTGGGAAATGAAACACGCTCGAGATTGAGAGTTTGTTTCATGTGGTTAAACAATTCTTTGTACTGCCCTGGCAAATGACCATTTCTGTCTTGACAGGGTTGCAGACAGCTCACTATACTCCACAAAAAGCAGTAATCGTCTTTGTTGCGTATGTTGATCACTGCCTTTCTCGAAGCGATAAAGCTCGGCGTGGCAATATAGCTACTTCCTGCATTCAATGGATTGTATTTACAAATATTGATTTGCAAATAGGCAATGCTATCGAGGGCCAAGCCACTGGGACCCTGTTGCAACTTATCAAATTTAGAGATAAGCGCTTGAATAGCTTTCTCCTGATACCACGTTTCCAAATTATCGGCTATCAGTACTTTCTCCATTTTTGTACAAAGGTTGAAGGTGTGTTTCTCTTCAACATTATTTTTTATCAACGTAAATTCACATAGTAGTTCGAAGTTTATTTTTAAAGCGTGATGCAATCTTAAGCCTTGTTCACATTCACTCAAAAAAATGGGAAAACATAATTCCTCAAAATCTTTAGGCGACAGACAGTGATTCGCATTGTAAATTCGGCCTGAGCATACTCGCGTTTTGAAACATTTGGCCAAAGGCTGCCACACTAACACTTCACTCTCCGATATAGACATGATTATAAAATGGACAAATAAACGTGCAACCCTTACCTTAAAATAGGTTAATCCAAAATCTGCAATTCCAAACGACCACACTTATCGATTTTTACTGACTGGCACACAATCTCGTTCACAGGTACACAATGGTTGTAGCAATTTGGGCCCCCAGCAGGAAATGATCACCAACAAGGTTGATATAGTTTTAATATCAACGACAAGGTTTATCTTGTTTTTTTGTTTTCCAATGATTTATCTGAAAAACAAACCAATACAATCCGTTATTAGTCATGGTTATATACATTAAACATATGCATTCATTCATTCATTCATTCATTCATTCATTCATCCATTCATTCATTCATTCATTCATTCATAAGAGTTGCTAAAAACAAAAGGTTTCAAGTGTGCACACATAGATAAGACAGTCAAAAAGTAACAAGGTCATTTACAAAGAAAAGAATTAATCTACTGTATATTCATAGCTCACCTTTTTTTTAAATATGGTATCGAAAGCGTCAAGGTAGTTAAAGCCTATTCACTCCATACATATCTTCATTCTGAAACAATAATAAATACACACCATAAGTTTATAAATTTCCGTGAAATAAATGGCATACATTTAACAACAACAACAATAAAAGTAATGGAACAACATGTACTCACCATATAATGAATTATAATACTTTCAGCAAATGTGCTCTTTGCCGCCACTGTCACTGTCACTGTCACTGTCTCTCTCTGTCTGCTTTCCCAGACTTAATGATGTTGTTTTTAAAAATCTGCAACAAACGAAATCCCCCAAAAATACCATCAGTCACTAACTTACTTTTCATGCATACACAAAATAACAATAAAACCAATCATGTCATAATTAACAATAATGAACCTACCTTAGTACAAGTATGGCCGCAGTTCACGTAATATTTCACAAAGAGCATAAGGCACTTGCATCCGTCACCTTCAAAGATGAACACGAGAATGATGAGTCTCTCTTACCCTCAGAACATATATGTCTCCTCAACAAGATGCAAAGTTAACACTTTACTTTTTTTTGTTCCTACGAGTAGGATGTCATGGAGCGCACAATTCAGAGCGATTCTCACAAGCTTTTGCAATCTCTGCATGAGTATGTGTGGGAATGCAATGATCAGCTTTTCGACAGAGCTGTATGTCCTTCATCGAGATATCGAGTAACACGTCTGGGTCAGATAACAGCCACCTGCATGCGAACAACAGGCTGTTATCTCTCTCTCCTGCGAGGCACGTACGATGATAAGACCTGTGTCTGTCTGGATCGCCGTGGGCTCGCTTCAATGCTTTCAATTCTCATTGCATTAAACAAGTTCTCTCTCTGCGTGTGAGCCCTGACCAGTCAAGACAAATAATAATAATAATAATAATGCATAAATGTTTTACTAACATCATAGCGCTTAACATAACGTGACTTCAAATCTGGTTTCTTACTTTTTTCCCCGTTTTCCTCAACGATCTCGAAAAAAATAACGGAAACCATCATTTTAGGTTTTCCATACCTACATTCCCGTAAACAGAACAACGACACAAATACATCGACATGACCATCATAAAAATCGCCTCATTCGTTTTCCAAATAACGCGAAAATGAACAAAAAACACCTTTTCCATAAGAAAACCATGTTTCCAGCTTTTTGCCTTTTTCATATCTATATCCCCGTAAAGAGGACAATGAAACGAAATAAATACTATCACACACGTCATTCTCACGTTTTCGGTTTTCACAATATGAGGGAAAATCACAAAACCCATTTGTGACTAAAAAAACATGTTTCCAGCTTTTAACCTATTCCATATCTATATCCCCGTAAAGAGCACAACGAGACGAAAACATACTATCACGCACGTCATTATCACGTTATCCGTTTTCCAAAAATCGGCAAAAATGTAAAAAACGCATTTTTCGACCCAAAACCCTAAGTTCACCTTTTCGACACCTACATTCCCGTAAAGAGCACAACGAGACGAAAAAAACGAATCCAAGCACGCTCTCCCAGCATGGCCCGTTTTCCAAAAATCGGCAAAAATGTGAAAAACGCATTTTTCGACCCAAAACCCTAAGTTCACCTTTTCGACACCTACATTCCCGTAAAGAGCACGACGAGACGAAAAAAAAGGAATCCAAGCACGCCCTCCTAGCATGGCTCGTTTTCCGAAAATCGACAAAAATGTGAAAAACGCATTTTTTGACCCAAAACCCTAAGTTCACCTTTTCGACACCTACATTCGCGTAAAGAGCACCATGATACGAAAAAAAGGAATCCAAGCACGCCCTCCTAGCATGGCCCGTTTTCCGAAAATCGACAAAAATGTGAAAAACGCATTTTTTGACCCAAAACCCTAAGTTCACCTTTTCGACACCTACATTCGCGTAAAGAGCACCATGATACGAAAAAAAGGAATCCAAGCACGCCCTCCTAGCATGGCCCGTTTTCCGAAAATCGACAAAAATGTGAAAAACGCATTTTTTGACCCAAAACCCTAAGTTCACCTTTTCGATACCTACATTCCCGTAAAGAGCACAACGAGACGAAAAAAACGAATCCAAGCACGCCCTCCTAGCATGGCTCCTTCCATTCCAAGGTCGCAGGGGCTCACCACTTGCTTTTGTAAGCAGCTCCCGTGTTACCCCACTACTCCCAGAACTCAACCCCATAGAACTTGTCTGGGCCGAACTAAAATATTGGATTGCTGCAAACAACACCACATTCAAAATGGAGGACGTCAGAGCATTGGCAATACAGAAGTTTGATGAAATCTCACAACAGTTTTGGATGAAGAAGTGTGAGAAAGCCAAAACGTATGAAGCTGAGTACCTGAAGCAGCAGCCTCTAATTGAAGAAGTTGTGGAAAACTTTATTATTAAGTTAGGTGAAGACAGTAGCGAAGGAGAAGAGGAGGAAGAAGAAGAAGATGAGAGTGGAGATTCAGATGGTGATTTATCGGGCGTGGAAGAGTTGCCTTTGGACGGACTGTAAATAATGGTTTCCGTCGGTTCATCGCTAAATTGTATTGTGGTGATAATACTAAGATTGTATGGGTTTGAACCCCTGGGGGATAATACTGTGATAATGTGAATAAATAATTATTTTTGTACAGTACATGTGTTGTGAACTACATAGTGATATTTGCACTTAGTACTTCATTCCCTATTTACAATGCTCATTGTTTAATCATAAAAGCTGTGTGGTGTAGCGGGTAGCGTTCTTGGCTTTCGCCACGGAGGTCTGGCTTCGATTCCCACCTCGGCCATCCTAGAAGTGGTTCTCCGTGGATTCCCACTTCTACCTCAGGCAAATGCTGGGATGGTTCTTAACTTAAGGCCACGGCTGCCTCCTTCCCAATCCTAACGCCAATTTACAAACACACACACTAGCGCAGCTATCACAATAGCACAGGTTGTCACGCATATACCCCACACACACACCTGAAATACACGGGGCTATGTGACAACGATGTCGCAGCCCCTAAAATAAACAACAAAAGCCTTTTCAAATAGCCCACGTATTAGTCAAAGTATTTTTTTAAATATCGGTTACTGTTATTAACTTATTACTGGCTCCTTGGCACACAAATACCTTGTTTTCTACGTTGTATAAATGAACTTCACAAATGTGAAATATATGTCACGGCCCCACAGAATAAACAAGCCGGGAGGGATGGTGGTAGGTCAACTTGTCAAATAATGTGACTGTACACGCATAGCTGACCGGGCGTGGGGCCCCCTCCAGCGGCTGTGCTTCCACCCCTAACGCGGCAACTTCCTATCTTGAGGCCACTGTACTAGCAGAAGTATCCGTTATATAGAGTGCATCTGCACCACTTTACTGCGACGAGAACTAAAAGCTCAAGCTGCCTCAACCTCTCTATGAAGGCTTTCAAAAAGATTGGAGGTAGCGCGCAGTTCGCTACTCCTGTGGGGAGTCCCGGCGGAGACACCAAGAGCCCGCTGATGAGCCAACTTGGTGTCCTAGGTGTAACCCCACACAAGACACAGCACAAACCTAGAAAAATTGCTGAGTTTTAATTCACTGGCCGTGAAAGCCAATATACCAACTTCTCAAGATATTTCAGTTTTTGCAAAAGGTTAAATTTCTACCTGACTGTTTTAATATACAGGGTGTTTCGGAAGGAACAGTAAATATTTTAGGAGGTGGTAGTATAGATGAATTGCAATAAAGAAATCCATATAACATGTGTCCCATTTGTATTGGATACCGAGATACAGATGTTGGTATGTAACCAGGGCAGTTGTTGTTTCGTGTGATGGCGCACCAGTTGCTATGGGCACATTTCTTGGCAACCAAGGTCCCCGAACCTTACCCCTTTGGATTTTGGCCTGTGGGGATGGTTGAAAGGCGAAGTCTACAAGGAAAACGTTAGCACATGAGCTGAGATGGTCGTTCGGATTATGCATATTGCAGCCCTCGTCAAAGAACGCCAAGACGCCCTCTGAAGAGCTACACGGGGTGTTATCAAGAGAGGTGCAAAATGCATTGAAGTTGGTGGTGGAATTTTTGAAAATTAACTTTGAGCGTCCTCATTTGCCTTGGCTTTTGGAGAAAAGTTCTGCCCTAAAACTTCTCCATACGGGAGAACGCATCAGGCGAGAGCCTGGACAAAATAACTACAATTGGTCAAGAAAATTAGACTGAAGCGGTGCGGGGTAGTAGGCATGAAATACATCACTAGAAAACCAATGTAGGTAACCAAACATTAACAATGTTTATTTCTAATAATAAATTTATAACCAATAAACAAATTGCACTTAAGTGCTTATCACAGAAATGAATAATTATAAATGGAACAAAGTGTGAGGGCCTGATGACAGAAACCCAGACTAAGGAAATGCCAATGAAACAAGCTTGCTTAATTCGAGAGAAGTTGAGCTTAACATAAAAAAATGCACCTTATAAAAAAGAACCATAAAACTGATTAAGAGTGTAAGATAACTTGTATGATTTAAATTCTTCATAAAATTGAACTTACCTTCTCAAAGGGTTGAAGAGTCAGCTCCTTAAAAGTTCCAGCTAGCATAAGTGTTGATTAAGAAGTCCTCACAGTTTCTTCTGAAGGAGGCGTACATGGCCTAGAGATAAGTACACAATTGATAAAAAAAAAAGGTCAGCTCTCTCTTCTTCTCTTGCGAAGGAATGACACTTATAGCGTCCAAGTGGTGATCCAGTAGCATTTTGGAAATTCGTTGGCGGCCGAAAGGACTGCAGCTACTTTGAAAGACGAATCAAAGTACCCCATCTAAGGTACGGCTTGAAGAGTACGACGGTTGGCAATTATTCTTGCCATCTTGAGCAATACGTCAGGGTGCAGATATCGTGACGTAACTGCTGGGTAGCGTAGATACTAGTGATGGTGTCATGAGATGCAGTAGCGGTGACCAGCAGGTTGAAGTGATCAGAAGTGATGATTGATCAGAAGTGGTGGTTGATCAGAAGTGGTGGTTGATCAGAAGTGGTGAAGAACGCCAGCAAGTGGCGTCTTAAATAGTGATCATGGAACAATCTCGAAGCTGGAGATTGCCCGACCAGACAAAGACCTGCCATTGGTCGAACGAAAGACAGGGTGACGTCAGTCGACCCTGCTCAGCAGACAGCAGATGAACCAGTAGATGCCGTGTATGCCGGGAGTGAGGAAGCTAGAGGTAGCGAGCGACTGGAACACTCAAGGTGAGAACTATGATATCTATGAATAGGTGATTGATAACAAGATTATGCATTTGGTTTAAGCAATTAATACATTTACAAAGAAATAATTACCATTCGGGGATCTCGGTAACAAGAAACAAAATTTGACCGACAAATGGGCCAAGCTAAACATTGAAAGTATCACGAAAGTGATCAGCTTCACATTTATTTGGGTTAAACACTACCAGCTGTATCTCTGTACGCAATACAAATGGGACATGTTATATGGAATTTTTTATTGCCATTCATTTATACTACCACATCCTAAAATATTTACTATTCCTCCTGAAACACCCTGTATAAGATCATTTAACAAGTATCAATGGTTATAATGAAATGAATACCTCACCATAACTGGTTGTCAACTATAATACTCTCAATAGTTTATGAGTAGACTTGGTTGCCTTCCAGGTCATTGATTGTAACTGCCTGCTTCTCACCAAGGTAGACCGGGTTCCATTCCCGGTCAATGCATGCGAGATTTTTGAAGTAAAATATCACGTCCTGTGGTTCAGATTCCACATAAATATGGAGAATGCAGGGCTCATGATTGCGAGATTAATGGTCACATAAAACTACAAGCTTTCTTCTTTTTCTAGCTTTGGTTTGGGACAGGTATCATCTCGCTCACGTTACATTGAAAATGAAAATCCACAGCCTGCTTCCAGTTGACCAACGGGGTGAGGCAATGGAATGAATGGAGCCCCCATCTAGCGGCGAGGATATAAACTGTGCCGGCTGCCGAAACCTGTCGCACTCCCCTGGGACAATTATTAAATGAATGACAGATGAAATGAAATGAGAGTGGAGTGTGTTGCTGGAATTAAATTGTGACAGGGAAAACCGGAGTACCCGGAGAAAAACCTGTCTGCCGCCGCTTTGTCCAGTACAAATCTCACATGGAGTGACCGGGATTTGAACCACGGACCTAGCGGTGAGAGGCTGGCGTGCTGCCGCCTACTAGCCACAGAGGCTTCACGTTACATTACAACTGACAATTTCAGTTGCTGTTTCAGAGACCTATTGGGAAACTAGCCTCACTTTCAAAGTTATTACTGTTTGAGTGACCTCATTACTGATCCATTAACTACACTCTTATTTATCCTTTTCCCTTACCTTCTCACTGTATCTCAACATTACGACCATTAACCTTATATTGCTCTGTCACTAGTTTATAATAAAACTGCACCCCATACAGTAGTAACATACGGGCTGCCATTAGTCAGTCGTGCAAAGTAAGGTGAGTTGGGGTATCTGGACCCAGGGGGTAACTTGGCCATGTTTTTTTTTTCATAAAACTTGTGAGGAGAATTTAACTTCAAACGGTTGGCAGCACTGAAGGACAATGGCGTCTCCCTTCAGCAACCTGCCTCATGTCTCTCTGTGTTGTGGCTTGCATGTAAGAATTTTGTGAATTTTTTAGTTAATGGTTTCCATAACAACGTGGTGTCATCTTGAGTTTATGAATTATCTACAGGTTCACTGTAAGTATTATCAATATTATAGTTACTTTAGCATAAATTAGAAACACAATAGAATATTGAGATGTTACTGCCAGCAAGTGTTCACTTTTAGGTTATGAGCTAAAGTGGGTGGCCCAGTTACCCCCAAAATCTTTTTTAATTTTTTTTATATTTCCCTTGTGATTTACTATGTTAAATTACTTTTTTCCCCCAGAAAATGGTGAGGACATACATCAGAAAACCTCAGAGAGGAGCTGGTGTATGTTACTCAGATGAGGACATGGAAAAAGCCATCGATGATGTTAGGAATGGCAATAGGACCACCAGGGGTGCAGCCACATTCTACAATATTCCTAGGTCTACGCTAAAACACCGTATTCTAGGCACACGTGGTAAAGGATTCACTTTCAGAAATGGTAAGGGCAGTGGAGGTGTTGGAGGTGTTGAATCATTCTTGTCTGCTGCCGAAGAAGAAGCAGAAGAAGAGAAGAAGAAGAAGAGATAGTGAACTGTTTGATAGTAATGGACAAAAATGTCTTTGGCTTATCTCGGCATGAAGTTTTGGATCTTGTTCAACTTTACATCAGACAAAACAACATTATATGCAGATTCAAAGACCAGAGGCCAGGTGTAGATTGGTTTATTGCTTTTAGAAGTAGGCATCGCTTGTCAATCAAGAAAGCACAAGGCATTGAACATATACAGTGCGATCAAATCAACCCGTGGGTAGTGTACAACTTCTTTGAAGTTTTAGAAAAAACTTTAAAAGAGCTTAATCTTGACGGAAAACCAGAAAGAATCTTCAATTGTGACGAGACCTCATTCTGTCATGATCTGTCAAAAACCAGAGTTGTTGGAGCCATTGGTGCAAAAAGCAAGCGCAAAACTAGTACATCTGGGTGTGAAAACACATCAGTGCTGTTATGCTGTTCTGCAGCAGGACAAATTCTTCCACTACTGTGTGTATTTAAAGGGAAATATGTCATGGAGAATTGGTTCAATCAAGATGCTACATCACAAACTGTGGTTTCAGTAAGTTCACGGGGATGGATGGAAACCACATTATTTTTCAATTGGTTTTGTGATGTGTTTTTACCAAATATAGGTGAAGAAAGGCCAGTGCTGTTAATCTATGATGGTCATAGTAGTCATCCAAGATGGCGTCACAGTGAAAGTGTAGTGAAATAGCAGCGAGTGTAAATATTTGATAAAAGTGGTAAAATATTATAACAGAGGCTTAAAATCTATAAAGTTACTTTCCTTAGATCAAGTGTAATACGGAATATTGATAGTATTTAGAAATTCTTGTTGATAATTTAATAAACTCAAACTAAGTTGTGGGAACGTGTATCCAAAGATTCGGTGACTTCTTCAATCACTGTTTGAACCAAGTAGAGCAGTGGTGCTTTTACGTGACTTCACCCGATTGGAAGATATACGTATTTCACATTCTTCTTTATTGGTAGGTAATTAGATTAATTCTATTAGGTAGTAATAATTAAATTAAATTTAGTGTAATTTGGTGTAAACATCTAGGCTAACTTAGATCTCTAGTATGATGACAGTAAACAGTGTTAGTGTCTCGTCAGGTTGTGTAACCGTAACGGATTTATGCTCGTCGTGCAAAATAAAAGTAAAAAATGCAAATAAAATCATCACAAGATCTCAGGTAAAATTGAATGAGGAGAAAAGTGAAACCGATTGTCGTAATGTAGGCCTACCGCTACCGTCATGCGAATGTCATAACCTGAGAAACGAACTGTCCTCAAAAGACGAAATTATAAAGCTGCTAAAGGAAGTTATTGCTAAGTTAATGGAAGAGTTGAATAAATTAAAAGGAAACAGAGAGGAAAGCAAGGAAACTTGGTCGACAGTGATTGCTGGTAAGGTAAGATTGAATAAGCCTAGGCCTATAAATGGAGTACATGTAACTGAAATTCTCGTCTCAAATTCATTTGGAGTGCTTGTCGAAGAAAATGATGACTTTCCTCAAGAAGAAAAGAAGAAAGTGATAAAGAGAAAATCCAGGAAGATGCGGATATTTGCGGATAGCCACGGGCGAGATGTAGCAGCAAGCGTATTGGAGGGAAGCCGAGAAATGGAGGTCACTTCGACAGTGAAGCCAGGAGCTCAAATGGCAGAAGTCACGAACGGGATGATAGGAGAGTGTGCGTCCCTTACTGCAAAGGACTACACAGTGATCATCGCTGGAGCAAACGACGTCTATAGAAATGAGAGTAAAAAGGTAATCAAAGATTTAAAGGGTACATTGCCATCCATGCAAAAAACAAATGTCATTATTGTAAACATTCCGCAGAGATACGATTTAATTCCCAAATCATGTGTAAATGTAGAAATAGAGGCTACAAATGGAAAAATTCATAAAATTTGTAAGAGTTTTCCAAATGTCCAAATTGTAGATGTAAGTAAATTAGACAGGAAGTTCCACACTCGGCATGGCCTACACTTAAATAGATTAGGAAAAGAGTATCTTAGTGATGAAATCTGCAAAATTGTAAATTCAAATGGTAAGAATAATTCAACAGTAATATCATTAGAGTGGAAGCAGGGAAACTGGTAGAAGAAGCCAAACGTGAGGTTTGGCATTCACATCTTTTGAAGTCAAATTTAACGGAGTGCAACAATGGTATTTTGGATTTGTCTAGCAACAATAATAATAACAATTATGATAATAATAATGTAAATAAATCACCAACACAAGCTTGCAAAAGTAACAAATTTAAAATTTACCACCAGAATGTCCAGTCTCTTTATAATAAAATTGATTACATAAATCTAATGCTTAAAAATGAACTTAAAGACATCTCAGCACTATGTATTTCAGAACATTGGCTGAAAGAGGAACAACTCGAATAATTCAATTCCCAGGGTTTATACAAGCTAGTAAATACTCTAGATCTAATATTAGCCATGGTGGTACTTGCATCTTCTTAAGAAATAATTTAGATCATGAACAGATAACAGCTTATGATTATCTAATTATGGAACAGGATTTTGAATTCTCTGCCGTAAAAATTCGGCAGTTTAAGTTAATAATTGTATGCGTATACCGTTCTCCGTCAGGAAAGTTTCCTCTATTTATAGATAAATTAGAATTGTTACTCAATAACATGAGCAAAGTAAATTTCGATATAATAATTTGTGGGGATGTAAATGTGGATTTCTTAAAACTTGATAGAAATTGTGAATTATTAACACAGTTACTAATTTCCTATGGACTGAAACCTACAGTAAATACACCAACAAGAATAACAAAATTTAGTAAAACCACTCCTGATCAAATTTTTATAAATACAGATAAATATCACCATTCAATAGAAGTCTATTGTCCGGGTTTTAGTGACCACCATGGACAAATACTGAGTTTTGAAGTATCTGAAGTAATCAATAATAATGATAATGGAGTAAAATCAAAGTGCAGGTCATTCACTGAATCAAATGTTACATATTTCAATGACTTATTAAATAAGGAAACATGGTCAGAAATTTATGAACTAGAAAATGTAAATGATAAATTTAATGCATTTAACAGTACCCGAAAACACTATTTTGAAATAGCATTCCCCTTTAAACGAAGAACTGTTCAAAATAACAAAACTAGCAATTGGATAACAACAGGGATTATAAATTCATGTCAAAGAAAGAAATTTCTACACAAATTATATAAACAATACCACACAACACCTGAATTCAATTTATACTACAAAAAATACACTAGCATATTAAATAAGGTAATAAGACTAGCAAAGAAAATGCATAATGATAATTTTATTTCCCAATCATCTAATAAAAACAGGGCTATGTGGTCCGTGATAAAGAAAGAAACTGGAAAATCTGCTAAAATACAAAGGAACATTACACTGACCAGAAATAATAAAGTGATTAATAATCCAGAGGAAATAGCAAACACGTTTAATGACTATTTTCTGGAAATTCCACAAAAATTAATAAATAAATCACAGGTAAATACACTAAATTCTAATAATAAAATAAATATATGCAGTGATTCTTTATTTATAAATCATGTCACAAGTGAAGAGGTAAGAATAGTTATAAAAGAGCTAAAAAATAAATTCTGTGCTGGCATTGATGGCATCCCTGATGCAATTTTAAAGAAATGTGCAGAAAATATAATAAATCCACTTACGCACTTAATAAACAGTTCAATTCTCTCAGGAACTTACCCGGATATTTTGAAGTTATCAAAAGTAATTCCAGTGCACAAAAACGGTTCAAAAGATGAATTAGATAACTATCGTCCTATTAACTTACCAACTGGTATTGCAAAAATTGTGGAAAAAATTATGTATAAGAGACTGATAAGTTTCATAGAAAAAAATAAAATATTATCAAACTCACAACATGGATTTAGAACGGAAAAATCTACACAGACAGCAATTTACGAATGTAGTAATAGTATACTGAAATTAATTGACAATAAGGAACATGTAACTGGCCTATTCTTGGATTTATCGAAAGCATTTGATGTTGTTGACCATAAAATCCTCCTTACCAAACTAAATCAATATGGTGTTAGAGGTCTAGCTAATAAATGGATAGAGTCTTACTTAACAAGGCGTAAACAAATAGTAAGCTTGAGACACAAGGATGATGGAACCAAATTACTTAATGAAACATTGTCCAATGAGGGAATTATTGAATTTGGAGTACCCCAGGGATCGGTTTTGGGCCCACTACTCTTTCTTCTATATATCAATGATATAACACAGAACGTTCATTCACATAAGGAAATTTTGTTTGCGGACGATACAACACTCGTAATAAAAGGTGAAACTAAACAGGTCATACAGCAGTCTGCTGACTCCGTTACAGGAGAGTTAACCAAATGGTCACAAGATAATCGCCTCATAATAAACTATAAAAAGACAGTATGTCTAAAGTTCCACACTATACAGAATAGGAATCCTGCGATGCCCAATATAACATTAAATGGTCATCAAATAGAAAATAAATCAGAAACAAAGTTTTTAGGACTATGGATACAACAAGACTTGAAATGGAATAAACATATACAATATCTGAATACTAAACTGAACTCGATGTGCTTTGCGTTACGTATTTTGAAAACCTGCACTAGCATGCACACATTAAGAAATACTTATTTTGCTTATTTCCATTCATACTTAAGATATGGGATCATATTTTGGGGTATGTCACCAGATGTACTAAGCACGTTTAGGATACAAAAGAGGGCGATTAGAATTATGGCAAATGTAAACTCTAGAGAATCATGTAGACCTCTGTTTAAAGATTTAAACATTCTCCCACTGCCCTGCATATATATCTTTGAAAGTATTATGTTTTTTAAAAAGAATTTAATGAATAAAGATGTTTTTCTTAAAACAAACAATGATGTTCATAGGCATAACACAAGACAAAATCAAAACATTCATATTTCACACACACACACACACACACACAAGCATATATCAAAAAGGAACTTTTCACACTGGAGTTAAATTATACAATAAACTACCCCAGTATATAAAACTGGCCCCAAGAATAAAAACCTTTGATAGAATGTTGAAAGCTTATCTGCAGTGCAATTGTTTTTACTCAGTAGTTGAATATTTTAGTGTATAGAAGTGATGGAATCTATAACTATATTTTACTTTTTTAATTTAATTTTAATACCTAGATGTATGTTGTTGTATTTATAGAATTAAGTTTTCATATTATGATAATAGAGTGAGGTGTAAATAGTTGTGCAATAAGATTGTATCTATTAAGATTTGCTATTATAATAAGTTATAAATAGTTATAATCTTAGTAATATATACCTGTTAGTTCTTTTATTTTATGCATGTAAATTCTGACGTGTCCTATATCAAAAATGTATTGAATGCATGTATTTGATCAAATGGAATTAATAAAAATCTATCTATCTATCTATCATATTTCTACTCAACTGATTAGATTAGCCCAGGAAAATCAAGTCACAATTATGAAGCTACCACCCCATACCACACACCTTTTACAACCTTTGGATGTGGCTGTTTTCAAAAGCCTCAAGACCAAATGGGACAGTGAATTGTGTAAATGGCAAAGAGCAAATCCACACAAAAAAATCCCTAAACAGGAATTTGTCTCACTTCTAACCAGACTTATCCAAGACGTGCCCAGAACAAATATTAACAATGGATTTAAGACAACAGGAATTTATGATTTGGAAGTACAGGGGGTCAACAAAGAAGCAATCCCAACTTCAGTATTTAAGACAACTGACCTGGAGAGATACAAAAAAAAAACTGCCCAAACCCTAATGCTTGTTGTTGTTGTTGTTTCCTATGGCTAGCCCGGATTCCAATCCATCAGCTTTCTTGCGTTCCAATAGAGTTGTGTGAGGTTTCCAGAAGTTCTAGCAGTCACATCAATTGAAAATGAAATCAATGAAAAACTGGAAGCAAACAAGAAGAAACTCAACCAGGCAGCAAAAGAAAAGAAGAAAGAGATGGAAAAGGTGAACATTTCTAAGATCGATGCCAGAAAAAAGAAGAATCATATTAATACTGATGAGACAAGTGAAGAAAGTGATCAGTTATCCATATGTGACAGTGATGACGATTTGGATTTTGTGTGTTCTTCTGACGAAGAAATAGATGAACATGATGTGAACACAATACAAGTGGGGGAATATTGTGTTGTTAAAGTTTATGGGAAATCAAAACAAAATGTCCGGTTGTACATCGCAAAAGTGACAAAGCATTTGGACGCTGGATATGATGTTGTGTATTTTAAACAATGAAGTTTATGGAAACAGAAGAAGACTCCTATGTTGCCAAAAAGAATTGAGTTATAAAGCTGTCAAAGCTCCTTAAAAGCAGCTCTGCTAGATTTAAAGATATGATCAGCTTTACTGATGATTTGAGTGACTTATCGAACATTTATTAAGATTTTACTAGCGGACCCGTGCAAGAAATCCCGCATATTCATGAGCCACACTTTCCCAATAGGTTTATAAGGACAAAGGTTGTTATGTTTTTATTTGAACCGAATGATTATAGAACACTATTTACGTTTCAGGCATCCCTTACGCCAAAATACGAACTGACCAGCAATGGTGTCGCGTATTTTCAGACGGCTATAGTATTTGCAAATTGCACACTTCATACAGTTTTTTTAAAGTCATTTTTTAAAGCAATTATAGAGATTTAAGAAATTAGGATGCAATGCGTCACTGGTAATGTATATACTCTTTCAATTGAATGCCCATTCTTCACGATCGGTCGCTTGGGAGTGCCACAGGAGGGATCTATACTACTGAAATAATATATATGATTAACAACTTATTCTTCCTATGGCATCATAGGATTCTTCTTCTGTATTTTACCTCTTGTTCCTTAATATAATTTGTGTGATTCCAAAATTTGACTTATTTTCAGCCCCAATGTTAATGTTGGAGTTCTCTTACATCGTGCATAACTCGACTATGGGTTGGTTCTAACGTAATTTTTTTATGGGGTTTACATGTTTGCCAACAGGCCCAATTACCCCAATTAAAATAACAATAGTTCGTATGAAACCAAGGCCCTTATGGTCCAGTTGCCCCAATTTCGAGGGGCAACTGGGTCCATCAAGTTGTTTTCTTCTTCGATTTTTAAATGCAATTAAAATTAAATTCAACTTTGAATTTGACAATAATTATTTGAAGACTACATATTGAATTATAAATAAAAAATATTTTTGATATTAATATAATTTATTGGTGGTTCCAAGGCAAGTACAAAGTTATAACCTACACACCCACATTGTAAAATCATGGCCCAGATACCCCAACTGACCTTACCACAGTTTCCCAGGTCCAACACAACCAGAGTCTAACTGTAGCCAACTGCCTGTGTCCACTTCCTGCTGTGCTCTCACTGAATATGCCAAACTTTCTCTGGCTTCATGTTATAAAATAGTCTTGAATTTTATTTGATGTGTTTTTCACCTCAGTAATATAAGGTATCTCAACTACCCTTCTGCCAAGTTCCCTCATGATTTGAGTGTAGTACCTTGATCACTTCCCCTGCTGATGGATTTTATTTGTTTAATTCATATTATTTAAGTCCATCTGTCTTAAGTGTATACATCTACCATGTGCTTGTTTTTGTAATTCCTTCTTTCTTTGTATGTTTCCTTTTCTGGCTTGGTAATGTTGTTTACTACTGTAATTAATGTATAAAGACAAAGAAATTGAACTTGAGTAGCATTATTAACATAAAATACAAACAGTATCATATAGAATAGGGAGAGTTAATTAATAATAATGCAGTAGTGTAGGCTACCCTTGACCATACCCCAACCAGACTGCAACGAACCTTTAATATTAACCACTACATCTCAGAAACTTCATATCTAAGAACTACTCAAGATCATACACTAACCTACAGGAGGCATTGCCAAAACATCTGGCAAATGGTATCCGCACAAAATAATACTCTCCGCAAATTATTATCAGGTACCAGTTAGGAAATACAGCCACTAACTCTTAGAACATCAAGATTGGCACTGTGCTACTCTGCGGGCAAATACTGTATGTCAATCCAGTCTGGTATAAATCAGCACATACAAAGCAGGTTGGCATTGCTCTTAACAAAATTACCACTGGCTGCCTGGAACCTACTCCCAATGAGAAGATCCATTGTTTAGCTGGTATTGCCCCTGGTGACATCTGTAGGGAGATAGCAGCAAACAAAGGAAGATTTAACGTGTCTACATCAGAAGAAGATACCTCCCTGCCCCACCCAGACTTAAATCTAGGAAAATCTTCTTTTGAAATATAGTCGACCTTGAAGGGAAAGCAGACACTGCCAGCATCAACATGAGGAAGAATTGACTATCTCTTAAGCTTGATGGTTCCAAAGGGCTCCCCTCTCATCACAAGGAGGAATGGGTTACATGGAAGCCACTGAATAGACTTCTAACAGGAGTGGAAAGACCTAAGCTGAATATACAGAAATGGGGTTTTCAACTGATTCATCCCCAGCAGCAGGCAGTTTGCCAATGTATCTTGTGCCCATCAACATGCACAATGGAAGATCTAATTTTAGCCTCCCCTAATGCTGTTGACAAAGCTCGCTACTGGGCAACAACCTATCTTTTATCTGCCTCTTACAAGGGAACTGTCCATATGGTCATATCGAAACCGACAATGATATTTCGTAGAGATGATGAGGAAACCATAAATTGGCGATGTACAAAAAATTAGCTGCCATTTCGAACTGGAAGGTATCGAAATCTTGATACAAAATTCGTGTGACAATGCAACTACTGGACAACCCTTGCATCTTGCTGGCTCGTGCGGCGCACAGCGGAGTGGAGTTGCAGTTGTGCTGGAGAGAGAGAGAGAGAACGAACTGGCAGGCTATCACGCGCCAAGGACAGTTCATTGTTAGGGAACGAATGTGAAACATAAATGAGGTTTGTTAATCGCATGATAAAAACAGAAATATTTTTGGCACCATGCACAACGAATATGCACTTGGAGGCCACATTGTTGTTCAGTTTTCCTTACTTATTTGAAGGCAATATTTCGCAGGCACTTCGAACTCGGAAGGTCGCTCCGTTGTGTATTTGGTTGTGAACCACGAATATTTAATCATGTCCTTGAACCGTGGGGAAGAAAATTGAAAATGAATAAAGGATTGCATTTTCAGTACGCTGTTTCTCTGATATACTGTACATCAAATTGAACGCCTTCACAAGCCGACGCAATGTCTGTTAAACGGCGATACAAAGCTTTCCATTGCCGGAAGAAAAACGTATCCAAGGGCTGTATTTTTCTTGTAGTGCCGGGAGGAATCAGGAATCTAACAGTAGCAAACACTTCTCTTCCGCAAATGGGGAAAACTACGGTATTCTTTAAACCAATCATTTAATTCCTTTTTGCCCATTTGCCTGATTTTGTGGCTGCTGTTATATTTCTGGCATGAAACATTTCTTTCATTCCGCTTCAGCCTTCTTGCTTCTGCGAAGCGAGAAAATAATTTTGTAGCATCAATTTCCTGTGTTCAATGGGACTTACTGATTCAGATTCTAATTGGTTCTTGCACTTGTACACTTGTCATAGTGACGTCACCTTACGACAAGTTTTGTGAACAGTGGTGAATGAAAGCCGCTTCTTACCCCCCCCCCCCCCCCCCCTTATTTAACCACAAATTTACAGCTTTCTTCTTGTACACAAGATCTACAGTTTGTTTCACTTTCATCTGTGTACTGGAAGCATAGCTTGAACTAGAAGATTTGTCAGGTGACTGCGGTGTCTCTTCACTGGATTGACAGGAATCAGACTCGGGGCTCAAACTCGGATCCGTAACTCCTCTTCTACCTGGCAATGGTGGGCTGCCTTCTATTTCTGGTAGGCTAATGCAGATGAAGCTGGCCCCGTGGTGTTGGGGTAGCGCGCCTGCCTCTCACCCGGAGGCCACGGGTTCGATTCCCGGCTCCGTCAGGGATTTTAGAAACTGTTGCGAGGGCTGGAACGGCGTGCACTCAGCCTCGTGAGGACAATTGAGTAGCTGTCTGTCAGTGAGGCAGTAACCCGATCACGAAAACCAAGATTAACGGCCGAGGGGACCCGATGCGCTGATCACGCGTCACCCCAATATCTGTAGGCCAAATGGCTGGGCAGCGGTCGCTTGGTAGGCCTAGTCCCTTCATGGGCTGTAGTGCCTGGGGTTATTGATGTGTAACATCTTTCCGCTCGGTTGCTGGATAGATTTGTGGGAGTGATTTTGAAAATTGGGGACGGAAGTGGATCGGAACGATCGAGCTGGCAGTGGTGGATCGAACGGAAGTATGCACTGCTCGCTCGATCGAACGGAAGTGTACTAGCTGGCAGTGGTGAAAAACGGAAGTATGCACTGCCCGCTCGATCAATCGAACGGAAGTGTACTAGCTGGCAGTGGTGGAAAACGGAAGTATGCACTGCCTGATCGATCGAACGGAAGTGTACTAGCTGGCAGTGGTGGAAAACGGAAGTATGCACTGCCCACTCGATCGATCGATCCAGCGGGCAGTGGTAAGACCCAGCTGGCAGTGGTACGAGAAACAATGAGCGTGCGGTGTCGGAAATTGATACCACGACGTACTCTCGGCCATGTGGAATGTATATGACATACTGAATGGAAAACGCTCATGCGAACTCTGGTGTCAAGTGATTGAAACAAATGACATGGTACATGTTCGAAGTCTTCGTATCAGTATTTAAAAGGTAAAATGCCTTAATATCAAACATTGTAAGTAGTCGGCATTGCCGGTATTATGTTTCTGCGCAATGGCTATTCAAATATTAACCCACATAACGGTAATGCAGTCATCAATATAATACTGTATAATCGTTGTGGTTATACGAGAACTATTACTGTATACATTCTCTTTACTCACAAGAGGGCCTATTCATAAGGCATTTTAAACTCAATTTCAAGCAGGAACATTATCGAAACAAGCAAAATATAAATGAAACTTAATTCCGTAATGCAGTATTATTGGAACGTGGAAATAAGTCACCATCTTGTGCACAAAATTTGTGTAGTCGAAATAGCCGTGGGGTTAGTGCTTATGACTGTGAATCTAGAGATCTTGGGTTCGAATCCCGGACGGGGTAGATATTTTTGCTACCAGATTATCATTTTAAACGATATTTATCATATCAATATGACTCATTTTAACAGAATCCATATGAAATTACGTGTTGGTCTGTGAATCAAGAGGACCTGTTTATAAGGAATTTAGGTTATGAGCGGTGTCGCGTCTATTAATCTAGTTTATTTATTTATTTAATCGTATGGGGAATTACATAAAAACAAATCACAAATCCAAGTTCAAGTTTTGGAGCCATTCCACAGTACATTCTCGAAGATGAAACAGATCACTAGAGCTCCCGGAGTAGGCGTGTAGAGGGCAGCGCTGGATGATATGGTCCATGGTCTGTTCCTCCTCATTGCATTGACACAATGGGGAATCTATCCAACCCCACTTATGGCATAGGTAATTGCAACGGCCGTGCCTGGTTCTCAGTCTATTGAGGCGACACCATAATTTTCTAGGAAGGTCAAATCCTTGTATTTTCACCGTTGGGTTGATCTCCTGGGCACTAGTTCCAGACGTTGAGTTTGACCATTCGTCCTGCCAGCATTGGTTTAGGTTGAATCGATTTGCCAGAAGTTGGTCGGCCAATAAACTGGTTGGTCTCCTCGAATGAAGTCGCTTCGGTGGTGGGTGGCAGAATTCCTGGTGTATTGGTAATGAGGGAGAAGCATAGATCTTCTTTGCTTCTCTGATCAGAGCTTCCTTCCTCTTCAGGTAAGGTGGTGGAATGTGGCTGAGTACTGGTAGCCAGTGGCGAGGTGTTGATTTTATGGTGCCGGTTATGCAACGCATAGTGTCATTCAGCTTGGTATCCACTTTATGCACATGTGCACTTTCCAACCATACTGGAGCACAGTATTCCGCTGCAGAATAGACTAGACTGATACCCGTTAATCTTAAGCAGTCCGCCGTGGCTCCCCATGAACTACCGCAAAGCTTGTGCAGGATGTTATTTCTGGTGGAAATTTTGTGAGAGAGCTTGGTGAGGTGTTCTTTGTAGCTCAGAGTTCGGTCCAGCGTGACACCTAGGTATTTCGGGAATGGGTTGTATTTCAGTTTTTCACCACGAAATACAACATTTGGCTTGTAGTTTGCTAGTCGGTTGGCAAGATGGAAGCATGAAACCTCTGTCTTAGACATACTTGGGATCAGTCGCCAGGACTTGAAGAACGTTGACATTTTCTCCAGATCGATTGTAAGAGTGCCTTCTGCATCTTCAAAAGTTCTGCTTTGAGCTACCAGTGCAATGTCATCTGCGTAAATAAACTTAGTAGCTGTTGTTGGTGGCAAGTCATGAATGTGCTGATTGAATAGAACTGGGGCCAAAACTGATCCTTGGGGTAGACCATTATTTAGTTTCCTTTTGCGACTTTTAGCATCATCTAGAAATACTACGAACTCTCTTTCACAAAGCATGTTAGAGATAAGATTTGCAATTTCCAAACAGGGGATAGCTTCCAGCACTTTCAGGATCAGTCCATGTCGCCAGACAGTATCATATGCGCTAGTCAGGTCGATAAAGATAGCTGTTGATTTTAGCTTCTTTTGAAACCCTGCTTCAATGTGAGTGGTGAGGGCCAAGACTTGATCAGTACAGCTTCGGTTTTTCCTGAATCCAGCTTGTTCTGGTGGGGTTACAGCTTCAATGAGTGGTGCTATCCTGGCAAGAAGGACTCGTTCTAAAAGTTTATAAATGCAGCTAAGAAGTGCTATTGGACGGTAGTTTTCAGGTCTCTGCTCCGACTTGCCAGGTTTAAGAAGGGCGATCACCTTTGACCGTTTAAACTGCTTTGGTAGGTTGTTGGTCTGAAGGATGAAAGTAAAAAGTGAAGTAAGCCAGCTGATGCTATGTTGGACCCATGTTTCCCAGGAATTCATTATAGATGCCATCTGGACCAGCAGCTTTACCAGTTTTCAACATCTTGATAGCGGTTTCAACTTCCTGAACAGAAAATGGCCTAGACAGTTTCTCATTCTTCTGAGTTCTACGTTTGAGTTCGGTGAGCTTTTGTTTCACTGTTTTCGTGTGACATTTATCTCTTTTGGATCGTGTAATGTCCACCATTCTATTTGCAATGGCATCTGGGCTCAAGTTAGTATACTGCTTTTTGGAGACATGTTTTCCAGTAAGACGATTTAAGACTCTCCAAGCCTTTCTGCTCGATTTCGCGAAGTCCATGTTTTTCACTGTTTCTTCCCACTTTTGTTTCCTATTCTTCCCTAGTGATTGTAGCAGCTTCGAACCAACTTCATAATTGCCTGTTGTTAGATATTCTTCGTATAGCGCCTCGCTTTCAGGGTTCCAGCCTGGCACATAGTCTTTTCTGAAACCTCTAGGGATGTTTAATTTAGCAGCTGAAATTTCTAGGTTAACGAAGTCATCACAGTTATTGGCAATTGGCTCTAGTTTTGAATCAAATAGCTTCCGATCAAGATCTTCAGAGAATTTGTCCCAATTTGCACGGTTGAAATTCCACCTGGGTAGAGGTACTGAGTTCACCAGGGGTATCTTCATGCCAGTTTCCAGAAGAACTGGTCGGTGTTGGCTGTTTGGGAAGTTAGACAGTATTTCACGTGCAGTGTTAAGAGGCTGATCAAGACAATCCTTGGACACAAATGTTAGGTCGGGATTGTAGTCTCTTCCCCAACGAGCAGAATGGAAGGAGCCTTTGTCTTTCGCGTCAAAAACTAGATGCAGATCGGATATTTCTGCCCATTGAGTTAGTACCTCGCCATCATCATCTACTGTGTCATACCGCCAGTTTGTGTGGTGGCTATTAAAATCCCCAGTATAGATGCAGGGATGGTTGAAGGTGGGCAAAACTTTCGACGTCCATCTGATGCAAGGAGGCTTGTACACATTAACGACGATTAGGTCATTAATTTTTACTACTATAGAGAAGATAAGATCTTTGTCACTCGATTCAACAACTTGTACTCCAGTCAGGCCAGATTTGGCGTAAGTGGCAATTCCATACTGTTGGTGATGGATGGCTTCAACTAATGTATAGCCCGGTATTTGTCCTCTTCTAGCAAGGTCCTGTTCATCTTTTGTGTGTGTCTCCTGAATGTTGACTATATCAATGTTGAGGCTATTAAGCTGTTTGTGGAGGTAGTCACACTTGGCAGAACTTATGCCTTCAATATTTAGTTGGAGAATGTGGACGGAAGGTCCAATGTCTATGGCTTGGTGGTTCTGAAAAGAACCGTTATAACGAAGAGTTTGAGACATTGTAATTTGTTCAGTTTCACCGTATGTCGTTGTTGCTCGCTTAGCACCACCCAGGGGACACGTGCAGGGCAATTTATAGGTAACTCCTGCGGACATGAGCAACGGTCATCCCCCTAATCTAGTTGATCCATATCGTATTATAAACTACAATATCTGTAAAACACTCCCTTTTACAATAGATTAATATTTGTGCCAATAATAGTATAAAATACCGGTGTATCAACAATTTAACGTGAGGTTTCTTCTATGTCAGATGTTACACATCATATGTGACTACTGTAAGGCTCGTAATGTTTTATATATAATGCAGATGAGGTGTCACTGCTTCCAATATCACTTTCACTGTCACTATTTCTCTCCAGACACGACTCGGCACCCATGGGATGATTTTCAATTAGTTTGATCACATGTTGACCCATCTCCCTTTCTTCCGAAGTTATTTTATGGGAAGAAGAGAAACCTTTTTCACGGAAATAACGTAATGCACACTCTAGAACATTAGCCAGATTCATGACTGCTCTCTCAAAGGAACATGTGTTAAAGGCCTAGCACAGAGCACTCAAGGTTACGCGCACGCTTCAGCTGGTCCCCAGGGCTGTCCACGTCGAGCTATATGCCAGTGCGTGCAATCCTATTCGAAATCTCCATGCCGATTTCAGGACCTTCCATTTTGAAATGGCAGCTAATTTTTTGTACATCGCTAATCATCATCATCTTGAGCAGTTTCCGACCGCTGGTCGGGTCTTCTTGGAACATAAGCCTCTCCATCTTTTCCTGTCCATCCACCATCTCTCCTCATTTACTGTGTCCCAGCACACTCCTCTGTCCTCCACACTCTTCTTAACTCCTTTTGTCCATCTGTCCCTTGGTCTTCCCCTTGGCCTCCTTCCCGTCATTTCTAAACATCTTCTTCGGTATCCTCTCCTCTTGCATCCTCCTCACATGTCCATACCATTGTAGCCTAGATCGCTCTATTCTATTTTGCAATGGTTCCTCTCTTACCATCTCTCTGACTCTCTCATTCCTTACTCTGTCCATTCTTGTTACTCCTACCCTACTCCTCTGGAACTTCATCTCCACTGCTCGTATTTTATTCTTGTCCCTTTCCTTCATCACCCATGTTTCTGAACCATATGTCAACATTGGCACAAAGTAGGTCTTGTAGATGATTCCTTTACATTTTTGTGGTACATCTTTATTCCATAACATCCCCCTAACACTCTTGAAAAATCCATCTGCGCACCTTCCCCTTTCATTTATTTCCATCCTATTGCCTCCCTTTTCTTCAATTATGCTTCCCAAGTACTTGAAGCATTCTACTTTCTGCAACTGCTGTCCTCCAAGTGTTATGCCCATATCCAGTCTGTTCTTCCTCCTCGTTGTGATGACCACTCTACGAAATATCATTGTCGGTTTCGATATGACCATATGGACAGTTCCCTTGTTAGATGTACACAAATCATTAAATGTTATCTTGATTTATTTTTTCATTTATATTCTATCTAAGTACTTAATTCTAAGTTGTGTCTGTAAATAGTTTTGTTCAATTCTGTTTTTGTTTATAACTCCACATTTTATTTTGGTTTATATTCAACCTTTATGCTCATGATCTCCTGTTTGCTTGGTGTGGTGTTCACAATCCTGTAGAACTAACTCAGTACATTAACCCAGGGGTTCTCAAATGTTCCTGTCACGCGCCCCCCTTCTGAAACATAAAATATCTAGTGCCCGCCCTATTCTTCTTGTTCTTTATTAGGACTGAATATTTCCCTAGGAGGGCAAGCACTATCACTTTCATGGGGTCTCTTTTTACCGCTGCTAATAAGCCACTTATCCATGGGTAATGGCGTTAATTGTATCAGTTTACTGTAAATCAGGCTAACCACTTCCACTAAACACACACTAGAATTCACCTGTTCACTCACTGTCTTTGAACGGACTGCAAAGGCCTGGCTGATTTCGAGTCGACAATGGCAGAAATAGAAGAATCTACTGTATTTTTGCAAGGAATTGACGGTCACATTATCAAGCGGCTTATTGTCATTAGTGGTTGTTTGGGAGTGTCGGGTGAAAGGCTGCTGTGTGGGAAATGTTACTCTACATCTTCTACTTCTTAGAATTCCTGCTGGCAGGATCTACTGGTCAGTTGTTGTGAAAAAAGGCAGCAAAAGTACGAGTGTTTATTAGTCTTGAATGGTCGTGGGAGCTTCCTGCCTATGATAGGTTCATGGATATGAGGATAGCAATATTTGTTACAGAATATGAAACATAAATATTTCAATCAGAGTTGGTGCCCCCTTTATCACTCTCTGAGCCCCCCCCACCATGAGGGCCTCTGCATTAACCTATAGATGTTTGTGAGTTGGTACTTCTGACACGAAAATAGAAAAGAATCTCTGCTGGCGACCAATATTAAAAAAACACAAGTGAACAGGATTAGTTGGTCCTTCACATGACTACAAGTAAAACTAGATGAGAGAGACAGCTTGTTGCTGAAATATGAAAGCCTGACTGCAATCTGAGAGAAAATTTCCCCTTATAAGGGAGTATTTGTGTGCAGATGTAAACAAGATCAGTAAAGGAAAAAACTATTTCAGCGTATAAAAAAACACAAGAAACAATAAAACAGTGTATTTACGAGCTTCTGACAAAATTGCAATTTTCTCAGCAAAATTAAAAAGACTTGAGGTTTATAATGAAGCTTATCTTCAAAATAAAGTCTCTTTAAGTAAACAAGAACTCAGAAGAAATGGCTGGAATTTCTACATTATTTTCATACATAAATGGAAGAATTATATAAAAGATACTCTTAACCAAATGAACAAACATGAACACTGCTCAGGAATATGGTTCACAAAAATATTGAGCAATGGATGTAAATTATAGCTTCTATGCAAGAAAACTAATAGTGTATATACATTTTACTAAGAAATCTATGTGGTAACTGACTGTTTTACAATCTTCAATATAAATGTCCTAATTATGAACAAAAACAATTATTCTTATCTTCAAAATAAAGTCTCTTTAAGTAAACAAGAACTCAGAAGAAATGGCTGGAATTTCTACATTATTTTCATACATAAATGGAAGAATTATATAAAAGATACTCTTAACCAAATGAACAAACATGAACACTGCTCAGGAGTATGGTTCACAAAAATATTGAGCAATGGATGTAAATTATAGCTTCTATGCAAGAAAACTAATAGTGTATATACATTTTACTAAGAAATCTATATGGTAACTGACTGTTTTTCAATCTTCAATATAAATGTCCTAATTATGAACAAAAACAATTATTCTAGAATGCTTGAGTTCCTGCTCAGGCACTAACAAGTACAGCAAATACGGTAAGCCATACTACAAAGCAGCGTCTTGTGGATAGGATAACATACAAGTAAATAAACCATATAACTGATGAGTACAAAATATGATTTTCTTTTTACATGGGAATAGGCCTAAATAATGCTTTTTATTGGACTATACAGCAGAAACAAACCATGTAAGGCAGTCCAATGGCTGTTTAGTTTCCATGAGGACACTTGTTTCTTATTTTCATGCCAAATCCAAAACAAAGTGACTCTATATCTCTGCAAGTCAGACTGAACGAACAATCAGCAACCTTCAAAAAGATGTAACACACAAATGTAATAACAAAACCTCTTGGCTCATGTGTACATTAATTACTTCACTGTTTTCCAGTCTTGAGGGTAGAGCTAACCCTACATGCATTAATTATATACAAAGGATTATTACAAGCACATGATCAATGTCATAATGCTAGTTATATTTACTGGAACTGTTCTTCTTTATACACTTTGTTTCATAAAGGCTATGTTATCTGTCAGACATTTATTTTTGAGAGAGAACCTAGCTGCTATCGTTTCAGTAATTCCATTAGCTTCATGGATATCCCTAGCCAACAATCATCATTAATATACTAAAGACTAAAGCTCAATATTATACTCCAGTAGGTAACACCAATCAAAAGTATTCTCAGCATTCTTCCTCTGCATGCCGCATTCAACCATTCACTCATAAAAAGACTCTTCACAAAGCTGTACATTGATAGAAGGTATGATATCAGTGAACAGAATCTCACACACTTAGATTCAAACAAATATATATGAACTTACAAAATTATACTTTCTGGAAATACAACAATTACTGAGCTTAAGACACAATTCATTTTACTGATGCCTCCAGTTACACAATTTTTCTAAACATCCAAACTCAAACAGTACATCCTGTCATACACTGACACTAACTGCCAATACTCGCTCACAAATAAAATCTGAAAATGCGGAGGCGGAAGACAGGCACTGCGACAAAATCATAACAAAATTTCCTGAAACAATATGTCCTTAACATTTAAAATGTCACTAAAGCTAAATATTCCTAATAGTAATTTTACAATTAAATCTGAGACAATAATGACCTTTTTTTGGACCCATAGACATTCATGTGCTTACAGATGCTGATATTTGAAGCCCTGCCTATGGGACAGAATTCATATAGGCTACCTACAGCACATTGAGAATACACTAGCTGTTGATCATAAGAAAAATAAATCTCGCTCCGGCTTGCACTGCGAGAAGTCTATAACCGAGACATACTTGACTTAATTCCTCTTGTTCCCACTGGAACATAGGGCATCCGTGAAACGTCTCCATTGCGGTCGTCGAATTGCCAATGCTTGAACTTCCTTCCACGTCTTCCCAATTTCAAGCGCCTCCAATTCCTCCAGGTCTTCCTAGGATGACCTCTCCTCCGTGCACTTTGCGAATTCAATTCAGATGCTTTTCTTTCTACAGATCCCACTTGCTTCCTCAAGGTATGACCTATCCATTTCCATTTTCTCCTCTTGATTTCCACTTCAACTGGAACTTGATATTATTTCAGGCCATCTGATGTTTATGATGCGTCGTAAACAACGGTTTATAAATGTTTTCAGAAGATTAGGGTAGTTCATGTAACCTTCCAAGTTCCTCAAGCATATAGAGGGACTGACTTAACATTTGTATTGAAAATTTTAATTTTCGTCTTCCTAGCAATGTTTTTATTCTTCCACACCGCATACAGCTGCATAAATGCTCCATTTGCTTTCCTTATTCTCGCTTTCACATCTTCTACTGCTCCTCCTCCTCTTGTCACTACACTTCCCAAATAAGGAAATGTTTTAACCTCCTCAATCTCTTCTCCTGCCACAATCAACCTTTCTTCAATTTTGGCATTTACTCTCATTTCCTTTATAACCGAGAAGTTATATAATAATAACCTCTGGCACTACAGCCCGTGAAGGGCCTAGGCCTACTAAGCGACCACTGCCCAGCCATTTGGCTTGTAGATATTGGGGTGACGCGTGATCAGCGCATCAGGTCCCCTGGGCCGTTAATGTTGGTTTCCGTGATCGGGGCGCTGCCTCACTGTCAGACAGCTACTCAATTATCTTCAAGAGGCTGAGTGCACCCCGTTCCAGCCCTCACGTCAGTTTCTAAAATCTTTGACGGAGCCGGGAATCGAACCCGGCCCTCCGGGTGAGAGGCAGGCACGCTACCCCAACACCAAGGGGCTGGCTAACCGAGAAGTTCGACTCCTTAAAAACAACAACTATCATCAATGTTACTGTGGTGCTATTTGGAACCAATACTAGTGGTACAACAATGAATATCCCCAGTTTATGTCATCATTCACTCATCAGTGAATATAATACTCACATAATAATCATAGCAATTGTTGGGGAGAATTACAGTATATTCATACGTACATCTTCTGTTCTTGTGTCACATAAAAACACTACAGGCAAACTACATATAGTGTTTCATAACTTCTCTCCCCCCCATACTTGAATTTACCCTCCTGTAATTATGACAATGAAATGAGTTCTGATAGGGTAGTTAGCAGAATGTGCTATAAAACTAATTATCAAGGACAGAGCCTCTGGTGAGTGATGCAATGAAATAATTGGTAGCAACTAAAATAGAAATCTTACTGGTTAAGCTTGTTTAAATTAATTAAACATTATACGAATGAGAATAACAGCATTTATTCTAGAGTGGCAACGGAGTTGATGTTTCAACCTTAAGCTATTTTTAACTACAATCTGTATCAGTGCTGTTGCTAGCACCAATGCCTTGCTCGACATGCTTTTACACACAGTGCTCCAGCCATCAAACGGCGCCTGCAAGGTTCCGTTCTATAGGAAAGGCTCTAACTGTAATTACAGTACCCATAGTTAAATTGGCAAACTAATGCATTGCATTTGCTAATTTCCTTTGTCAAATGCATGCTACTGATGTGGTTGGTTATTAGGCATGGAAGTTGAAGTACTATACAAGCATCACAAAACACAATTTAAACTCAATTAGTCCACTGGTCTGGTGCAAATCTGATCCCCCTTGGGTGATAAGCAAGTCGACAACACCATTCCAGTAACTCAAACCAGAATTGGGGCGTGATGGCACAGTGGTCAAACTGCTTCCCGGTTAATGCACATGAAATGTCAAGTCCTGTGGTTCAGATTCTACGTAAAAAGGAGGTCTCATAGCTCATGATAGCTAGATTAATGGTCATGTAAAACTGGCAGAGCCAGGAAGCAAACCTGGGCCTCCAGAGTTGGAGCCAAATTTGCTAACCACTGTTAGAGATTGGAGTTATAAAATAGCTTAAGGTTGAAACATGAACACTGTTGCTACTCTAGGTTAAACACTATTCCCAAATTCATTCAAATTTCCCTAATATTCAACAGTGTACGTAAAAAGAAAATTACAGCTAAAATTCGATTTTCATTTTCATATTTGTCATCAGCACAACTAATCTGATACAAAATGGCTACTTTCCTGAATTTACATTCTCATTGTTGAATGATGTAACTAGCTAATGGAGACACTGGAATCCTGGCAAGTTATTCTCATTCATAACAAACTGAGGTAGCTTGAACTGTGCTCTGCCATTCTATCGGTGATGTTGGCGTCACAATATTGAAGTATCACCCCCTCCCCCCACAAAATGCCAGCTGGCTAAATCATTTGAAGACCTCATGTCTTCTCAAAGAGATTTGTCAATATCCTTCACATTTCTTCCTCTATTCCAACATAATGATGATGATGATAATTGTTGTTTTAAGGGGCCTAACATCGAGATTATCGGCCCCTAATGAAATGAAATGGCGTGAAATGAAAGGATGTAGATAAAAACAACCCACTGCCATGGATGAAACGAAAATGGTGTTTATAAAACAGACAGTGAGCCCTTAAAATTATGCCTTATTTGAATAAAAAGAATAAAAGGCGGATGGTAAAAAAGGATAAAACAAATAAGGCATAGTGAACAATAAAATAGATGAACACAATAAAAAACATAAAACAGACTTAACCTGAATTAAAAGTCGTAACTACACATTAAAACTTAAAAATGTAACCACTCTCCCTCATGAACCAGATGACGAGGTCAGCTGACGGCCCGTCATCACGGAGAATAAGGGAGAGGGTATTAGGCAGTTTAAGAGTCCTTCGCAGATCGGCCAGATCCACACACTCCAAGAGAAGGTGTGCCACGGTTAGGTGGGCGCCGCAAGGACGCACAGGGGGATCTTCTCTCTTCAGCAAGTGCGAGTGCGTAGCCATCCCATAGCCGATCCGGAGTCGACAGAGTACCACAGCGTCCTTCCGGAGAGATCGGAAGGAAGATTTCCACACCTTCGTTGTCTCCTTGATGCCTCTCAATTTGTTGGGTGGAGGCGTGGCACGCCATGCTTCCTTCCAATGCGACAGGATCGAATGCCGCAACTGAGAGCGCACATCACTAGCAGGCACCTTATACGGTAGCGAGGGCAGTGCGACTGCCTCTCTCGCCGCCTGATCAGCAAGCTCGTTTCCCACAATACCCATGTGGCTAGGAAGCCACACAAAGGTCACCCCGGTTCCAGCGTTACGCGAACTGACGAGCAGGTCGTGCACTCGCTGGACCTATGTGTGCTTCGGGAAACACACATCGATTGCTTGCAGCGCACTCAGAGAGTCAGTACACACAAGAAAGTTCTGGTGATCGTCTGATAACGTGTACCGCAGAGCCTCTAAGATGGCATAGAGCTCCGCTGTGTACACGCCACAGGCCTCGGGGAGTGAAAAGAGAAACCGACGATCCTCAACCACAAATGCACAGCCTACTTTCTCGTTTACCCTCGAACCGTCCGTGAATAGAAGCCCTGATCCCGGATACCGGCTCACCACGGACTGGAACAGCCTCCGATGGACGGAGGAGTCCGTGTCCGACTTGGGGCCGATGTGCAGATCCAGGATGATATCAGGGCGAGAGACCATCCACGGAGGGGCCTTGCTAGGTACTCGGACGATACAGGAGACAGAATGAAATCGGAACTGACGGTATAAGTCATCCAAGCGAATCCCCGCCGGCCAAGTGGCTTGGGCGAGCGCATCATACAGCCGGTGATTCGGATTGGAAAACAAACATGGATAGCTTGGTTGAAGTGGCATCTGTCGAATAGTTGCAACATAGGTCAACAGTACTTGTTGGCGCCTCAGGTGTAAAGGAGGTACGCCAGCCTCGGCGAGCAAGCTGACGACTGGGCTCGTCCGAAAGGCACCCGTCGCCAGCCTCACACCGCCGTGGTGGACACTGTCCAGTTTAACAAGCACTGACTTACGGGCCGAACCATATGCTACACTGCCATAATCTAATCTAGATAAAATCAGTGCCTTATAAAACCGTAGGAGCACCGCGCGGTCCACCCCCCATGATGTGCCGCTAAGATACCGCAACATGTTGAGTTTCTTAGCACAGGCAGTTTTCAAACACCGCACGTGTGGCTCCCACGTCAATTTCTGATCGAAAAGGAGCCCAAGGAACCGGTAAGCTGCAACAACAGGCTAAGCTACATTTCCCAGATAAAGCTCAGGATCAGGATGGAGAGTGCGCTTTCGGCAGAAATGGACAACCGAGGACTTAGCGGTTGAGAATCGAAAGCCATGCTCTAATGTCCAGCGTTCCACTCTCCAAATAGCTTGTTGTAGCTGTCGTTCAGCGACCGCCATATTTTGCGCACTATAATGTAGAGCGAAGTCGTCTACATATAGCGACGGTACCACTGCTGGACCAGCAGCAGCGACTATACCGTTTATGGCAATCGCAAATAATGTTACGCTAAGCACTGATCCCTGTGGGACTCCGTTTTCCTGTATATGATATTGCGAATATGTCCCCCCTATTCGGACACGGAATAGGCGAAGGAACTGAAAATTCGCAATAAAAACCGGCAAGTTACCTCGGAATTTCCATTGATGCAGGGTAGAGAGGATGCCGTAACGCCAAGTGGTGTCATAGGCCTTCTCGAGGTCAAAGAAAACAGCGACTAGGTGCTGTCTCCGGAGAAAAGCGTCCTGTATGGCGGTCTCCAGGCGTACCAGATGGTCGTTGGTACACCGAGATGCCCTGAAACCACACTGGTACTCAGACAGGAGTCCCCGTTTCTCCAGGACCCACACCAGGCGCCGATTGACCATCCTCTCAAAGAGCTTGCACAGACCGTTAGTGAGACAAATAGGTATGTAACTCCCTGTCAAATTGGGATCCTTATCGGACTTCAGGATAGGTATAATGATACCTTCCTGCCATTGCGCTGGAAACACATCTTCCAACCAGATTCGGTTAAACAAACTGAGCAAATAACGAATGCTCTCATCGTTAAGGTGCTTAAGCATCTGGTTGTGAATATTATCCGGACCGGGAGACGTGTCCCTGCAGAGTGCCAGCGCTCCGCGGAGTTCCCACTCCGTAAAGGGCACGTTGTACTCCTCCGAAGCGCGGGAAGCAAAACTAATCTGGAAACGTTCCGCTTCGCGCTTCAGGGCCACGAAGGCAGGGTCATAGTTATCGGAACCGGATATATCCGCAAAATACGAGGCGAGATGGGTTGCAACGCGATAAGGATCTGTAACCAATTCATTATCAATGGAAATTCCCGGTACAGTAGAAGATGTCTGAATCCCCGAAATGCGTCGTAGTTTAGTCCACACTTGAGAGGAGGGGGTATGTGCCGTAATATATGACACATACCGTTCCCAGGATTGTTTCTTACCCTGGCGAATAAGAATGCGTGCCTTGGCACGAAATTTCTTAAACGCCACCAAATTGGCCATGGTTGGACGCCGACGGTAGTGCTTATGAGCTCGACGACGGTCTCTTATTGCCGCTGCAATATCCTCTGTCCACCAAGGGACGAGTTTGCGACGAGGAGTCCCAGAAAAGGATGGAATGGACTCTTCGGCGGCAGCAAGAAGCACGTCGGTGATGTGCTGTACCTCGTCATCGACGCTCCGGCAACCAAGATCAACGAACACAGGTCGTTCTTGAAACGAGGGCCAATTTGCCCGCTTAAGCACCTAACGACTGGGGAACTCCACGGGCTTCTGGTTCAGAAGTGTAAGAACGATCGGGAAATGGCCACTGTCACAGAGATCGTCGTGTACATACAAACCAAATAGGGGGACCAGCGCACGGCTACACACACTCAAGTCAATGTGTGAGTACGTGCCGTGCGCTAAGCTAAAATGTGTAGCTTCCCCTGTATTTAATAGAGATAAATCCACCCCTTGAATTAAGCCCTCCACGTCCCTTTCTCTGGGGCAGGAAGATGGTGATCCCCATTGGGTGTGATGAGAGTTGAAATCACCCACGAGTAGGAAAGGGACTGGAAGTTGATCAACAAGATCAAAGACGTCATTAATATCAAGGGGCTGGTTCGGTGGAAGGAACACGTTACAAACAGTTGTCATAGCAGGCAAGGACACGCGAACTGCAATAGCTTCCAGAGGAGTGGCGGTGGAAACTCCTCACTATAGCAGTCAGAGCGAACGAAGGTACAAACGCCCCCGGAAGCCCGTGCGGCGTCTTGTCGCTCTTTAGAGTATAGTCGGAAACCTCTCAGAACAGTCTCGTTATCAGGTCTGAGGTTTGTTTCCTGTAGGCAGACTATACTCGCTGCGTATTGTGCAATAAGCTGACGGAGCTCTGTCAAATGCCTGTCATAACTGTTACAATTCCACTGTAACAGTGCCATAGTGTGAACTTATAAACTAGGGATAAGTTGGAGCAGCAAGCTACAACTTAACCTCTGGAGGATCATCAGCCACTACGTCGACTATAATCACCATGTCCTCAGGCGAGGTCATGGAGTGAATCAACTCGGCGGAAGATTTCCTAGACGCAGTTCGGCGGCGGGGGGATCTCCGTGGGGAGCGCGCAGATCTGGGGACCGAAACGTCCCCAGGCGCAGAAGCATCCGCAGGTGGTGGGGCGGATGGCTTCCCCTTTTTTTTTGGAGAAAGGGAATGCGTAGTGCGGGGTCCCTTCTTCCCCGCCTCTTTAAGATATATAGACGGGTCAGGAGCCGAATTCCTGACCCTGGTCGACGATGCCGCCTCCGCCGGCTTCGGCGCGGCCTTCGCCGACCGTTTGGGTAGAGAGTTAGTCTTCAACTTCCTCCCCTGCTGTGCGGGAGGAGCAGCCTTCGCTCGCACAGCCTTCGTGGTGGCTGAAGGTGGAGTTGAAGTTACCTTCGGGCTTTTCGTTATAATCATAGGTGCTGGTTTCGGAACAGGAAATTCAGTTGCAGGTTTCACAGCTGGTACAAAAGATGAGGTAGACGCAACCAAATTGGGTATTATAACTCGATAATCAATCGTAGGCGAAGGAGCAATCGCAGTATGGTACTTCTTGCAGGCTTCCTGGTAGGTGAGACCATCCAGGGTTTTGATCTCCTGGATCGGCTTCGGTGGCGTAGTCGGTAGCATGCTGAACTTCTATGCCCAAGATAGCGGGTTCAAACCCGGCCGAAGTCGTCGGATTTTTTAAGAGCGTTAAAAATCCTTCAGTATGCCTTCCTTCGGAGGGGAAGTAAAGCCGGCGGTCCCATGTCATAGATTTATGGCAAGTAAAAGATCCTTTCACAGACTAAACTTGTGTAAAGCAAAATTGTTAGGTTAGATTTCGTCAGAACGCTCTATCAAAGTTTCAACGTTCTCCACTAGGTATCACTGATACCTGGTGGCGAAAGTTGGAACTACTTGAAATTGAACGGAACTTGTAGCTCACACTTTAGGGTGTCCGCTGGAAGCAGCTACAGACTCAGGCGAGCCGAACATGTCCTCGGGCACTCCCGGCACTAAAAGCCATACGATAAATAAATAATAATCTCCTGGATTTTCTTCTCACTCAGGAAGACAGGGCAGTTCCTGTCCCGAGGAGAATGAAATCCAGGGCAATTAGTGCACTGATAAGGTGTTGTGCACTCTTCCGCTTCGTGTGGTACCTTACCGCATGTTCCGCAGATTTCGGGGCTCGAGCATCGGGATAACATATGCCCGAACTTCTGGCACTTATAACACCTCATTGGTGGAGGGATATAAGGCCGTACGTCACAACGGTAACTTGTAACCTTGACTTTCTCCGGGAGCACCGAAAGCTCAAAGGAAATAATGAAAGCACCAGTATCCACGATTTGACCATTGACCTTGCGCGTAATGCGCCAGACATCAGTCACGTGACGGTGCTGCATATCCTCCTTGAGCTCCTCGTCAGTGTTCAGAATCAGGTCCCGGTGGAAAATAACTCCTCGGACCAGATTCAGGGACGTGTGCTTTTCCACTTTGACGGGAATTTCGCCAAAGTGGTCACATTGCCAAAGTTGTTCAACTAGCTCACCAGTCCTAGTCTTGAGCAACAAGCTACCGTTCCTCATCATTTGTACTTTCTCAAGCTCACCATAGACACCTCCTATGTGGCGAGAAAACAAAATACTCTTTACCAGCTTGAAATCACCCCCATCTGTTCTGGTAGCTACCAGAAACTTGGGGGTGTTAGCACCCAGATTTTCACGCACAGATTGTTCCCAGGGGGTTGATCCCCGTAGGGAATTAAATGTTAAAGACTTGGGTGTAGGACCACCCTGTTTGGGTTTTTTCTTTTTGAACCCATGGCCAGATTATCCTCCCCGAATGCCACCGACATCCGATCACGGGCCGTCACAGTAGGCGCTACCCAACCAGGGCAAGGCCCGCCTAGCTTGGAAGGCATTGCCCGGGGGTCCGATGTTTTACAATGCCGTATCGGCATGTACCCCTTGGCATATACTGGATTTTACAGCTCTGACATTCGGCTGTGCGGGAACCTGCGTAGTCAGGCGGATACTACTGCACGGGTACATGGCACACCCACCTGTCGGCGCGGCCAAGACCGGAACAGGCTTTCGAGCGTAGTCGCAAGCGTAAGTGGCCCATCCCCTAACAGCACGCACATATAGAAATTTTGGTTGCCAGACCCTGAAAGCAGTAACGGAAAGAAGTGCGATATAACCTAATGAGATTTATACCGCACGGGTGTATGTCTTTTAGAGCTGACTGTCAAACCCTCGAAAGGGGACCGATCCGAGAAACAATTTTAGTCACCTTTTACGACTGGCAGGGATTACCGTGGATGTATTCGCTTCCTCCCACCTCTGGGGGGTCCAATTCACAAACCAACGCGGATTCCTTAAAGTATAGCCAAGGTCCCCCCTTTTAGTCGCCTCTTACGACAGGCAGAGGATACCGTGGGTGTATTCTAAACCCCCCACCCACAGGGGGATATTCCAACATCAACCTTTGGGGAACATCATTGCCGTATTGTCTCTCCACCCCCCCCCCCCCCCCACAAAGACGTAATGACGAACCAACTTGTTGAACAAACTGTAGCAATGAGCTCCGCTTTAGTTACCACCGGCAGCCTGGCGCCTTGGTTCCGTTGCCCAACGGTAAATTTCCCAATGACGTCAGCAGAGAAAACAAGAAACCCCCAAGTCAGCAGCAGTTTCGACAAAAGAAGAACCCAAAAGTGTGACATTCAAATTTAATAACTTAAAAATGTCTATCAACCGTGTTTTATGAAGAATAAAAACTGTCGGATTTCGAATTAAATTAATTAAATACATGTGTGTTACTCTAAGTGCAAATTCACAAGTGCCAACCCACGACAATAGAGTGTTGGCACTGCCATTTGGCAAATGCAAGCGACATCAGAACATCACAAAATTTAAGTTGGCAGGTCTGTCTCTGCTTCCTGCTTGGCGGATCTTATGTGAGTGGAGTGCAAGCATAACTCGCCCGCACTTGAATGATCACGAGGGTACAGCTATCACCTGAAATCTCTCCGGAGACCTTTGACTCCAGAGGTGTAGTGTTGGACAATACAAGGCAATGTTTCGACCTGTAATTAAATATAAAACCGTGTGTGAAATCATTTAAATCATGAAAGGACTAATCATCGCATAAAGGTCTGAGTGTGTGTGTTTCTTTGTTTTGGAACAATCAACATTAATACGTAAACTCTTCGGGAAATAAATTATTTCACTTGCCACATGGCAGGGCAAACGGAACAATGTCATGCGTTTTATTTGATTCCATTTGGGTGTATGTTTTAGAAAATTGTTGTTATTTTGGGTTTTGTGTGATCAGGATATGATAATTTATTATTGTACCCATGGGAGAGGTACAGTATCGAACCCATATCCTTTTATTTCAAAAAGAAAGAATTAATGCAGATATTAGAACGGAGTTCTGAAGTTAGTTGAGGAGTAATACAGCATCATATTGCGTGACGCATGGATAAGTTGTGCAACTCAACGAAGCAGGACCACAGCTGCAAGATGATGTCACTGACGACTCAGCGGAAACCAAGTGACACAACGGATTAAAATAGCATTGGAAATTTTCCGTTCTTTAGAGAGAGACGAAGTTCTCGGATAAAGCCCTTAGTCGACACTAAAATGGCAACGCCGCAGCAAGGGAGGAGTCGTGAAATGAGAGAAATAATTAAAATTTAGCCATTTGCGGGCATTAAACTAAAGAAAGGACTCCGTCAATGTTAATTATCCAGGGAAAGAGATCTTTTAGAGTGGATAAAGTTAATAGTAATTGTACAAGAAAGAAGTGTCAAATCAGCATTACGTAGTCGGTGAATTCCCGAACCAGGAGCTTGTGGTAGGGGACAAATCAGAAACACCACCCACGTAATTGAGGAGCTCATTTTAATTAATATTAAAGATTTGTACGATCAATTTTTGGAAACTTAGATATTTTTGAGACATTTAAAACCTCAGATTTTCAGAGATATTTTTATAACATCGTATGACGATTATTTTGGAAAATGGTGGTGGAGAAGAAGAGAAATTGATTTATTTTTAGCAGATTTCAATATAAACCCTGGAAGCGCCAGGAAATTCATTCAGTCTTCAGCGTCCGAGAAGGGCGTGTTGCTGTTTCAACGAATACATTCAGTATCAGCGAGCGCAGAGGCGCTGCATGCTGTTTCACCAACATACAGTCTTCAGAGCACTCCTAAGGGGAGTTGCTGCATCGCGAAGTATTCAGACGTATGAACCTCAGGGGAGGTCATACTGTGCAACAAGTATTCAACAGTACATGCAGTAATCATCCATCAGACCACGTACGGTCGTGCTGCTTCATAGCACAGGCAGTCTTATTCAGCCCGGTGGGACTTGAATCTGTATCACGACAGGGAAGTACTCTTCAGAGAAGTACTGTTCCTGCATTCATCAGTGTCGCCGTGCATTAAAACATCGACGTCCTTGTCAAAAGGAATAGTATCGTCAAACTTCGAACAGTTAATAGTCTACGGACTTAGGCCAAGTTTTATACTTTGAGCAAAAGACGTTAGCCGGCGAGGGTAATCGAAGCCCAGACACCAGTATTTGAAGTTAAATCGTAGTATCTCGAAAGTATACGAGACATCATTAGAGAAGTGATACTCTAAAAATTTTACCCAGTGCGTTAAATAACCACGGTAGGGTCGAATATAGCAAGCACCTAATTTTCCTGAATTGAGGAGGTTTAGCGTGATAAGTGGCGATAGAGTTAGAAGTCTACAAAATAGGCATCAGTAGCCACGTGGAATTACAGGGAAGTAGTCCACCAAGTAAAGACAATAGTCGTCAGAATTCAGTTCAGACGCGAAGTACTAAAGATAAATGAGAAGCTTATTTCCAAAAGATACCAAATCCAAAAAAATCGAAATTGAGATTATGATGGAAAACGTACGTTGGTAGGTAGCTTCATCATATGAAAGAAAAATAAATTGCCAAAACAACCTAAATCCATAACATACAGGGCTTAAAAATCTCGTTTGATGCCAATAAGTACCAAATCCTGTGGCCTGAATGTGCCAAAACGTACCGTATCCATGCAGCCAATGAGAGGCACTTTTTTTTAGTACTGGATAATATTATCCATTGTCCAGTTTACAAGTTATTTACCATATTCATGTTCTTTGGACACAAACTGCAATCATAATTCCAAAAGTTGAGCACTGGTAAGTTACTTTGCATAATTTCCATTGTTTTGTTCAATTTTATTTAATATTATTTAAATAATCGATGCCTTCACTGTAAATAACTTAAATCTAATTATTGCATAACTAAATACAATCAGTTTTCTCGAAGATTCTGATGACTGCAGTGAAACTTATGTCTTTCCGTTGAACGTATTTAGAGTTTCAGTGCCAAAAAGTACCAAATCCATCATTTTCTTTGAATATTTCCTAAACTGCAAGAGCCTAAACAGAAATACTTGGTATAACAATGCATTTATTCTATCTGAGCATAATAAATTTGCTCAAATGGATTTTCAGATGAAATTTTACACTCTGAGCGTTTTTCCTCTCTCCTGTAAAATATTACTTTTTGGATTTGGTACCTTTTGGAAATAAGCTTCTCAAATGTAGAGTGCAGTAAAGTGAGTACCGCGACTCCAGGGGTAAACGTTAAACCATAGATCATTTACCATATAAACAATTGCATACCGAAAGAGACATTATTATCGTGCAGTAACTATAAGTGCCGATAAATTCAACACCAGAAGTAGGAGAATCTTCGTAGCCAAGGAGGGGAAAATTCGAACGAGACTGTCATTATCCAAATAGGAATTAGGAGGCAGCGGTTGAAAATTGCACCCCTAGGATCTGGATCGAAAGAATTCACGTGTGTAAGGCAGTGCTAGATGCCACAAAGTGAAATTCATTGTGTAAATATAATTATTAGTGAAATTTATATTTTAGTGATTCTTTTAGTGCATGTGAAATAATGTGTGTAATCCCTCAAATCAATTTAAGTGTGTTAAATAGGTGTAAACCAGAGGGAAATTTAATTAGTGATAATATGAGTGTCAACATGGTGTGAGAAATTTGCGTGTGCAAAATGTCGCTCCACTGGGATCCGGACAATTTGGCCGGATAAGTCATGTAAGTAGAACCAAATTTTATTATGTGTTTTGGACTCGGGAAGCTCGTGTAACAATAGTAACCATGGAGAAAGTATTCTCCAACATTGAAAATCAGGGATGTAAAACTGTGTAATAATGAGAAATGCGGGATCTAATAATGAAAGTAATAATTACTTAAATGAAAAATGTGTAATCAAAGAAATAGTATTCAGTGGAATACCAGTAAATGGAAAGGAATAATGTTATTTAAAGGCAAGCAGGATAATAATAATGTAATGAATGAACAAAATGTTGAATTAATATTAAAGTATGAGCCGTTATGTGCTGAAATAATAATAATAATAATAATAATAAGGGAATGAATGAATAAGTTGTTGGATTAATATTCAAATATGAGCCGCTATGTGCTGAAATAATAATGATAATGATAATTATTAAACCAGTTGTGTTCTTGTAAATGAAAAGTCAAGATTGCGTTAAAGGCAAAACTATTATTTTTGGACGGAGAAATTAATTATGTTGGAATAAATATTTGGCATTGAACGGCATCACGAATGTATTGATTGTCGCCAATGAGCGCTTATATTATTAATTGTCACGCTAATAAATGCGGTGAAATAATACCAGGAGATTATGATTGTGGGGATCAGCTGGACAGAGTAAATGATTATGTGTGTGTTTGTCATGACAAACTTTGAAGGGTGCTAAGTTTACTGTTGTTAAGCGCGGGGATGAGTGCGAATACCTCCCCAAAAGCCGCTATTATTATTCGGACGAGTGGTCAGATACCATCGCTCCATGTGTTAGTCCTAAGTCCTCGAGAATGGAGATGTCCTAGAGGCAGGCCAGAGAATCGAACTGGTGTTCTCTTACGTCGAAGCCCCTTAATTATTATTGGTTTTATTGAGTTGTTACCTGCCAGTGATAAACCTCCGCAATTATAATTATACCTGAGCCAAGGAAATAGGTCTTTAGAACCTCATATGTTTTGTTAAATGAAAGCGACGTGTGCCTTTCCAAGTCTTAAGAAGTCACGCTTGTTTGAAAGCAGTTGCAGTGTCCCGTCTAGGAGGGAGGAAGGTATTGACTCTCCCTCTCTCGTCGTAAGTCAAAGCCTCAAGGGTCATGAATTTAATGAAGACCACTGTTGAGATAGGCCAGTAACAGAGCCAGACACTGTCTGCGGTCTGTCGTTATATAAACCTATTAATGGACTGGTAACCTGTACCGAGTTTTGCAATGATTATTTATCCTTACTATTGCAGTTTAGATCTGCATTTCATGAATTATTAAATTGTCATTTGAGACAATAATGGAAATCCCTTTGGTATTGTTACATTTTATATGTTATTGTTCCCAAGTATTTATGGAAATATTCAGACAGCTGGGAGTCTGTCTTGATTTGATTTTATCAGTAATTTCCATAACTTGTGGTACTCGAGTTTTCCCTAGGACAAATACAGTTTGCTAGTTTGGAAAGATAGATGATACAGTGTGAATATCATGTGGTACCCAATAGATGGTAATTGTTGACACCATTTTAAAACATTAACTCAAATTTATAATAAGAATATTCAGTGTGTTTTGAATAGATAATTTTATGTAATGATTTTACCGAGACTTTTAGAGCTCGTTTTGAATAATTTTTGTAATGATGCTAAATGGAAGTGAGAGCAGTTTTGATATTTTTATTAGGTTCAGTAAATAGTGATTAATGTTGTATTTGTTCCTTGTCCATGTGAAGCTGATACAGTTTATTATGTTGGTTTGTAGCGCCTAATTTTGATTAATTAAATAGTTTTATAGCAGGATTTTGAATTTTATTTTATTGAAGTGTTATCCTAAGCTTGATCCTATAATGTGTGAATCACTCAGTGGGAGGACGTTCTATGCCCCGAATATATAAGACTGAGCTGTTGGACAGTGATTTGCATATTTCTTGTACGCAAGGGCACATTATGCACGAGGTGTGTTGGTTTTGTGCTTGTGAAATGTGCTTAGCTTTGTGAGCTGTTATTATCTTTTCTTTCAGCAGGGTTAAGTTCCATTTCACTGGGTTGTATTATCTGTTATGTAATGTTGTTGTTTGAGTCTTCAGTCTTTGGACAGGTGTGATGAAGATCTCCATGTTTCCCTGTCCTGAGCAAATCGTTTCATCTCTATATAGCTACCACACCCTACATCCGAGGCAAACTGTTTAACATATTCTAACCTTGGTCTACCCCTACGGTTCATCCTGTTTGAGTCTTCCAATGCTCTGTCAAATTCTGATCTCAATATTAAATCTCCTTTCTCATCCTCATCAATTTCCTCTTCCCTTTCCATTACATTATTCTCAATCGAAACCAGATTTTGGATTGTAAAACATATCCCGGTGCTGACATAAACTCCGACCACAATCTGGTTGTTATGAAATGCAGATTTAAGTTGAAGAAACTGAAGAAAATCAAAAGCCAAAAAGTTGGGCAACAGGCAGACTGAAAGAGAAGGATGTAAATGAAAGATTCAAGAAGAGTATACGGGAAGGACTAAAGAAAAACCCTAAACGAACTTCAATTGCAGACGAATGGGCACTTTTGAAGAATGAAATAACAAAATCCGCAGAAGAAAACATTGGTAGGAAAGAGAGAATAGGCAGAAAATCGTGAACTACTCAGGATATACTAGAATTGATGGATGAAAAGTGGAAACACAAGAATGTAAGAGATGAAAAGGGGAAAGCAGAATACAGACGTCTGAGAAATTAGATTAACAAGAAGTGCAAGAAAGCGAAAGATGAATGGTTGAAAGAGAAATGTGCAGGTATAGAAAATTGTCTGAAATTAGGAAAAGTTGACACAGCTTATCGAAGGATTAAGAATACTTTTGGAGAAAAGAAGACTAAGTGCTGTAATATTAAGGACACAGATGGCAAACCTCTAGCAGATCGGGAAGAATAGGTGGAGAGATGGAAAGCTTACATAGAGTGTTTGTATAAGGGAAATAAGTTCGAGAATCATGTAATGGAAAGGGAAGAGGAAATTTATGAGGATGCAAAAGGGGATTTAATAATGAGATCAGAATTCGACAGAACATTGGAAGACTTAAGCAGGAACAAAGCACCAGGCATAGATGATATATCGATTGAGTTGCTACGCTGCATAGGAGATGAAGGTCTTATCAGGTTATTTCACTCGGTGTGTAGATTTATGAGACAGGTGAGGTACCCTCTGGTTTCAAGAAGAATTTTATCATCCCTATACCAAAGAAAGTGGGAGCTGACAGATGTGAAGATTACCGTACAATCAGCTTGATTACTCATGCTTCAAAGATCCTGTCTAGAATAATTTACAAGAGGATGGAAAGCCAGACAGAAATGGAGTTGGGTGAAGACCACTATGGTTTTAGGAGAAATGTAGGAACAAGGGAAGCTGTAATAAGTCTTAGGCTGATTTTCGAAGGTAGAATAAGGAAAGATAAGGGAACGTTCATGGCATTTGCAGACTTAGAAAAGCTTTTGATAACGTTGATTGGACTAAATTGTTTGACATTTTGAAAACGATTGGAATAAAGTACAGGGATAGGTGGGTGATCAACAATCTACACAGAAACCAGGCAGCAGTCATTCGAGCTGAAGGACTTGAGAGAGAAGATGGTATTCAGAAAGGTGTAAGGCAAGGCTGCAACTTATCACCCATACTTTTCAATCTTTACCCCCCTGTGGGTGGGGGGTTTAGAATACACCTACGTTATCCCCTGCCTGTCGTACGAGGCGACTGAAAGGGGCGACCTTGGTTATTCTTTTAGGTTTCCGGCTTGTCTTGCGAATTGGACCTCCCGTGGGTGGGAGGGATGGAATACACTCACAGGTATACCCTGCCAGTCGTAGAAGGCGACGAAAAGGGTTTCTTGGCCCAGGTCCCCTTTAAGGGGTTGACAGCCAGCTCTAAACTCCCCTCTTTGTGCGATATAACTCTCATTAGGTTATACGCCAAGGGGTACATGCCTGTATGGCATGTCAAACATCGGACCCCCGGGCAATGCCTTCCAAGCTAGGCGGGCCTTGCCTTGGCTGGGTAGCGCCTACAGAGACAGCCCGTGATTGGAGACGGTGACATTCAGGGAGGATGAAATGGCCATGGGACAGAAAAGGAATATCTCCCAACAGGGTGGTCCGCCACCCAAGTCTTCAACTTTTGATTCCCTACGGGAATCAACCCCCTGGGAACAGTCTGTTCGTGAGAATCTGGGTGCTAACACTCCCAAGTTTCTGATTGCAACCAGAACGGATGGGGGTGATTTCAAGATGGTAAAGTCTATTTTGTTTTCTCGCCACATAGAAGGGGTCTATGGTGAGCTTGAGAAGGTACAAAAGATGAGAAACGGTAGCTTGTTGCTCAAGACTAGGACTGGTGAGCGGGTTGAACAACTTCTGAAAAGTGACTACTTTGGCGATATCCCTGTCAAAGTGGAAAAGCACACGTCTCTGAATCTGGTCCGAGGAGTTATTTTCCACCGGGACCTGATTCTGAACACTGACGAAGAGCTCAAGGAGGATATACAGCACCGTCACGTGACTGATGTCCGGCGCATCACACGCAAGGTCAATGGTCAAATTGTGGATACTGGTGCTTTCATTATTTCCTTTGAGCTTTCGGTGCTCCCGGAGAAAGTCAAGGTTACAAGTTACCGTTGTGACGTACGGCCTTATATCCCTCCTCCAATGAGGTGTTATAAGTGCCAGAAGTTTGGGCACATGTTATCCCGATGCTCAAGCCCTCAAATCAACGGCACATGCGGTAAGGTACCACACGAAGCGGAAGAGTGCACCACACCATATCAGGGTTGCCCTGGATTTCATTCTCCTCGGGACAGGAACTGCCCTGTCTTCCTGAGTGAGAAGAAAATCCAGGAGATCAAAACGCTGGATTGTCTCACCTACCAGGAGGCCCGCAAGACGTACCATACCACGATTTCGCCTTCTCCAAAGATTGATTATAGAGCCTTAATACCCAATTTGGTCCCAGCTACCTCATCTTTTGTCTCAGCTGTGAAACCTTCTAATGTACCACCGCCATCTACATCTGTATCTACACCCCAGAATCGGAAAGAGAGCCCGAAGGTGACTACAACCCCACCTTCGGCCCCAAAGAAGGCTGTGCGAGCGAAGGCTGCTCCGCCCGCACAGCAGGGGAGGAAGTTGAAGACTTACTCCCCACTCGGGAGGAAGTCTAAGACTTTCTCCCCACCCAAACGGTCGGCGAAAGCCGCGCCGAAGCCGGCGGAGGCGGCATCGTCGACCAGGGTCAGGAATAAGTCTCCTGACCCGTCTAAATATCTGAAAGAGGCGGGGAAGAAGGGACCCCGCACTACGCGTTCCCTTTCTCCTCCAAAGAAGGGGAAGCCATCCGCCCCACCACCTGCGGATGCTTCTGCGCCTGGGGACGTTTTGGTCCCCAGATCTTCGCGCTCCCCAAGGAGATCTCCCCGCCGCCAAATTGCGTCCAGGAAATCTTCCGCTGAGTCGATTCACTCCACGACCTCGCCTGAGGACATGGAGATTATAGTCGACGTAGTGGGTGAAGATCCTCCAGAGGATAAGTTGTAGCTTGCTGCTCCAACTTATTCCCTAGTTTATAAGTTCACACTATGGCACTGTTACAGTGGAATTGTAACAGTTATGACAGGCATTTTACAGAGCTCCGTCAGCTCATTGCACAATACGCAGCGAGTATAGTCTGCCTACAGGAAACAAACCTCAGACCTGATCACGAGACGGTTCTGAGAGGTTTCAGACTATACTCTAAAGAGCGACAAGACGCCGCCCGGGCTTGCCTGCTATGACAACTGTTTGTAACGTGTACCTTCCACCGAACCAGCCCCTTGATATTGATGACGTCTTTGATCTTGTTGATCAACTTCCAGTCATTTCCTTATCGTGGGTGATTTCAACTCGCATCACCCCCAAAGGGGATCACCATCTTCCTGCCCCAGAGGAAGGGAAGTGGAGGGCTTAATTCAGGGGTTGGATTTATCTCTATTAAATACAGGAGAAGCCACACATTTTAGCCTAGCGCACGGCACGTACTCACACATTGACTTGAGTGTGTGTAGCCGTGCGCTGGTTCCCCTATTTGGTTGGTATGTACACGACGACCTCTGTGACCATTTCCCGATCGTTCTTTCACTTCTGAACCAGAAGCCCGTGTCGTTCCCCAGTCGTTGAGTACTTAAACGGGCCAATTGGCCATCATTTACAGAACGCGCAGTATTTGATGATCTGGGATGCCGGAGCATCGATGACGAGGTACAGCACATCACTGACGTGCTTCTTGCAGCCGCCGAGGAATATATTCCCTCCTTTTCTGGGACTCCTCGTCGTAAACTCGTCCCCTGGTGGACAGAGAATATTGCAGCGGCAATAAGATACCGTCGTCGAGCTCATAAGCACTACCGTCGGCGTCCAACCATGGCCAATTTGGTGGCGTTTAAGAAATTTCGTGCCAAGGCACGGATTCTTATTCGCCAGAGTAAGAAACAATCCTGGGAACGGTATGTGTCGTCTATTACGGCACATACCCCCTCCTCTCAAGTGTGGACTAAACTACGACGCATCTCGGGTATTCATACATCTTCTACAGTACCGGGAATTTCCATTGATAATGAATTGGTTAAAGATCCATACCACGTTGCAAACCATCTCGCGTATTATTTTGCGGATATATCCGGTTCCGATAATTATGATCCTGCCTACGTGGCCATGAAGCGCGAGGCAGAACGTTTCCAGCTCTGTTTTGCTTCCCGCGCTTCGGAGAAGTACAACGTGCCCTTTACGGAGTGGGAACTCCGCGAGCGCTCTGCAGGGAAACGTCTCCCGGCCCGGATAATATTCACAACCAGATGCTTAAACACCTTAACGATGAGAGCATTCGTTATTTGCTCAGGGTTTTTCATCGTATATGGTTGGAAGGTGTGTTTCCAGCGCAATGGCAGGAAGGTATCATTATACCTATCCTGAAGCCCGATAAGGATCCCAATTGGACAGGGAGTTACATACCTATTTGTCTCACTAACGGTCTGTGCAAGCTCTTTGAGAGGATGGCCAATCGGCGCCTGGTGTGGGTCCTGGAGAAACGGGGACTCCTGTCAGAATACCAGTGTGGTTTCAGGGCATCTCGGTGTACCAACGACCATCTGGTACGCCTGGAGACCGCCATACAGGACGCTTTTCTCCGGAGACAGCACCTAGTCGCTGTTTTCTTTGACCTCGAGAAGGCCTATGACACCCCTTGGCGTTACGGCATCCTCTCTACCCTGCATCAATGGAAATTCCGAGGTAACTTGCCGGTTTTTATTGCGAATTTTCAGTCCCTTCGCCTATTCCGTGTCCGAATAGGGGGGACATATTCGCAATATCATATACAGGAAAACGGTGTCCCACAGGGATCGGTGCTTAGCGTAACATTATTTGCGATTGCCAACAACGGTATAGTCGCTACTGCTGGTTCTGCAATGGTACCGTCGCTATATGTAGACGACTTCGCTCTACATTATAGTGCGCAAAATATGGCGGTCGCTGAACGACAGCTACAACAAGCTATTCGGAGAGTGGAACGCTGGACACTAGAGCATGGCTTTCGATTCTTAACCGCTAAGTCCTCGGTTGTCTATTTCTGCCGAAAGCGCACTCTCCATCCTGATCCTGAACTTTATCTGGGTGATGTAGCTTTGCCTGTTGTTGCTACGTACCGGTTCCTTGGGCTCCTTTTCGATCAGAAATTGACGTGGGAGCCACACGTGCGGTGTTTGAAAACTGCCTGTGCTAAGAAACTCAACATGTTGCGGTTTCTTAGCGGCACATCGTGGGGGGCGGACCGCGCGGTGCTCCTAGGTTTTTATAAGGCACTGATTTTAACTAGGTTAGATTATGGCAGTGTAGCATATGGTTCGGCCCTTAAGTCAGTGCTTGTTAAACTGGACAGTGTCCACCACGGCGGTGTGAGGCTGGCGACGGGTGCCTTTCGGACGAGCCCAGTCGTCAGCTTACTCGCCGAGGCTGGCGTACCTCCTTTACACCTGAGGCGCCAACAAGTACTGCTGACCTATGCTGCAACTATTCGACAGATGCCACTTCATCCAAGCTATCCATGTTTGTTTTCCAATCCGAATCGCCGGCTGTATGATGCGCTCGCCCAAGCCACTCGGCCGGCGGGGATTCGCTTGGATGACTTATACCGTCAGTTCCGATTTCCTTCTGTCTCCTGTATCGTCCGAGTACCTAGCAAGGCCCCTCCGTGGATGGTCTCTCGCCCTGATATCATCCTGGATCTGCACACCGCCCCAAGTCGGACACGGACTCCTCCGACTATCGGAGGCTGTTCCAGTCCGTGGTGAGCCGGTATCCCGGATCAGGGCTTCTATTCACGGACGGTTCGAGGGTAAACGAGAAAGTAGGCTGTGCATTTGTGGTTGAGGATCGTCAATTTCTATTTTCACTTCCCGAGGCCTGTGGGGTGTACACAGCGGAGCTCTATGCCATCTTAGAGAATCTGCGGTACACGTTATCAGACGATCACCAGCACTTTCTTGTGTGTACTGACTCTCTGAGTGCGCTGCAGGCGATCGGTGTGTGTTTCCCGAAACACCCGTTGGTCCAGCGTGTGCACGACCTGCTCGTCAGTTCGTGTAACGCTGGAACCGGGGTGGCTTTTGTGTGGCTTCCTAGCCACATGGGTATTGCGGGAAACGAGCTTGCTGATCAGGCGGCGAGAGAGGCAGTCGCACTGCCCTCGCTACCGTATAAGGTGCCTGCTAGTGATGTGCGCTCTTAGTTGCGGCATTCGATCCTGTCGCATTGGGAGGAAGCATGTCGTGCCACGCCTCCACCCAACAAACTGAGAGGCATCAAGGAGACAACGAAGGTGTGGAAATCTTCCTTCCGATATCTCCGGAAGGAAGCTGTGGTACTCTGTCGACTCCGGATCGGCCATGGGATTGCTACGCACTCCCACTTGCTAAAGAGAGAAGATCCCCCTGTGTGTACTTGCGGTGCCCACCTAACCGCGGCACATCTTCTCTTGGAGTGTGTGGATCTGGCCGATCTGCGAAGGACTCTTAAACTGCCTAATACCCTCTCCCTTATTCTCCGTGATGACGGGCCGTCAGCTGACCTCGTCATCCGGTTCATGAGGGAGAGTGGTTACATTTTTAAGTTTTAATGTGTAGTTACGACTTTTAATTCAGGTTAAATCTGCTTTATGTTTTTTATTGTGTTCATTATTTTATTGTTCATTGTGCCTTATTTGATTTATCCTTTTTTACCATCCGCCTTTTATTCTTTTTATTCAAATAAGGCATAATTTTTGGGGCTCACTATCTGTTTTATAAACACCATTTTCGTTTCATCCATGGCAGTGAGCTGTTTTTATCTACATCCTTTCATTTCACGCCATTTTATTTCATTAGGGGCCGATAACCTCGATGTTAGGCCCCTTAAAACAACAATTATCATCATCTTTCAATCTTTACATTGAACAAGCAATGAAAGAAATTCGAGAAAAAATTACAGTCGGAGTGAAGATTCAAGGAGAAATAGTTTCAACTCTGAGATTTGCTGATGACATAGTCATCTTGGCCGACACGCCTGAGGATTTGAATGAGTTTTTGAATGGTATGGACTCTGTCTTGAGGGAAGAATTCATGATAAAAGTTAATAAAAGTAAAACAAAAATATTGGAATGCACCGAAATACATCAGAAACCTCTATTGACATCAAATTGGCAGGTGAAAAGCTGATGGAAGTAGGAGACTTCTGTTACTCAGGAAGCAAAATAACCAGTGATGGACGAAGCAAAGGATATAAAATGTAGGTTGGCTCAGGCAAGGAAAGCATTTCTACAAAAAAGGAATCTGTTGACTTCGAATATAGATTTAGGTATTAGGAACTCATTTTTGAAAGCCTTTGTCTGGAGCATGGCACTCTATGGAAGTGAAACTTGGACCATTGGTGCAGCAGAAAAGAGGAGAATTGAAGCGTTTGAAATGTGGTGTTACAGGAGACTGATGAAGATCAGATGGGTAGATAGGGTTACAAACGAAGAGGTATTAAGACGAGTGGGAGAGGAGAGATGTTTCTGGTGACTGCTAATGAAGAGAAGAGATAGGTTGGTAGGACACATACTAAGACACCCAAGAATAGCAAGCATAGTTATGGAAGAAAGGGTCGAGGACAAGAACTGTAGGGGTAGACCATGGTTAGAATATGTTTAACATATTGCCTCGGATGTAGGGTGTGGTAGCTGAGATGAAACGATTAGCTCAGGACAGGGAGGCATGGAGGGCTGCATCAAACCAGTCAAAAGACTGAAGACTCAAACAGAAACAACAACAACAATCTCCTTTCCTTTATACAAACACTCTATGTAAGGTTTCCATCTCTCAACCTATTCTTCCCGATCTGTTAGAGGTTTGCCATCTGAGTCCTCAATATTACAGCACTTAGTCTTCCTTTCCCCAAAAGTACTCGTAATCCTTCGATAAGCTGTATCTACTTTTCCTAATTTCAGACAATTTTCTATATCTGCACATTTCTCTTTCAACCATTCTTATTTTGCTTCCTTGCACTTCTTGTTATTCTCATTTCTCAGACGTCTGTATTCTGCTTTTCCTCGGTTTTCTACCTATTCTTTCTTTCCTACCAATGTTTTCTTCTGCGGATTTTGTTATTTCATTTTTCAAAAGTACCCATTCCTCTGCAATTGAAGCTTTTTCATGGTTTTTCATTAGTCCTTCCTTTATACTCGTTGTGAATCGTTTGTTCACATCCTTCTATTTCAGTCTGTTTATTGTCCACCTTTTCGGCTTTCAACTTTTCTTCAATTTCTTCAACTTAAGTCTGCATTTCATAACAACCAGATCGTGGTCAGAGTTTATGTCAGCACCCGGATATGTTTTGCAATCCAAAATCTGGTTCCGAAATCTCTGTTTGACCATAACGAAGACAATTTGGTAATGCCCTCTATCTCCTGGTCTCATCCATGTATATATTCTTCTATTGTGGTTAATGAATAAGGTGTTAGCTATGACCAACTAGTGCTCGGTGTAGAATTCCATCAGCCTGCTTCCTCGATCATTCCTTTCACCTAATCCGAATTATCCTACTATTTTCCCTTCTCTTCTTTTTCCTACCATAGCATTCCAATCTCCAATCTCCATCACCCTTGACATACCTCAGAACTTATTCTAATTCTTCGTAGATCTTATCATCATCTTCATCATCAGCTTGACTGATGGGCATATAGACTTTGGTATCGATTTTTGCTATAATAATCCATTCACTATATTGCTCGTAATATTCTACCCGCTGTCGAAGTTTCCTAGGCAATATGAGTACAACCCCTGCTTGGCCAGTGTTTGATTCAGTGCTAATGATACTATAGTCTCCTGACCAAAAGTCCTGCCCTTCCTTCCAGAGCACTTCACTCATCCCTACCAAATCCAACCTCAACGTATCCATTTCCCTTTCCAAGTTTTCTAACCTCCCACTGCCTATCAGACTTCTAACATTCCACGCTCCGAGCCATAGAATATCAGATTTCCTCTTTGTCACTTCCGTGATGTTGTAATTATATATTTTTAAATCACATGTATTTTTTTCGCATATCCCAGTAATTTGGATTATATTTTGATGACAGACTGAGAAGTTGCAATATCAATATTTTTTTGGTTAAACCTTTGGTTATGTGCGCAAGTATGTTTTGATTTTCTGCATTTATATTTTTTCTCTGGTGTACCCAGGTCTTCACATTGGTTTTATAATAAACTGTAGTTCTGTTTCACGCCATTTTATGTCACTCGTTGGACTTCACCGACCAAATGCGTTGTGTGTTTTGGTAATTTGCGGGAGTCCAGTACTTACTGTAATTCTTTTTTCTAATATAAAGATAGCTTTGAAGCCATTTTTCAGTATTGCCTTATTAACAATTAATATTGTACCCTTCAGTAGGTCATCACAAAAAAAGAGTTTTTTATGGGGGTTAATTGTAAATAAGGCTAGAACAGGTATGACGTCACAACATAATTTAGGTGAGGTTAATTAATTTATTCAATTGAGCTTAAGAGATTTATTTTTTGATTCACCAAGACAAAGTTCAATCTTGAGTAACTATTTACTTGTATCACACAACATATATTTGTAATACAGTATTTCTCTTTTAATACAAATTACAACCTGATTGTAAATGGTGGCTACTTGACCCCTTTTGTTCTCATCTGAAGAACCTCGTCTCCTTGGCCCACCGAGCTGTCCAGAGGCATATCCTCATCCAATAGTACACCACTCCATCGCCTTGTGAAAGGCGTAACTGGCCATACAGAACAAGGTTTATTCCTCGGATAACCATGCCCGGTGAGAAGGATCGCCACATAAATGGTAGCACAGCGTGATTGAATCGGCTCTGTGGGCCATAAACCACCTGTTGTCCATCCTTTCATGTTAAATTTAAGTTTTGTGCCACCTGTTGTGTCTGTAGGGTTAACCTGAAAGCTAATTTGTTAACGGTTGCATGTCACCATGGATCTACGCCACGTGCTGTCGCCTGAATTGTTGCTGGAGGACGAGTTAACCTATGATTATTCTGTAAGAGGACTGAACACCACACGAGTCTTCAGCAACGACTGCCACTTACTGGAGGCCATAGCCTTATTGTTAATATTATTTATTTATTATATTGTGTTCTAAATTGTATATGGGGCGTGGTGGCGCAGCGGTCATTCTGTTGGCCTCTCACCATGGTGGACCGGGTTCGATTCTCGGTCAATGCATGCGAGATTTTCAAAAAGAAATGTCATGTCCTGTGGTTCGGATTCCACGTAAAAAGGAGGTCCCATGGCTCATGATCTCGAGAATAACGGTCACGTAAAACCACAAACTTCAACTTCTAAATTGTAGACACGTGCATATATACCATTACTCACGTAATTAACAAGGCCTTAAGACAAAACAAACCAACCGTATAACTAGATTTAAATTGCGAATCATATTATAAACACCAAAAACGTGCTACAATCGTAGTTAAAATATATTAGTGCATAATTTAAACCTCAACACAGTGGTCAGGATTAGATGATGGACTTTTGGTCGAAATGCGTAATACAGGGAGCGGCAAAGAGATCTGACGGTTTTTAAATCACAACAACACAAACATTTTAAATGATACAAACTCTTTTATTACTTATAACAGCAAGGTGTACATGTCAATTAATGGAAAACATGAAAGAACAATAGATTTTAACTTTTAAGATTTGAAGATAACGTCTTTCAAATGATGCCCATCTTTTGCCATGCGGCAAAAAGATCTGACGGTTTATGTCGTTGTACGGCTGAGCGAGTTAGTGGTAGGGGGTAGTGGGGATTGGAGCGATGATGATCCTACGTGATGCCATTTCAGTAGCCATGGAGCTGTGGACAGGTGAACAACGTGCGTTTGTTGTCGAGGCATTCTTTTAAAGTGGTGAGTCTTGCGTCGTTACTCAGCGTCAGTTCCGTCAACACTTTAATGTGGGTCGAAGAGGACGCGCTCCATCTTGTAACACAATTTTGTTATGGGTGAGTAATTTTAGAGCTACAGGTTCAGCCTTAAAACGTACGTCGACAGGCCATCCAAGGTCAGCCAGGACACCAGAAAATGTTGAGCGAGTGAGACAAGCTCTGGAAACCAGTCCACGGCGGCCGGCTCGTAAACAAGCTGCTGCTTTGCAAATGTCTGATCAAACAGTGAGACGAATATTGCGTTTCGATTTGCATTTTCACCCGTATAAAATGGTTATTGTCCAGCAGTTGAAGCCTAATGACTATGCAAAGCTTCAGTGCAAGACTGGAAGAATGCATGGCAAAAGATGGGTATCATTTGAAAGACGTTATCTTCAAATCTTAAAAGTTAAAATCTATTGTTCTTTCATATTTTCCATTAATTGACATGTACACCTTGCTGATATAAGTAATAAAAGAGTGTGTATCATTTAAAATGTTTGTGTTGTTGTGATTTAAAAACCGTCAGATCTTTTTGCCGCTCCCTGTACTTAATTTCCCCATTCTTCTTCTGCGCGAATTGGTCTCCTAGGACCACGCGGAATCAACACTTCTTGGCCTTGATGTTTGCCCAATAACTCTTCATGCGCAACGATTGAGCTAGTCTTCGTTGCTGCGACCAGACGTGTCTGGAAGTTCTTCTCTCTTCTGCCTCAAAACCCCGTGTATGAGTAATTTTCCTAATTTCCTCTCTATCCTTGAGATTGGGAAAACCTAATTCAGCCAAGTCCTTTTCCACCTGTTTGTACCAATTGGACCTTGTTGCCTTTTTCTGCAGAAACGTATAGGTTTTATTTGTTAACCTAGTTGGGTCCATTCTGTCCAAATGTCCCATGAATTGGATCCTTCTCATACGGATTGTGTCTGTGATTTTAGTAATTTTTAAATAGATTGCAGCATTAGGTTTCGGAAGGTGAATTTCATCTTTAATTCTTGGTCCCAAAATGTTTCGCATGATCTTGCGTTCCTTAATCTCTAATTGATTTCTCAGTGTTTTATGTTGTAGATTAAGTGTCTCGGCTGCATAAAGGGCTGCAGGCAAGACTACTGTTTTATAATGTTGAATTTTACAATTCCAATAGAGGCATTTTTTGTTATAAACTTGTTTGGTCAAATGGAAAGCAGTTTCCATTTTCTGTAGTCTTGCTTCTATAGCTTTTCTTTCGTTGCCAGTTTCATTGATCCATTCACCTAAATACTTGAAGTCTTTCACTCGGGAGACCTGACATTTACCGATGCGGAGTGTATTCAGAGCAGTTTTAATATCCGTCATAAATTTCGTTTTGTCAAAGGAAATCCGTAAGCCGATTTTTGCTGCTTGTTCTTGGAGTAATTCAAGTTGTTTCTGGGTATCAGAAATGCTTGGAGCAATTAACGCCATATCATCCGCAAATGCCAAACAGTCTAGTGTTATCCCTTTGAGTTTTGGTCCTAGTCTATGGGATGGTGCACCAGCTCGTCTCCATTCTCGGACGACTTTTTCGAGCGCACAATTAAACAACAATGGAGATGATCCATCTCCTTGACGCACTCCTGTATCAATTGAAAATTCTGCGCTCAGTCCTCCCATAAATTTAACCTTTGAACTTTTATTCAAGAGGGTATCTTTGATGATTGATGTTGTCTTGCGATCTAATCCAAATTCTGAGGGTACAGCAACAAGGGATTCACGGTCAATACTGTCATAAGCCTTTGCAAAGTCAACAAAAGTAATGACAATTTTTGTTTGACATTTTACGGAAGTAAGACATTGAGTTTTTCAAATTGATAATTTGCTCTGTACAGGATCGGCCTTTCCGGAACCCACCTTGGTATTCACCAATCTGCGGATCCAGTTGAAGATAGGCACGGTTCAAAAGGGCTTTGGTCAAATTTTGTAAGTTACCGAGAGTAATGAGATCCCTCGGCAATTGCTTGGGTTCGTTTTGCTACCTTTCTTGTATACTGGATGGATGATCGCCATCTTCCAATCTGGAGGAATTTTTTCAGTTTGCCAGATTTCATCATAAATTTCTTTGAGTTTGATGATGAGATTTTCACCTACATTTTTCCATAGTTCTGCAACGATCTGGTCCTCTCCCGACGCTTTGTTGTTTTTCATGGATTGGATTATTTCACGAATTTCCTGTAGGTCTGGTGGTTCCGAGTCAGGATTCCGTAGAGTATGACAAAATTGAAATGTTTCCAGAGCATCCTCACAATTGAGTAATTTACCAAAATAATCTGCAAGAAGTGCACAATTTTCAGAGTTGGAGTGGGCGATGTTCCCACGGTTGTTTTGAAACTGGAGAGAAGGTGGTGAATATTTAGTTAATTTCTGCTTGAATGTTCTATAGTAATTTCTAGAATGATGTTTCTGGAAGTCCTCTTCTATATCTTTTAATTTATTGTTTTCATGTTTTTTACGAATCACTCTTAGTGATTTTGTTACTGTTTTTCTAACGTCTTGAAGATATTGTAGCGTCCTTTCATTCTTGTTGCACATCCAGTTCTGCCATGCTTGTTGGCTTAGGTTTATGAGGCGGTCACACTCATCAGTCCACCATGCATGTTTCCGTACCCTGGTTAGATGTGCAATTTTTTCAGCCATTTTTAGAAGTTCAGCTTGAAGTTGCTGCCAATTCTGTGGGGTTAACTTTTGTGTCTCTTGCGTGAATTCCATACTATTTTGTATAAGATGGACATCATATCGACGGGGTGGTAATTTTGGAGTGAATTTCCTCCTTTCTGGGATAATGTCCAAAGAGAATTGTGTGGGGTAATGGTCAGAGTCCAGATCTAATCCTTTGAGGACTTTAAGTTTCATGATTTCCGCCGTGTTGGAACGAGAGATCAGAACATGGTCCAACTGAAATTCACCCAATAGTGGATTTGGTGAAATCCAAGACTTAGTTTTTGATGATTTTTTCTTGAAAGATGTTGATTTAAAAAATAGATCATGGTTCCTGCATATCTCTATTAGTCTCATGCCATTCCTGTTAGTTTGCTTATGACCTGACCATTTACCAACCCAGGATTTATACTCTTTTTCTTTGCCAATCTGGGCATTGAAATCACCCATTAAGATCTTAACATGGTTTATTGGGATTCTCTGAAGAACATCGTCTAACAAGTTCCAGAATTCGTCTACTTTATCAACGTCCTGACTATTGGTAATATTGGTTGGTGCATGTCCATTGACTAGCGTGTGGATCTTGTTAGCTGATTTAACTGTCATGGTGTCATTATAATTGTGATAATTAACTAATACTGTACATGTAATTTTTTTCATGAGTGTTGTTCACATATTTTATACATTGTACCCTGCTCAGTCATTGGGCAAATTCGTGTTGACCGACTGCAAGCTACAAATGACAGTTTGTATAGGCAACACCGAAAGAATGGCTTCAAAACTTTACATTTGGGCATCGATGTTTGGCTGTTACTGATGTTAACTGTTGCTCATCGTTTTCTCAAAAGACCTGTCATGTCACTTGAAGAGTACCTTGCTGTTTAAAATGTTGTCAACCTTTATCACCTGGTGTGTTAGCTACTCTGTCACTGGTGTTATTTCATGTTGTTGTTTGTTTGTAAATTTTACTGTTCTGTTCGGTTGGTGAGAGAGCGTTCTGGGATATTGCTGGTGGAGGCTGTGTACTGGTGTGTGCGAGTGGTAATATAGATTTGCTGTGTTTACTTTTGCGAGTGGTGTCAAGTTAGTTTATGTTCAGTTGTTGACATTCAGGTTAGGTAGTATACTTATTAAATGCGAAGTGTTTTGTTTGCTTGATGCAAGGCCAAGTATGTAAGTCTGGATTACGCTGTGGTACCTACCAACCTTAGCAAGGCCAGGTCGTGGAATGGTACACGGCCTGGATTTAGCAAAGGATGGGGGAGTATATGGAGGCTTAACCAAGTCTAGCAACGTCTGGTATGGGACAGCAGTGCACCCATGAGGGTACGTGACAATAGTTTGAGGGATTTTGTGAGTTTTCAGATAAAAGTGCTACGGTATCCCCAGATGGTCGAATTGGAATGCCAACTTTGTGTTTACTTTTAACTGTTCTCGTCTGGATCGGGTAGGTAGTGGTGGCGACTGTAAATGTTGTATTTTATAACCTGTTGTTGCAAATATTTATTGGGGAACTTTGAATCTGAATGTCTGATGGATATTTGTGTCGTGTGTAAGGGGGTTCTGGTTCGACCCTCTCACCCCCACGTATTTCAGGTGTTAATTGTTTTCCACCACGCTTGGGATCAATTTAATGCCCTCTGTTCTTCCTCCCTTGCTGCCCGAGTGAAACAAGTCTGGAGGGAAGCACATAAGTTTATGTAGCAAGATACTGACAACTTAGGACGTAGCCCTGTTAAGGTTAAGTTAGGAGATTTTGTGTATGTGAAACATTTTGTACCGAAGACTCCTGGTACTCAGGTCTCGAGTAAGTTACAGGCTCGGTATCGGGGCCCTTTTGAAATTGTAAGCTTTATATCTCCAGTTACTGTTTTAGTACAGGATCCTGGTTTCAAAAGAATATTTTGCGTTCATCTATCTCATTGCAAGCCTCTTGATGGCAAATCTTAAAATTATCATTCCTTAAGTAAACTTGGATAATGTCTGTTGCTGGAAAAAAAAAAATATTGGTGAATAGACATGGCAATTCTTTTTTTTCTAATTATCATGTTGGAAGCCATATTTCAGTGCTACCTTAGTCATCAAAATTTAATGTGTTGCTGTCGGCGGGGTTGGGCAGTATCGAAAATACATGTATTTAAAATACATATTTTCGATACTGTAACGTGTTTTTCGAGGGGTTTTATGCAACTGGCATAAGTCAGTAGGAAGCCATTCTATATTTATTTACGCGGCAAATTGTTCAGCCAAGATAATTTTTCATGTTAATTTATTATTATTATTATTAATTTATTATAATTATTATTAAGGTATTTTCGGAGCATTTTATAAAAATTATTAGCATTCAGATAGGTTTTCTATGTCTTAGAAAACGCTATCAAGCAAATTATTACGAACGACGATATCATAGAAAATTATCTGATTACGGAATTTTACGGAGTTTTTGTCAGTTAGGGTATTTGAGAGAGATGACTCACTGGGATTTCAAGTACACGCTGAATCTTGTCGAGGAGCATGACGCAATCTTGGGTCGCAAGGTCTAGAAAAGGCGAATTGTGGAAACGGAAATCGACTTCTCCCTCCCGCGGAGTGTAATGAGGAAGGAGTGGGGATCTAGCGCGTAGGGTGCAGCCAATCAGTGAGGACGACGTAAGCCAGATGTCGGTACCATGGTGGGGGAGCCAACGTGTGGATATATCGTTCGACGCGCCGTGAAACGAGAACTATCTGGGAAATACTTGACGAGTATGGATGCGCGTGCGAGTGGCTCCGATGTTCGGTGGAGTTAAGGACAATCTGTGTAGAACTTGCAGTGTACGGTCGCAAATGCGTGACGCTCCGATGTTCAGTGGAGTTAGCGACGAACTTTTGTAAAACGTAACCAGTGCGGTTTTACGAGAGTTTGGGTCCGATGTACGGACCATAGAATTATCTGATCTACCAGAATATCATCAAATTTCGACGGAGATGACGACGTCCAGGAGACTGTGGGAAGCACACAGCATCATCAAGAACGAGGGAAATGCTTTGACAATTTCCAGGGGTAAGCGCTAATGACGCAGAAATACGCAATCTCTCATTTTTCTTTGTTTTATATTTCATATTTCAGTAAATTCATAGCTTGGAAATAAGAGTAAAATCAATTTATCAGACTCCGTTTTCACGTAATTTTCTATCGGTAATATTCAAATCACAACGCTCCAATTTAAATTTTGTACTTATTATTATTATTAATTTTGCTATACTTGTTTTATATAATAAATTCATTTCTTTTACAATGCAATCTTTGCTTTCAGTAGGTAGCATTAGATATAGACCAATTCCTTCTCCTGATACAATTGTTTGTTGGGTTAATGATCAAATCATACCACGATCTGAGTGAATAGAGTCTTGAAGGTGTTCTGCCAGAGCTAGACGTTGTTAAATACAAATTTAGATTTCAACATTGCATTGAGGTCTTGGCGCCCATTAAAACAACATAGCTTAGGCAAAGGTAAACAGTTACATTTATCACCCAACAGTTAGGAGCTAGCAAAACGTTTCATTTGTACGCTCAACGTGGAGCAAAGTAAATACCGTTTCACTTGTCATCCCAGCCTAAGCAACACGTTTCATTTGTCGCCGACAACTTGGGGCTGAAAACCTAATAACATTTGTGGAAGGAGAAGGGTATATATTTCTGTGCCTGTATTTTGGGGGTTATTTGTCTTTATCAGTGTATATCATTATGGGGGATGAGAAAGAAAGACAGATGAGGTTACGTAGTGGTCATCAACGGGAAAGTGATGATACGAGCAGTATGTCGAGTGATGGTAGTACCGGGGTAGCGGAGGTAAATCCCGATACTGAAACAGGGAGTGTAGGCGGCCAACCAGAATTAAAAACTTTACTTCTCGAGTTCATGTATCAGAACAAAGTTAGTAGTGATGCCTTAAACGCAAAATTAGAACAAAACAGTAGGGAAAATAAAGAAAGTACAGAAGCTTTAAATGCAAAGTTAGAACAGAATAACGCTAAATTAGAACAAAACAGTAGGGAAAATAAAGAAAGTACAGAAGCTTTAAATGCAAAGTTAGAACAGAATAACGCTAAATTAGAACAAAACAGTAGGGAAAATAAAGAAAGTACAGAAGCTTTAAATGCAAAATTAGAACAGAATAACGCTAAACTAGAACAAAACAGTAGGGAAAATAAAGAGAGTAATAGGGAATTGAGCGATAGTTTAAACGCCAGATTAGAACAAAACAGTAGGGAAATGAGTGACAAATTCGAACTGATTAGAGGTGAGATCCGGGGGGTGATGGAAGAAAAGGCTAAAGAGATTATTGCAGATGTAGACAGAAAATTAGGAAAAGTACAGGAGGAGTTGGAAATTAGAATCAGTACACAGGCTGAAAATTTAAAAGAACTAGTGCAACTGGAAACACAGCAGGTCAAAAAGCAATTGGGGGGAGAAATTGACAAAATTCAGGTAGCTACTAAAGAGGTTAAGGAACAGCTGGGGGGTAGAATTGAGAAAGTCCACTCACAAATAGTTGCAGAAGTAAATGATTTAAGAGAGAGTAATAAAGAGAGCATTAGCAAGATTGAGGAGAAACAAGCAAAGCTATATGATAAAGTAGAAGAATCAGAAGGAAACATTAAATTAACAGTAAACAGTATTGAGAGGAAGGCTGAGGAGAAAATCGCAGAATTAGAGTTAAAATTAAAAGCTAGGATCAGGCAAGAAAATAGTCAGAATAGGCCAGTTTTTGTGAATAGCACACACAGGGAGGTAGAACTGGGTAAGTTCAGCAATCGACAGGGGTGCCCAATGGAGTTCATGAACACTATAGAAAATAAATTCGGGGAGAGGTTGGAAAATGGTAGTATTGAGTGGTGCCAGGTAGTTGAAATTTTAGAACAAGTGTTTGTGGGGGAAACGAGGAATTGGTTTGCTGTCTACAGAGACAAGTTTACTGATATGAATGATTTTAAAATAAAATTCTGTGAAAAGTTCTGGAATGAGGTTATTCAGTCGCAGCATCGTGAGGGAGTAGTGTGTGGTAAATATAACCCTAAAGGAAGCTCCACCATGACCGAATACTTTTTAGGGCAGGTATTAGTGTGTAAATATCTGGATGGCTTGAAGGAGGAAAGTGATGTGGTAAGGTTGCTACTTAGGCACTTTCCCTATAGGATCAAGGAGGCTGCTTGTATCCAGAATGTAAAGACTATATCACAAGTAGAAAGTTTGTTAAGCACATTTGATGCACTAGGGAGAGGGGGTTATGAGGACAATTTCAATAGGAACCAGGGTAATAATAATAATAGACCTAATGAAGCCAGGCATCAGGAAGTTCAAGGGAACGGTGGCGAAGGGGCCAATGCTCAAAATAGAAATAATAATAATCAGCTAAATCAGAACAGAGGAAATGGCTATGGTAATCAGTATCAAGGGAGGAACAATGATTACAGGGGAAATCAAGGGAGAAACAATGATTTCAGGGGAAATCAAGGGAGAAATTATAATGACAATAATTACAACCAGAATAGGGGTCAAGGAAGAGGACAGCCTAGTGGTAGTAATATACAGCCAAACAATGACAACACAACTCAGAACAACCAGACCAGTGCAGTAGTAACTAGTACTACGGCCAGCTGTAGCGGTTCTTTAAACGCGAACCAGGCTGCGAAGTAAGGTCAGAATCTCAGTCTGTAGCATGCCCTGTCCATACAATTATACAGGAACCCTATGACCTAAATGTAAGAAATGAATTATTACATGAACTAAATGATGAAGGTATTATTCAGGAAGTGGTTAGTAAGAGCCCCATAGTTAAATTTAACGTGTCCGAGGCGTACACAGATGTTTTAATTGATAGTGGTTGTATGAAGAGTTGCATAAGTAGTGCATTTTATGATAAAATGAAAGGAACTGGAGTAAATTTTGAGGAGATGCCAATTAAAAGCACTTTTGTTATCACAGCTGTTGGGAAGAGGTCTAAAGTAATTTCTAAGCAAGTTTTAGTAGACATTAAAATTAATAATCATGTAGAGAAGCAGATTTGTCTTGTAATTCCAAATTTAGTATTCAGTGTTATCTTGGGTTCAGAGTGGCTAAGTAGAGTGTCTGGTAACTTATGTTATGATGTAGGGAGTTTGAAATTTAAATGGGGAGATTCTGAAGTAGAAGTAGCGTTCAATGACCATATTCAGAGAAGTAGTATTGTAGGTGTGATTTGTACTTTAAATGAGATATCGCCAGCCGTAGAGCGGGGTTCTCCATGTTTTGTGGGCAGTGTGATTACGAACGGAAGTCTAGAGGACTCGTTACGTGAGGCTGCATTTCAGGGAAATATAGAGGATGAACAGTGTGTTCGGCTCTATGATGTGTTATGGTGTAATAGGAGAGTTTTTGAGGATCGCATTGGTATGGCCAATTGCTATACACATTCATTGAACGTTATTGATAGGTCAGTATTCACAGGACATAGATATCCTGTACCTTTCGCTTATCAGAGTGCAGTTGAGGCACAAATTAACCAGATGCTTGAAGAGGGGATTATTGAGCACTCTAACAGTCCATATGTTAATTCTTTGATCACGGTACCCAAGACCGACGGCACTGTTCGTATTTGTTTAGACGCTCGTTTGGTTAACAGTAGAATTAGTTCAGATCAGCTGAAATCTATGTCAATAGAGGAATTAATGCAAACATTTGAGGGGAAGAAGTATTTCACTTGTGTAGATTTGAGTTCCAGTTTTTGGCAAGTGCCACTTATGTACGAAGATAGACCATTTACAGCTTTTAGTCATAAATATAACCTTTATCAATTTTGTAGAACACCTTATGGGTTAAAGAGTAGTTCAGCAGCTTTAATTAGGGCTTTAAACATCGCATTAGGGGATGACACAGGAGAGTTTGTAACCATTTACATTGATGATATGGTAATTAGTTCACGCAGTTTTGAGGAGCATCTATGTCATTTAAATATAGTTTTTCAGAAGTTAGATCAGGCAGGGTTCACTTTGAAGCTGTCTAAGTCGTCATTCTGTCAGTCAGAAGTGACATTTTTAGGTCATAGAGTGTCGAGTAGAGGTGTAACACCAGAGGAAAGTAGGGTTAATAAGATACTTAACGCAGAGGTGCCACAGAATGTTAAACAGTTAAAAACTTACCTGGGAATTTGCAACTTTTTCAGGAGGTTCGTTCTTAAATACTCAGGGTTGGTAGAACCATTCAGGGAATTGCTTAAAAGTGGGACTCGGTGGAGATGGGAGTCTAAGCATGATCAGGCTTTTAGAGCGCTGAAGGAAGGTTTTGAGAAAGCTGTAGTGCTGAAATATCCGTTAAAAGATAAGGAATATGTGGTTATGACAGATGCTTCACATATAGGCATTGCTGGAGTATTATGTCAGAAAGATGATGAGGGTAATCTGTGCATTGTATCTTTAGCCTCGCGAGGACTGACAGCAGCGGAGAAAAGATACACGATTACTGAGTTAGAGCTTTTAGGTATTGTTTTCAGTTTAGGGAAATTTAGAATGTATTTAGTAGGGGGGAAATTTGAGATCCACACAGATCACCATGCATTACTGTATATGAGGACTTGTAAACTCAGTTCTAACAGAGTTAGTAGGTGGATTCTTGCTCTGCAGGAATACGAATTCACAGTAAAATATATTAAAGGTAAAGATAACATTCTTGCAGACATGCTATCGAGGGACACTAATTTATGTAGGGATTATCCTGTGGTTAAAGCAGAGGATGGTATTTTAATATGTGCATGTGTGGACAGTAGCAACAGGGCATCGTTACAGACACTGAGAAATAGGCTAGTAGAGCAACGTGATGACGTTCATTTAAAGGGAGCCACTTGCAAGGTTGGAAGCAGGTGACGCAGAAACATTTATAGTTTCCAAACGTATTGGGAAAACAGCATATGTGCTGGAGAATAGTGAGGGAAACAGATTATACGGGACGTATAATATACATAGTCTACGAAAATATGTGTCATAAAGTGAGTGTGTTTAGCTGGCGAGCCAGCCTATCAAATGAGTAAGTGTGGTGTCTGGTGCGTGGAAGATCTGGTCTTAAGGCAGGCGTATCAGAAGTCACACAGGGGGGTAGTATGTAAGTAAATGAGAGTTTTTAAGGTACAGGGAAATATGACGGGATTGTCGGATGCTGTTGAGCACTAAATTGTCTCGATGCACCAAGGCCATTTTGGCAGCGCTGATGGGTTCCCATTTATCTCCAAGAGATGGGGGAGCGCTTGAATAGGGCTTGTTAGCTTAAGGCGTCCACGAGATAAAAGATGGGCCATCAGAATGCGAGACAGTCCTTCATGAAACTCATACATATCAGCACACGTGATTTCTGTTTACGGCCTCGCCATGTAAGATTTGTAAGTGTGTAATTTAAGATAATTTGTACAATGGTATTATGTGTGTGAGGAGAAATGGTCTGTGTTGAGAACTAGTATTAAGTAGAATATGGTTAACGGGAACTTAACAAGACAGGGCGATTACGGCACAGAAATATTTGGTGTTATATGTAATGCGCATTTACTGTTTTTTTTTTCAGAAGTCAATATTCATTTAATCTACTTTAAAGAGAGATTAAGTATTATGGTCACGAGGCGCTGCCACAGTAGTGTGATCGTGTGCTCAGTGATAAGTGGAATTAAATGTCACCATAAGGAGGGGACCTCCAGTGAAATTAGGGAGTTCTATGGTGATATAAATATATCAGAACACCTTCAATGCGTGTGATATGACATCATAAATACATAGTGCTCACACATTAATTATGTCTATTTCTCCAACATAGAGAAATTTGAGAGGCGGAAATATCCGTGGAACACTATTCCATGTGTAAAACATTGGACTGGTTGCAAAGTGCAATCCATAGTGACAACAAACTTTGACGCAAAGTGCGTGAAGAAAAAATATGAGTGTATATATCTGTAATTTAGGGTGATTTCGTTTATGTAATATGTATTTTGGATGGGGTTTATTAACGTGTCTAGGATAATCGGATAATGGACCGTCGTCACGGTAAATCATCCGATGATCCGAGGCGAATATGTAACGTGTTTTTCGAGGGGTTTTATGCAACTGGCATAAGTCAGTAGGAAGCCATTCTATATTTATTTACGCGGCAAATTGTTCAGCCAAGATAATTTTTCATGTTAATTTATTATTATTATTATTAATTTATTATAATTATTATTAAGGTATTTTCGGAGCATTTTATAAAAATTATTAGCATTCAGATAGGTTTTCTATGTCTTAGAAAACGCTATCAAGCAAATTATTACGAACGACGATATCATAGAAAATTATCTGATTACGGAATTTTACGGAGTTTTTGTCAGTTAGGGTATTTGAGAGAGATGACTCACTGGGATTTCAAGTACACGCTGAATCTTGTCGAGGAGCATGACGCAATCTTGGGTCGCAAGGTCTAGAAAAGGCGAATTGTGGAAACGGAAATCGACTTCTCCCTCCCGCGGAGTGTAATGAGGAAGGAGTGGGGATCTAGCGCGTAGGGTGCAGCCAATCAGTGAGGACGACGTAAGCCAGATGTCGGTACCATGGTGGGGGAGCCAACGTGTGGATATATCGTTCGACGCGCCGTGAAACGAGAACTATCTGGGAAATACTTGACGAGTATGGATGCGCGTGCGAGTGGCTCCGATGTTCGGTGGAGTTAAGGACAATCTGTGTAGAACTTGCAGTGTACGGTCGCAAATGCGTGACGCTCCGATGTTCAGTGGAGTTAGCGACGAACTTTTGTAAAACGTAACCAGTGCGGTTTTACGAGAGTTTGGGTCCGATGTACGGACCATAGAATTATCTGATCTACCAGAATATCATCAAATTTCGACGGAGATGACGACGTCCAGGAGACTGTGGGAAGCACACAGCATCATCAAGAACGAGGGAAATGTTTTGACAATTTCCAGGGGTAAGCGCTAATGACGCAGAAATACGCAATCTCTCATTTTTCTTTGTTTTATATTTCATATTTCAGTAAATTCATAGCTTGGAAATAAGAGTAAAATCAATTTATCAGACTCCGTTTTCACGTAATTTTCTATCGGTAATATTCAAATCACAACGCTCCAATTTAAATTTTGTACTTATTATTATTATTAATCTTGCTATACTTGTTTTATATAATAAATTCATTTCTTTTACAATGCAATCTTTGCTTTCAGTAGGTAGCATTAGATATAGACCAATTCCTTCTCCTGATACAATTGTTTGTTGGGTTAATGATCAAATCATACCACGATCTGAGTGAATAGAGTCTTGAAGGTGTTCTGCCAGAGCTAGACGTTGTTAAATACAAATTTAGATTTCAACATTGCATTGAGGTCTTGGCGCCCATTAAAACAACATAGCTTAGGCAAAGGTAAACAGTTACATTTATCACCCAACAGTTAGGAGCTAGCAAAACGTTTCATTTGTACGCTCAACGTGGAGCAAAGTAAATACCGTTTCACTTGTCATCCCAGCCTAAGCAACACAGGTCTCGAGTAAGTTACAGGCTCGGTATCGGGGCCCTTTTGAAATTGTAAGCTTTATATCTCCAGTTACTGTTTTAGTACAGGATCCTGGTTTCAAAAGAATATTTTGCGTTCATCTATCTCATTGCAAGCCTCTTGATGGCAAATCTTAAAATTATCATTCCTTAAGTAAACTTGGATAATGTCTGTTGCTGGAAAAAAAAATATATTGGTGAATAGACATGGCAATTCTTTTTTTTTTAATTATCATGTTGGAAGCCATATTTCAGTGCTACCTTAGTCATCAAAATTTAATGTGTTGCTGTCGGCGGGGTTGGGCAGTATCGAAAATACATGTATTTAAAATACATATTTTCGATACTTTTGTATCTTGTATTTTGTATCTAAAATACATTTTGGGACATGTATTTTGTATCTGTATCGAAAATACATTTTGGGACATGTAATTTGTATCTGTATCGAAAATATTTTTATGAGTATTTTGTATTTTCAAAATACATAAAATACAATCAAAATACAATCACTGCATTAGGTAATTTTCATCTTTCATTGTCTCCCCTTTTCATAGCTTGAGTTAATTGGTAGACATTACAAAGGTAAGTTTGAGATCAATACAACTGTGCCAGCAATATAGCAACCTTGTAAGACCATGTGCAATGCTATTTATTCAGGATGCATTTAGAACAAAATCTCCGGAGAAATGACTCCCGGATGTCTGTTATCAGCTTGGTTAATCTTGGAAACCTTTCCACAAGCAGTGGGCTAGCCTCAAGCTACCTAATATGAAATTCCCAAATCACAAGAGGTTGTCTGAATCTGTTAACTAGTATTGTTCGAAAATTCCTGCTCCCGTAAGAGCAATGTAACAGCCGTATAAAACTTTGAATTGAAAAAGAAGATGCTGTTCTTTCATTTGACGGGCTTGGACATCGTGATCATTTAGTCCAGTGTACTTGGGTGTGTATAAATATAATTTGACTGATAACCGTGTCATTGTGGGTCAATGTAGTAGTACCGTAGTGTGTTTATTTTTAATTCGGGGAAGGAGAGAGCCGTGGCCTTCAGTTAGGAATCATCCCGGTATTTCCCTGAAGTAAAAAAGGAAAACCACTTCAGTTCTTCGCAGGTTTGCTAGCCACTGCGTCACGAGGCAGATGAAGATAAATATAGTGGTTGTTATTAGTAAATCTTGATCATCAGCCCGATGTATTTGGGTGTGTGTCAAATTTGTCTGATAACCTGTGTTTGTGTGGCTTTTGTAGCAGTATGCGTGGCTGTATTTATTATGGTCTAGGATTGAGCAGATACCCTGGGACTTGAAATATGGTGGTATTCCGGCATGTGGAATAAAAAACAGCAAACTTTACACCGAGGATGACTGCTGTCAGTGCCAGAAAAAGAAAACTAGGATCTCTGTATTTGTCTTGGATAGTTGCATACGTTAAGGATGGATGACGACGATGATGTATGTCTACTCTTTATTTTCCCCATTTTCACGGAATCAGGGATGAGATGCGATGAAAGGCTATGTGGCGGATGTTTTTACGACCGGATGCCCTTCCTGACACCAACATCAGAGGATTTAATGAGAGATGAAGTTGAATGAAGCTGAGCAAGGATGTGAAAGGAAGCGGCCGTGGCCTGTCAGATGGTACCGTCCCAGCATTTGCCTAGAGTTGAAAGTGGGGGAAACCACAGAAAACTATTTCAAGGACGCCGGGCGGTGGGGATCAAACCCACGTCTACCAAGTCCACATAGCGTTTGGCCCCATGGCCTAGCGCTGCGCGTTAGTTTAGCGTAGCTACCGCTGTCGGTGATGATGGTAAGATGATAATACTGTAATAATACGGTAATGATAACTATAATGTGTATTATTCCCGGGACGGAGATGAGATGATTTTTTGCGTCCTTGTGGTGGATAATTTATACAGCCAGATGCCCTTCCTGTCGCCAACCTCATGAGAGGAGTTAATGAGAGATGAATGAAACTATGCACGGAATTGGAAGGAAGCGGCCGTGGCACATTCGAAGGTGCCGTCCCAGCATTTGTCTATAGTTGAAAATGAGAAACCACGGTAAACCATTTCAAGGACGGCAGACGTTGAGGTTCGACCCACGTCTACCGAGACCGCAGATAACTGGTAATAATTATAAGGGACCCAACCTAACCACATCTGGACAACCAGAAACCTGATGGGATGAAATATTTATTTATTTATTTATTTTTAATTTTATTTGTGGTATATTACTTACAAAGGAGAATTTATAACCGAATATACAAATTAAACATCTGGAGTCAATTGACTGTAGTGTCCCTTGGTGCAGATTGCTTACATTGCCATTCTAGGATTTCAGAGAGTAGTCTGAATTACATGCCTCAGTGTTTGCCTGAGAGAGCAGCGTTTCTATTTTGAATATAAAGAAAATATGAACAAACCGACATATTATAACTACAGCTTTGTTAAAATATCTCAACTAAGAAACATCCTAAATACAGTAGTAGGAAATATTATCTTATGGAGCTTCAAGCGGTGTTGACCATCAATAACTATTGCATTATATTAATTTTTAAGTATAACTGGTATACAATTTTAATAGCCATTGCATTTTTTTTGAATGAAAATAATTTCACAATATTTACATTGTGAATGCTGAAAAAAATTATATTAACTTGCAAAAGGGACTGAAATGTACTAGGTATTAAAATAATTTCAGTATTATTCTATGATAGTCTCCTGAAATTTCTTCTTGTTAACAAGAGCTGAATTGATGTGTTTTTTCTCTTATTTTTAAATGACATTTCGCTTATGTTTGGTGGTTTCCAAATGTTACTGATGTTAACTGTTGCTCATCGTTTTCTCAAAAGACCTGTCATGTCACTTGGAGAGTACGTTGCTGTTTAAAATGTTGTGAACCTTTATCACCTGGTGTGTTAGCTACTCTGTCACTGGTGTTATTTCATGTTGTTGTTTGTTTGTAAATTTTACTGTTCTGTTCGGTTGGTGAGAGAGCGTTCTGGGATATTGCTGGTGGAGGCTGTGTACTGGTGTGTGCGAGTGGTAACATAGATTTGCTGTGTTTACTTTTGCGAGTGGTGTCAAGTTAGTTTATGTTCAGTTGTTGACATTCAGGTTAGGTAGTATACTTATTAAATGCGAAGTGTTTTGTCCGCTTGATGCAAGGCCAAGTATGTAAGTCTGGATTACGCTGTGGTACCTACCAACCTTAGCAAGGCCAGGTCGTGGAATGGTACACGGCCTGGATTGAGCAAAGGTTGGGGGAGTATATGGAGGCTTAACTAAGTCTAGCAACGTCTGGTATGGGACAGCAGTGCACCCATGAGGGTACGTGACAATAGTTTGAGGGATTTTGTGAGTTTTCAGATTAAAGTGCTACGGTATCCCCAGATGGTCGAATTGGAATGCCAACTTTGTGTTTACTTTTAACTGTTCTCGTCTGGATCGGGTAGGTAGTGGTGGCGACTGTAAATGTTGTATTTTATAACCTGTTGTTGCAAATATTTATTGGGGAACTTTGAATCTGAATGTCTGATGGATATTTGTGTCGTGTGTAAGGGGGTTCTGGTTCGACCCTCTCACCCCCACGTATTTCAGGTGTTAATTGTTTTCCACCACGCTTGGGATCAATTTAATGCCCTCTGTTCTTCCTCCCTTGCTGCCCGAGTGAAACAAGTCTGGAGGGAAGCACATAAGTTTATGTAGCAAGAAACTGACAACTTAGGACGTAGCCCTGTTAAGGTTAAGTTAGGAGATTTTGTGTATGTGAAACATTTTGTACCGAAGACTCCTGGTACTCAGGTCTCGAGTACGTTACAGGCTCGGTATCGGGGCCCTTTTGAAATTGTAAGCTTTATATCTCCAGTTACTGTTTTAGTACAGGATCCTGGTTTCAAAAGAATATTTTGCGTTCATCTATCTCATTGCAAGCCTCTTGATGGCAAATCTTAAAATTCTCATTCCTTAAGTAAACTTGGATAATGTCTGGTGCTGGAAAAAAAATATTGGTGAATAGACATGGCAATTCTTTTTTTTTTTTTTAATTATCATGTTGGAAGCCATATTTCAGTGCTACCTTAGTCATCAAAATTTAATGTGTTGCTGTCGGCGGGGTTGGGCAGTATCGAAAATACATGTATTTAAAATACGTATTTTCGATACTTTTGTATCTTGTATTTTGTATCTAAAATACATTTTGGGACATGCATTTTGTATCTGTATCGAAAATACAATTTGGGACTTGTAATTTGTATCTGTATCGAAAATACTTTTTATGAGTATTTTGTATTTTCAAAATACATAGAATACAATCAAAATACAATCACTGCATTAGGTAATTTTCATCTTTCATTGTCTCCCCTTTTCATAGCTTGAGTTAATTGGTAGACATTACAAAGGTAAGTTTGAGATCAATACAACTGTGCCAGCAATATAGCAACCTTGTAAGACCATGTGCAATGCTATTTATTCAGGATGCATTTAGAACAAAATCTCCGGAGATATGACTCCCGGATGTCTGTTATCAGCTTGGTTAATCTTGGAAACCTTTCCACAAGCAGTGGGCTAGCCTCAAGCTACCCAATATGAAATTCCCAAATCACAAGAGGTTGTCTGAATCTGTTAACTAGTATTGTTCGAAAATTCCTGCTCCCGTAAGAGCAATGTAACAGCCGTATAAAACTTTGAATTGAAAAAGAAGTTGCTGTTCTTTCATTTGACGGGCTTGGACATCGTGATCATTTAGTCCAGTGTACTTGGGTGTGTGTATATATATAATTTGACTGATAACCGTGTTATTGTGGGTCAATGTAGTAGTACCGTAGTGTGTTTATTTTTAATTCGGGGAAGGAGAGAGCCGTGGCCTTCAGTTAGGAATCATCCCGGTATTTCCCTGAAGTAAAAAAGGAAAACCACTTCAGTTCTTCGCAGGTTTGCTAGCCACTGCGTCACGAGGCAGATGAAGATAAATATAGTGGTTGTTATTAGTAAATCTTGATCATCAGCCCGATGTATTTGGGTGTGTGTCAAATTTGTCTGATAACCTGTGTTTGTGTGGTTTTTGTAGCAGTATGCGTGGCTGTATTTATTATGGTCTAGGATTGAGCAGATACCCTGGGACTTGAAATATGGTGGTATTCCGGCATGTGAAAAAAACCAGCAATCTTTACACCGAGGATGACTGCTGTCAGTGCCAGAAAAAGAAACCTAGGATCTCTGTATTTGTCTTGGATAGTTGCATACGTTAAGGATGGATGACGACGATGATGTATGTCTACTCTTTATTTTCCCCGTTTTCACGAAATCAGGGATGAGATGCGATGAAAGGCTATGTGGCGGATGTTTTTACGACCGGATGCCCTTCCTGACACCAACATGAGAGGATTTAATGAGAGATGAAGTTGAAGTTGATTAGGACACAAAAAATAAAAAGACAAGATTTTAAAATTTTGCACTAGGATGGTTAAATCGCGTGAAACCTATGACGTGATTTCTTGTTAGCTATTTCGAACACTTGTTTTACGTTTACTGATGCCATTCTATCACGCAACTCACGAAACTGACTCTTGTGCTAGGCTTGCGCGACTGGTCAAGCCACTAGATGGAAATAAACAAGTACACCCGTAGAAGCACTAGCACCATACAGCAGATAGTTGCGCATGGCTGGCTATTTAATTCTTTAAAATGTGGATGACTCAATTAATACCCACACCCGAATTTTTCACATCCGATTTTGTACAAAAATGTGTGAGTGGTATTCGGGTATATACGGTAAATACTCCCTTCAGGATTCGGTCTTCTCCCATTCGCATGATATGTCCATACCATTTTAGTTCACTGATCTCGATCTTGTCTTCGGGAATCCTGTCTTCTCCATAATTTCCTTGTTTCTGATTTTGTCTCTGCGAGTCTTTCCAATTATACTTCTAAGGAACTTCATCTCTGCTGCCTGGATTCTACTTTCCTCCCGTTTAGTGTTTGTCCACTTGCCTGCTGCATACGTCAATATAGGTGTGTAATATGCTGAATAAAAGATTGTTTTACATTTCTCGGGAACTTCCTGGTTCCACACCAGAACCCTCACACTCTGGTAAAACCCATTTGCTTGTTGGATCTCCTTACCAATATCCTCACTTATCGTTCCATCTGTTAGGACACTGCCTAAGTATTTGAAGCTTTTCACAACTTCTAATGGTTTTCCATCTACTGCAATATTCCCCCTACCATCTCGCACATTTCCTGTCATCACTACCGTCTCTCCACACTGATTTTCATTCCATGCTCTTTTATATCTTGGTTCCAAACATTAACTTGTTCTTGAACTTCCAATTCAGCGTCCCCCCATACCACTGTCATCAGCAAAGAGTAAGGCCTTACTAGTAGTCCCTTTACTTCCCATTCTCCATTTCAGTAGTTTATGTTAGTAGAAGGTTAGTATTTTGTAGTAGAACTGCTCTTTACTTATTCTGAAAGGGAATAGCAGCCTTTCAGAATAAATCAATTCTTTACTAGTCTAATAGACGGTTAAGATATTGATAATATAAGCCAACTAATGGCTACACTGCGTTCTGCTGCACGGCTGAAAGCAACGGGAAACTACAGCCGTAATGCTATTTCCGAGGATATGCACCTCTCTATGCATAATTACATGTGATGATGGCCTCCTCCCTTGTAAAATTTCAATCCGGAGGTAAACTAGTCCCCCGTTCGGATCTCCGGGTGGGGACAACTCGAGAGGGGGGTAACATCACAGAAGTGACAAAGAGGAAATCTGACATTCTACGGATCGGAGCGTGGAATGTTAGAAGTCTGCTAGGAAGTGGAAAGTTAGAAAACTTAGAAAGGGAAATGGATAGGTTGAGGTTGGATTTGGTTGGGATTAGTGAAATGCGCTGGCAGGAAGAGCAGGACTTTTGGTCAGTAGACTATAGGGTCATTAGCACTAAAGCAAACAATGGCCAAGCAGGGGTTGGTCTCATATTGAGTAGGAAACTTGGACAGCGGGTGGAATATTATGAGCAATACAGTGAACGGATTATTGTAGCAAAAATCAATACTAAACCTACGTGCACCACAGTGGTACAAGTCTATATGCCTACCAGTCAAGCTGATGATGAGGATGTTGAAAAGGTCTACGAAGAAATAGATGACATTCTGAGGTATATCAAAGGTGATGAAAATGTTATAGTAATGGGAGATTGGAATGCTGTGGTAGGAAAGGGGAGAGAAGGGAAGATAGTAGGAGATTTCGGTGAAAGGAATGATCGAGGAAGCAGGCTGATGGAATTCTGCACCGAACATGAGTTGGTCATAGCTAACACCTTGTTCGATAACCACAATAGAAGAATATACACATGGATGAGACCAGGAGATACAGGGCGTTACCAAATCGACTTCATTATGGTCAAGCAGAGGTTTCGAAACCAGATTTTGGATTGTAAAACATATCCTGGTGCTGACATAAACTCTGACCACAATCTGGTTGTAATGAAATGCAGATTTAAGTTGAAGAAACTGAAGAAAAGTCAAAAGCCAAAAAGGTGGGCAATAGACAGACTGAAAGTGAAGGATGTAAACGAAAGATTCAAGAAGAGTATAAAGGAAGGACTAATCAAAACCCCTAAACAAACTTCAATTGCAGACGAATGGGCACTTTTGAAGAATGAAATAACAAAATCCGCAGAAGAAAACATTGGTAGGAAAGAAAGAATAGGTAGAAAACCGTGGATCACTCAGGATATACTAGAATTGATGGATGAAAGGCGGAAACACAAGAATCTAAGAGATGAAAAGGGGAAAGCAGAATACAGACGTCTGAGAAATGAGGTTAACAAGAAGTGTAAGGAAGCGAATGAAGAATGGTTGAAAGAGAAATGTGCAGGTATAGAAAATAGTCTGAAATTAGGAAAAGTAGACACAGCTTATTGAAGGATTAAGAATACTTTTGGGGAAAAGAAGACTAAGTGCTGTAATATTAAGGACACAAATGGAAAGCCTCTAACAGATAGGGAAGAAAAGGTTGAGAGATGGAAAGCTTACACAGAGTGCTTGTATAAGGGAAAGGAGATTGCGAATCATGTAATGGAAAGGGAGGAGGAAATTGATGAGGATGCAAAAGGAGATTTAATATTGAGATCAGAATTTGACAGAGCATTAGAGGACTTAGGCAGGAACAAAGCACCAGGCATAGATGATATACCGATTGAGTTGCTACGCTGCATAGGAGATGAAGGTCTGATCTGGTTATTTCACTTGGTGTGTAGGATTTATGAGACAGGTGAGGTACCCCCTGATTTCAAGAAGAATGTTATCGTCCCTATACCAAAGAAAGTGGGAGCTGACAGATGTGAAGATTACCGTACAATCAGCTTGATTACTCATGCTTCAAAGATCCTGTCTAGAATAATTTACAAGAGGATTGATAGCCAGATAGAAACGGAGTTGGGTGAAGACCAGTTTGGTTTCAGGAGAAATTTAGGAACAAGGGAAGCTGTACTAAGTTTTAGGCTGACTTTGGAAGGTAGAATAAGGAAAGATAAGAGAACGTTCATGGCATTTGTAGACTTAGAAAAGGCTTTTGATAACGTTGATTGGACTAAATTGTTTGACATTTTGAAATCTATTGGAATAAAGTACAGGGATAGGAGGGTGATATACAATCTATACAGAAACCAGACAGCAGTCATTCGAGCTGAAGGACATGAGAGAGAAGCTGGTATTCAGAAAGGTGTAAGGCAAGGCTGCAACTTATCACCCATACTTTTCAATCTTTACATTGAACAAGCAATGAAGGATATTTGAGAAAAATTTAAAGTGGGAGTGAAGATTCAAGGAGAAATAATTTCAACTCCGAGATTTGCTGATGACATCGTCATCTTGGCCGACAAGCCTGAGGATTTGAATGAGTTTTTGAATGGTATGGATTCCGTCTTATGGAAGGATTCATGATGAAAATTAATAAATATAAAACAAAAATACTGGAATGCAGCCGAAATAAATCAGAAACCTCTATGGAGATCAAATTGGCAGGTGAAAAGCTGAAGGAAGTAGGAGACTTCTGTTACTTAGGAAGCAGAATAACCAGTGATGGACGAAGCAAAGAGGATATAAAAAGTAGGTTGGCTCAGGCAAGGAAAGCCTTTCTACAAAAAAGGAATCTGTTGACATCGAATATAGATTTAGGTATTAGGAAGTCATTTTTGAAAGCCTTTGTCTGGAGCGTAGCGATCTATGGAAGTGAAACTTGGACTATTGGTGCAGCAGAAAATAGGAGAATTGAAGCATTTGAAATGTGGTGTTACAGGAGAATGATGAAGATCAGATGGGTAGATAGGGTTACAAACGAAGAGGTATTAAGGCGAGTGGGAGAGGAGAGATGTTTCTGGCGACTGCTAATGAAGAGAAGAGATAGGTTGGTAGGACACATACTAAGACACCCAGGAATAGCAAGCTTAGTTATGGAAGGAAGGGTCGAGGACAAGAACTGTAGGGGTAGACCAAGGTTAGAATATGTTAAACAGATAGCCTCGGATGTAGGGTGTGGTAGCTATGTAGAGATGAAACGATTAGCTCAGGACAGGGAGGCATGGAGAGCTGCATCAAACCAGTCAAAAGACTGAAGTCTCAAACAACAACAACAACGAAGTTGAATGAAGCTGAGCAAAGATGTGAAAGGAAGCGGCCGTGGCCTGTCAGATGGTACCGTCCCAGCATTTGCCTAGAGTTGAAAGTGGGGGAAACCACAGAAAATTATTTCAAGGACGCCGGGCGGTGGGGATCAAACCCACGTCTACCAAGTCCGCATAGCGTTTGGCCCCATGGCCTAACGCTGCGCGTTATTGAGCGTAGCTACCGCTGTCGGTGATGATGGTAAGATGATAATACTGTAATAATACGGTAATGATAACTATAATGTGTATTATTCCCGGGACGGAGATGAGATGATTTTTTGCGCCCTTGGGTGGATAATTTATACAGCCAGATGCCCTTCCTGTCGCCAACCTCATGAGAGGAGTTAATGAGAGATGAATGAAACTATGCACGGAATTGGAAGGAAGCGGCCGTGGCACATTCGAAGGTGCCGTCCCAGCATTTGTCTATAGTTGAAAATGAGAAACCACGGTAAACCATTTCAAGGACGGCAGACGTTGAGGTTCGACCCACGTCTACCGAGACCGCAGATAACTGGTAATAATTATAAGGGACCCAACTTAACCACATCTGGACAACCAGAAACCTGATGGGATGGGATATTTATTTATTTATTTATTTTTAATTTTATTTGTGGTATATTACTTACAAAGGAGAATTTATAACCGAATATACAAATTAAACATCTGGAGTCAATTGACTGTAGTGTCCCTTGGTGCAGATTGCTTACATTGCCATTTTAGGATTTCAGAGAGTAGTCTGAATGACATGCCTCAGTGTTTGCCTGAGAGAGCTACAATCTTTAGCGTTTCTATTTTGAATATAAAGAAAATATGAAAAAACGGACATATTATAACTACACCTTTGTTAAAATATCTCAACTAAGAAACGTCCTAAATACAGTAGTAGGAAATATTATCTTATGGAGCTTCAAGCGGTGTTGACCATCAATAACTATTGCATTATATTAATTTTTAAGTATAACTGGTATACAATTTTAATAGCCATTGCATTTTTTTGAATGAAAATAATTTCACAATATTTACATTGTGAATGCTGAAAAAAATTATATTAACTTGCAAAAGGGACTGAAACGTACTAGGTATTAAAATAATTTCAGTATTATTCTATGATAGTCTCCTGAAATTTCTTCTTGTTAACAAGAGCTGAATTGATGTGTTTTTTCTCTTATTTTTAAATGATATTTCGCTTATGTTTGGTGGTTTCCAAATGTTGAGTCACTGAAAACTTTCTCGAACTCCCTACATTTGTTTCACAAAATTTACAATAAAGGACACTATCGTCGGAAGAAAAAATTTCACTTCCAAATGTTTTCACAACATTTCGCAACTTAACAATGTCGTGAGCATTTATTGGAGTCATAACTCCGTGTTTGCTGTTGTTGACGGTAAGCAGCTTGGCATTTCACTGAAGGTCAAAATTAAGGCGTTTGAGATAATAGGTCCAGATAATATTTCTGGAAATTCCTGGTCATTCATAAGCTGAACCCCTATGGTGAACTGGTAGTAAAGTGAAAGGAACGAAGGTATTTCAGTTGTTGGAGAATCCGGTTCTTCCTTACTGGCAGTGCAAACTACTAATTAGCAGATGATACAAATACTCTGGATATTTTAAGGGAGGTGAAAGCAACTTTATCAATAACAAGGAAATATTCAGGTTTGGCTAACCAGCCACGAGACTCTCGGAGTCCGAATAGAAATATACGACTGAACATGAAGCACTTCAAAATAATAGGAAATTAGAATACATGCCACTCTCAAACATAGATCTGAACATGAACAGGCAAAGGAGAAAAATATGATGAATTGTGGCAAAAAAAACAAAATATGCAAAAATACTCGTATGATTTTGCATGATCTTTCGGGCCTTAATTATTAAGTTGTATCTTGACATGAGAGCTATTTATCCGACCACCTCATGGCGCAGTGGCTAGTATTTTTGGCTGTCACTCCTGAGGGCCGGTTTCAATTCCCGAATCTGTCAAGAAATTGAATTCTGGTCTGAGGCAAAACTTAGAAGAGGTTCAGTTCCAAACTCAATTATCCTGGAAGTGGTTTTCCGTGGTTTTCCACTTCTACTTCAGGCAAATGCCGGGATGGTACCTAAATTAGGGCATGGCAGTCTCCTTTCCAATCCTCCTCTGAATTACACATACACACACTAATACAGCCATCCCAATAACACAATTTATCAGACAAATTCCACACACGGCTAAGTGCACAGGGATACATGAACACAATATCGCAACGACAACTAGCTCTTTATCCGAACTGGTGCACAATATTCAGTGACAGATTATATGAAGTCAACAGCTGAACAACAGAGAGTATTGGTGTTGGACCCAAAGTGGAACCACAAAGATTCCACAAAATGTCATTTCACGTCTTGCAGTTGTGAGCAGTCTTTGTTAGATAATCTTTGAAAAATAGCGTTCTCTCAAGAGTTCCAAACAATGTAAACAGTACACATGTACACTAAATATATATAAGTCCGCCTCGTTGCGTAGTGGCTAGCACTCTTGGCTGTGACCACGGAGGCCCGGGTTCGATTCCCGGCTCTGCCAAGAAATTTAATTCTGGTTTGAGGGCTGGAACGGGATACACTCAGCCCTGTGAGGCAAAACTGAGAAGAGGTGGGTTCGGATCCCATCTCAGCCATCCTGGAAGTGGTTTTCCGTTGTTTCCCACTATTACTCCAGACGAATGCCGGGATTTTTTAAATTTTTATTTATTTTATTCAATTAATTCCAAAGAGCCATAGGCTCGTACAGAGGAATTGTACAGTAATATGTGTGTTTACACACCAAGGAAGAAAATTCTGAAGGTAACACAAATTGATGAATAAGGGCATAGGCCTATTAGTAAAGTTGATACTATACCTAAGATTGTTTAGACCAAAGTCTCTTAAAATGATAAGCGCTTAAATTATTTGATCTATAAATAACCCAACTGCCATATTATTTTTGTCAATAGTTTCTTGTAGCATTGTTATTAGGTCAATAGTTGCTGCCTCAGTACCGGTACTAGAATTTTCCCTGAATCCATATTGCATATTATGAAAGAATGTATTCTTGTTCAGAAATGAAAGCAATCTTGTTTTTACCACTTCTTCCAGAATTTTTGTAACTACCGATAAAATAGAAACAGGTCTATAATTATTTGGATTTCTTTTGTCACCACCCTTAAATATAGGAACTACTTTGGCCACTTTTAAGTCATCCGGTATCATGCCAGTAACTAAGGACTCATTAATCACTTCAACCAAGATTTTAATAAATGATTGCATATTGTTTTTAATGAAATTTGTCTTGATCCTATCTAAACCACAGCTCTTTTTATTCTTTAAATTTGTGATGATGGACTTGACCTCTGCTTCATCTGTTGGATATAAGTAGAGGGAATTTGACTGCTTGTGGTCCTTACTGAGGATTTCCTTCTGTTCAGGAATAGCTTTTGCTAGACATCCAGCAATGTTTTTGAAGAACAAGTTAAATGATTCACATTGTAACGTGTTTTTCGAGGGGTTTTCATGCCACTGGCATAAGTCAGTAGGAAGCCATTCTCTATTTATTTACGCGGCAAATTGTTCAGCCAAGAGAATTTTTCATGTTAATTTATTATTATTATTAATTTATTATAATAATTATTAAGGTATTTTCGGAGCATTTTATAAAAATTATAAGCATACAGATAGGTTTTCTATGTCTTAGAAAACGCTATCAAGCAAATTATTACGAACGACAATATCATAGAAAATTATGTGATTACGGAATTTAACGGAGTTTCGTCAGTTAGGGTATATTGAGAGACATGAGTCACTGGGAATTCAAGTACAGGCTTAATCTTGTCGGGAAGCATGACGCAATCCTGCGTTGCAGCTTAACGAAAAGGCGGATGTATTGAACGGAAAACGACTTCAGCCTCCCGCCGAGTGTAGTGAGCCAGAGTGGGGATCTAGCGCGTAGGGAGCAGCCAATCAGTGGAGACCACGTAAGCAGGAAGTCGGCTGAAGAGTGGGGATGCGGAGGTGTGCATATATCGTTCGGCACGCCGTGGAACGAGGACAATCTGTGTAGAACTTAACGAGTTCGGTTGCAAGTGGGAGTCGCTCCGATGTTCCGTGGAGTGGAGGACTAACTTTTGTAAAACTTAACCAGTGTGGTTGTACGAGTGTTTGGGTCCGATGTACGGACCATAGAATTATCTAATCTACCAGAATATCATCAAATATCGACAAAGATGACGACGTCCAGGAGACTGTGGGAAGCTCACAGCATCATCCAGTACGAGGGAAAGGCTTCGGCCATTTCCAGTGGTAAGCGCGAATGACGCAGAAATACGCAATCTCTCGTTTCTCTTTGTTTTATATTCAATATTTCAGTAACTTCATAGCTTGGGAATAAGAGTAAAATCAATAATTTATCAGACTTCGTTTTCACGTAATTTTCTATCGGTAATATTAAAATCGCAACGCTCCAATTTAAATTTTAAACTTATTATTATTATTAATTTTGCTATACTTGTTTTATGTAATAAATTCAATTCTTTTACAATGCAATCTTTGCTTTCAGTAGGTAGCATTAGATATAGACCAATTCCTTCTCCTGATACAATTGTTTGTTGGGTTAATGATCAAATCATACCACGATCTGAGTGAATAGATTCTTGAAGGTGTTCTACCAGAGCTAGACGTTGTTAAATACAAATTTAGATTTCAGCATTGCGTTGAGGTCTTGGCACCCATTAAAACAACATAGCTTAGGCAAAGGAAAACAGTTACATTTATCACCCAACAGTTAGGGGCAGTCAAACCATTACAATTGTCGCTCAACGTGAGGGCCCAAAACGATTACAATTGTTGCTACCAACATGGGGCAATAATTAACATTACACTTGTCGCCGACAACTTGGGGCTGAAAACCTAATAACATTTGTGGAAGGAGAAGGGTATATATTTCTGTGCCTGTATTTTGGGGGTTATTTGTCTGTATCAGTGTATATCATTATGGGGGATGAGAAAGAAAGACAGATGAGGTTACGTAGTGGTCATCAACGGGAGAGTGATGATACGAGCAGTATGTCGAGTGATGGTAGTACCGGGGTAGCGGAGGTAAATCCCGATACTGAAACAGGGAGTGTAGGCGGCCAACCAGAATTAAAAACTTTACTTCTCGAGTTTATGTATCAGAACAAAGTTAGTAGTGATGCCTTAAATGCAAAGTTAGAACAGAATAATGCAAGATTAGAACAAAACAGTAGGGAAAATAAAGAAAGTACAGATGCCTTAAATGCTAAATTAGAACAAAACAGTAGGGAAAATAGAGAGAGTAATGAAACTTTAAACGCCAGATTAGAACAAAACAGTAAGGAAAATAGAGAGAGTACTGAAACTTTAAATGCTAAATTAGAACAAAACAGTAGGGAAATGAGTGACAAATTCGAACTGATTAGAGGTGAGATCAGGGGGGGTGATGGAAGAAAAGGCTAAAGAGATTATTGCAGATGTAGACAGAAAATTAGGAAAAGTACAGGAGGAGTTGGAAATTAGAATCAGTACACAGGCTGAAATTTTAAAAGAACTAGTGCAACTGGAAACACAGCAGGTCAAAAAGCAATTTGGGGGAGAAATTGACAAAATTCAGGTAGCTACTAAAGAGGTTAAGGAACAGCTGGGGGGCAGAATTGAGAAAGTCCACTCACAAATAGTTGCAGAAGTAAATGATTTAAGAGAGAGTAATAGAGAGAGCATTAGCAAGATTGAGGAGAAACAAGCAAAGCTATATGATGAAGTAGAAGAATCAGAAGGAAACATTAAATTAACAGTAAACAGTATTGAGAGGAAGGCTGAGGAGAAAATCGCAGAATTAGAGTTAAAATTAAAAGCTAGGATCAGGCAAGACAATAGTCAGAATAGGCCAGTTTTTGTGAATAGCACACACAGGGAGGTAGAACTGGGTAAGTTCAGCAATCGACAGGGGTGCCCAATGGAGTTCATGAACACTATAGAAAATAAATTCGGGGAGAGGTTGGAAAATGGTAGTATTGAGTGGTGCCAGGTAGTTGAAATTTTAGAACAAGTGTTTGTGGGGGAAACGAGGAATTGGTTTGCTGTCTACAGAGACAAGTTTACTGATATCAATGATTTTAAAATGACATTCTGTGAAAAGTTCTGGAATGAGGTTATTCAGTCGCAGCATCGTGAGGGAGTAGTGTGTGGTAAATATAACCCTAAAGGAAGCTCCACCATGACCGAATACTTTTTAGGGCAGGTATTAGTGTGTAAATATCTGGATGGCTTGAAGGAGGAAAGTGATGTGGTGAGGTTGCTACTTAGGCACTTTCCCTATAGGATCAAGGAGGCTGCTTGTATCCAGAATGTAAAGACAATATCACAAGTAGAAAATTTGTTAAGCACATTTGATGCACTAGGGAGAGGGGGTTATGAGGACAATTTCAATAGGAACCAGGGTAATAATAATAATAGACCTAATGAAGCCAGGCATCAAGAAGTTCAAGGGAACGGTGGCGATGGGGCCAACGCTCAAAATAGAAATAATAATAATCAGCTAAATCAGAACAGAGAAAATGGCTATGGTAATCAGTATCAAGGAAGGAACAATGATTTCAGGGGAAATCAAGGGAGGAACAATGATTACAGGGGAAATCAAGGGAGAAACAATGATTTCAGGGGAAATCAAGGGAGAAATTATAATGACAATAATTACAACCAGAATAGGGGTCAAGGAAGAGGACAGCCTAGTGGTAGTAATATACAGCCAAACAATGACAACACAGCCCAGAACAACCAGACCAGTTCAGTAGTTAGTAGTACTACGGCCACCTGTAGCGGTTCTTTAAACGCGAACCAGGCTGCGAAGTAAGGTCAGAATCTCAGTCTGTAGCATGCCCTGTCCATACAATTATACAGGAACCCTATGACCTAAATGTAAGAAATGAATTATTACATGAACTAAATGATGAAGGTATTATTCAGGAAGTGGTTAGTAAGAGCCCCATAGTTAAATTTAACGTGTCCGAGGCGTACACAGATGTTTTAATTGATAGTGGTTGTATGAAGAGTTGCATAAGTAGTGCATTTTATGATAAAATGAAAGGAACTGGAGTAAATTTTGAGGAGATGCCAATTAAAAGCACTTTTGTTATCACAGCTGTTGGGAAGAGGTCCAAAGTAATTTCTAAGCAAGTTTTAGTAGACATTAAAATTAATAATCATGTAGAGAAGCAGATTTGCCTTGTGATTCCAAATTTAGTATTCAGTGTTATCTTGGGTTCAGAGTGGCTAAGTAGAGTGTCTGGTAACTTATGTTATGATGTAGGGAGTTTGAAATTTAAATGGGGTGATTCTGAAGTAGAAGTAGCGTTCAATGACCATATTCAGAGAAGTGGTATTGTAGGTGTGATTTGTACTTTAAATGAGATATCGCCAGCCGTAGAGCGGTGTTCTCCATGTTTTGTGGGCAGTGTGATTACGAACGGTAGTCTAAAGGACTCGTTACGTGATGCTGCATTTCAGGGAAATATAGAGGATGAACAGTGTGTTCGGCTCTATGATGTGTTATTGTGTAATAGGAGAGTGTTTGAGGATCGCATTGGTATGGCCAATTGCTATACACATTCATTGAACGTTATTGATAGGTCAGTATTCACAGGACATAGATATCCTGTACCTTTCGCTTATCAAAGTGCAGTTGAGGCACAAATTAATCAGATGCTTGAAGATGGGATTATTGAGCATTCGAACAGTCCATATGTTAATTCTTTGATCACGGTACCCAAGACCGACGGCACGGTTCGTATTTGTTTAGACGCTCGTTTGGTTAACAGTAGAATTAGTTCAGATCAGCTGAAATCTATGTCAATAGAGGAATTAATGCAAACATTTGAGGGGAAGAAGTATTTCACTTGTGTAGATTTGAGTTCCAGTTTTTGGCAAGTGCCACTTATGTACGAAGATAGACCATTTACAGCTTTTAGTCATAAATATAACCTTTATCAATTTTGTAGAACACATTATGGGTTAAAGAGTAGTTCAGCAGCTTTAATTAGGGCTTTAAACATCGCATTAGGGGATGACACAGGAGAGTTTGTAACCATTTACATAGATGATATGGTAATTAGTTCACGCAGTTTTGAGGAGCATCTAGGTCATTTAGATATAGTTTTTCAGAAGTTAGATCAGGCAGGGTTCACTTTGAAGCTGTCTAAGTCGTCATTCTGTCAGTCAGAAGTGACATTTTTAGGTCATAGAGTGTCGAGTAGAGGTGTAACACCAGAAGAAAGTAGGGTTAATAAGATACTTAACGCAGAGGTGCCACAGAATGTTAAACAGTTAAAAACTTACCTGGGAATCTGCAACTTTTTCAGGAGGTTCGTTCTTAAATACTCAGGGTTGGTAGAACCATTCAGGGAATTGCTTAAAAGTGGGACTCGGTGGAGATGGGAGTCCAAGCATGATCAGGCTTTTAGAGCGCTGAAGGAAGGTTTTGAGAAAGCTGTAGTGCTGAAATATCCGTTAAAAGATAAGGAATATGTGGTTATGACAGATGCTTCACATATAGGCATTGCTGGAGTATTATGTCAGAGAGATGATGAGGGTAATCTGTGCACTGTATCTTTAGCCTCGCGAGGACTGACAGCAGCAGAGAAAAGATACAATATTACTGAGTTAGAGCTTTTAGGTATTGTTTTCAGTTTAGGGAAATTTAGAATGTATTTAGTAGGGGGGAAATTTGAGATCCACACAGATCACCATGCATTACTGTATATGAGAACTTGTAAACTCAGTTCTAACAGAGTTAGTAGGTGGATTCTTGCTCTGCAGGAAAACGAATTCACAGTAAAATATATTAAAGGTAAAGATAACATTCTTGCAGACATGCTATCGAGGGACACTAATTTATGTAGGGATTATCCTGTGGTTAAAGCAGAGGACGGTATTTTAATATGTGCATGTGTGGACAGTAGCAACAGGGCATCGTTACAGACACTGAGAAATATGCTAGTGGAGCAACGTGATGACGTCAAGTTAAAGGAGCCACTGGCTAGGTTGGAAATAGGTGAAGAAGAGTATGTGAAAGTAGGACGGTTCACGTACAAGATGCAGGATGGGCTTCTTGCAAGGAAATGTAGGAATAATCGGTGGGCAATATGTGTTCCTGCCACTTTGCGGGAGGAGCTAATTTGGTTCATTCATAGGGAATTAGGACACTTTGGTGCTGCCAAGGTCTTCTATGAAATTGGTCGTGACTTCATTTGGACATTGTGGTGTTTGAAGCCATATTTTCAGTGTTGCCTTAGTAAACAAGAGTTTAGTGCTTTTCAGTCGGTCAACACGAATGTACCCAAAAGAGATGGGTTATGCCCTAATCCTGAAATAAATTACATGAGATTAATAAAACACTAGGATGACCAGTTTCGATCGTCAAGCGATCATCATCAGATCCAATACACTTAGGCTATAAAATCTATGTTTGAAATACAGGTGAAAATATTTACAATATGTACAATTATTTAGTTGCAGTATTGGTACTGCAACTGTCAGTGTATGCTAAATGCAGTATATATGTTAGGTGAAATGCTAAATGGTGATGGCTATCTGGAGATTGTACTTTAGAGAGATTATATGGTTGTAAACTATGGTTAAACTATAAAATTTTTAGCCTAACTACTTATCTGATTGTCTTCCGTACTACAGCTATTCGCAGTTTCCGTGCTCACTTGAACTCGCTGTGCGGTCGACTGCGGTGGTTATCTTAACGACTGGTTTTTCCCTGCCTTCCCCCCCTGTCCCTACGTGCTGTGGGGAGTGATCGCGATGTGTTTATGTCAGGTGTTGCCAACCTAGATAAGATGTATGTTATTGAATGAGGTGGATCTACAACTATTAAAGACCGTGGATTAGTCCTCGCCACGCGTGGAGCATAACCCATTCGAACTAAGCGTTGACGGTCTTATGAGGACGTCCCGGCACCTTTAATACTGCCTCTGATATGGGCCTTGGTTTATTGCAGAAGAAAAGTACATCGTACACCTGATCCAGATAACATTTACCTATTAATAAACCCCTAATTTCCCCCCTTTTTTATCTAGCTTGGCTGTGTCGCTAAATTGTGTTTTGTTTCCGACAGGGTGTGTTTTTTAGTAGCGTGAAGAGGGGTGAGCTCTCCATGAACGTGTGTTCGTTTAGATTGTTGGGATTGTTTCGTTTGGCTAGGTGTATCTCGATTGCTTCCTTTATGTCAAGAGCTCTGCCTTTCGATTCGTGATGGATTATTTTAAGGTCCGACTCTATGTTGGTAAAGCTATGCCCTGCGTCACACATATGTTCGCACACGGCTGAATGTGTTCCGTATCTTATCGCATTTCTATGTTCATTATAACGTGTGTCTACTCGCCTTCCACTCTGCCCGATGTAATTAGCTTGACAATCGGTGTCTTGGCACGTTATAGAATATACCCCTGACCTTGAATACGGGTCACGTTTATTTAGATTACTATTTAGGAGGTGCCTAGCGGTTGTGTTTTTCGTCGTGAAAGCTATCTTTATGCCTTGCTTTTTGAATAGGTTAGTGATTTTATATGTATTCGCATTCACATAGTTGAAACGCGCAAATTTTTTCTCATTACTGACCGGTTTGGGAATCGTTTTATCTTTATTTTTATGTTTGGCTATAATTTGATTTATTTTGCTTGGCGAGAAGTTGTTTTCCTTTGCTATTTGCATAATAGTTCTTATTTCCTTATTATAGTTGTCTTTTGACATGGGTATGTTTAAAGCCCCGTGCACCATTGAATTGAAACCCGCTAGTTTGTGCGTACTGGGGTGATTAGACTGATTGTCGATTGCATGCGAGGTTTGTGTTGCTTTCCGGAATATGGAATATGAAAGGTCGTTGTCTTTACGTTCAATAGTTATATCGAGATAATTTATTTTCCGGTCTATTTCGGATTCCTTAGTGAATTTGATAGAATGGTGAAGGCTATTAATGGATTGGAGAATTGTTTCTTCACTTGTTAGTTCAGTATCGTAGATGCAAATTACATCATCTACGTATCTTTTCCATATTACTATTCCCTTTGTTGAAGTCTTTTCTAAGAACGCATTTTCTAGTGCATTGATGAAGATGTCAGCGATTAACCCACTTAGTGGCGATCCCATTGCTAGGCCTTCTCTCTGTGTGTATATTTTATTGTCGAATTGAAACACGTTTTGGGTGAGAACGACCCTCAGTAATCTCACAATCTCTTCAATTTCTTTTACCGAATTGTTGGATTTTAAGTTGTTTTCGATAGTGTTGATTGCTTCAATAATCGGAATATTGGTGTACATGTTAGTTACGTCGAAGGATACTAGCCTGAAGCTAGGTTTCATTTGTTTGTAGGGTGTTCAATGCTGTTACTAGTTCTGTTGTGTTCTTTACAGAGTTGTTTTTGTCGTTGGAAAGACGGCATTTTAAGATTTTTAGTAACTCTTTGCTGATTTTGTAATTAGGGGCATTCCTACAATTGACTATTGGTCTCATTGGGCATTCCTTTTTGTGTATTTTTGGTTGGTCCCAATGACGGTATTTCGGGTTCATGTTTATTAGTTTTGATTTTTCAGCTTTGGTCAGTATGTATTCTGTTTCTTTTAGCGCACTTTTTATTTGTTTTTGGAATTTGTTGGTGGGGTCTTTTGTTAATTCCTTGATTTCGTTGTTGTTTAGGAATTCGACTGTTTTTTCAATGTATTCTGTTTTGTTCAAAATTACTGTAGTGTTTCCCTTATCTGCTTTTGTGATGATTAAGTCATGTTCTTTTATTTTTTGTTTCAACGACTTTATTTCTTTGATTTGTTTGTTGTTTTGAATGTTATTGCTATCGCCCTCTCGTTTGAGGATTTTTTAGGCTTCGTTGGTGGCGAGATTTTTGGTTAATTCCCTGTCTTCTGCTGGGAGCTTGTGACTGGCTATCTCATCGCTTGACGATCGAAACTGGTCATCCTAGTGTTTTATTAATCTCATGTAATTTATTTCAGGATTAGGGCATAACCCATCTCTTTTGGGTACATTCGTGTTGAGCCGACTGAAAAGCACTAAACTCTTGTTTACTAAGGCAACACTGAAAATATGGCTTCAAACACCACAATGTTCACGGCTAGTCAGGCAAATCGTGAAGCCAAGAAATTCAAATCACTCAGGCTTAAACTCATGAATTTAGACAATTCAATTTGGTTCAACAAAAAATGTATAGAACTAAACCTCACCCCTAAATACGTACCAATTAAAACCGTACCGAACACACCAGCCTCGATCATTTCAACTAAACAAGCCAAAGCGCTTTGGATAAAAAACGAATTAAGATTTGCATACATAAGAAAGCAAAAAATTAACCAACAATTATACGACATTCAATTGCAACTAAGTAATTTCTGGCACGCAGCCCAATGGGACAGCTTCACCGAACACTTACATGACACCATCAAAATCAGAGCAACGAGGAAGCATGAAACGCTAGAAAATAAATTAAGAAAACTAGGAGAAACACAGAACCATCAATCTAACGAACAACACACGAATAACAATGAATTCAATTTCCACAGCAGAGTAAACAACAGAACGAACGTAACCTTTTCTCAAGGTGAAATGAATATGATAGACAAAGGTTTGAAATACAACTGCACAGACGCACACACGAACCACAATATAAAACAGTTAATCACAGATATTGAGATAGCCAGTCACAAGCTCCCAGCAGAAGACAGGGAATTAACCAAAAATCTCGCCACCAACGAAGCCAAAAAAATCCTCAAACGAGAGGGCGATAGCAATAACATTCAAAACAACAAACAAATCAAAGAAATAAAGTCGTTGAAACAAAAAATAAAAGAACATGACTTAATCATCACAAAAGCAGATAAGGGAAACACTACAGTAATTTTGAACAAAACAGAATACATTGAAAAAACAGTCGAATTCCTAAACAACAACGAAATCAAGGAATTAACAAAAGACCCCACCAACAAATTCCAAAAACAAATAAAAAGTGCGCTAAAAGAAACAGAATACATACTGACCAAAGCTGAAAAATCAAAACTAATAAACATGAACCCGAAAATACCGTCATTGAGGGGACAACCAAAAATACACAAAAAGGAATGCCCAATGAGACCAATAGTCAATTGTAGGAATGCCCCTAATTACAAAATCAGCAAAGAGTTACTAAAAATCTTAAAATGCCGTCTTTCCAACGACAAAAACAACTCTGTAAAGAACACAACAGAACTAGTAACAGCATTGAACACCCTACAAATGAAACCTAGCTTCAGGCTAGTATCCTTCGACGTAACTAACATGTACACCAATATTCCGATTATTGAAGCAATCAACACTATCGAAAACAACTTAAAATCCAACAATTCGGTAAAAGAAATTGAAGAGATTGTGAGATTACTGAGGGTCGTTCTCACCCAAAACGTGTTTCAATTCGACAATAAAATATACACACAGAGAGAAGGCCTAGCAATGGGATCGCCACTAAGTGGGTTAATCGCTGACATCTTCATCAATGCACTAGAAAATGCGTTCTTAGAAAAGACTTCAACAAAGGGAATAGTAATATGGAAAAGATACGTAGATGATGTAATTTGCATCTACGATACTGAACTAACAAGTGAAGAAACAATTCTCCAATCCATTAATAGCCTTCACCATTCTATCAAATTCACTAAGGAATCCGAAATAGACCGGAAAATAAATTATCTCGATATAACTATTGAACGTAAAGACAACGACCTTTCATATTCCATATTCCGGAAAGCAACACAAACCTCGCATGCAATCGACAATCAGTCTAATCACCCCAGTACGCACAAACTAGCGGGTTTCAATTCAATGGTGCACAGGGCTTTAAACATACCCATGTCAAAAGACAACTATAATAAGGAAATAAGAACTATTATGCAAATAGCAAAGGAAAACAACTTCTCGCCAAGCAAAATAAATCAAATTATAGCCAAACATAAAAATAAAGATAAAACGATTCCCAAACCGGTCAGTAATGAGAAAAAATTTGCGCGTTTCAACTATGTGAATGCGAATACATATAAAATCACTAACCTATTCAAAAAGCAAGGCATAAAGATAGCTTTCACGACGAAAAACACAACCGCTAGGCACCTCCTAAATAGTAATCTAAATAAACGTGACCCGTATTCAAGGTCAGGGGTATATTCTATAACGTGCCAAGACACCGATTGTCAAGCTAATTACATCGGGCAGAGTGGAAGGCGAGTAGACACACGTTATAATGAACATAGAAATGCGATAAGATACGGAACACATTCAGCCGTGTGCGAACATATGTGTGACGCAGGGCATAGCTTTACCAACATAGAGTCGGACCTTAAAATAATCCATCACGAATCGAAAGGCAGAGCTCTTGACATAAAGGAAGCAATCGAGATACACCTAGCCAAACGAAACAATCCCAACAATCTAAACGAACACACGTTCATGGAGAGCTCACCCCTCTTCACGCTACTAAAAAACACACCCTGTCGGAAACAAAACACAATTTAGCGACACAGCCAAGCTAGATAAAAAAGGGGGGAAATTAGGGGGTTTTTAATAGGTAAATGTTATCTGGATCAGGTGTACGATGTACTTTTCTTCTGCAATAAACCAAGGCCCATATCAGAGGCAGTATTAAAGGTGCCGGGACGTCCTCATAAGACCGTCAACGCTTAGTTCGAATGGGTTATGCTCCACGCGTGGCGAGGACTAATCCACGGTCTTTAATAGTTGTAGATCCACCTCATTCAATAACATACATCTTATCTAGGTTGGCAACACCTGACATAAACACATCGCGATCACTCCCCACAGCACGTAGGGACAGGGGGGGAAGGCAGGGAAAAACCAGTCGTTAAGATAACCACCGCAGTCGACCGCACAGCGAGTTCAAGTGAGCACGGAAACTGCGAATAGCTGTAGTACGGAAGACAATCAGATAAGTAGTTAGGCTAAAAAATTTATAGTTTAACCATAGTTTACAACCATATAATCTCTCTAAAGTACAATCTCCGGATAGCCATCACCATTTAGCATTTCACCTAACATATATACTGCATTTAGCATACACTGACAGTTGCAGTACCAATACTGCAACTAAATAATTGTACATATTGTAAATATTTTCACCTGTATTTCAAACATAGATTTTATAGCCTAAGTGTATTGGATCTGATGATGATCGCTTGACGATCGAAACTGGTCATCCTAGTGTTTTATTAATCTCATGTAATTTATTTCAGGATTAGGGCATAACCCATCTCTTTTGGGTACATTCGTGTTGACCGACTGAAAAGCACTAAACTCTTGCTTACTTCATTTGGAGTAAAATCGGAAGGGATGTAAGGAGGATTTTAGCTAAGTGTGACACCTGTCAAAGGAGTAAATATCCAGTTAAATATTTAGTGGGGGAGAGATCTGCAGTTCTCACCAATAGTCCCGGCGAACTACTGTGTGTGGATTTATTTGGCCCGATCGTTAAAGGACAGTACGGTTACGAGTACATTTTTATAGTTATTGACGCTTTTAGTAAGTATGTCAAGCTATATCCGCTAAGGAAAGCCACGGGACTAGCGTGTAGCCGTCTGATCATTAATAAGTATGTACCTGAGTTTGGCATTCCTCTCAGGATACTATCTGACAGTGGACCACAGTTTACTGCAAAGAAATGGAGAACCAGTATGCAGGAAGCTGGTATAACACACGTTCATTCCTCTGTAAGGTACCCTCAGGGTAATTCTGCAGAGCGTCCATTAAGGGAAGTGGCTCGTCTTTTTCGGACTCTAGTGCATGACAAGCATGCGGCCTGGGTTGGACATCTTCCCAAGGTCGAGACTTGGCTGAATTCTGTCCAGCATGAGAGCACGAAATTGACGCCATACGAAGTTCACTTCGGAAAAAGACCACAAAATGAACTAGCGAGGGTGTTGGGATTAAATGAGGGTAAGCAACCGGGGATGGATTACATTGTCCAGTTGGCGAAACAGAATTTATCTAAGTCAGCACAAAAGAGAATTCGCCAACAAAAAGAAACTAAATTTGACCTATTCGAGCCGGGAGACAGAGTCTTACTTAGAGTGCCGAAACAGTCAAATAAGCTAGAGAAAGTCATGTCCAAGTTCTTTTCATCTCTACGAGGGCCCATTTATAGTTTCCAAACGTATTGGGAAAACAGCATATGTGCTGGAGAATAGTGGGGGAAATAGATTATACGGAACGTATAATATACATAGTCTACGAAAATATGTGTCATAAAGTGAGTGTGTTTAGCTGGCGAGCCAGCCTATCAAATGAGTAAGTGTGGTGTTTGGTGCGTGGAAGATCTGGTCTTCAAGGCAGGCGTATCAGAAGTCGCACAGGGGGGTAGTATGTAAGTAAATGAGAGTTTTTAAGGTACAGGGAAATATGACGGGATTGTCGGATGCTCTTGAGCACTAAAATGTCTCGATACACCAAGGCCAGAATTTGGTAGCGCTGGTGAATTCCCATTTGCCTCCAAGAGATGGGTGAGCGCTTGAACAGGGTATTTTTGCTTAAGGCGTCCACGAGGCAAAAGATGGGCCATCAGAAGGCGAGACAGTCCTTCATGAAACTCATACATATCAGCACACGTGATTTCTGTTTACGGCCTCGCCATGTAAGATTTGTAAGTGTGTAATTTAAGGTAATTTGTACAAAGGTATTATTTGTGTGAGGAGAACTGGTCTGTGTTGAGAACTAGTATTAAGTAGGATATGGTCTACGGGAACTTAACAAGACAGGGCGATTACGGCACAGAAATATTTGGTGTTATATGTAATGCGCATTTACTGGTTTTTTTTTCAGAAGTCAATATTAATTTAATCTACTTTAAAGAGAGATTAAGTATTATGGTCACGAGGCGCTGCCACAATAGTGTGATCGTGTGCTCAGTGATAAGTGGGATTAATTTCACAATAAGGAAGGAACCTCCAGTGAAATTAGAAAGTTCTAGGGAGATATACATATATCAGAACACCTTCAATGCGTGTGATATGGCATCATAAATACATAGTGCTCACACATTAATTATGTCTATTTTTCCAACATAGAGAAATTTGAGAGGCGGAAATATCCGTGGAACACTATTCTATATGAAAAACATTGGACTGGTTGCAAAGTGCAATCCATAGTGACAACAAACTTTGACGCAAAGTGCGTAAAGAAAAATTATGAGTGCATATATCTGTAATTTAGGTTGATTTCATTTATGTAATATGTATTTTGGATGGGGTTTATTAACGTGTCTGGGATAATCGGATAATGGACCGTCGTCACGGTAAATCATCCGATGATCCGAGGCGAATATGTAACGTGTTTTTCGAGGGGTTTTCATGCCACTGGCATAAGTCAGTAGGAAGCCATTCTCTATTTATTTACGCGGCAAATTGTTCAGCCAAGAGAATTTTTCATGTTAATTTATTATTATTATTATTATTATTAATAATTTATTATAATTATTATTAAGGTATTTTCGGAGCATTTTATAAAAATTATAAGCATACAGATAGGTTTTCTATGTCTTAGAAAACGCTATCAAGCAAATTATTACGAACGACAATATCATAGAAATTTATGTGATTACGGAATTTAACGGAGTTTCGTCAGTTAGGGTATATTGAGAGACATGAGTCACTGGGAATTCAAGTACAGGCTTAATCTTGTCGGGAAGCATGACGCAATCCTGCGTTGCAGCTTAACGAAAAGGCGGATGTATGGAACGGGAAACGACTTCAGCCTCCCGCCGAGTGTAGTGAGCCAGAGTGGGGATCTAGCGCGTAGGGAGCAGCCAATCAGTGGAGACCACGTAAGCTGGAAGTCGGCTGAAGAGTGGGGATGCGGAGGTGTGCATATATCGTTCGGCACGCCGTGGAACGAGGACAATCTGTGTAGAACTTAACGAGTTCGGTTGCAAGTGGGAGTCGCTCCGATGTTCCGTGGAGTGGAGGACTAACTTTTGTAAAACTTAACCAGTGTGGTTGTACGAGTGTTTGGGTCCGATGTACGGACCATAGAATTATCTAATCTACCAGAATATCATCAAATATCGACAAAGATGACGACGTCCAGGAGACTGTGGGAAGCTCACAGCATCATCCAGTACGAGGGAAAGGCTTCGGCCATTTCCAGTGGTAAGCGCGAATGACGCAGAAATACGCAATCTCTCGTTTCTCTTTGTTTTATATTCAATATTTCAGTAACTTCATAGCTTGGGAATAAGAGTAAAATCAATAATTTATCAGACTCCGTTTTTACGTAATTTTCTATCGGTAATATTAAAATCGCAACGCTCCAATTTAAATTTTAAACTTATTATTATTATTAATTTTGCTATACTTGTTTTATGTAATAAATTCAATTCTTTTACAATGCAATCTTTGCTTTCAGTAGGTAGCATTAGATATAGACCAATTCCTTCTCCTGATACAATTGTTTGTTGGGTTAATGATCAAATCATACCACGATCTGAGTGAATAGATTCTTGAAGGTGTTCTACCAGAGCTAGACGTTGTTAAATACAAATTTAGATTTCAGCATTGCGTTGAGGTCTTGGCGCCCATTAAAACAACATAGCTTAGGCAAAGGAAAACAGTTACATTTATCACCCAACAGTTAGGGGCAGTCAAACCATTACAATTGTCGCTCAACGTGAGGGCCCAAAACGATTACAATTGTTGCTACCAACATGGGGCAATAATTAACATTACAACATAGCTCTTGATTGTCTGTGATAATTTTGTTGTCTATTTCAAGTGAAGTGCATGTCTCAACTGTTGGTTTTTTGTTGTGTATGATTTCTTTGATAGTCTCCCAAGTTTTATTGGAATTGTTTCCATATGTTCTGAATTTTTCTGAGTAGTAATTTGACTTTAATCTTCTTTTTAAGTTTGTTGCACTATTCCTGCATCTACAATATTCTTGGTTCATATCATTATTATTTTTGTGAAGGGGATTTTTGAGCTTTGCATGCAGAGTGTTTCGTTGTTTTATAAGTGTAAGGAGTTCAGCTGTGACCCATGGTAAGTTAGTAATCTGTCTTTTATCGTTAGTATTGTTTGTTATTTTTCTTTGGCTATGCCTGTTCCTTAGATTCAATTGTTTGATGAAAGAGTTATATAGAGAATTAACAGTACAGTCTGCATCATTATGGGAATCTGCTTTCATAGATATATTAGTTTCAGGAGTGTGTTGCCTATCCCAAGAGTCCTCATGTGTTGTTGATTTTGTCGAGTTATGTGACAGAGTGTACGTGCTATAATTGGTCTTGGAAATATCAAGAATTAATATACTGTGATCACTAATATCATTGCTGACATTTGATATTTTATAACTTAATTCTGAATTGTTTAGTGACACGTGATCTATTAAGGTAGCTGCAGTGTCACAAAGTCGTGTAGCATATTTAGTGTTGCACTGTTTAAAACCATAGCATGCTATTAGATTTAGATATTTCCTTCTTAATTGATCATCAGCTAGGATATCAATGTTGTTATCTCTGAGGAAGATGCATAATTTATTGTTTATCTGACTAAGAAAACTTTCAAATAAATTTAAGAAGTAAAGGCATTGCTTCTATTGGGGTTATATGCTGCAATAATATCAATGCTTTTATATGTTGGCCTATTACTTTTAACATCATCTCTGAATACCTCAATCTACATCAAACTATGATTCTTTTCACACTTTCTTTTAACATTCACTTTCCATTTGTGTGATACATGGCATCTGAATTACAAATACACACACTAATACAGCCATTGCAGTAACACAGGTTATCAGACAAATTCCACACACACACACACCCAAGCACATGGGGCTACATGACCACGATATCACAAAGCCTCTTAATTAATCAACATACCGTACACAAAAAGAAAGTCACAAATGTATACAAAATAGTATTGTACCACTCTGGTGGATTAATGGTAGTTCTATTCATGGCCGATGAAGTCGGATGAAGGTACCAGCTCGAATGATCTCTACGAGGTAGCTTAGGTCATACGATAATAATAATAATAATAACAATTTCGATACCGTATATACAGTATTTCCCATTTTATGGGTTTGGGGGCGAGGTGAGGTAAGTTTCTATGTGGCAGTGGTTTTCATGGCTGGATGACCCTCCTGACGCCATCATTAACAGAGCTGGATGGGAAACGAAATGACATTAGGGCAAGGGTTTGGAGGAAAGCGACCAAGGCCTATCAGGAAGTACCGTCCCGAAAAACCATTTCATGGTGACTGACTGTGGGATTTGAACCCTTTGCATCCGTTCAGATCACTGATAATAATATAATAATAACGAAAACAAAATCGCAATAATGGCCTTGCAAGAAACTCGCTTCACTGACGAAGATACGTTTGAGTCTGATGGGTATCGGTTCTTCAAGAGCAAATCCCGTATGAGGGTAATGAAGAACACCCCTATCTTCGGTACAGCCTTTGCTGTCAACACCAGAATCCTTAGGTCAGTCTCGAATTTTGAAGCTGTTAACGATAGGATATGCCTGCTATCTCTGTGCTGTGCAAACAAAACATATACGCTAGTCAATGTACATGCTCCAACTAATGAACAAAACAAAAAAGAGTTAGAAGACACTGATAGATTTTGGAACCTCTTGGATGCTAGATTGGCAAAAATCTCGAAACACCACGTCAAGATCCTAATGGGTGATTTCAACGCACAGGTAGGATGTGAACCGAAATACAGGAATGTCGTTGGGCTCTATCCAGCGCACAGTAGAACTAACAAGAATGGAGAACGCCTCATTGAACTATGTAATAACCATAACCGCCAGCTGATGTCAACACACTTTCGTCACCTGCCTAGAAAACAGACTACATGGAGATGCCGGAACAAAACATTAGGAGAGTTCCAAAGAGACCATGTTGCTATATCTCGAAGATCTAGTCCGGAAATCATGAACGTTACCGTAAAAAAGGGAATGAACATAGACTCAGATCACTATGTATTGGTAATAAAGTTCCGGCCCATTCCACTAAACAAAAAGAAAAACAAACCTACCATAATTCGCTTTGACACAAACATGCTCAGAGATAGGGAGAATGAATTCAAAGAACTTGCCCAACCAGTGGAAAAAGACTTCAACAGCACGAGAAAGCAGGTGATAAACGCTGCAAAAGAAGTAGCAGAAACCAAGAAGAGGAAGAAACATACATGGTGGAACAATAACTGCGAGAATACCTTAAAGGATCGTCTAAATGCTTGGAAAAAGTACTACACCTCCAAAGAGGAAGAAGATTGGAACATATATATAGACCAACGAGCACAAACAGCAAAAATAATACGCAGCGAGAAACGCAAGTATGAAAAAGAACAAATGGACAAAATTGAACAAAACTCTCACAGAAATGAGGCCCGTGAATACTACAGGGATTTTAAAAAGAAGATACAAGGATACAAGGCACCTTCCCTTAGTTTTCTAAGAAAAGATGGAACTCTAGCAACATCCAACGAAGAAAACTGCGAAATTTTAGCCGGGTATTTTAACGACCTCCTAAATTGTGAAAAGCCACCCAACCCCATCAAAACAAATAAACAAACCTCAATTTGTCATCTACTCCACCAAATCGCAATGAAATCAAATGCCACATAAAGAGGTTGAAAAATAACAAGGCTCCTGGTGAAGACTCCATGATTGCAGAACTGTGGAAACATGCCCCAGAAGAAGCAATTGACATCCTACACCATACCATTGTAGATATATGGGAGACAGAACAACTCCCAGAGGACTGGAAGTTAGCTTTGATCCATCCTTTACACAAGAAAGGAAATATAAGAGATGTGAACAACTACCGTGGTATTTCTCTTCTGTCAGTAGCTTACTTTCCATCCTTGAAAGACTGGAACAGCAAGTTGAACACAAACTCGGAGAATACCAAGGGTGTTTTAGGAAAGGCCGATCGACTGCAGAACAAATCATTAACCTAAAAACCATAATTAGGTACTATGTGTTGAGAGGTCGAACGTATGTATCGACATTTGTAGACTTTAAGAAAGCGTACGACTGCATCGACCGTGATGTGTTGATTAACATACTTGCAGAAATGGGAGTCGATATGAAACTGCTGGCGATAATAAGGGCAACCCTAATTAATACCACATCCAAAGTCAAATTCCAAGGATGTATCTCTGAACCCTTTGAAATCAAGACAGGCGTTCGACAGGGAGATAGCCTGTCACCTCTGTTGTTCAACTGCTTGCTTGAAAAGGTAATACAGAATTGGTGACAGAAGTTAAAAGAAGGAGGCCTTTACAAACCTTTAAGGATCGGGACAAAGAAAAACGGAGTGGAAATAGATTGCTTAGCATTCGCTGATGATATAGCCCTGATGACTGAAGATTTCGAAAGTGCAACAGAACAGGTCAATATATTGAAGGAAGTAGCAGAACAAACAGAATTACAAATTTCCTTTCAAAAGACAGAAGTAATGTCGAACATCAAGGATGATACAGCACAACTAAACACCAAATATGGAACGATAAACCATGTTAATAAATTTAAATATCTTGGGGAATGGATCCAGCAAAATGGCCTTGACAAGGAAGTCATAGAAGCAAGAATCAAGAAAATGGAAGTCGCTTTTCAAACCACCCACAACATATATAACAAAAAGTGCTTTTCTATAAACATAAAAATTGGTCACTACAACACTGTCATCAAACCAGTAACACTATATGCATCTGAATGTCTTATCCTATCCGAGAAATGTTTGCTCGCGAAGTTAGAGAGAAAAGAAAGAAAGATCCTACACATCATACTTGGCCCGGACTACAAAAATGGCATCTACATCAGAAAATCCAGGCAAGAAATTTACTCGAGGATAGAGAAGATCACAGACACAATGCGAAAACGCAGAGTTTGCTTCTACGGTCATATACGACGGATGATCGACTCCCGATGGACGAATCGTATCTTCAGTATATTCGACTCAAAACCAAAAACGACAATGCCATGGTATGTTAACGTCCAGAAAGATCTGAAAGAAATGGGGATACAAGCAGAAGATGCACAAGACCGAAATCTTTATAGAGCAGCCATCAAGACGTTTGGGACTTTCCGGGACGAAAAACGGACAACTGGTGCGAAATGGACAGAGGAACGTCATGCTAAACACAGTGAGCTGATGAAGACAATGTGGATCAAGCGAAAAATGAGCAAATGCCAGAATATAAAATGAGGCTTATCGTGGTCCCTAGTTGGCCGATTAGCGAAATTAATGAATGAATGAATGAATAATAATGAGACTTAAAAGACCGGACATCTCTCAGGAAGAGGCTTCAGCAATTGGGGTCCCAGGACAAACCGCCAAGAAAGAAAACAGGTCCCCTCTGGACACAGGAGAGGATGGAACAACACAGCCAGAGGATGCGTAACTACTGGGCAAACATCAAAGCCCACTCCAAATGTAACAGTTGAATGTCGTGGTCCTTAGATGGCCTATACGAAACAATAATAATAATAATAATAATAATAATAATAATAATATGTTGAAAAGTTTGAATGGAGGAAAAGCATATTTTATTAAAAGTATTTTGTATTTTGAATTGTATTTTAAAATACTATTTTGTATTTTCAGGAATTTTATAAGTGTACTTTGTATTTTGTATCTAAAATACTTTTTTGTGAGTATTTTGTATCGAAAATACCTTTTGGGAGTATTTTGCCCAACTCTGGCTGTCAGTCAACACGTTTGTACCCCGTCGTAATGGGTGTTGCCCTAAACCTGAAAAAAAATTACATGTGAATAATAAACACACTTGGATGACCAGCTACGATCGTCAAGTGATCATCATCAGATCACTTATATGTAGACACAGATTTAATAGCCTAAGTGTAAGGAATCTGATGATGATCGCTTGACGATCAAAACTCGTAATCCAAGAGTATTTATTAATCTCGTGTAATTTTTTTCAGGATTAGGGAAACAGCTATTACAATTGGGTACAATCGTCTGGACAGACTGAAAAACATTAAATTTAGATTTCTTTTAAATAGATTTTGGGTAAAATCATTGTAAATGTAAATTCAAGGATTGTAAAGGTGATTTATAAAGTGAACCGTTTATCCATCTAAGTGTGATGCATGTGAAGCAAGGTTAATGTTAATCAAGATAACTCCCCTTGGAACTTCTAATTAAGTCATCAGTCCCCGAACTGTGACGATTACAAGAATTGTGAAACCTTTCCCTGGTGCTTTTCTGTTGGGGTCTGGTTGTATTCCGCAAATCTGGTGTGGTGGTGTTGCTGTTGGAGTTCAACAATTGAACTTCAGCTGTGTTGCTGCTCTTCAGCCGAGGCGCAGCGGGATCCGGAGGCGTTTGGGACATCCTGCCTCAATGTGTTTTGGTTGGCATCATGCTTGGGGACCTGCAGGCGGAGACCTTGATACTTCATAATTCATCCATACCTGGAAATGGGACGTCCAGGAGGCTCGAACCAAAAACTATCGTCCCCATACTTTAACTAAGGCTGCTGCTTCTCCAAGACTGAAACTGCTACTCTGAGCTACCTTATCTATACCCGGAGGTGTCTACTTCTGGCGGGCGAGGATGTGGCGTTGGCATCACATTTCTGAAATATTCCCCCTGAAATGCCAGCTGGTGAAGATCACATGTCTTACATTACTGCAATTTGTCTCTCCGACCCCCCCCCCCCAACAAAGATGTATTGGTGTACCAACTTATTGAACAAACCATATCAGTGAGCTCCACTTTAGTTCCAACCGGCAGCCGGGTGCTGTTGCCCAACAGTAAATTTCCCCAGGACGTCAGCAGTTCAATGAGAGAAACCCCCAAGTCGTCAACAGTTTCGACAAAAGGAAGAAGAAACCCAAATTATGAAATAAAAATTTAATAACTTGAAAAAAATCTTTCAACTATGTTTTATGCAGAATAACAACTTTCAGATTTCAAATTTAATTAAATAATACATGTGGAAACTCCAGCGGTCACCAAGTGAAACATTCATCAGTGCCAACCCACAACAAATAGTGTGTCGACACTGCCATTCGGCAAATGCAAGTGACATAAGAACATCGCACAAATTGAATTTGCAGAACTGTCTCTGTTTCCAAATGGCAAAATAACACGAATTGGGAGCAAACGTGAATTGCCCTCACTATCTTGACAGCCGAGGGTCGGTAAAGAGGAAAAACCTTCCTGGGGCTCGGATCCTGGAAACAGGGACTAAAAGGTTATTAAACTGAAACTGAATTTAAAATGCTGGGAGTGAAATCGTGTAATTATAAACAGAAAGATTGTCACGTAGGTATCTACCAACTGCATGTGTTTATTTTTTGGAACAATAAACTTTACGACATAAAATCTCAAAATGTTCACTTGCCACCGTGGGAAGTGAAAAGAGGATGATGGCAAGTTGTTTTGGGTTGATTTTATTTTAGATTTTGCTAAATGTTCCGAGGTTATTTGGGTTGGATTTGTGTGATCATGTGATAATTTGTTACTCACGTGGGTGTGTTGGTTTATGTGTTAGTGAAATGTGCTTTGTTTTGTGGATTACCTTGTTGCGTAGTGGCTAGCATTCTTGGCTGTAACCGCGAAGGCCTGGGTTTGATTCCCGGCTCTGCCAAAAAATTTAATTCTGATCTGAGGGCTGGAACGGCGAGTTTCTCGATGATGAAATAATTCTTCTGATACTGTTTTACTATTCGGTCCTACAAGCTATGTGACACAAGTTAATCGGATAACAGATCGCAGACCATACAAGCTAATGTTATAACAACCAGGATGCTTTTTGGATCGATATTGAGTACTGTATTGAATTGGGACTATCAGCGTTGACGGAGAAGATCTTCATCAAGAAGCTAAATTTAAGTATCTTGGTTCCCCAATCTCAGACAACGAATGACTTATCAATGAGGTCAACTCAATGATTTATGAAACTTGGTTGAAGAAGCGAACGACAACAAGAGACACCTGTGACCGTCGGATGAAAGACCACTTGAATGATATTTATTCAATTAATTCCAAAGAGCCATAGGCTCGTACAGAGGAATTGTACAGTAATATGTGTGTTTACACACCAGGAAGAAAATTCTGAAGGTAACACAAATTGATGAATAAGGGCATAGGCCTATTAGTAAAGTTGATACTATATCTAAGATTGTTTAGACCAAGGTCTCTTAAAATGATAAGCACAGGATTTTTAAGCTTATTTGATGTATTACGATGCATCGAATTTTTCCCACAATACTTTCGTAGTTTTCCTCTTAAATACTGACAAAGTTGGTGCACTTTTTACTTCATCGGGAAGTTTATTATATGACTGTGATGCAGAGAACTTGAAACTATTTCTACCGTATTTAGAAGAGTGAATGATATATAAGGCTACGTCCTTCGCATGCCTAGTTCCATAAGAATGATTGTCCGAGTTCAAGATGTAGGGAGAGCTATAGAGTATTGTGTTGTGTTTAATTTTGTATATTAGCATAGCTGCTCGGAGATTTGCACTTATGCTGAGGGGTAGAATTTTACTTCTGATGTACAGATCTTTTACTGGAGTGCAGTAAGGAAGGTTAAATATGTTTCTAATAGCCCTATTCTGAATAGTCATTAAATCATTCAGTGTGGATTTCCTGCAGTGAGCCCAAATAACATTTAAATATTGGAGCTTGCTATGTACAAGTGAATAGTAGATTTGTTTTACAAGGTTTAGGGGAATAAGATACCGAAGTTTCCTTAGGATCCCTACTATAGGTGAGAGTTTCTTAGCAATTCGTTCAACGTGTTCAATCCAGGTCAGGTGTTTGTCGATGATTAGACCTAAATACTTTGCCTGATTAACCTCTTTTATTTCAATATTATTTATATATATTTTGTCATGTGTGATTTCTTTCATGCTTTGCTTTGAAATTACCATGTAATTGGTCTTCTGTAGGTTCATCGTTAATTTATTGGTCTGGAACCATTGTGAGAGAGTATTTATATCTTGTTGCACATTTTGTATGATTTCAATTATGTCTTTCCCAGTGTAGAAGATATTTGTATCATCTGCATACAATTTGATATGCCCTCTCAAATTACATTCCACAATATCATTTATATAAATTAAGAATAATGTAGGTCCAAGTATAGATCCTTGTGGAACTCCATGAGTTATATATTTTCCTGAACTTATGCATTTATTCAAAGCTACATGCTGCTTTCTTCCAATAAGGTAGCTTTGGAACCATTTTAGTGCTATACCTCGGACACCAGCATTTTCTAATTTTGATAACAGTATTTTATGATCTACTGTATCAAAGGCTTTTGTGAGATCAATAAATAACCCAACTGCCATATTATTTTTGTCAATAGTTTCTTGTAGCATTGTTATTAGGTCAATAGTTGCTGCCTCAGTACTAGAATTTTCCCTGAATCCATATTGCATATTATGAAAGAATGTATTCTTGTTCAGAAATGAAAGCAATCTTGTTTTTACCACTTCTTCCAGAATTTTTGAAACTACCGATAAAATAGAAACAGGTCTATAATTATTTGGATTTCTTTTGTCACCACCCTTAAATATAGGAACTACTTTGGCCACTTTTAAGTCATCTGGTATCATGCCAGTAACTAAGGACTCATTAATCATTTCAACCAAGATTTTAATAAATGATTGTATATTGTTTTTAATGAAATTTGTCTTGATCCTATCTAATCCACAGCTCTTTTTATTCTTTAAATTTGTGATGATGGACTTGACCTCTGCTTCATCTGTCGGATATAAATAGAGAGAATTTGACTGATTGTGGTCCTTACTGAGGATTTCCTTCTGTTCAGGAATAGCTTTTGCTAGACTTCCAGCAATGTTTGTGAAGAACAAGTTAAATGATTCACATAGTTCTTGATTGTTTGTGATAATTTTGTTGTCTATTTCAAGTGAAGTGCATGTCTCAACTGTTGGTTTTTTGTGGTGTATGATTTCTTTGATAGTCTCCCAAGTTTTATTAGAATTGTTTCCATATGTTCTGAATTTATCTGAGTAGTAATTTGACTTTAGTCTTCTTTTTAAGTTTGTTACATTATTCCGGCATCTACAGTATTCTTGGTTCATATCATTATTATTTCTGTGAAGGGGATTTTTGAGCTTTGCATGCAGAGTGTCTCGTTGTTTTATAAGTGTAAGGAGTTCAGCTGTGACCCATGGTAAGTTAGTAGTCTGTCTGTTATTGTTAGTATTGTTTGTTATTTTTCTTTGGCTATGCCTGTTCCTTAGATTCAATTGTTTGATGAAAGAGTTATATAGAGAGTTAACAGTACTATCTGCATCATTATGGGAATCTGCATTTATAGATATATTAGTTTCAGGAGTGTGTTGCCTATCCCAAGAGTCCTCGTGTGTTGTTGATTTTGTCGGCTTATGTGACTGAGTGTACGTGCTATAATTGGTCTTGGAAATATCAAGAATTAATATACTGTGATCACTAATATCATTGCTGACATTTGATATTTTATAACTTAATTCTGAATTGTTTAGTGACACGTGGTCTATTAAGGTAGCTGCAGTGTCACAAAGTCGTGTAGCATATTTAGTGTTGCATTGTTTAAAACCATAGCATGCTATTAAATTTAGATATTTCCTTCTTAATTGATCATCAGCTAGGATATCAATGTTGGTATCTCCGAGGAAGATGCATAATTTATTGTTTATCTGGCTAAGAAAACTTTCAAATGAATTTAAGAAGGGTATGGCATTGCTTCTATTGGGGTTATATGCTGCAATAATGTCAATGCTTTTGTATGTTGGCCTATTACTTTTAACATCATCTCTGAATACCTCAATCCACATCAAACTATGATTCATTTCACACTTTCTTTTAACGTTCACTTTCCATTTGTGTGATACATAAATACCCAGACCCCCACCAACTTTGTCATCTCTATGAGCAAACACGCTTGTGAAATTGTTGAAGTTATAAAAATCTGCCTCATTACTTTTCACCCAGGTTTCTGTAACTACCAATACATCTATCTGACCTATCATCTGCACGAGAATTTCAATGTCATCAAGCTTATTCCGAATACTTCTGCTATTAATGTACAAACACCTAACCTCTCCACCTAATTCTAATGAGTTTATGCATGCACTTATATTAGAGTCCTGTTGAATGAAATCATCCAAACAGTTGTACTTATGTTCACTGCACTGTACTTCACCTAGGTGTCCACTTGTAGTCAGCGCTTTCTTCTCTCTAAACAATAAAATGTCATCACTCGTTCCAGCAATTAGTTTTCCGAGAGTAAAAACTTGGCAACTCTGTTTAAAAGTTTTCCAAATTTCATTGTTCCTCTTCTATTGAGGTGGAGACCATCATAAGCAAGGTCCCTGTCTTGTAACCAAGAGTTCCCTTCTAAAAACATAATGTTTTTTTCACCACACAACCAATCCAGTGTTGAATTCACTGCATTAATGTATCGTGGGTCTATGTCACGTCTTTGCAATACACCACTAATACACACTTTTGCACTCGGAAAGGCACTTTTCACTTCGTCCACGAGCTTGTCCACGTCATTCATAATGTGAGTTGGTGTTGGAGAACTGTTCAAGCAATTGGTCCCTACATGAATCATTACCACCTCAGGGTCTTCACGAACCTCGTTTGCACATACCTTTCTAGTTAATTGCTCAGTTCTTATTCCTGGATAGCAATAGACTGCGGCATCATCAACTACTGGGCCTACATTTCGCAGAATTGAGTCACCCATGACAAGTACACGGGGACGTCTCCTTTTCTTATTAGTAGGGTTATGGAGAGGTTTGTCGTATCTGGATGTCCCGTTTTCAATACCGGTATCTTGTCTTTCTTCTAATTGGGAATCGGAACGGCTGAGGATTTCAAATGGATTCTGGGAGATAAAGTTGTTAGGAATATTCCCAGATTTCACCAAGGTAGGCCTACGTCTTGGAAAGCGTGAATTCGTTTTAGACCTAACCTCTAAATAGTCTGCCTGAGTAGGCCTATCTTCTTCTGCTTGTAGTCTTTCTTTAAGGATACTTATTTGAGATTGTGCGTTTTTTAAATCAACCACAAGCATTTTGATTATTTCCTCTTTGGAGGCCAATTCTAATTTGAGGAGTTCAGATTCACTCGCCGCTCGCGGCAACTCGTACTTTTTTCCCAGTTGATTTCCTTCACATCTCACAATTTTTTCGCCACTACATGCTTTGTCTTCACAATTAAGACACACCTCTTCAATGGATAAAGAATTGTTATCACATTGAACACTTACATCACTCGATTGGGAACAATTTTCAAGAGATAACCGTTCGTGACTTGCGTTTAACATCGCCATCTTCCTGCAAGACTTTAAATCCATGATCTACCTGTCATCCGTCCTGTAGCTCTCTATGGCATCGATTGGTGGCCAGCTATAAAGGAGGTGGAACTTCAACTAAGTATCTTGGAGACGAAGATACTTAGGTGGATGGGTGGCATTACTAGACTGAATAATGATTCAAATGATGATATAAGGAAATGTTTTGGTGTTGCACCAATCCAGAAGAAAATGAGGGAATGCCGCCTATGCTGGTTGGGCATGTGGTTAAGTCAGCACACGCCATGGAAGACGCAGGAAAGACGTCCAAGGAACGACCAAAACAGCGATGGGCAGATACAGTACACAAAGACCCGAGACTGTAAACCTCCATCCAGACAAGGCTCAAGACCAAGGAAAATAGAGACACCAAATCCACATAGTGGACCCTGTCAATAGGCAGAAGGAGGAGGAAGAGGAGGAAGAGGAGGAAGAGGAGGAGGAGCAGGAGCAGAAGGAGGAGGGGAAGAAGAAGGAGATAAATAAGAAGAAGAAAAGAAGAAGAAGAGGAAGGAGGAGGAAGCAGAGTGCTTACAAAAAACAAAAACCCCCAATGGCTCCACAGCCCGTGAAGGGCCTTGGCCTACCAAGTGACGAATACCCAGCCATTTGTCCTACAGATTGCAGGGTGACACAGGGTCAACATGTCAAGTCCCTTCAGCCGTTAATCTCAATTGCCCTCACGAGCCTGAGTGCACCACATTCCAGCCCTCACATCAATTTCTAAAATCCCTGACATAGCTGGGATTCGAACCTGGGGCTTCGGTATGGCAGGTGCGCTACCCCAACACCACAGGATCGGCGAGCACTTACAATGATTAACTTATTCAAATACAAGAAATAACTTAAAATGCTTTCTCCTTGTCATGACAATGATTTTAAAAAATATTCCAGTTTATGTTTTCAACCTTAGTCGGGTTCTTCAGGTAACTACACCAGTTTTTTTTATCACTTCTGCATATTATATTGTTTTAAAATCACTTTCACTTAAGGTCTCAAGATCATCAATTAAGATTTGAAAACATGTACCAGAATATTTGTAAAAACAATGTTGTTTCATTTGATGGCTTTGGATATCATGGTCATTTAGCCCCATGTACTTGAGTGTGTGTAGAATTTGTCTGATAACCTTTGTTGTTGTGGTGTTTGTAGTAGTGTGTGTATTTGTAATTCTGGGATGGCTGAGGTGGGAATCGAACCCACCTTTTCTCAGTTTTGTCTCACGAGGTTGAGTGGTACCCCCGTTTCAGCCCTCAGACCGGAATTAAATTTCTTGGCAGAGCTGGGAATCGAACCCGGGCCTTCGGGGTGACTAAGAATGCTAACCGATACACCAGGAAGTGGACTGTACAAACAACATAGTACTGACAACGCGGATTGATTTTTTTAAATTCATACATCAGATCACACATCGGTCAGGATTTACACAGTACAGCAACTATGCAAATTATTTCTTGTTTTAGTCCATAAACCGAAGGCCCTGTCATTGAAAAGGACGAATTCTGGGAGAAACTGTATGCTTACATATAAAACATTCTGCCCAGCAAATCTCTCTATATTGGACGAGAACTCAATGGTCATGGGAAAAGGAAGAGATGCATATGGGCAGTGTCATGGAGGGCAAACGTATGGAATGAGAAATGATGATGGCTGCTGGGCCATAAGACTTTACTAAAGCTCATAATTTAGTTCTTGTCAATATATTCTTCAAGAAGAAACCTACAACAGTGGTGAACATGCCACATGGACATGCCGGGAAGACACAACTTCAAATTGGCAGTAAATTTCAAAGTAATACCATCAGATAATACTACACCATAACACCAATTACTTGTTCTAGATATGAGAGTTATAAAGTTCAGTATTATTCAGTCCCAGAAAACTGGTCCTGAGAGGATGAGAAAAAGGTGGAAGCTCAACAAGAAGAAGGCTCAGCACGTTCATTATGAACACTAATCTGCCAGCAGAGGAAATTATAGTAGAAATAAACAAAACAGCAGTTGAGATCCTCAGAAGGACAGAGCAGGGAAAGTGGATTACCAATAAACATACTTGGTGGTGGAAAGAGGAATGTCCAATTGGCTATTAAAGCAAAGAAGCAGGCTTTTAAAACTTGGTTCCAAACAAGACTAATGAAGATATACAACAGTACAAAAGACTGAAATCAGCTCTCAAATACACTGCCACCAGAGCAAAGAACTGACATTATCAAGAACTGTATGACCTGCGGGAAATGTCAGAGGGTGCAGATGGGATCTACCAACTTATGAAATCTTGCCATCAAGCCACTGAGGACATTACTGACATGTCCTATGGATTAAAGGTGCTAACCATCAACTTCTTATAGAACCAACAGCTGTATTATACTAATGGACAGACTATTTCAAAGTAATGTGCAATGAAGATTTCCCTTCACCCATCTATACGAAAGTGCGGCGTTATCCGGGGATTAAAATTGACCAGCTTGCCCAACAAGTGGAAGAAGCAAATTTAGAGGACTGTGAAAAATGTAAGTGTTGTTGCTCCATGTTGGGACGAATGATTTAAAGAAGAGGGCTACAGCTGATTACATCATGGGGGAGCTCTATGAACTAGGCAGAAAAGCTAAAAGCAAGTTTAGGAATGTAAAAATTATAATGAGTGGCATTGTTCGGTGGGGAGATGTTCCGTTACGGCGAGTTAAGACTGTAAATGACCGCTTGGACTGGATATGTGCACAGCTGGAATTAGTGTACGTAGATGCTGATTGCTGGATTGGTGGCAGAGACTTCGCCCAAGACTGGCTGCATTTAAATCGACGGGACGCTTTCAACCTAGGGAGCCTACATGACAGGTTCTCGGTTCGTGCCGGCTTTTGTGAGGAGGAGCAGGTCCAGAGGTTGCCAGCCGACGGGAACAGAAGGAGCTATTTCGGGACATTTGCTGTGGCAGTAAGACTAATATTACTGCAGGTTAATTGTCAGAGTTTAGGAAATAAATTAATTGAACTTTGGAATCTTGTAGAGACGTATTCTCTGGACATTGTCATTGCTACTGAATCTTGGTTTTATGAGAATATAAATAGTAACGAAAAAATTCAAGGGACCTACAAAATGTACAGAAGGGATCGGGGGAAGTGAGGTGGTGGGCTATTTATTTGTGTGCGCAAAAGTATAGCTAGTTTCTTAAAGTGGGCTGATAAAGATTATGAAATGTTGTGTGTACAAATTTCGGTTAAAGAAAATAAATTCCCTCTTCAGGTGATAGGGGCGTATAGAGCACTGAAAGATAACTTTTCACTCCTCGACACACTGTATGATAAAACTTGTACGGGTAATGCTATGAAAAAGAGCATAATAATTGCCAGAGATTTAAACTCCCCAAAGTAGACTGGTCTGGTGAGTCAACTAGCTGTGGTCAAGCTCAGAGCACTGCAAACAAATTCTTAAGGGAGGGGGATTTTCCCAAATAGTTGACTTCCCTACTAGGTGTGTTAGGTGTGTTTAAGAAAAGACTGATGATTTGTGTAAATACTCCAGTTTAATTGTTATTGAATTGTTATGTATAATTATTTATTACCGACAGCAGTGGCTATGCTCGCTAAAAGCGCAGCGTTAGGTCATGGGGCCAAGCTCTCTGCTGACTCGGTAGACGCGTGGGTTCGAGCCCCACCGTCGGCCGTCCTTGAAGTGGTTTTCCGTGGTTTCCCATTTTCAACTCCAGGCAAATGCTGGGACGGTACCTTCTGACAGGCCATGGCCGATTCCTTCCACATCCTTGCCCAGTTTCATTCATCTTCATCCATTCCATCTCTCATCCCGACACGCATGTCGCCCACGGGCGTCGACTAGAAAGACCTGCACTCGGCCTCTCAGGAGGTCACACGAAAAAAAAAAATAATATTTGTTATGTATATCCAATTTGCCACCGGGGGACAAACCCCCAATTGCAAATAAATGAATGAATGAATGAATGAATGAATGAATACTACGCGACGATCCAATAGTTGGATCTGTTACGCCAATTACCATAGGAGAAGTATCAGAAGCTGTCAGTAGAATGAAGAAGGCAAGGCAAAAGGACTGGATAACACATCATCAAAAGCTTGGAAGATTCTTGGACAATGACGAACCAAAATCCTTGCAGCACTCTTTACTGTTATCACTGATGAGAGCTGCTTACCTTAAGCCTGGCAGACCAGTACCACCATCCCCATTTCGAAGGGTAAAAGAGACGTCGGCAAATGTCTGAACTATTTCCTAATTCGCCTGCACTACCACACAATAAAAATCTTGAAGCTTGTTCTCGGCAACAGACCAAGAAGCATCATCCAAATTTCCCCTGATCTGTGTGAATTTGTCACGGGACTCAGCGTAATAGATGCAATTTAAGCCGTCTGTATGCTTGTAGAAAACACAGGGAAAAGAATCAACCCCTGCACCTGGCATTTCTGGACCTAGAAAAGTAATTTGATAAGATATTGCATGAACTCATCTCAAAAGCATTTTGTAGACACGGTGTCTCAGAAGGCTATGTGGTATGTATTCACATTCTAGGTTATATTGTAATATAATGAGTGTGGTGTGAATTCCAGTTGGAATTTCACCTCTTTTTCCAACCACGGTTGGGGTCCACCAAGGATCTGTGCTCTCACCCCTTCCACTCATCCTCATACAGAAACAGCTGACATCCAGAAACCTCACCCATAGACAATATTATAAGCTGATGAAATGTTTCCTGTCTATCTAAACCTCCAAGTTATTGAGAACCAGACTGTGAGTGGGAAAGATAATTTAAACATGAATGACTTCTGACTGAACACCAAGAAAAGAGGTGCACATACCAATAGTAGCACTATCAACATACAGTAGAAGACCAAAACCTAGTCAAAATTACACTATTTAAATACCTTTGTTCTCTAATAACTTTGGATGATGAGACATGGACGCTCAACTGCTGCATGGCTAAAACGGTGTCCAGTTTCAGGAGTGCTATGTGACAAGAAAGTACCTAACCATCCAAAAGGGTTCGCCCAATGGCTCTTTATGGCCGAGGGTGCTAGCCAAACCTCCATGCAGTGGAGATGAAAACGTTTTGGTCCACGAGTGTTACAAGGCTTATTGAAAGTTAAATGCACATGTTTCAACCTAAACAGTGAGGCTTTCTTCAGATCAGCTAAATTAAAAAATTAAATCTAATCCTATTTCTAACTAGTTGTAATTGGAAATGGATACCGACAGTAGTGGCTACGCTGGCTAAAGCTCAGCATTAGGTCATGGGGCCAAGCTCTCTGCTGACTCGGTAGACGCGTGGGTTCGAGCCCCACCGTCGGCCGTCCTTGAAATGGTTTTCCGTGGTTTCCCATTTTCAACACCAGGCAAATGCTGGGACGGTACCTTCCGACAAGCCACGGCTGCTTCCTTCCACAGCCTTGCCCAGTTTCATTCACCATCATACATTTCATCTCTCATTAACTCCTCTCATGAGGTTGGCGTCAGGAAGGGCATCCGGCCGTAAAAATCATCGCCACAAATACTTCCATCGCATCTCATCCCCGACCCGTTGGAAAACGGGAATAATAAGGGGTAGACATACATACATACATACATATAATTGGAAATGGATATCCTTACAAAATTTTTGATTTTACTTTAAAAAAAATCTTATTAGTAATTGGTGCCTCTAAAACTGCGTCAGTGTAGCTGTGATGGAATGTGGTGAAAGTTGGTGGCGGTTCCTCGAGGGAGGGAAGGGAGGAATTTCCTCTTCATATTACTCAGTAATTTATATATAAAATATTTACCTTGAAATTCAAGATAGATTGGATTACTTTCAATTTCACAACAATAAACTGAACATGTTTTATTGGGTTCTAACTAAGCATGCACTTGCACTGCTTAAAAAGTATGTATGGAGGAAAGCATATACTTTCTGCTTTCCTCCTGTACACATAGACACAGGCGCACTAGCGACCAGAGAAAGAACCACAGTTTTAACGCAGCCAAATGAACGGCAGAAGAGGATATCCTCCCCTTGTTCTGTGCATGCGTGTAATGTGGTGAACTTGTTACAGCTGCCATCTAGCGGCGTTGCATTCAATCAGTTAATGGTACCAGAGCATTATGCTAATGGCTACAAAAAGAGCTGTGAAAATATTCACTTACGGTATTTTCATTTTAAAATCAATATTATTCATTGTGTTTTATATACTATTCATGGATTAGAACTTTTAATATAATTTGAAAGCTATAAGCTAGTCTGGTTGTCTATTTTATACAGGGATGTTTGAAATTGTACACCCAGATATAGGCAAATTTAATGCATGTTTTATTTAAGATGGTGTTATTTTATGCAGTTAACTTCTTTCCTCCTCTTAACAAAGAGCCACTGGTGAAACTTGTTAACATCGAGGAAGGGAATCAAAATCTTAAGTTCATTATCTGCTAATAATAGTACATTATGCAACAAGCCTATATTGATAATAATTAAGATACGAGTATATTTATAAAACGAGCAAAGTGAGTTTTATAATTTCCATACGAGTGCCTGAATTAATATTATAGATGAGTTGCATGCAACTGTTTATGTTACACGATAATTATAACTTTATTTTATGTTCGAACATAAATATTCATTAATATCTGTCGAGATTCCGTCAGTTTCGTTTACTGAACAGAGGGCATGGGACGCAGAGAATACCTTGTATTAGACCACGGCCTCCTAGAATGCCCCTGGTGTATTCTTTGAATACACGGTACGTGAGAATCCAATTTTTAATGCTCTTTGCATGTCCATTTCTTCCTTTCTTATCAAACACCAACAGTGATCTTCTATTTTCTCTTTGTTGATCAGGTCTCTTATATCTTTTATGAGTCTGTTCTAGATATATATCTTCTATGGCCCACCTAGCGTCATCTCGCAGCGAATCTCTGAAGCTCCTCAATTCTTCCTGGTGCAAGAGGATTTACTTATCCATCTGGCCACCAGATCTTGTTACCATCGCCAGCTATTTTCTCCATGAGCAAGAGAACTACGTCTACTTCTTTACTCACCATGCTGCGCTAGTATCATCTGTTATCAACTCTTTGAAGACCGGCTCAGCAAGAGAAGATCAATTTTTTGTTGTAATGTTGGCTATGTTTATATGTTCTCCTTTTTTTCCTACCCCCACTCTTTCCCTTCCTTGGACCCTCTGTGCTTCGCTGAGCAGGTCTCACTTCTAAGTCGGCAGTTGACTCGGTCAGTTAAGGCTCAACCAGAGCCAGTCTCCTCAAACCAAGAGACACTCTCTACGTTCTACGCCATGTTGGCGCATTAAGTATTGGTTAAGGGAACTTCACCTTCGCTATGCAACAAAGATAAGTACCTGCTTCAAGTTTTAACCTCATCTTCATGATTTTATCGACTACATGCTTTTAACGATCTTTTATAGGCAGTGTGAAATTACGTATTTTGGGGCAAAAATCCTCCTTCGCGGGATTTTCCATGTTGGGCTTTTGTCTAATCAAGCCAATCTTGTGGAAAAGCAGCATTTCTTATGCTTGCTAAATGAGAAATCTTCTCACCACGTGGGATATTATCTAATACCCGCTGTCTATAAATTACAAAGCAAGTTCCTCCGCTAGATTAACTTTGGCCCCATTTTTCTATTAAGATCGTTCTGGAACCTTCCAGATCTTGTACTCTATCTGCGAGTCTTGTCGTTAGGTATTTTTCACTCACTTGTGAAAATACTTTTTACAATGAGGAATCTTCCTTATAAATTACTGCAATGGCAAACTTTCGTCCACCGTTGGAATGTTCTATGGCGTATTTAATTGTAATTCACAATCTTTTCAAGAAATAGATTCTCGCCTACCTAGTGAAACCAGTTTTCTTCATTATTGCAATAACTTTCTTTCCCATAAACTTCCGTGTTTTTTACAGTGAACTTTGCATCCATTTTACAGACTATAGTGAAAACTAGTGCTTGTTCTACTTTTCTACCGCGTCGCGATCGTCCGCTTACATTAAATAAGGCCATGAACATTGATCCGAAATCCCAATTATCTTTCCTCAACCTTCTACTAACAAACCATATCAATAAAATTGTAACTATTCTATAAGGTGTCCCTCTACGAAGTGCCCTTCCATTTTGCTTGTTTATCATTAATTAATTACTGTATAACTACGTGTTTTATACACGGTTCAAACTTACATTGTTTCTTCCCCGTAATCAGGGAAAACAATACTTTCAACTCTTGAGTGAGTTATTTCTAGGTCTCACGAAATGGAAACTGCCCAATTTGGCTCGTGATTCCTATTTAAACATAGGAAGTCTAGAACCTTCCTTTTGACCTTTTTCTTCAGGTTTCACCGTAAGTGACCTGCTCTCTTTTGTATAATTGTTACAAAGTAATTCTGCTTAAATATAGGAAGTTGTAGGAACTTCTATCTTATTCTTCATGGTTTTCTTATTGTTATTTTCGAAGTTGTTATTCTTTCTAGAACATTCTCTCAAGAATTTCTTAAAGTACACTCTTTGTACTCGATTTAATGTTTAAACTTTAATTACTTCATTTGTCCTTTTTTTTTAATCTTATAAAGATTTTAGAACATATATAAGGTTTGAAACCTCATAAATTGTTATTTGCCTGGAGCAATCTCTAAATGTTAGGAGGTCTGCGACCCCATTGTTAAAAAATGTAAATGATCCATATTTGTCAGAAAAATATATATTTGTTAAAGTTATAAACTTTTTTGAATTGTTAAATAAATTAAATATTTGTTTTTGGATTTATAATTTCGAAAACACAACGGTTAGGCAAGATCCGGTCTTCCTTGACTCTCCCTACTCAATGCCATTAAACCTATTGATAGGGTTTTCACCACTTGTTGCATTTGAGCAAAAACTCTTAGTGGTAATCTTGTTAAAGTTCTCTTAGCTTTAAAGGCTAATTCTAACTGGCCAGTAAGGCAAGTACAGCTCGCTACGCCAGCTACTTGCTTGTGGAGATCCTCTCCAAAATCTTATGGTCAGTTTTCAAAAAGATAAGTGTTTCTCTTTGCCTAAACTTTTAGTCGGCTACTGGCTGGTTAAAAGCTTAGCCATTTCCAAATGCAACTACGGGTTCATTTACCAAATTTATTTTCAAAAGCATAATTCCTTTATCACCATCCTTTTTGGAAGCACTTGGTTACTGTTCAGGAAGCTTATAACTTCGAAAACTGGAAATATCAAAATTGATGCAAATTATTGTCATTCTTCGAATTACTTTGAAAAAACGAATTTCTTTGAAAGGACATACAATAAACTTGTCACTTTCAGTCATGCCAGACCAACACCCTTCCCCATAGTGGTCTTATGCCTGCTTGAGAGGGAATATACTAAAGCCTTTCTCTGGCAAACCGCCCAAGTCTTAGCTGCGGTTCCCGTTAGCTTAGACCAAGTCCTTACCCACTTTAGGTATCCGAGAGCGGATTTGCGGTGGCAACCGCCTCTAAGTGTATTTAAAGCTAAATTTATAACTTTTGTGGAACTCTCATCCTATTTCTCTATCCTTTTTCTCCGGTCCGAAACCCACTTCCTTTTCTTAATCATCTTCCCTTGGTGGGTGGGTTATTCCTCAGCCTATAATCTACCCAAAATTTGGTCCCAGAAACCCGGGAGAGTCCATTTGTCATTTTTCTGTTTGGCAATACTTTGCAAATTATTAATATCTGCTTTGAATCTTTCAGCTATAACTACATCGTGCAAAGCCTGTGAAGGGGAAAGAGGCCGCTCCTGTCTCCTTTGGTGTGTCCCGTTCTGGTCACTTATTGCTGCTGCCAGCTTGACAGCATTTCCAAGGTTCCACAGTTTCGTGAGTTGCATTTCAATCTATTTTCTTTAATATGGCTCCTACTGATAAGGATAAAGATGAAAAACTTACTTCCAAACGAGCATCCTATAAAGGGCAAATTACCCGATTCAGAAAGTACATAAAAGAATTAGATCCCTCAGAAGCGCAATTAGACTTGTTGAAACATCGTGTAAGGGATTTTGAACGTTCTTATGAAAATTATTGCAACATTCAAACTGAAATTGAAACTTGTATGCTCAATCAAACCGAAGATCGAGTTGAAGTAGAAAACCAATATTACGAAGGCATAGGTTCTGCTTTCAAAATAATACGCCAACTCGAAGAGGAGCAGAAAAAGGACGCTTCTGTTCTTGGTTCCCTTCACGAACCACAAACTTCTTTCCGTGAGGGTACTCACAAGCCCAAACCAATTTTACCTAAAATTGATTTACCCCATTTCTCTGGAGATTAATCTACTTGGGATTCTTTCTATGAATTATTTTGCTCCCTTGTTCATGACAATGAAGACATTCAAGTCATTTACAAGTTTCATTACTTGAGATCTATCCTCCGAGGTCAAGCTTTGCAGTTGGTCGAAGCACTTCCTCTACGTGCCGAAAATTACCCCATTGCCTTTAACTTATTAAAAGAAAGATATGGAAATTTACGGTTACGTATTCAACGTCATATGAAGGCTCTATTCAACCTACCTGCGTCACAGCACAATGACGTCACCAGTTTGCGCACTCTAGTTGATACTACACAACTCCACGTTAAGGCTTTGTCCCAACTAGATCAACCCACTGAACACTGGGATACTTTCCTAATACATTTAGTGGTTTCTAAAGTTGATGCTGCTACCCTCAAAGCTTGGGAAATTGAACTTTCTAAAGAAAACGACTATTCTTACGAGCATTTAGTCACTTTCATAAATGCCAGATGCCAGCTCTTAACCGCTTTAGCTAATCAAAGTGAACCCTCTTCCCCGAGTTCCAAATTTGAATTAATGTCCATCAAACCTAAAAGCGATCGCATAGCGTCTAATACCCAAAAACCCGGGTCCAGCTCATCTAAATTTAAATCAAACACTACTGGTTACCCAACTAGGTCTAGTGAACGTCGTGTTGCTAGCTCTATGGTTTTAAACACTAAAAGCGAACCTCGCAAGAGTTTAAACGAACCTTTAAAGTGCATACTTTGTAAAGATCCCCATGCCCTATACCTCTGTAAGTCCTTTAAAGAAATGTCAGTCGACGACAGAAGAAAATTAGTTTCCCAGAATAAACATTGCTTCAATTGCCTAGCGCCTACTCATTCTGCTTCTAATTGTAAGTCCACAAGACTTTGCTACCATTGTGAAAAGGCTCATCATACTTTGCTACATCGTCATGATCAGGCAAGGTCATCGACTGCATCTACTTCTCCGAAAAATGATAGTGCTAACAGTGCTAATGCTTCATCGTACATTCAAAATGCCAAGTCCATTCGCAGTGCTCAAGTATTGTTGTCCACCGTCCAAATCGAAGTTCAGGATAACTTTGGCAACTGGATCCGTGCACGCGGTCTTCTAGATTCAGCGGCAACTCATGATTTTGTGTCTAATTCCTTAATTAGAAAACTAGGCCTACATGTAAACCCCACTTCTATCAATGTGTCGGGCATCAACAGCTCAAAATCGCAAGCTTTACAATTCTCGAAGCTAACCATAAGAGATATTTGTCATAGAAACAACTTCTTTAAACTTAATTGTCTCATTCTCAATAGCATTGGAGAAGATACTCCCAGTCACTCTGTGTATATTTCAGGGTTAAATATTCCCTCGCATCTAAGGCTAGCCGATCCTTTGTTCAACATGCAAAACCCTATTGACATACTCTTTAGTGCCAATGTTTTCTGGAATTGCCTACGTAAACAGGTTCGCAAGTTATCCTCAAACGTGGTCGCCAGAGGCACTAATTTTGGATAGATTGTCACAGGTCAACTTCCCCATTATTCTCCCCAACCCTCATCGCAATGTTACTTCTCCAATACTGATCTGGAACAGTTCTGGAGGCTTGAAAGCGTTGATCCTCCTAATGTAACCTCTTCAGAAAATGAATTCTGTGAGCAACTTTTTTTGAACACCACCACTCGTTCTTCTGATGGCCGGTTCGTTGTTCAAATGCCAAGATCACATAATCCTCCAAAACTTATTAATTCTCAGCCCAAAGCTCGAAAAGCTCTCTTTGCTATCGAGAGCAAATTCAAGAAAGAACCTCTTGTTAAACAGCAGTACACTGATTTCATGGATGAGTATGAAAGCTTGGATCACATGGAAGTTGTTAACAAATCTGAGGATGAATTGCACCCCCCACTTGAAACGGTTTATCTAAATCATCATCCTGTGTGGAAAAACCCCCTAGTAAAAGATAAAATTCGAGTTGTTTTCAATGGTTCATCACCTGACGTTAATGGCAACAGCCTTAACGACACTCTTTACTCTGGTCCTGCTAATCAATCAGATCTATCTGCTATGCTCTTAAACTTTCGATTATTTCCCATAGCTGTCATAGCTGATATAAAACAAATGTACCGTCAAGTTGTAATTCAACCGGAACAACGGGATCTCCAAAGAATCTTGTGGCGTGATGAAATCAGCAAGCCCATTAAGGTATTTCGCTTAAAAACGGTTACTTATGGCTTAAACCCCTCTACTTTCCTTGATATCCGATCCCTACACTTGCTAGCCTCACAAGATGGTCATTTATTTAATTCCAAAGCCTCTGAAGCACTAACTACGTCATTCTATGTTGACGATTATTTGCAGTCCTTCCCCACTTTGGAGGAAGCTTCTTTTGTGTCTTTAGAACTTCAGGCATTGCTAAGGAATGGAGGTTTCCCACTCCATAAGTGGAATTCCAACTCCCCTGAGTTTCTCGCCCAGTTTCCCATCGAAGAAGTAGATCCTTCTTCTGTCGAAATTTGTGGAAACTCCGAATCTATAAAAACTCTAGGAGTTCACTGGTGCACTAGCACTGACACTCTCATCTATAAAGTTTCGCTCGCAGAAGAGCTTCCTAATACAAAACGACAAATCCTCTCTGAAATTGCAAAAATTTTTGATACACTTCAATTCCTTGCCCCAGTTATCGTTATAGCCAAACTCTTCATGCAAGAGCTGTGGTCGCTCAAATGTGAATGGGATGACACTGTCCCTCTTTCTTTTCTTAATCGTTGGCTCTCGTTTCGCAGCAATTTGCTGGATCTTTCTCTTATTGAAATCCCGAGGAATTTAATTAGCTCTCATTCTAATACACCCTTCTTCCTTCATGTGTTCGCGGACAGTTCCGAAAAGGCTTACGGTTGCTGCGCATATTTAGTTTATCACGGTTCATTATATGGATCTTCAGTTTCCAACCTTGTTTGTGCCAAATCGAAGGTCGCTCCTCTTAAAACTATCACTTTGCCTAGGCTCGAACTGTGCGCTGCACTCATGGCTGCAGAACTTGTTAAGAAATTACGGGAAGTATTAAAAGTAGAATTCTCGCAAATCTATCTTTGGAGCGATTCCATGATCGCCCTTTCTTGGATCGCCAAGAACCCCTCTCACTGGCAAACTTTTGTTGCAAACAGGGTTTCCAAAATTCAAACTCCTTCTTCTGGATGTCAATGGAGGCATGTGCCCAGTGCTGATAATCCAGCCGATATTATCTCTCGTGGTTGTTTACCCTTTCAATTGGCAGCTTCCCAATTGTACTGGCATGGGCCCTCGTGGTTAATCGAAGACTCTTCTTCATGGCCTTCTAAACCTCCAGCTACAAACTCCAACTTGCCTGACGCTAAAGTATCTTTACCTACTGCTTCGTGTCTTGTTTCCAACGTTTCTCATCCCATGTTGTCCCGCTACTCTTCCTTTCACAAATTAATTCGAGTTGTTGCCTATCTCCTTAGATGGAAATATCTTGTGGTTGACCAACCTCTTCTCCCCAAACCACACCTTACCAATCATGAATTGAATCTCGCTACCATTAAGGTTTTACAACTGACACAGCAAGAAGCCTTTTCTTCTGAATTGTCTTTGTTTTCTTCTAAAAAGGATCTTCCCAAATCCAGTCGTCTTCGTGCTTTAGCTCCTTTCCTTGATGACCATGGTTTACTCAGGGTAGGTGGAAGGCTCTCGCAATCTTTGCTCTCTGAGGACAAAAAGCATCCCGTTATTTTGCCTTCCAAACATCACGTAACTTCTTTAATTATACGTGACATTCATTATCGTAATCTGCATGTTGGTACACGCACTCTGCTTTGCCTCTTAAGGGAAAAGTACTGGATCATAAATGGAATTCACGAAGTTTCTTCTGTAATCCATAAGTGTATTCCTTGCTTTAAAGCGAAACCTAAAATCAATACTCAATTAATGAGCGATCTGCCCTCTTTTCGCTCTTCTCCTATACGCCCATTTGCTTTAACTGGTGTGGACTATATGGGTCCGTTCCAATATCAACGAAATTCTCCTGAAGCTAAACGCAAATTGTTTGGTAAGCTTTATGTTTCTCTCTTTGTTTGCATGGTTACAGGCGCAATCCACTTGGAACTAGTAACGAATGGTTCTACTTCTTACTTTTTATCAGCTGTCTCTCGCTTCACTGCTAGGCGTGGTGTTCCTTCAGAGATGTTCTCTGATAACGCTTCCACTTTTCAGGGCGCAGCTTCCCTGTGGAAGAAAGCTCTCACTTCCTCTCCTGCCATGGAACAAATTTCTAATTTTTCCTATTCAAAGGGTTTCAAATGGCGCTTTATACCTCCCTACGCTCCTCATCACGGTGGTAGGTGGGAATCTTGTGTAAAGCTTACTAAACGTCATTTAAGAAAAGTTTTAGGTAATCGTATTCTGACTTATGAAGAATTCAATTCACTGTCCGTTCTGATTGAAGGTGTTGTTAACTCTCGCCCTTTAACTCCTCTTTCCTATGACCCTGATGACCTGCTTCCACTTACACCTGGTCACTTCCTTATTGGCACTTCTCTTTCTGCTCCTCCTCCTCTTCCCAATTCTTTCAGGGATTCTAATTTACCTATTGATTGGCGTAAACTTGAAGCCCTCCGCAATTCCTTTTGGAAGAGGTGGAACTTGGAATATTTAACTTCTTTGCAACGGAGACAGAAGTGGTTTCTTTCCAGTCCCGACATTAAAGTGGGGGACTTGGTCTTGGTTAGGGATGTTTCACCCCCTCTAGTATGGATCTCTGGTAGAGTGACCAAGTGTTATCCTGGAAGAGATGGGAGAGTCAGGGTGGCCAAAATCTTGACCACTAATGGTCCGATCACAAGACCACTGTCTTTGATCGCTCCGTTGCCTTTGAATGTGTAACTGTTTATTTGTTCTCTGTTGGTGTTTCCCCTCCCAGTATTGTGTATTCTTTGAATACACGAAAGAATACACGGTACGTGAGAATCCAATTTTTAATGCTCTTTGCATGTCCATTTCTTCCTTTCTTATCAAACACCAACAGTGATCTTCTATTTTCTCTTTGTTGATCAGGTCTCTTATATCTTTTATGAGTCTGTTCTAGATATATATCTTCTATGGCCCACCTAGCGTCATCTCGCAGCGAATCTCTGAAGCTCCTCAATTCTTCCTGGTGCAAGAGGATTTACTTATCCATCTGGCCACCAGATCTTGTTACCATCGCCAGCTATTTTCTCCATGAGCAAGAGAACTACGTCTACTTTTTTACTCACCATGCTGCGTTAGTATCATCTGTTATCAACTCTTTGAAGACCGGCTCAGCAAGAGAAGATCAATTTTTTGTTGTAATGTTGGCTATGTTTATATGTTCTCCTTTTTTTCCTACCCCCACTCTTTCCCTTCCTTGGACCCTCTGTGCTTCGCTGAGCAGGTCTCACTTCTAAGTCGGCAGTTGACTCGGTCAGTTAAGGCTCAACCAGAGCCAGTCTCCTCAAACCAAGAGACACTCTCTACGTTCTACGCCATGTTGGCGCATTAAGTATTGGTTAAGGGAACTTCACCTTCGCTATGCAACAAAGATAAGTACCTGCTTCAAGTTTTAACCTCATCTTCATGATTTTATCGACTACATGCTTTTAACGATCTTTTATAGGCAGTGTGAAATTACGTATTTTGGGGCAAAAATCCTCCTTCGCGGGATTTTCCATGTTGGGCTTTTGTCTAATCAAGCCAATCTTGTGGAAAAGCAGCATTTCTTATGCTTGCTAAATGAGAAATCTTCTCACCACGTGGGATATTATCTAATACCCGCTGTCTATAAATTACAAAGCAAGTTCCTCCGCTAGATTAACTTTGGCCCCATTTTTCTATTAAGATCGTTCTGGAACCTTCCAGATCTTGTACTCTATCTGCGAGTCTTGTCGTTAGGTATTTTTCACTCACTTGTGAAAATACTTTTTACAATGAGGAATCTTCCTTATAAATTACTGCAATAGCAAACTTTCGTCCACCGTTGGAATGTTCTATGGCGTATTTAATTGTAATTCACAATCTTCTCAAGAAATAGATTCTCGCCTACCTAATGAAACCAGTTTTCTTCATTATTGCAATAACTTTCTTTCCCATAAACTTCCGTGTTTTTTACAGTGAACTTTGCATCCATTTTACAGACTATAGTGCAAACTAGTGCTTGTTCTACTTTTCTACCGCGTCGCGATCGTCCGCTTACATTAAATAAGGCCATGAACATTGATCCGAAATCCCAATTATCTTTCCTCAACCTTCTACTAACAAACCATATCAATAAAATTGTAACTATTCTATAAGGTGTCCCTCTACGAAGTGCCCTTCCATTTTGCTTGTTTATCATTAATTAATTACTGTATAACTACGTGTTTTATACACGGTTCAAACTTACGTTGCTTCTTCCCCGTAATCAGGGAAAACAATACTTTCAACTCTTGAGTGAGTTATTTCTAGGTCTCACGAAATGGAAACTGCCCCATTTGGCTCGTGATTCCTATTTAAACATAGGAAGTCTAGAACCTTCCTTTTGACCTTTTTCTTCAGGTTTCACCCTAAGTGACCTGCTCTCTTTTGTATGATTGTTATAAAGTAATTCTGCTTAAATATAGGAAGTTGTAGGAACTTCTATCTTATTCTTCATGGTTTTCTTATTGTTATTTTCGAAGTTGTTATTCTTTCTAGAACATTCTCTCAAGAATTTCTTAAAGTACACTCTTTGTACTCGATTTAATGTTTAAACTTTAATTACTTCATTTGTCCTTTTTTTTAATCTTATAAAGATTTTAGAACATATATAAGGTTTGAAACCTCATAAATTGTTATTTGCCTGGAGCAATCTCTAAATGTTAGGAGGTCTGCGACCCCATTGTTAAAAAATTTAAATGATCCATATTTGTCAGAAAAATATATATTTGTTAAAGTTATAAACTTTTTTGAATTGTTAAATAAATTAAATATTTGTTTTTGGATTTATAATTTCGAAAACACAACGGTTAGGCAAGATCCGGTCTTCCTTGACTCTCCCTACTCAATGCCATTAAACCTATTGATAGGGTTTTCACCACTTGTTGCATTTGAGCAAAAACTCTTAGTGGTAATCTTGTTAAAGTTCTCTTAGCTTTAAAGGCTAATTCTAACTGGCCAGTAAGGCAAGTACAGCTCGCTACGCCAGCTACTTGCTTGTGGAGATCCTCTCCAAAATCTTATGGTCAGTTTTCAAAAAGATAAGTGTTTCTCTTTGCCTAAACTTTTAGTCGGCTACTGGCTGGTTAAAAGCTTAGCCATTTCCAAATGCACCTACTGGTTCATTTACCAAATTTATTTTCAAAAGCATAATTCCTTTATCACCATCCTTTTTGGAAGCACTTGGTTACTGTTCAGGAAGCTTATAACTTCGAAAACTGGAAATATCAAAATTGATGCAAATTATTGTCATTCTTCGAATTACTTTGAAAAAACGAATTTCTTTGAAAGGACATACAATAAACTTGTCACTTTCAGTCATGCCAGACCAACACCCTTCCCCATAGTAGTCTTATGCCTGCTTGAGAGGGAATATACTAAAGCCTTTCTCTGGCAAACCGCCCAAGTCTTAGCTGCGGTTCCCGTTAGCTTAGACCAAGTCCTTACCCACTTTAGGTATCCGAGAGCGGATTTGCGGTGGCAACCGCCTCAAAGTGTATTTAAAGCTAAATTTATAACTTTTGTGGAACTCTCATCCAATTTCTCTATCCTTTTTCTCCGGTCCGAAACCCACTTCCTTTCCTTAATCATCTTCCCTTGGTGGGTGGGTTATTCCTCAGCCTATAATCTACCCAAAATTTGGTCCCAGAAACCCGGGAGAGTCCATTTGTCATTTTTCTGTTTGGCAATACTTTGCAAATTATTAATATCTGCTTTGAATCTTTCAGCTATAACTACATCGTGCAAAGCCTGTGAAGGGGAAAGAGGCCGCTCCTGTCTCCTTTGGTGTGTCCCGTTCTTGCCACTTATTGCTGCTGCCAGCTTGACAGCATTTCCAAGTTTCCACAGTTTCGTGAGTTGCATTTCAATCTATTTTCTTTAATATGGCTCCTACTGATAAGGATAAAGATGAAAAACTTACTTCTAAACGAGCATCCTATAAAGGGCAAATTACCCGATTCAGAAAGTACATAAAAGAATTAGATCCCTCAGAAGCGCAATTAGACTTGTTGAAACATCGTGTAAGGGATTTTGAACGTTCTTATGAAAATTATTGCAACATTCAAACTGAAATTGAAACTTGTATGCTCAATCAAACCGAAGATCGAGTTGAAGTAGAAAACCAATATTACGAAGGCATAGGTTCTGCTTTCAAAATAATACGCCAACTCGAAGAGGAGCAGAAAAAGGACGCTTCTGTTCTTGGTTTTCTTCACGAACCACAAACTTCTTTCCGTGAGGGTACTCACAAACCCAAACCAATTTTACCTAAAATTGATTTACCCCATTTCTCTGGAGATTAATCTACTTGGGATTCTTTCTATGAATTATTTTGCTCCCTTGTTCATGACAATGAAGACATTCAAGTCATTTACAAGTTTCATTACTTGAGATCTATCCTCCGAGGTCAAGCTTTGCAGTTGGTCGAAGCACTTCCTCTACGTGCCGAAAATTACCCCATTGCCTTTAACTTATTAAAAGAAAGATATGGAAATTTACGGTTACGTATTCAACGTCATATGAAGGCTCTATTCAACCTACCTGCGTCACAGCACAATGACATCACCAGTTTGCGCACTCTAGTTGATACTACACAACTCCACGTTAAGGCTTTGTCCCAACTAGATCAACCCACTGAACACTGGGATACTTTCCTAATACATTTAGTGGTTTCTAAAGTTGATGCTGCTACCCTCAAAGCTTGGGAAATTGAACTTTCTAAAGAAAACGACTATTCTTACGAGCATTTAGTCACTTTCATAAATGCCAGATGCCAGCTCTTAACCGCTTTAGCTAATCAAAGTGAACCCTCTTCCCCGAGTTCCAAATTTGAATTAATGTCCATCAAACCTAAAAGCGATCGCATAGCGTCTAATACCCAAAAACCCGGGTCCAGCTCATCTAAATTTAAATCAAACACTACTGGTTACCCAACTAGGTCTAGTGAACGTCGTGTTGCTAGCTCTATGGTTTTAAACACTCAAAGCGAACCTCGCAAGAGTTTAAACGAACCTTTAAAGTGCATACTTTGTAAAGATCCCCATGCCCTATACCTCTGTAAGTCCTTTAAAGAAATGTCAGTCGACGACAGAAGAAAATTAGTTTCCCAGAATAAACATTGCTTCAATTGCCTAGCGCCTACTCATTCTGCTTCTAATTGTAAGTCCACAAGACTTTGCTACCATTGTGAAAAGGCTCATCATACTTTGCTACATCGTCATGATCAGGCAAGGTCATCGACTGCATCTACTTCTCCGTAAAATGATAGTGCTAACAGTGCTAATGCTTCATCGTACATTCAAAATGCCAAGTCCATTCGCAGTGCTCAAGTATTGTTGTCCACCGTCCAAATCGAAGTTCAGGATAACTTTGGCAACTGGATCCGTGCACGCGGTCTTCTAGATTCAGCGGCAACTCATGATTTTGTGTCTAATTCCTTAATTAGAAAACTAGGCCTACATGTAAACCCCACTTCTATCAATGTGTCGGGCATCAACAGCTCAAAATCGCAAGCTTTACAATTCTCGAAGCTAACCATAAGAGATATTTGTCATAGAAACAACTTCTTTAAACTTAATTGTCTCATTCTCAATAGCATTGGAGAAGATACTCCCAGTCACTCTGTGTATATTTCAGGGTTAAATATTCCCTCGCATCTAAGGCTAGCCGATCCTTTGTTCAACATGCAAAACCCTATTGACATACTCTTTAGTGCCAATGTTTTCTGGAATTGCCTACGTAAACAGGTTCGCAAGTTATCCTCAAACGTGGTCGCCAGAGACACTAATTTTGGATGGATTGTCACAGGTCAACTTCCCCATTATTCTCCCCAACCCTCATCGCAATGTTACTTCTCCAATACTGATCTGGAACAGTTCTGGAGGCTTGAAAGCGTTGATCCTCCTAATGTAACCTCTTCAGAAAATGAATTCTGTGAGCAACTTTTTTTGAACACCACCACTCGTTCTTCTGATGGCCGGTTCGTTGTTCAAATGCCAAGATCACATAATCCTCCAAAACTTATTAATTCTCAGCCCAAAGCTCGAAAAGCTCTCTTTGCTATCGAGAGCAAATTCAAGAAAGAACCTCTTGTTAAACAGCAGTACACTGATTTCATGGATGAGTATGAAAGCTTGGATCACATGGAAGTTGTTAACAAATCTGAGGATGAATTGCACCCCCCACTTGAAACGGTTTATCTAAATCATCATCCTGTGTGGAAAAACCCCCTAGTAAAAGATAAAATTCGAGTTGTTTTCAATGGTTCATCACCTGACGTTAATGGCAACAGCCTTAACGACACTCTTTACACTGGTCCTGCTATTCAATCAGATCTATCTGCTATACTCTTAAACTTTCGATTATTTCCCATAGCTGTCATAGCTGATATAAAACAAATGTACCGTCAAGTTGTAATTCAACCGGAACAACGAGATCTCCAAAGAATCTTGTGGCGTGATGAAATCAGCAAGCCCATTAAGGTATTTCGCTTAAAAACGGTTACTTATGGCTTAAAACCCTCTGCTTTCCTTGCTATCCGATCCCTACACTTGCTAGCCTCACATGATGGTCAGTTATTTAATTCCAAAGCCTCTGAAGCACTAACTACGTCATTCTATGTTGACGATTATTTGCAGTCCTTCCCCACTTTGGAGGAAGCTTCTTTTGTGTCTTTAGAACTTCAGGCATTGCTAAGGAATGGAGGTTTCCCACTCCATAAGTGGAATTCCAACTCCCCTGAGTTTCTCGCCCAGTTTCCCATCGAAGAAGTAGATCCTTCTTTTGTCGAAATTTGTGGAAACTCCGAATCTATAAAAACTCTAGGAGTTCACTGGTGCACTAGCACTGACACTCTCATCTATAAAGTTTCGCTCGCAGAAGAGCTTCCTAATACAAAAAGACAAATCCTCTCTGAAATTGCAAAAATTTTTGATCCACTTCAATTCCTTGCCCCAGTTATCGTTATAGCCAAACTATTCATGCAAGAGCTGTGGTCGCTCAAATGTGAATGGGATGACACTGTCCCTCTTTCTTTTCTTAATCGTTGGCTCTCGTTTCGCAGCAATTTGCTGGATCTTTCTCTTATTGAAATCCCGAGGAATTTAATTAGCTCTCATTCTAATACACCCTTCTTCCTTCATGTGTTCGCGGACAGTTCCGAAAAGGCTTACGGTTGCTGCGCATATTTAGTTTATCACGGTTCATTATATGGATCTTCAGTTTCCAACCTTGTTTGTGCCAAATCGAAGGTCGCTCCTCTTAAAACTATCACTTTGCCTAGGCTCGAACTGTGCGCTGCACTCATGGCTGCAGAACTTGTTAAGAAATTACGGGAAGTATTAAAAGTAGAATTCTCGCAAATCTATCTTTGGAGCGATTCCATGATCGCCCTTTCTTGGATCGCCAAGAACCCCTCTCACTGGCAAACTTTTGTTGCAAACAGGGTTTCCAAAATTCAAACTCTTTCTTCTGGATGTCAATGGAGGCATGTGCCCAGTGCTGATAATCCAGCCGATATTATCTCTCGTGGTTGTTTACCCTTTCAATTGGCAGCTTCCCAATTGTACTGGCATGGGCCCTCGTGGTTAATCGAAGACTCTTCTTCATGGCCTTCTAAACCTCCAGCTACAAACTCCAACTTGCCTGACGCTAAAGTATCTTTACCTACTGCTTCGTGTCTTGTTTCCAACGTTTCTCATCCCATGTTGTCCCGCTACTCTTCCTTTCACAAATTAATTCGAGTTGTTGCCTATCTCCTTAGATGGAAATATCTTGTGGTTGACCAACCTCTTCTCCCCAAACCACACCTTACCAATCATGAATTGAATCTCGCTACCATTAAGGTTTTACAACTGACACAGCAAGAAGCCTTTTCTTCTGAATTGTCTTTGTTTTCTTCTAAAAAGGATCTTCCCAAATCCAGTCGTCTTCGTGCTTTAGCTCCTTTCCTTGATGACCATGGTTTACTCAGGGTAGGTGGAAGGCTCTCGCAATCTCTGCTCTCTGAGGACAAAAAGCATCCCGTTATTTTGCCTTCCAAACATCACGTAACTTCTTTAATTATACGTGACTTTCATTATCGTAATCTGCATGTTGGTACACGCACTCTGCTTTGCCTCTTAAGGGAAAAGTACTGGATCATAAATGGAATTCACGAAGTTTCTTCTGTAATCCATAAGTGTATTCCTTGCTTTAAAGCGAAACCTAAAATCAATACTCAATTAATGAGCGATCTGCCCTCTTTTCGCTCTTCTCCTATACGCCCATTTGCTTTAACTGGTGTGGACTATATGGGTCCGTTCCAATATCAACGAAATTCTCCTGAAGCTAAACGCAAATTGTTTGGTAAGCTTTATGTTTCTCTCTTTGTTTGCATGGTTACAGGCGCAATCCACTTGGAACTAGTAACGAATGCTTCTACTTCTTACTTTTTATCAGCTGTCTCTCGCTTCACTGCTAGGCGTGGTGTTCCTTCAGAGATGTTCTCTGATAACGCTTCCACTTTTCAGGGCGCAGCTTCCCTGTGGAAGAAAGCTCTCACTTCCTCTCCTGCCATGGAACTAATTTCTAATTTTTCCTATTCAAAGGGTTTCAAATGGCGCTTTATACCTCCCTACGCTCCTCATCACGGTGGTAGGTGGGAATCTTGTGTAAAGCTTACTAAACGTCATTTAAGAAAAGTTTTAGGTAATCGTATTCTGACTTATGAAGAATTCAATTCACTGTCCGTTCTGATTGAAGGTGTTGTTAACTCTCGCCCTTTAACTCCTCTTTCCAATGATCCTGATGACCTGCTTCCACTTACACCTGGTCACTTCCTTATAGGCACTTCTCTTTCTGCTCCTCCTCCTCTTCCCAATTCTTTCAGGGATTCTAATTTACCTATTGTTTGGCGTAAACTTGAAGCCCTCCGCAATTCCTTTTGGAAGAGGTGGAACTTGGAATATTTAACTTCTTTGCAACGGAGACAGAAGTGGTTTCTTTCCAGTCCCGACATTAAAGTGGGGGACTTGGTCTTGGTTAGGGATGTTTCACCCCCTCTAGTATGGATCTCTGGTAGAGTGACCAAGTGTTATCCTGGAAGAGATGGGAGAGTCAGGGTGGCCAAAATCTTGACCACTAATGGTCCGATCACAAGACCACTGTCTTTGATCGCTCCGTTGCCTTTGAATGTGTAACTGTTTATTTGTTCTCTGTTGGTGTTTCCCCTCCCAGTATGGTGTATTCTTTGAATACACGGTACGTGAGAATCCAATTTTTAATGCTCTTTGCATGTCCATTTCTTCCTTTCTTATCAAACACCAACAGTGATCTTCTATTTTCTCTTTGTTGATCAGGTCTCTTATATCTTTTATGAGTCTGTTCAAGATATATATCTTCTATGGCCCACCTAGCGTCATCTCGCAGCGAATCTCTGAAGCTCCTCAATTCTTCCTGGTGCAAGAGGATTTACTTATCCATCTGGCCACCAGATCTTGTTACCATCGCCAGCTATTTTCTCCATGAGCAAGAGAACTACGTCTACTTTTTTACTCACCATGCTGCGTTAGTATCATCTGTTATCAACTCTTTGAAGACCGGCTCAGCAAGAGAAGATCAATTTTTTGTTGTAATGTTGGCTATGTTTATATGTTCTCCTTTTTTTCCTACCCCCACTCTTTCCCTTCCTTGGACCCTCTGTGCTTCGCTGAGCAGGTCTCACTTCTAAGTCGGCAGTTGACTCGGTCAGTTAAGGCTCAACCAGAGCCAGTCTCCTCAAACCAAGAGACACTCTCTACGTTCTACGCCATGTTGGCACATTAAGTATTGGTTAAGGGAACTTCACCTTCGCCATGCAACAAAGATAAGTACCTGCTTCAAGTTTTAACCTCATCTTCATGATTTTATCGACTACATGCTTTTAACGATCTTTTATAGGCAGTGTGAAATTACGTATTTTGGGGCAAAAATACACCTTCGCGGGATTTTCCATGTTGGGCTTTTGTCTAATCAAGCCAATCTTGTGGAAAAGCAGCATTTCTTATGCTTGCTAAATGAGAAATCTTCTCACCACGTGGGATATTATCTAATACCCGCTGTCTATAAATTACAATGCAAGTTCCTCCGCTAGATTAACTTTGGCCCCATTTTTCTATTAAGATCGTTCTGGAACCTTCCAGATCTTGTACTCTATCTGCGAGTCTTGTCGTTAGGTATTTTTCACTCACTTGTGAAAATACTTTTTACAATGAGGAATCTTCCTTATAAATTACTGCAATAGCAAACTTTCGTCCACCGTTGGAATGTTCTATGGCGTATTTAATTGTAATTCACAAACTTCTCAAGAAATAGATTCTCGCCTACCTAGTGAAACCAGTTTTCTTCATTATTGCAATAACTTTCTTTCCCATAAACTTCCGTGTTTTTTACAGTGAACTTTGCATCCATTTTACAGACTATAGTGAAAACTAGTGCTTGTTCTACTTTTCTACCGCGTCGCGATCGTCCGCTTACATTAAATAAGGCCATGAACATTGATCCGAAATCCCAATTATCTTTCCTCAACCTTCTACTAACAAACCATATCAATAAAATTGTAACTATTCTATAAGGTGTCCCTCTACGAAGTGCCCTTCCATTTTGCTTGTTTATCATTAATTAATTACTGTATAACTACGTGTTTTATACACGGTTCAAACTTACATTGTTTCTTCCCCGTAATCAGGGAAAACAATACTTTCAACTCTTGAGTGAGTTATTTCTAGGTCTCACGAAATGGAAACTGCCCCATTTGGCTCGTGATTCCTATTTAAACATAGGAAGTCTAGAACCTTCCTTTTGACCTTTTTCTTCAGGTTTCACCCTAAGTGACCTGCTCTCTTTTGTATGATTGTTATAAAGTAATTCTGCTTAAATATAGGAAGTTGTAGGAACTTCTATCTTATTCTTCATGGTTTTCTTATTGTTATTTTCGAAGTTGTTATTCTTCCTAGAACATTCTCTCAAGAATTTCTTAAAGTACACTCTTTGTACTCGATTTAATTTTTAAACTTTAATTACTTCATTTATCCTTTTTTTTATCTTATAAAGATTTTAGAACATATATAAGGTTTGAAACCTCATAAATTGTTATTTGCCTGGAGCAATCTCTAAATGTTAGGAGGTCTGCGACCCCATTGTTAAAAAATTTAAATGATCCATATTTGTCAGAAAAATATATATTTGTTAAAGTTATAAACTTTTTTGAATTGTTAAATAAATTAAATATTTGTTTTTGGATTTATAATTTCGAAAACACAACGGTTAGGCAAGATCCGGTCTTCCTTGACTCTCCCTACTCAATGCCATTAAACCTATTGATAGGGTTTTCACCACTTGTTGCATTTGAGCAAAAACTCTTAGTGGTAATCTTGTTAAAGTTCTCTTAGCTTTAAAGGCTAATTCTAACTGGCCAGTAAGGCAAGTACAGCTCGCTACGCCAGCTACTTGCTTGTGGAGATCCTCTCCAAAATCTTATGGTCAGTTTTCAAAGAGATAAGTGTTTCTCTTTGCCTAAACTTTTAGTCGGCTACTGGCTGGTTAAAAGCTTAGCCATTTCCAAATGCACCTACTGGTTCATTTACCAAATTTATTTTCAAAAGCATAATTCCTTTATCACCATCCTTTTTGGAAGCACTTGGTTACTGTTCAGGAAGCTTATAACTTCGAAAACTGGAAATATCAAAATTGATGCAAATTATTGTCATTCTTCGAATTACTTTGAAAAAACGAATTTCTTTGAAAGGACATACAATAAACTTGTCACTTTCAGTCATGCCAGACCAACACCCTTCCCCATAGTAGTCTTATGCCTGCTTGAGAGGGAATATACTAAAGCCTTTCTCTGGCAAACCGCCCAAGTCTTAGCTGCGGTTCCCGTTAGCTTAGACCAAGTCCTTACCCACTTTAGGTATCCGAGAGCGGATTTGCGGTGGCAACCGCCTCTAAGTGTATTTAAAGCTAAATTTATAACTTTTGTGGAACTCTCATCCTATTTCTCTATCCTTTTTCTCCGGTCCGAAACCCACTTCCTTTTCTTAATCATCTTCCCTTGGTGGGTGGGTTATTCCTCAGCCTATAATCTACCCAGCCCTCACTATGACACTAGCCACGCAGTGAAATTTAAAATAAGAGGCCGTGGAAGTCAGCGCAGGTAATATGCTATCCTTACCTCATTGGTCAAACAGCTGTGTTGTAATGAAAATCTTGAGATCTGATTGGTGGAGGACCTGTATCATAATGAAACTTAAACTATTATGAGCCAATTTAAGAGGCAGTTTTCTGGCATATAATATTTAAATTTAGTCACGGTCTAACGTAAACCATTATTTGTTGTCTTATTCTTGTCGTAGTTGTGTGAACATCCTCCAAGCATATGTCATGTTTTTCACAAAGGCTTTAATATATTGTTATTCCTTATGGTTTTAGGAAGGAATCCTTGCGTCATAAGTTTAGATCGTAGTATTACTATGCTCTCTTTCACCCAGCAGATGTTTTTAGCATCTGAGTTAAAATGTAAGAATTGTTTCAACGTTAACTCTATCTTGAAAAAACTTACTGTTGGTGGTAATAAAAAGCAATGTGCATGTGAGACGAATATATTATGTGTACTTACTAATGCGTATGTTGGTCGCGAAATTAAGAAATAGCTAGATAAACTTTTTGCACTATTATTTGAGATGCTTCAAGGATGTTCACACAGCTACAATGAGAAAAAGATAACGAATAATGGCTTTGGCAATAGCAGGTAATGAACTTAAAACCAGAAGAGGTGGCCGAGAGTGCTAACACGCTAGCGGCATCGGGAGAGTATGGGTTCGAATCGCATGTCGGCGGTCCTGAAAATGGTTTTCGTGGTTTCCCCATTCTCACCACCAAGAAAATGCCGAGACGGTTCCTTTCAATAGATCCAAGGCCGATTTCCTTCCAAAATCCCTTCCCTGACCCATCCTGAAAAGAAATTACATGGCCATTGGCTGCATTAATCAAATTATAATGATCTTAAAGATCTCGATTCCCTTTTTCGATGTTAGCAGGTTCCACCACTTTAAATCGCAGCTCTGCTGACGCTGTTTTAGACTATAACAAGAATAAACCAAAAAATATGGTTCTGGCAGTAGCAAATATTGAACTTAAAGATCTCCATTTCCTTTCTCGATGTTAACAAGTTTCACCACATTTAATCGTGGCTATACTGATGCAGTTTTAGATGCACCAATTACTAATAACAATTTTTTAAAATAAAATCAAAAATTTTGTAAGGATATCCATTTCCCATTATACCTAGTTAGATAAAAGATTAAATTTAATTTTAGTTTAAGCTGAGCTGACGACGATCTCATTGTTTATGTCGAAACATGTCCGTTATCTTATTAAACGTTCAATAAGTTTAATAAAAAATTAGTATAGATTTGATGGATTTATTATTACTATTTCAATTGGATATTAATCAAGCGTTTTATACATATAGTAGTTAAAACCTGCATTTGCAATGTTGTTGTCGATTCATTGAGTGGCTTTGCAACCTGTAGTCCCATGTGCTTGGGTGTGTGCGATATCTGTCTGATGACCCGTGTCATTGTGATGGCTGCACCAGGGTGTGTATTTGTAATCAGTTTTCATTCACCGTCGTTGACGGGTTCACACGGTAGGATACATTAAAAAATAAGAGTTTAATACTTTGATTTCAACACTTCCGCGATTGGCGTCAATAGGCGAGCCGTGACCAAACTGTTGGATTCAATGGACCCTTACTCATTTAAGTTCTTAATTCCTATCCTGCATCTAGCTTTGTTGGAAAAATGGTGCTGATTAAAAGTATTTAGAGTCCGGAGATAGCCTGGTCCCATGGCCAACACGTTAATCCGCGTAGTTACCCTGGCCGGTCAAAACTGTCTTCCGCATATACCAATTGTCTGGGTTCATCAGAGCCAATCTGGCTCTTATTGGGTTTTGGGCTGATGCAGTTCCTGACACCACATGATTTTTCAGGTGAAAATTCTACTTTGCAGAACCTCGGCCGTCCATGTGAGAGGCAAGCAGCTACGCCACTGCACCATCACGCCCTGTCTCCATATACACGCACAAATTCTGAAGCAAAAAAAGGGATTAGTTAAATATACTGCAATTAATACCTGATGGCGCAAAACCTCACCTGCACACACAGCGAATCTCGTATGCGGGCGAGTCCATGTGCTTCAGCGTGATTGATAGGGGAGGAACGTTCACTTCGCTCCTTGGTATAGAAGTGTTCGCGTCAACTCTTGGTATCTGTAATAGTAATATCACAAGTGACGAAATGTCACTCTCGAAACTTGGTGTGGTGTCAAGGCTCCCAGTAGCATAGCAGCAGTGACCTCCTCCAAGCCCTCGAGTTTGCGCAGGTCTGTGCCATCAGGTATTAATTGCTCTCTAACTTGCATGTCCTTTGCTTGTGCATGGGGGCTCTGTATGAAGTGAATGATTTATTGTTGTCTTGCTTACATCATCACAGGTGTGGTGTGGATTGAGAAGCAATGATAGCAAGCTTGATGACGCAGCAACTGGGCACTAAGTCATCCGACTACGTGGGTCAAACCAGACGTAGTTTTAACGTAAGATATTAGAGCATTTTAACGCAGCAAGGCATAACATTTTTTCGGCCATCAATAGTCATATACTCATATGATAGAGTATAACCACAATTTCTCCAAAATTGAAAACGATCTGGAAATCCTACATTATTGCAGTAAAGGAACCATGCTCAACATCTTGGAAAAACTTGAAATAGATCAGGCTTTAAGAATTAATCCGTCACACAATTTAAATGAAATTAACTTTGATAATAACATTTTATACGAAACTTTGACTAATTACGTCGTGAACATCAAACGCATAAAAAAGCCCCCGTAGTTGCAAGCGTCCTATGGGTTACATCCTCTACTCCCACCCCCTTGTATTTCTTTCCCTACACATAATTCGGCAGCGAGTCCCCGCCCCTCCATTCTCTCCTCTATCTCGGCCGACCTGACCTAGTCCGTCAGTTGCAACACCTGGCTCCAGCCAGTGGGCCATTTGCAGGTACGTATAAGGTAAGATTTCTTTTTCGTTTTTCGCGGACAGTCTTTTTGTTGATCAATTTTGCGATGACTATTTTATTTATTTCTTTTGTTAACAGAGGATCTATGCTATCTGGAAAATTTAGTTTTCATTTTCGAGCCGCTCATTGGGAATGTTTGCGTGATTTTTCGTCCTTAAACAAGACATGGCACCACTTCGGCCAAATGAACAACTTCCCAACTTAACCGCACCAAGGAAAGGACTGTTGAAATGACCGGATTATATGACAATAGTCTAATCAACTGAAGACAGGAAGATAATTGACTATACATTGCCTTTTTTAAAAGTGTTTTAATATGATCAATTTGTTCAGGATTTTATTGTGTTTTCATGAGTGACTGTATGTGCATGATGTTCTTTTTACCTTGCTCAGTGTCTTATGGGTAATGTTTTAATGGTGTCAAAATGTGGCTGATGAAGGACCGCTCCAGGGTTTGAAACATGTACCACAACTAGTGCGTCATAACGCATAACCAATGTATTGATTGACGGAGGTTGTTCAATAAATTTAAAAAAAAAGTCATCCGACCCTGGACATATTTTATCGCATCATCTCGGCGAGGGAAGGGCTTCCTCTAACCAGCTCATTCCTTAGGTTTATGTTAATAATCTGTGGCATAGTTTTATTTTATGGATTCCTTCTATGTTACATCCCATTCGCTCCAGTAGTCAGCCCATAACAAACAGACAAAAATTAAACTGAGGGTAAATTTGGTTTCCACAATATTCAGACAGAAAACTTAGTTTATTTACAGAGATTAGGGCTAGGATTTAGGTAGGAGGCAGCTGTGACCTTAATTTAGGTACCATTCCAGCATTCACCTGGAGTTTAAGTGGAAAAACAAAGGAAAACCACTTATAGGATGACTGGGGAAGGAGTCAAACCCACCTCTTCTCAGTTCTACCTCACAAGGCTGAGTGAACCCCAACCCAGCCCTCATATCAGAATTATTTTCTTGGTAGAGCTGGGAATTAAACCCAGACCTCTGGGGCGACAGCCAAGAATGATACTCGACACGCCATGAGGTGGGCATGTGAAGTTTTGAAACCATATTTCAGTGTTACCTGTACAAACTACCAATTTATACTTTTCAGTCAGTAAACACACATGATTGGGTACAATAATAGCATGTAACACAAGTCCTGTATTATTCACATAAATAAGGGGCAATTTTGGATTAAGTGTTTCGAACGTCAGGTGGTCGTCATCAAATCTTCATCACTAGGGTTGAAGTTAAGATTTATATACAAAATTTAGAATTTGTGATTTTATTATACTTTTGTATAACTTGTCTAATTAGTGTTAGAATTTCTGATCCACAGTGAATCTTGTTATACAGTAGATAAGCCTATTCTAAAATGTTTTATTATAGGTTTGTGTCTACGTATTAATTGTAAATAGTAAAGCGACACTAGACAAGAATAAATTAGTTCATGTACACTGATTTCTACTATGGTTGTGGGTACATATCCGTACCCATAACCATAGTAGAAACCATAGTGTTGCTTAACTATTTACAAGTGCATAATATTCACACGTACACACAAATCTATAATGAAACATTTTACAACAGGCTAACCTATAATGAGATTGATAAAAACATTATTTTTTTAGAAGGGAACTCTTGGTTACAAGACAGGGACCTTGCTTATGATGGTCTCCACCTCAATAGAAGAGGAACAATGAAATTTGGAAAACTTTTAAACGGAGTGGCCAAGTTTTTACTCTCGGAAAACTAATTGCTAGAACGAGTGATGATATCTTATTGTTTAGAGAGAAGAAAGCGCTGACTACAAGTGGACACCTAGGTGAAGTACAGTGCAGTGAACATAAGTACAACTGTTTGGATGAGTTCATGCAACAGGACTGTAATATAAGTGCATGCATAAACTCATTAGAATTAGGTGGAGAGGTTAGGTGTTTGTACATTAATAGCAGAAGTATTCGGAAATAGCTTGATGACATTGAAATTCTCTTGCAAATGATAGGACAGATAGATGTATTGGTAGTTACAGAAACCTGGGTGAAAAGTAATGAGGCAGATTTATATAACTTCAACAATTTCACAAGTGTGTTTGCTCATAGAGATGACAAAGTTGGTGGGGGTCTGGGTATTTATGTATCACACAAATGGAAAGTGAATGTTAAAAGAAAGTGTGAAATGAATCATAGTTTGATGTGGATTGAGGTATTCAGAGATGATGTTAAAAGTAATAGGCCAACATATAAAAGCATTGATATTATTGCAGCATATAACCCCAATAGAAGCAATGCCATACCCTTCTTAAATTCATTTGAAAGTTTTCTTAGCCAGATAAACAATAAATTATGCATCTTCCTCGGAGATACCAACATTGATATCCTAGCTGATGATCAATTAAGAAGGAAATATCTAAATCTAATAGCATGCTATGGGTTTAAACAGTGCAACACTAAATATGCTACACGACTTTGTGACACTGCAGCTACCTTAATAGATCACGTGTCACTAAACAATTCAGAATTAAGTTATAAAATATCAAATGTCAGCAATGATATTAGTGATCACAGTATATTAATTCTTGATATTTCCAAGACCAATTATAGCACGTACACTCAGTCACATAACTCGACAAAATGAACAACACACGAGGACTCTTGGGATAGGCAACACACTCCTGAAACTAATATATCTATAAACGCTGATTCCCATAATGATGCAAACAGTACTGTTAACTCTCTATATAACTCTTTCATCAAACAATTGAATCTAAGGAGCAGGCATAGTCAAAGGAAAATAACAAACAAAACTAACAATAAAAGACAGACTACTAACTTACCATGGGTCACAGCTGAACTCCTTCCACTAATAAAACAACGAGACACTCTGCATGCAAAGCTCAAAAATCCCCTTCACATAAATAATAATGATATGAACCAAGAATACTGTAGATGCAGGAATAGTGTAACAAACTTAAAAAGAAGACTAAAGTCAAATTACTACTCAGAAAAATTCAGAACATATGGAAACAATTCCAATAAAACTTGGGAGACTATCAAAGAAATCATACACAACAAAAAACCAACAGTTGAGACATGCACTTCACTTGAAATAGACAACAAAATTATCACAGACAATCAAGAGCTATGTGAATCATTTAACTTGTTCTTCACAAACATTGCTGGAAGTCTAGCAAAAGCTATTCCTGAACAGAAGGAAATCCTCAGTAAGGACCACAAGCAGTCAAATTCCCTCTACTTATATCCAACAGATGAAGCAGAGGTCAAGTCCATCATCACAAATTTAAAGAATAAAAAGAGCTGTGGCTTAGATAGGATCAAGACAAATTTCATTAAAAACAATATGCAATCATTTATTAAAATCTTGGTTGAAATGATTAATGAGTCCCTAGTTACTGGCATGATACCAGATGACTTAAAAGTGGCCAAAGTAGTTCCTATATTTAAGGGTGGTGACAAAAGAAATCCAAATAATTATAGACCTGTTTCTATTTTATCGGTAGTTTCAAAAATTCTGGAAGAAGTGGTAAAAACAAGATTGCTTTCATTTCTGAACAAGAATACATTCTTTCATAATATGCAATATGGATTCAGGGAAAAATCTAGTACTGAGGCAGCAACTATTGACCTAATAACAATGCTACAAGAAACTATTGACAAAAATAATATGGCAGTTGGGTTATTTATTGATCTCACAAAAGCCTTTGATACAGTAGATCATAAAATACTGTTGTCAAAATTAGAAAATGCTGGTGTCCGAGGTATAGCTCTAAAATGGTTCCAAAGCTACCTTATTGGAAGAAAGCAGCATGTAGCTTTGAATAAATGCATAAGTTCAGGAAAACATATAACTCATGGCGTTCCACAAGGATCTATACTTGGACCTACATTATTCTTAATGTATATAAATGATATTGTGGAATGTAATTTGAGAGGGCATATCAAATTGTATGCAGATGATACAAATATCTTCTACACTGGGAAAGACATAATTGAAATCATACAAAATGTGCAACAAGATATAAATACTCTCTCACAATGGTTCCAGGCCAATAAATTAACAATGAACCTACAGAAGACCAATTACATGGTAATTTCAAAACAAAGCATGAAAGAAATCACACATGACAAAATATATATAAATAATATTGAAATAAAAGAGGTTAATCAGGCAAAGTATTTAGATCTAATCATCGACAAACACCTGACCTGGATTGAACACGTTGAACGAATTGCTAAGAAACTCTCACCTGTAGTAGGGATCCTAAGGAAACTTCGGTATCTTATTCCCCTAAACCTTGTAAAACAAATCTACTATTCACTTGTACATAGCAAGCTCCAATATTTAAATGTTATTTGGGCTCACTGCAGGAAATCCACACTGAATGATTTAATGACTATTCAGAATAGGGCTATTAGAAACATATTTAACCTTCCTTACTGCACTCCAGTAAAAGATCTGTACATCAGTAGTAAAATTCTACCCCTCAGCATAAGTACAGAACTCCGAGCAGCTATGCTAATATACAAGATTAAACACAACACAATACTCTATAGCTCTCCCTACATCTTGAACTCAGACAATCATTCTTATGGAACTAGGCATGCGAAGGACGTAGCCTTATATATCATTCACTCTTCTAAATATGGTAGAAATAGTTTCAAGTTCTCTGCATCACAGTCATATAATAAACTTCCTGATGAAGTAAAAAGTGCACCAACTTTGTCGGTATTTAAGAGGAAAACTATGGAAGTATTGTGGGAAAAATTCGATGCATCTTAATACATCAAATAAGTTAAGTTATGTATAAGATTAAAAATCCTAAGTGCTTATCATTTTAAGGGACCTTGGTCTAAACAATCTTAGATATGGTATCAACCTTATAATAGGCCTATGTCCTTATTCATCAATTTGTGTTACCTTCAGAATTTTCTTCCTTGGTGTGTAAACACACATATTACTGTACAATTCCTCTGTACGAGCCTATGGCTCTTTGGAATTAATTGAATAAAATATCTATCTAATCATCTAAAAAAAAAGACAAGCTATACAAAAGTATAATAAAATCACAAACTCTAAATTGTGTATATAGATCTTAACTTCTACCCTAGTGATCAGGATCTGATGATGACCACTTGACGGTCCAAATGCGTAATCCCGAATTGCCCCTAATTTATGTGAATAATAATACGTGAAATTATATTGGGAAAACGAAGTGTTGACTGACTGAAAAGGACAAATTGATAGTATGAGGTGAACAGGTGCGATGGAGTGCCCTATCATAATTTTACTGAAGTGTTGAGAAAAAGTGGTTTTGCATTTCATCCCTATTGATGATGATTATTATTATAATATTAATAATGAATGCCTACCCTTCCCAGGTCCAGGTCACCAGAAACCTGTAAGGAAGGGGTTATTCTATTAATCAACATTAGTGAACAAAATATATACTAGAACGCATGCCATATAATCCCAGAAATAACAGAAAGATCTTAACTAGAAAAAAGAAACTGAAACCTTGTTTTAAAAGAATATAATAGAAAAAAAAACAGTAGGCCTAATATCAATGCACTGTAATAATTTGTTAACTTCACAAAGCCTAGAATAGAACCTAATTATTAGGCTATTGTTAATAATAATAATTTATAACTATATTAATATTATTTTCAACACTTTTATGGCAATTAAGTTCAAGTACACTGAAATATTTGGATTACAATGTAATATTTGAGGCACCTAGAATCAAAACCTGCCAAGTCCACAAAACAAACTTTGTAGGAAAAGGAGGAAAACTGTTAACATATGAAAAAACATCCTTGGAATATGAGCATTTAGTTTATTAATTACTTTGTCATCAAATGATGCATTCCAACAAATTACAGGATTGTCCTTTTATGGAAAGTAACACAATTCTTAAAATTTATTAGAAGTTAACTGTTTTTGAAAGTAAAATGCACATATGGACGCTTTTGGAAGTAAGAAAAGCAGTTCTAAGAATAAAAACAAGGGAAGAAGGTAAGCATTTGAACGTGAACCCTCCAAATTATGTATGAAATGAAAACCTGACCTGAATTATGATTAAGCATATATTTGAAATACAGCAGCAGTATCAGTTGTGAATAGGTTACACTGTGTAAGTTCATACAAATGGGTAATGCAATTTTATGGGCTGATTGGCTGAAAGCGAGTTGGTGGGTTTTGAAACTAACAATGGCGGAAGTTCAATTGAATCTAGCGGATTTTGAAATTAATCCTAAATTTTGTCCAACATTTTCATAGGGAAATAGCGTCTTTTGAAGGAAAATCGTGGCACCATTGAATTGCTCGCGTGCAAGTTCATATAAAGGCAACTTAATCCCATTTTTTTCGATGGACTTGGTGGGTTTTGATTCTAGGCGCCTCATACTTATTTTACCTTAAGTAAAGGGACTTGGACACCGTGGTCATTCTAGCCCTCAGACCAGAATTACATTTCTTGGCAGGGCTGGGAATCGAACCCGGACTCTAGGGTGACATCCAAGAATGCTAGCCATTGTGCAATGAGGTAGACCTCTGCGTACTTGTCTACTTTAATAAGTAAACAATATAATGTGGGGCAAATTAGAATGAGCAATGTTTCATTCAGCTAGCATATAAACTAACTGCCCCCATATTTCAAGTCGTCAAATTTGAACTTTAGCCTCTGTGATTGTCGAAGGCTTAGAGGGAATGAACTGAACATTTTAGGTGTTTGTGATTCGTTTTCTGAATGCTAGGAAAGTGAAACCAATTGAAATTTAACGGCAAATTTGCGAAGTGTATGGACAAAATGCGATGAGTGATTCAATGGTGAGAAGGTGGGTCCGACAGTTCAATGAAGGACGTAGTGAAGTGCACGAAGAAGAACGAAGTGGGCGTCCATCTTTGGTTACAGAAGAACTGGTTCATGCGATTGATGACAAGATCCGGGAAAACCGCAGGTTTACAATTAGTGCTCTCGCTATGGAATTTCCCCAAATCCCACAATCACTAATTCATGAAATTGTTACCGAAAAACTGAACTTTCGTAAACTTTGCCGACGTTGGGTACCAAAGATTCTTACGGAGCAACACAAAACAAAACGGATGGGTAGTGCACTTCAGTGTTTGACACGTTACAATGAAGGCGGCGAAGAATTTCTGACACAGATAGTCACAGGAGATGAAACTTGGGTTCCTTACGACACCCCTGAAAGTAAGCGGCAATCAATGGAATGGAGGCACACTTCATCACCAGCAAAGGTTAAGCCGAAACAAATCTTGACACCTCGAAAAATGATGTGTACAGTGTTCTGGGACTGGAAAGGCATCTTACTCATTGATTTCTTACCGCGTGGTCAAACAATCAACGCAGCTGCTTACTGCGAGGCACTTAGGAAATTGCGCCGCGCAATACAGAATAAGCGCCGAGGGTTGCTGTCAAATGGTGTTATTTTTTATCACGACAACGCACGACCACACACTGCAAATGTGACGAAAAACCTCCTACAGGGATTTGGCTGGGACGTGATTGATCAACCTCCGTACAGCCCTGACCTCGCTCCTAGCGACTTTCATCTGTTCACACATCTCAAGTCTTTCCTTGGCGGTCAACACATCAACAATGACGACGAGCTGAAAGAAGATGTTTCCAACTGGTTGACCACCCAGGCGGCAAACTTCTATGAAGAAGGTATCCAAAAACTTGTGCCACGCAATGACAAATGCCTGCAAAAGTTCGGCAGTTATGTGGAAAAGTAGTTTAAGAGGTGTAGAATGTTGTGCAATAAATATTTTTTCGAGGTGTAGAATGTTGTGCAATAAATATTTTTTCTGTATCTGTACACAATTTAATTTTATTACCAAACGGAACATAATTTCTGGACGTGCCTCGTATATCACCCGTATATTGCAAAAACATGTCCTACGGATAATCGTTTTGCCTTACCCTCATGGTGGGATCAAGAATGTAGACACTTGGTACTGTACCCGATACCTAGTTGAGGCTATCGGCTACGCCAGTTGTGGTAGAGCCGTAGTTGAGATTCGTGGTCAAGAAGAAAAGATAGCGATCAGATCGAGTCAGAGGAATTGAAGGAAATGACGTATGAGACCGAGGGAGAAGGAGCCACTACCCCTCAAACGCAAGGAATCACGGGAGAAATAATGGATGTTTGTGAAGATTAATTGGAAATAAAGTCTTATCTAACCTCAGAAGAGAAGGAAAGAACAAGGATTATTATTAATAATAACTTGAAAAAAGGTAGATAACTCCTTAAGTTAATGTAATGGCTTTATAACAGAAGATAGGGGCCGAGGTTAGATCTGTGACGTCAGAGGAAGACAGCGGAAGGGATGAGAAGTCACGTGCTAGGTCAAGGAGGTGTGGCCGCACGCCGTGACAAGGAATCAGTTCATCAGTTGTTCTGTTGCATTATGTGCAAGCAACAAGTCGGGAGCGCGACAATTCATAACGCAGTGCAGTACGGTGACTTACACATGCAGGGAAGAATCGCTAAGCGAAGCCAGCAGTGTGATTTTATGAGCTCGGTATTGTAGCATAGGCTGACCGAAGGTCGAATCGAGGTGGTCGTGAGCTTTAGGCGGGGAGCCGGCAATAGGAAACGTGCTAGTTTCAACATTGGAAATGCATTCACATACATGTTAAACAGCAACGCTTTTACAAACTTATAACTTACCGTAGTAACGCGCAGTATTGCCACTGGGAATGAGGAACATTATCTCGACTACATTCACTATGAATAACCGCGTATTGAAGCAGTACAATGAGGCCAGTGTTTAACTTCATGTTACACATAGACAGTGAAGCAGAACTTGTCGTGCTTTGGGCGACATTTTGTTACAGTTTGGTAGTCAACGAGTTGAACATTATACTCTGACATTTTTCAAGTTTGAGATGGTTGGACTTGGATTTCAGCAGTCCAGTCATTCAGTACAATTACAATTACACACTTTTCTACGGATAGTCAGATGGACTTAAAATTATTTCAACGATGTTAGAGCATACTTTATAATGTGTTTGAACAGGGCATGTTTAAAGCGACCATGGGGCCGATCAAATATTGCTGCATTTTGCCAATTAGGACGTTTGATCTTATGCACTTTATGAATAGTGGCATGTGCATTATAACAGTTATACGTCATGAACATTTATGAAATTTATTCACAACGAACGCAGATACAGGGTGTCTGATAAATACACTTTTTGAAGTTACAATTTTCTACGAGTGTAATTCGATCATAGTGAAGACGAACATTATTAATGGATGTCGATCGAACATTTTACTGAACAGTGGCGTAACACATCCGAAGAGAGAATGGGGTACTCAGTTTATTCGAACTTTTGTGGAGAATATTGGACAATATCCGTGATGGATATCCTTCATTGCATCATGTCGTGCTAGGCGTATGAGGAGACGTGATGGCAGCTCAGAGCGATGGATTCGGTTCCTAACGAAGAGGATTACTACAACATCATGTTCACTTGGATGGAGTCAGGTGTTAGTTCAGTGATTAATACAGCGTTTTTCGTCGATCTTTCGAGAAATCTGTTGCGAACACTTGGATTACCGACGATCTTTGAATATTTTATTAACATCTGGAATATGAAGGCATTGTGAGAGCTATGATAGATAGATAGATAGATAATGCCTTTATTGGTGGCGAAGTTAGGGCTCAAGGCCCTCTCTTACACTTAACCACTAGAAGAGTTTACATCTACATGACATATAATTACAAATACAAATAGCACAAATAATATTAATAGCTATAAGAATAGTGATAATATGAATAATGGTAGAATCATTGATTTCAAAGATACACAAAGTAAAGTACCCTTAAATGACGTAACTACAGTAATCCGATCATTCATCTCATTCATCTCATTCATTCATTCGTTCATTCAACATTTATCCAGGAAGTCAGCGGGCTCCACACAGCAAATACTCGCAGCAAGCCACTTTAAACTTGCGATGAGAGGGATTGTCTCTAATGTTCGCAGGTAGCAAATTCCATGACCTGGACACAGAGATTATGAACGAGCAGTTGTAAACAGCAGTACGGTTTATAGGTATGGCAAGAGAGGAGCCAGATCTCGTATTGTGGTCATGATAGGACGAGAGGTAAGAAAACGGTAAAACAAGATAGTTAGGGGTATTAGTGGAAAGTATTTTGTGCAGTAGTGATAACATGTAGAGTTCACGACGCTGGTGCACTCGAAGCCACGACAGCTCCTTATAATAGGGTGATATATGAACATCATATCGCAGGCCAAAGATATATCTTACACAGTTGTTGAGGCACCGGTCCAGTTTCTTGTTACTGTCGCAGGTCATTTCAGTCAACACAGTGTCACAGTAGTCAAATATAGGTAGTATCAGAGAGCGAATTAGTTGTACTTTAAGTCGAACAGAGAATACATTACCGTACCGTTTCAGAGGATATAAGCATTTATGTACTTTATTACATGTGCTTATCACCTGTTTAGTCCAATTTAAGGTCTCAGTCATAATAATTCCTAAGTTTGTCACTGAAGTAGAGTAGGGTATGATTTTATTGTTTAAAATTATTGGCGAGATGTCACGTTGCTTGAGGGAATATAAGTTTTTACTGGTACCGATAATAATCACTTGAGTTTTATTTGGGTTTATTAATAAACTGTTTTATAAGCATAGTCACTAAGCTGTTGTAGGCCAGAATTTATTTTAATAATTGCATTATTGATATCACTCAGTTTTGAATGATAGTAGATCTGTACATCATCTGCATACACTTGCAATTTGCAGAAATTAAGGGCTTTTGATATGTCATTTATTTGGATGATAAATATCAGTGGCCCAAGAACCGAACCCTGAGGGACACCGAGGGTCTTACTTTGCCATCCCGAACTCGCATTTCCCACTATCACACGTTGCCGGCGATTTTCGAGGTAAGAGGAAAAGAACCGGAGTGACAACACTATAAAAATTTAGTTCTCGAAGTTTCTGCAGTAGCAACTGAGGGTTGACGGTGTCAAAGGCACTACTGAGATCTAATAATGTCAGTACAGTCACGTCCCGTTGGTCCATTGCACATCTGATATCATCTGTCACTCGTAGTAAGGCTGTCGCAGTGCTATGCCCCTTTCTGAAGCCGGATTGGAAAGAGGTTGAGTAGGGAATGCTTTGTAAGGTATTCAGTAACTTGTGTATGAACTAGACGTTCAAGTACCTTGGATAATGGTGGTAGGATGGATACTGGACGATAATCTGAAGGAGAATCAAACTTGGAGCTCTTCGGGATAGGTCTAATTAGTGCATCTTTCCAAACATCTGGGTACACTCCGTTTGTCAGGCAGTAGTTAAATATATGAGTTAGTATTGGCAGAACAGCTCCCAAGACATGCTTAATCAGTGATATAGGAATGTCATCATTACCTGTGGCATTGGATGAAATAGAGTATATCACACCTTTAACTTCATTCGAGCTGACATTTCTAAAAGCGAATTGCTCAAAAACAGACTGCTGTTGTAACAAGGGTACCGGTAGTGAACTTTTAGGGAAGGAGGTAGAGGCTACTTTTGGCCGTGCGAAGTGATCATTTAGAGCCTCTAGCGATATGCTTGGTACATGTTGTTCAACTGTCTTACCTATCCCTAACGCACGTAATTTACTCCATTTTTGTCTAGGGCTGTTGGTTTTCATCAGTTCCTGAAAGTATTTATATTTAGAATTTCTAATTCGCTGCTTGGTTCTGTTTCTCAGAATTCTATATCTCTCAAAGTCAACTGCATCATGTGTCAGTCTGTATTGTCTGCATAGTTTGTCACGACTGGCCATAGCAGATCTTACTTCAGCCGTTAGCCACGCAGATGAAGAGCGGGTAATTCTTACCCGTTTCTTTGGTGCATGTTTGTCAAATATTTCTAGTACCATTAAATTGAATGTATTTACATTAGAGTTTATGTTCTGAGAATTACGTATATTATCCCAAGGCAAGTTATATGCATCATAGCGTAGTTTATTCTGGTCAATATGTCGTAAGTCTCGTATTGTAATGTAGCGAGGTTTATACTTAGGTATTCGTATAGAATAACATAAGTACAATAGATCATGTGAAGAGATGATCTATTGTACTTATGTTATTCTGTCCGTGTTTAATTACTTTCTGAGGTTGATTTGTCACAAGAAGATCAATTAAGGTATGGCTCGTATGGTCAGAGTAATGAACATGATTAGTAGCGTTCAGGGGTAAAACCGTCATGTTTGTGGCGAGAAATAAATTCAGTAGGCTGTTAACTTCACCAGTCTGCTTTAAAAGGTCAGTGTTAAAATCACCCATGATTATAATGTCGTCGTATGCCGAGGCAAGACCTGCTAATGTATCTTCAAAATCAGCAGTCTGTCTTATTTTAGATGGCTTGTATACAATCCCTATTAATATCTTTTTATGGCAGTCTAATTCTACAAACATAAATTCTGGTCGCAGTATAAGTGTTGGGCCTGAAGTGGAAATTATCTTACATTTTAGGTCGTTTATGTAATAAAGCAGAAGCCCGCCACCTATTTTGTCAATACGGTCATGGCGTAATATAGAGTATCCATCAAGGTTAGCTGCAGATGACGGCAAGTCTTTACGCATCCAACTTTCACTGATTCCAATAATATGTACATTGTTTACTTCAAAAATAGCCTCTACCTCCTCCAGATGTGCTAATAATGACTGACCGTTTAGATGGCAACACTGTAACGACCGCAGGTGGCTCTTAAGCTGCTCTTGCAACACAAGTCCCGTTGAAGCTGGTAGGGACGGGAGAGAAGGGGTGGGCGAAGTTAGGGGAGAGGAATGCAGGTCAATGGTATTGCCGTTGTCCTGGTCAACAAACATCTAAAAGTATGCAGTGGGAAATAAAATTAAGTAAGAAGTAAAATGAGCTTACCTGAGCAACCTGGTGAGCAGATCCACTGACTTTCACAAGCACACACATACACACACACAAATATAAGCTAATTACTATACACATAATTTCTATCCTAGGATCACTTGTTCATGTTGTTTAACTGCATCATCGTGCATATTTGAATTTTGTTTCCATCCTCCCTTAAAACACAAATACGTCCATCTTGAGTCCAGCATTTCTGCAATCCCCATATATCCCGTGCCTGATTTAAGATAGTTTTTCTCACACTTGTAAGTGACTCAGTTAGCATGAGCCCACTGCCCTTAAAAGCTCGCTTCGCACGCCACACACGATCTCGATCATGATACCGAAGAAACTTGATGATAATCGGTCGATTTCCTTGCGAGACCACCTCAGCAGACGTTCGATATCGGCGGCCCAGCCTGTGGCAGCGATCCACATCAAGCAGTGAGATATCAACTGAAATTTTATTTTTCAGTGTCTCAAGTGCTTTGTTGTAGACGTCCTCAGATGGCTGCTCAGGAACCCCATGCAACAAGAGGCAGTTTCGGCGACTGTACTGTTCAGCCTCATCCAATACCTCGTCTTGTTTATGAAGCCGGTTTTCCAGTTCCTTCAACTCCCCTCTAAGTCTGGAGATGTCATCACTGGCCTGTTTCTTGAACGCCTGGAACTCGTCGCCAAGCGCTTGGAGCACGTTTGGTGGGTTGGCGGCACTGACAGCTGAATCTAGACGAGCTTGATATTCTTTTAAGGAATCTTCGAAAGCCGATATCTTCCTACCTACTTCCTTTAGAGACATCGCGTTTACTTTTTAGTGAAGAGGATGCCTAATAATATAACTTAGTTCACACGAATCAGCACTTTCTGCAACTTAACTTTCTATTTAAGCAGGGTGTAGCAAGAGCAACTTCACTCAACCGTCACACTTGCCGCCATCTTGACTATGGCATTACTGATATGATTTTTTACATGAACACTGGGCACACTTGTATTTTGTATAGGAGTGTTATTTTTCGACATGGCTTGAATGTTTTACTACTTCGTTTGCTAAAATATGGTGTTACCATATCACATGGCAGGCACATTTATCCAACGTTTTCACTATTGATTGACTTTATTAAGCAGGATTTTGATCTTTATATTTTTCTGTGATGATAGTACTTTTGATTATGGATAGTTTTAGCGAGTTGTTCGAAACTCGTGATCTGCAATTGGATAGTTTGGATTTTTTTCAGATCATTTGCATACTAGCGAGTATGTGGAGTTCATCAGCAGGGATTTTTTTTATTTTATTGGATTGTTTGCTGATGTTAAATTTTATTCGCTCAAGCGAATATATATTGCTTTTAGGTGACAAGTAGAATATTGTTCATTCCAATCATGTACACTCATTCACCAGTCTACGGAGACGGGGCCTGTTACCTTGCGCAGCTGAGTGGTGTTACACACCTTACCTGTCGTGTTAGGGATTTTTCATCTGAGTCTACGGAGGCGGGGCCTGTTACCTAGCGTAGCTGTGTGATAGTATGCCCCTTACCCGCCGCTTTAGGGTCTCATATTATCATCCGAGTGTAATTATGATCGTAGGAGGATTAAACAATAAACTACCAGTCACATATTGGTTGATCTTTGTTAAATAATTTAAAAATAAATGTCAGCAGGGTTACACTTTGTAATTCTTGTCTTGCCAATCCAATAGTTTGTTGCAGTACTCTTTTGAGAGTATATTCATTTAACAGTTAATATTTTTGATACTCTTTGAGAGTGATTTCATACCTTTGAGACGGATTTCAAGTAATTCAGTCTTATAAGACCAGTTATTTATTATCAGAATTTAATTACAGGCAGATAATGATCAGATATTTTTGATGTGAGTTAATATAACACATTGGTGTTCTTTTTGAAGTACATTTTGAGGATCTTAACAGAGATTTTATACTCTGAATTAAACCAAATCTTGAATTCGATTACGATTATTATGGTAATTTTCCTATTGTTTAAGAAGTTTCTGGACATGACAATATTAATTACAGTTCTTGTAGGTTATATTCGTTAACCGTCTGAAGCCAGTTATATTCTTGTGGATCATGCTACATGATGAGTTGAAGTATTTTTGATAGGAGTTTGTGAGGTTGCCAGGAGAAGGTTTATAATATTGCCAATGAAAGTTTTGAAGCAGACATGAGGTCGTCGAACCCAGTCTAGCGTATTTTTGAAATTCATGCTGTGTGCTGAATAATTGTGGTGTTATGTGAAATAATAATGGTGTTCAAATGTGATATTTGACAAAGTTTAAATAGTGAACTTTTGGATGGTGAGATCCAACGTGATTTTGTAGAGGCAACGTATTATTTTGGCATGATAATTAAGTATGAGGAATAGCTTGGAACTGGTAGATTTTTAAGACAACGTTCTATAACCAATATTAAACATTTTGAGGAAATTAAGTAAATAAATATTTTTTTATAATCCAAGATTTTCTAATAATAATAATAATTTATGGAATTATTATCTGAAGTTTAAACATATTAATGATCTGACCCGATAAATTAAATAAATAAATAGTTGATTAAACAGCTGATAAATAGATGAATTAAATAATGATAATTAATTAAAGGAGCTGATAAAATAAATTTAAATAAATTTAAATTAATTTAAATAAGTTATATGATTTAAATAGGCTGATAAATTGCAACTTAAATTGATGAATTAAATAATTTAAATGGATGGATTGAGATAATTTAATTTAAATGAGATGATGAAATAAGAGTGTGTGGGTGATTTACAAATGATTTAATGAGTTGATGAATATAATAATTATTTAAATGATCTGATGATAATGAATTAATAATTCTGATTTGAGTATAACAAATAACTGAATGATAGCTGATGTAAGAAACATGTAATTATTTTGACATGATAATGCTGATGATGATAACAGATCATTAGTGAAGATATTTCGATTCACAACCGAGTAGTGGTTAGAGGTGAAGTAAATATTGTGTATAAATTTGTTATTAATTATTAGGAGTGATTGTTGGGATTTCCAACATATTGATCAATGCCATTTGAGCCATAAATGATTGAATATTTGAATATTAGTGTTTTTATGATATTTTGTGTGCTAGACAGATTAACATTTCATTACATCCACATTTCTGGTGTTACATTAACAAAAGTTAGATCTCAGGGATCACGAAATGTCAGTGACGAAAAGACATAGTGCTACGGTGGCCCTGAGAACTCAAGCGAACTCTAGTTATTTTTGTTTTTCATGTGGATGAAAATATTTTATATAGTGCGGAGATGGTTCGATTTGTGAGGACTATAACATCATAACTGTTATATTCGACCATACTCTTAGGCAGGTTTATGTTTGTTTCTGTCTGACCGTTCAAGTTCAAATAAATTTAGTTTTTATGTTAGTTGTGATCTGATGATGATGTTGTTTTCCCAATCCTTTCCTTTGTCACGATTGAGGCTTAACCAGAAAGGATGTAGTTTGTTAGGGATTCAGTTGATGGCGCCCATTTCTATTTGCTATTATGATTAAATTTAAGCCCGTAACGACCCTACAGATACTTTATCTCGTGTTACCCTCTGCTTTTGTGATATTTCAACTGAATTTCCGACACATTCCTTATTTAATTTCATGTTCATTTAACTCCACTCCGGCCTGGGATGCCAGGTATGCGATGTAATGGCAGATGGGTCTTCGCATACCTCGGATGAACGGGTGCAGAGGAGGGAGAATTGGCTTTTCCCAATCGTGGGGCTTCGATGTTGTTTATTCCATGGGAACACATCAGATTGAGGTTACGAGGAGATTTATCTCTATTTCATTTAATGGTGTTATGATATTTATTGAACTTGGCCAGACGATATACTTGTGTGCCCATACCAGTGATCATGTTAATCATATTAGTGTTATATCATGTTTAACCCCATGTCATTTTATTGCTCATACCCAAGTGTAGTTAGGAATTGATACTTTGTAATGTTTTGCTATCCAACATCTCTGAATTAAAAGGTTTAGTTGCAAATTATAATTATGCCTATGGACGATTTAGCTAAAGTGTTAGGGGATTTGCAGAACAGTATGTCCAGCATTGTGGCAAATATTAATAAAATGGAGACTGAAGTCAAAGGACAGATAAATGATTCAGAAGCTAGGTTACAAGCTAGATGTGAAGAAAATGTAAAAGCTTTACAGGCTAGTAATGAGGAAGATTTAAAGTCATTGCAGACTAGCACTGAAACAAATTTAAAGTATTTAGAGACTAGATTGCAGTCCAGTAGTAAAGATGAATTAAAGGATAGTCTAAAAGCATTATAGACTCGATTGCAAACCACTAATGAAGGTAATTTGAAAGATAGTTTGAAGTCTTTAGAAGAAAGATTGCAGAGTAATACTGAAACTAATCTAAAAGCTAGTGAGGCTAATTTAAAAGGATAATTTTAAATTGTTAGAAACCAGATTACAAGATCGTAGAGAGGAAAGTAACACAGAATTGAAAAACAATTTAAAGAGTTTGGAAACTAGATTAAAGGTAAAGAATTATGAAATATTAAAGGCGTTACAATCAGATATTAGGGCAGTAGAATCGAAAGGAGAGGAAAATGTATGCATCTTAAGGAAAAACATTCTAGAATTAGAAAACAAAGGTGAAGAAAATATTATTAATCTGAGGACAGATGTCATGTATATTCAGAAAGATATTAAATCAGATATATCGAAATTAATGTTCGACATAGATGGTTTAGTAACAGATGTAGGCAAAATTCAAGAATGGTCTATCGAATTATCTTTCGAATCCAAGATCAAAGGTTTAGAAACGAATTTAGGGAATGCAATTAAAAGTTTGAGAACAGTAATTGGGACAGTCACAGAGGAAGTCTTTGGAGAGGTTAATTCTAACTTGAAATCCTTAGAAAACCGATTGCAGGCGGACATTAAGCAAATCGATGATAACGTTGATCAGAAATTTAACGATAATTTAACGTTGTTTAAAAATAGAGTCGGTGCAATAGTGGAAGAACGGAATAATGAGGTCGATGCCGAAGCAAAAGAAAAACGTTCAGGGATCGAAGATAAAATATTCGCAGGTATGGCGAATTTTGAAACTAGATTCACCGAGAATAAAGAAACGTTGGAAAGAGATTCAGCTCAGTTCAGGACAGATGTAAGCCAGTTGAAGGAACAGATTGCATCAGTTAAGACAACATGCGAAGAGAAGATAGATAAATTAAAGAACGATTTAGAAGAAAGTAACAGAATGCAGACTGTTATTTCGTTAGACAATCTGGAAACCGAATTCAAGTTAGGAGAAAAACGAACTGAAGATAGAATGATTAAACTGGAGTCAGTTATAAGTAATCTCACAATTCAAGACGTAACAACGGGGAATGTATCGATGAATCAAACACCGATAGGTCGTAACATGAATAGTCAAGAGGCGAGTGCAGGAGAGGATAGTCGAATTCAACAAAACGTTATTTTGAAAGGACTAGTTCAACCCCTCAAGGTAATTCTAATCAGACTATAAACACTTCCAATACGAATGAACGATACTCAGGTCCGGTGACCATCATCAGAAATCTTGATGACAAACCAAGAAAATTTTCTGGGAATACGGGAGTCACACCAGTCGAATTTTTAAGAGATATCCGAGACTACATGGCGGAACATCGGGTATCTAAGGAAAGAGAGCTAAGGGTAGTCGAACGCGCCTTAGATGGGCCAGCTTTGACGTGGTTTCGCGCGTTTAGAAGCAACTTTGCGAACCTGGAACAATTTGCCATAGCATTTTACGACGATTTTGTAGTGCGGAGGATCAATTAAACGTGAGAGCGGAAATGTACTCAAAACGCTATTCTACGTCACATCCAACGCATTATGCAAACTACTTTACATCTCAGTTAGCTAAATTGCAATTTTTAACTCCTCCATTGCCAGAAGACGAATTGTTGCAAGCAATAGCAAGGCAATTGCCAGTAGAAGTCCAAGGATCACTCATAGCATCGGGAGCGAATACACTTGAACATTACGATGATATTCTACGCAGATTAGATTACACAAGCGCTCAGATGACACCTAGGAATTCGAGGAATGAAAACCGGAACGCGCAAGAAGTGAATGCGGTAGTTGTCGACAATGCTGCACAAACAGATAGGAGAACTTCGTGGGGGAATAGGAGAAACGAAGAGAACAGAGGAAATGTTCGTAACGTCCGTGGGAATGACAGATATCAAGGACCATATGAAAGACCGTATGAACGAGATCCACGAGATGGTAGATACAGAAACTACAACCAAGATTCCAGATATCAGAAACGGAACAGATATAATAACCTATATCGAGGCAGATATAATCAGAATCAGAATCAGCAGTCCAGTCAAACCAATCGACAAGGCAACGATAATCGAAATAATCAGAATGAAAGACGCCAAGAAAGTCAAGAGTACGGGAGAACAAGGCGAGAGGATAGACAACCTAGTCCACCGTCCGAGGATTTAATTTGAGACATCGATAGGGCAGGCACAAGTGGTGTAAAAAAACGACAAATTGATACCGAATCAACATGCTAGTCATCTGGAACCCATCATCATAGTCGAAACATACCAGGTTAAAGATGAAGATTTGATCGAAGAGGAAGATATAGTCCACCGGGGGAATCAACACGAATTGCCAGTTATTAGCGTGGAAGTCATGGGAAAAGAAATAAAGAAATTAGTAGATACAGGGGCCATGGTGAGCTTGATATCCATAGGCTGCCTTGAGGAATTGAAATTGTCAGGAGATGTTACGATGTTGCCAACTGTTGTTAGCAAGATTCAAGGGGTGATCCCAGACAAGAGCATAAAATGTAAAAGTCAAGTACTCTTGGATATTGGAGTTGGAACCAGATATTTTGAGCAAATGTTCCTAGTCGTAGGTCAACTACATTTTGATATGATCTTAGGAGTGGATTTCTTAAGTGAGAGTGGCCTGATCATAGATATGCAGAGTAGACGCATGTACTTTCAGAAAGAGGACATTGAGAATCAGGAATCCGAGATGACATTCTTCAGAGAGAATATATTGGATGAGATTGTATATAACATAGAAAGGTCTATCGATAGTAAAGCTGGCATGAAGAGTAAGTTGAATCCGGAAATACAGGAGCAATTTGATCAAGCAATTTCAGAATACGAGGACATATTTAATGATAAACCTGGACTCATAGAAAATTTTACTTATCGCATCAAGTTGATGGATAACAAGCCATATCATAAGAATTTATATCCCATACCAGACAAGTGGAAAGAAGAAGTCGGTGTGATGATAAACGACATGGAGATGCCAACTGCTTATCTAAATCCTTTGGCTGTTGTCAAGAAGCCTAACGGTAAGCTGAGGATATGTCTAGATGCTAGAGCCCTTAATGAGAGAGTTCTTCCTGATCACGACAGACCACCTGTTATTCGTGAATTGTTGCGCAGATTCAGAGGAAATAATTTCTTTTCTACTATCGATCTGACTAGTTCATATTATCATATAGAACTAGCAGAAGACTGCAAACAGTATACTGGTTTCCTATTTGACCATAAAACCTATGTCTTGATCGTTTACCTTTTGGAGTAAAGAACAGTGGTCCGGTGATGATCCGAGCACTAGATGGAAATTTATCAGATACAGATAAAGAGCATGTCGTGAGCTATACATATGACCTGATTATAGCATCTGAAACAGCTGAGGAGCATGCCAGGCACCTTAGAATGATTTTTGAAGATCTCCGGAGGACGAATTTCAAGGTGAATTTCGACAAATGCCAGTTCGTTTATGGGGAAATCGAATTTCTTGGTCATAGGATCGATGGAGATGGATACAGGCCCAATCCAAAGAAGTAATAGCTATTTCGGAATTTCCTACCCCAAGGAAACTTAAAGAAGTTCGGCAGTTTCTAGGAATGTGTCAGTTCTTTTCAACACATTGTCCTGGATATACCCAAACAATGGCACCTCTGCAGGATTTGCTAAGAAAAGGAAATCGATGGAAATGGGACGACAAATGTAACCAAGCATTTTTGGCAGCTAAGAATATGTTAGTCCAGAATGTTAAACTCGAATACCCAGTCTTTGCTAGAAGATTCTTTGTAGAGACAGACGCATCCAAGATAGGCATCAGTGGTATCCTATATCAGGTGGATGATGCAAATAAACACAGATATTTGGCTTTCACCAGTCGCAATCTCAGGAATTGTGAAAGGAATTATTATGCAACGGAGTTAGAGGCATTAGCAGTGGTTCATGCTCTTAAAACGTGGAAGAAGGTATTATTCGGGCATAACATAACGGTGATCACAGATCATAAAGCACTCCAATTCATTATGATGACGGACTTAGCAAGCGACCGTATCACCAAATGGGCTCTGTTTCTACAACAATTTAACCCAACCATTGTGCATAGACCTGGGAAATTCAATCTGTTGGCAGATGTATTGAGTAGAAACCCTTGTGAAGTGGTAATTGTCAACCACATAGATCTTGTTCAAGAGGACCAAGGAACTCTGGAGAAGTTGAAAATGTTAGCACAGACTCAGAAGAGATACACACCTTTGCGAAGAATATACCGTTTCTTAAGACGCAGGATGGATAACGCCGATCCAGATTTTAGACGCACGGAGATAGAAGCTAGAAACTATCACATGATGGGAGGTATGATATGTCAAGATATCGATCAATATCACACCAAGCTTAGAGTTGTGATCCCACCCAAGCCTGCCAAACCAGTTATTTGGATGGTACATCGAACCGCATCTCATGTAGGTGTAGACAAGACTCTGGCTCTTGCCCAAGAAACATTTGTTTGAAGGCAAATGGGACAAACGATCCGCGACGTCATAAAGACCTGTGACAGATGTCAGCGAAGCAAATATTCATCTAAACTAATGAAGGAAGTTCCTAGACCGATTTTACCTAGCAAGCCGAGAGAACTATTTGCTACGGACATTTTTGGTCCGATTCTTCGTTCGACGAAAGGAAACCAGTTTGTTTTGTTTACTGTAGACGTATTCTCTAAATACGTATCTTTGTGTCCAATCCAGAAAGCTACGTCCAAGTATGTTATCAAGAGATTGGAGAAGACAGTAATTCCAAGTATGGCTAAACCTGAAGTTTTGTTAAGTGACCATTGATCACAATTCATCAGTATGGAATTTTCAACTGCTATGGAACGTTTGAGAATAAGGCATGTATTTAATTCTGTACGTTATCCAGAGGGAAACCCGGCAGAGAGAATTATGCCAGAGATCAGTAAGATGTGTCGTTTATACGTGACGAGACAGCACCACCGATGGATGGAAGTCATACCCATCATTAGTCAATGCTTAAATTCTACTATACATGAACGTACAGGACAGATTCCGTCCGTGCTTCATCATGAGATGAAACCTAGTAGGTCATGGGACCGAATTGTGAAGGCACCAGTAGATCCGGAACACCCCCAAGAAAGAAGAGTCGAAATAGCAGGAGAAAGACTCAGGAGACAGGCAGAGAAGAGAGCTAGGAGACATGCAGGAAGAAGGTATCATGAACCATTTCAGGAAGGTGACGAGGTGCTGATCAGGAAGCCACTCACATCGAATCTTCAACAGAGGATATACCACAAATTTGCGCCGTTGTACGCTGGTCCGTTCCGAATTGATAAAGCATACAGAAATAACTGCTATAAGTTTGCTAGAATCAACACGAATTAAGTTATTGGAACGTTCAACGCAGCCAGCATTAGGAAGTATCATTACCCTTAGGAAGAGGATGGTTGCATAGCTATCGTGTACATAAAATGTTGTATATAGAGAATGCCTGGGAGTATATTTTTTTACTAATCTGTTTTCTCAAGATTAATAAAAAAGGAGATGTACGGGAGAGATGTACCCGATACCTAGTTGAGGCTATCGGCTACGCCAGTTGTGGTAGAGCCGTAGTTGAGATTTGTGGTCAAGAATAAAAGATAGCGCTCAGATCGAGTCAGAGGAATTGAAGGAAATGACGTATGAGACCGAGGGAGAAGGAGAAACTATCCCTCAAACGCAAGGAATCACGGGAGAAATAATGGATGTTTGTGAAGATTAATTGGAAATAAAGTCTTATCTAACCTCAGAAAAGAAAGAAATAACAAGGAATATTATTAATAATAACTTGAAAAAAGTTGGATAACTCCTTAAGTTAATGTAATGGCTTTATAACAGAAGATAGAGGCCGAGGTTAGATCTGTGACGTCAGAGGAAGACAGCAGAGGGGATGAGAAGTCACGTGCTAGGTCAAGGTGGTGTGGCCGCACGCAGTGACAAGGAATCAGTTCATCAGTTGTTCTGTTGCATTATGTGCAAGCAAGAAGTCGGGAGCGCGACAATTCATAACGCAGTGCAGTACGGTGACTTACACATGCAGGGCAGAACCGCTAAGCGAAGCCAGCAGTGTGATTTTATGAGCTCGGTATTGTAGCATAGGCTGACCGAAGGTCGAATCGAGGTGGCCGTGAGCTTTAGGCAGGGAGCCGGCAATAGGAAACGTGCTAATTTCAACATTGGAAATGCATTCACATACATGTTAAACAGCAACGCTTTTACAAGCTTATAACTTACCGTAGTAACGCGCAGTATTCCACTGGGAATGAGGAACATTATCTCGACTACATTCACTATGAATAACCGCGTATTGAAGCAGTACAATGAGGCCAGTGTTTAACTTCATGTTACACATAGACAGTGAAGCAGAACTTGTCGTGCTTTGGGCGACATTTTGTTACAGTTTGGTAGTCAACGAGTTGAACATTATACTCTGACATTTTTCAAGTTTGAGATGGTTGGACTTGGATTTCAGCAGTCCAGTCGTTCAGTACAGTTACAATTACACACTTTTCTACGGATAGTCAGATGGACTTAAAATTATTTCAACGATGTTAGAGCATACTTTATAATGTGTTTGAACAGGGCATGTTTAAAGCGACCATGGGCCGATCAAATATTGCTGCATTTTGCCAATTAGGACGTTTGATCTTATGCACTTTATGAATAGTGGCATGTGCATTATAACAGTTATACGTCATGAACATTTATGAAATTTATTCACAACGAACGCAGATACAGGGTGTCTGATAAATAAGTACACTTCTTGAAGTTACAATTTTCTACGAGTTTATTTCGATCATTGTGAAGACGAACATTATTAATGGATGTCGATCGAACATTTTACTGAACAGTGGCGTAACACATCCGAAGAGAGAATGGGGTACTCAGTTTATTCGAACTTTTGTGGAGAATATTGGACAATATACGTGATGGATATCCTTCATTTCATCATGTCGTGCTAGGCGTATGAGGAGACGTGATGGCATCTCAGAGCGATGGATTCGGTTCTTAACGAAGAGGATTACTACATCATCATGTTCACTTGGATGGAGTCAGGTGTTAGTTCAGTGATTAATACAGCGATTTTGGTCGATCTTTCGAGAAATTTGTTGCGAACACTTGGATTACCGACGATCTTTGAATATTTTATTACCATCTGGAATATGAAAGTATTGTGAGAGCTATGGCAATACTGATATGATTTTTACATGAACACTGGGCACACTTGTATTTTGTATAGGAGTGTTACTTTCGACATGGCTTGAATGTTTTACTACTTCGTTTGCTAAAATATGGTGTTACCATATCACATGGCAGGCACATTTATCCAACGTTTTCACTATTGATTGAATTTATTAAGAAGGATTTTGATCTTTATATTTTTCTGTGATGATAGTACTTTTGATCTTTGTACAGGTTTCCATAAGTAATTTCTGCATAATCTGTGTCTAGTACACACCTTAAATCATATTGTTTTTCCTCTTTTGTTAGGGAATTCAATTATATCTATTCACAAGTGAGTTTTCCAACTCTCCTTTTCCAGGTTTCACGAAAGGGTAACTGGCCCCATTTTTCTCGTGATCCCTGCTTCAATACAAGAAGTTCTAGAAACTTCTTCTTAACTCTCTTTTTTTTGTTATCATTTCAAATTTAATAATTGTTCATACTTTAAGATTTCCACATAGGAATTCTCAAAGTGCATATATTGTACCTGATTCTCTGTCATATCTTTTATTATTTATAATTCTCGTTATAAACTTTAAAGTTTGCTATTTTTTGCACAACTATTTAAATCTTATTCAAATTTGTGCTCGAAGCACGTTTTAAACTTGCATCCCATTTAACATCGTTAAAAAGTTTACAAATTGTTAATACTAAGTCTCAGACTTTTGTATGATAAAATTGTTCATCGTCATTAATTGTAATCTTAATCAGCTTTATATGGTTTGTTACGTCAACTCTAAGTATTGTTAAATAAATTAAATTCCATTTTTTCGTTTCATAAATTACTAGAGAATAACGGTCAGGCAGGTCCTTGTCTTCCCTGGCTATTCCTTGGCTTATGGTCCTTTTAAGAAAATTACTTTAAAAAGTAATTAAAGTTTCGCTACTTGTTGCATTTAACTGGAAACTTCAAAAATCTTGTTTAAAGCTCTTTTTAGTTTTCATAACTAATTCTAATAAGCCATCGAGGCGAGCATAGCTAGCTCAGCAAGCTTCCTGCTCGTCGAGATCTCCTCTATAACTCATGGTTTGTTGTCGAAATTCATAGTTTTCCTCTGGTTTGAACTTTTAATCGGCACTCTGCTGGTTACAAGCTCAACTTATCTTACGTGCATCAATTGGCATTCTTCCAACTCATCGAGAAGAAATAAAATCCTTACTAAAAGCGTTCACATTGCTTCATCGCTTCCCTTTCTGGGAGAATTTGGTTGGTCTAACGGAGATCCAACAGTACCCAAAATTATAGTTATAACGGCCAATTCAAATTATTTTCGCCTTCAAAACCGTTGATTAAACCTAACTCCTTTGAAAGGATATACAATAAATCTGTCATTCTTTGTCTTGCCAGACTACAACCCTTCCCCATATTACCCAATTTTATGCTGGGAAGGGAAAGCACAAACGTCGCTTTCTTGGAAAGAGCCCAAGGTCCAGCCGCATTTCCCGTTAGCTACGGCCAGGTCCATACCCACTTTAGGTGTTTCACGGGCTTTGCGGTGACACTAGTCATTGAATATTGGCTTAAATTCATTTTGTTTGGTGTTGAACTCTCGTCCTATTTATCCAAACTTGTTCCTCAGTCCGAAACCCATTTCCCTTTCCTTTTCTCTTCATCTTCCCTTGGGGGTAGGGTTAATTCCTAGCAAAACCTACCCAAACTTTGGTCCCAGAAACACGGGAGAGTCCGTTTGTCAATATTTTGCAAATCATTAATATCTACTTTGAATTTTTCAGCTATATCTTCACCGTGCAATGCTTGTGAGGGGGAAGGATTCCGCTCCTGTCTCCTTTGGTGTGTCCCTTTCTTTCAACTTGTTTGCTGCTGCCAGTCTGACAGCAGTTCCAAGGGTCCACAGTTTCGTAAGTTATATTTTAATTTACCTATTTTGCCATGGCTCCTACAGAAAAAGACGAAGGATGGTAAGGATGAAAAACGTACTTCCAAACGAGCTTCTTATAAAGGGCAAATCACTAGATTAAGAAAATACATCAAAGAGCTAGATCCTTCACAAGCTCAACTAGATTTGTTAAAACATCGCGTAAAGGATTTTGAACGTCCTTATGAAAATTATTGCAACATCCAAACTGAAATCGAAACTTGTATGCTCAATCAAACTGATGATCGAGTAGAAGTAAAAAGCAATATTACGAAGGTATAGCTTCTGCCTTTAAAATAATACGCCAACTCGAAGAAGAACAGAGAAAGGACGGTTCTGTTCTTGGCTCCCTTCACGAACAACAAACCTCTTTTCGTGAGGGTACTCACAACCCCAAACCAATTCTACCTAAGATTAATTTACCCCACTTCTCTGGAGACGAATCTACTTGGGATTCTTTCTATGAACTTTTTTGTTCCCTTGTTCATGACAATGAAGACATTCATATAATTTACAAGTTTCATTATTTGCGATCAAGCCCTGCAGTTTGTTGAAGCACTCCCATTAAATGCTGAAAACTACCCCATTGCCTTTAACCTGTTGAAAGAAAGATACGGTGATTTACCGTCATGTATTCAACGCCACATGAAGGCTCTATTTAATTTACCTGCGTCACAGCACAATGACGTTACTAGTTTGCGTACACTTATTGATACGACACAACTTCACGTAAAAGCTTTGTCCCAATTAGATCAACCCACTGACCACTGGGACACTTTCCTAATACATTTAGTGGTTTCTTAAGTCGACGTTGCTACCCTCAAAGCTTGGGAAATTGAAATTTCCAAAGACGATGATTACTCTTACGAGCATTTAGTCACCTTTATAAATGCTAGATGCCAACTCTTAACTGCTTTAGCTAACCAAAGTGAACCCTCATCCCCTAGTTCTAAATTTGAATCATTGTCTCTTAAATCTAAAAGCGAACGCTCACCATCTAGTACCCAAAAACCCGGGTCCAGCTCGTCTAAACTCAAGTCAAACGCCACTGGTTACCCAACTAGGTCTAGTGAACGCCGTAATGCTAGTTCTCTCGCTTTAAACACTCAAAGCGAACCCCGTAATAGATTAAATGAACCATTAAAGTGCATACTTTGCGAAGATTCCCACGCCTTATATCTATGTAGATCCTTTAAAGAACTGTCAGTCGACGACAGAAGAAAATTAGTTTCCCAGAATAAACTTTGCTTCAACTGCCTTTCACCTAAGCATTGTGCTTCTAATTGCAAGTCCACCAGACTTTGTTTTCATTGTGAAAAAGCTCATCACACTTTATTGCATCGTCATAATCAAGCAAGGTCATCAGCCGCATCTACTTCTCAGAAAAGTGACAATGCTAGCAGTTCTAATGCTTCATCTTACATTCAAAATGCCAAGTCCATACGTAGTGCCCAAGTACTATTGTCCACTGTCCAAATCGAAGTCCAGGATAATTTTGGCAACTGGGTCCGTGCACGCGGTCTTCTTGATTCGGCGGCAATCCATGATTTCGTTTCTAATTCATTAATAAAAAAACTAGACCTACCCGTAAACCCAACTTCCATTAATGTATCAGGCATAAACAGCTTAAAATCACAAGCATTACAGTTTTCTAAACTAACCATAAGAGACACTTGTCACAGAAATAACTTTCTAAAACTTAATTGCCTCATCCTCAACAGTATCGGAGAGGATAATCCTAGATACTCCGTCGATATCTCAGGTCTGAATATTCCTTCTCATTTAAGGTTAGCCGATCCTCGGTTCAATGTACAAGGCCCCATTGACATACTCTTTAGTGCTAATGTTTTCTGGAATTGCCTTCGTAAACAAATTCGTAAGTTATCTTCAAACGTGGTTGCCAGAGACACTAATTTTGGATGGATCGTTACTGGTCAACTTCCTCATTATTCTCCTCAACCCGTATCGCAGTGTTATTTCGCTAATACTGATTTGGAACAGTTCTGGAGGCTTGAAAGCGTTGATTCTCCAAGCGTAACATCTTCAGAAAACGAATTCTGTGAGCAACTTTTCTTGAACACTACCACTCGTTCTCCTAAAGGCCGGTTCATTGTTCAGATGTCAAGATTACTCAATCCTCCCAAACTTATTAATTCTCAACCTAAAGCTCGAAAAGCTCTCTTTGCTATCGAGAGCAAATTCAAGAAAGAACCCCTCGTTAAACAACAGTACACAGAATTCATGGATGAGTATGAAAGCTCAGATTATATGGAAGTTGTCAGCAAATCTGATGACGAATGGCATCCCCCTATTGAAACGGTTTTCTTAAATCATCATCCCATGTGGAAAAACCCTCTTGTAAAGGATAAAATCCGAGTCGTTTTTAATTGGTCATCACCTGACGTTAATGGCAACAGTCTTAACGATACTCTTTACTCTGGTCCCGCTATTCAGTCAGATTTATCTGCTATACTCTTAAATTTTCGATTATTTCCATGGCTGTTATAGCGGACATCAAACAGATGTACCGTCAGGTTTTAATTCAGCCCGAACAACAAGATCTCCAAAGAATCTTGTGGCGCGACGAAATCAGCAAGCCCATTAAAATATTTCGCTTAAAGACGGTCACGTATGGCTTAAAACCTTCCGCTTTCCTTGCTATCCGATCCCCACATATGTTAGCCTCTCAAGATGGTCATTTTTTTGATTCTAAAGCTTCTGAAGCACTAACTGCACCTTTTTATGTAGTCGATTATCTCCAGTCCTTCCCGACTCTTGAGGAAGCTTCTTTCGTGTCACTAGAACTTCAGGCATTGTTGAAGAATGGAGGATTCCCACTTCATAAGTGGAATTCCAACTCCCATGAGTTTCTTGCCCAGTTTCCCATAGAAGAAGTAGACCCCTCTTCCGTCAAAATCTGCGGAGATTCTGAATCCATAAAAACTCTTGGAGTTCACTGGTGCACTCGCACTGATACTCTCATCTACAAAGTCTCGCTTTCCGAAGAGCTCCCAAACACAAAAATGCAAATTCTCTCTGAAATTGCAAAAATTTTTGATCCACTTCAATTCCTTGCTCCGGTTATTGTTATAGCCAAGCTTTTCATGCAAGAGATAGGGTCGCTCAAATGTGAATGGGACGAAACTGTTCCCCTTTCTTTTCATAATAGATGGCTTTCTTTTCGTAAAAGTTTGCTTGATCTTTCGCTCATTGAAATTCCAAGGAATTTAATTAACGCTCACCCTAACACATATTTCTTCCTTCATGTGTTTGCCCACAGCCCCGAGAAAGCTTACGGTTGCTGTGCTGTGGTTTATCGCAATTCACTAAATGAATCTTCATTTTCAAACCTTGTTTGCTCTAAGTCTAAAGTTGCTCCTCTTAAAACTATTACTTTGCCTAGGCTTGAACTGTGTGCTGCACTTATGGCCGCAGAACTTGCCAAAAAATTGCACAAAGTCTTAAAAGTCGAATTTTCTCAAACCTATTTGTGGAGCGATTCCATGATTACTCTTCCTTGGTTCGCGAAAAAACCCACCCACTGGCAAACCTTTGTTGCTAACAGAGTTTCTAGAATTCAAACCCTTTCCTCTGGATGTCAATGGAAACATGTGCCCAGCGCTGATAACCCCGCTGACATCATCTCACGTGGTTGTTTACCCTCTCAATTGGCAGCATCTCAGTTGTACTGGTATGGGCCCCCGTGGTTAATAGAAGACTCTTCTTGTTGGCCTTCTAAACCTCCTGTCACAAACTCCAACTTGCCTGACGCTAAAGTATCTAAATCTACTGCTTCGTGTCTTGTTTCCAACGCTTCGTTTTCCTTGTTGGCACGTTATTCTTCTTTTCATAAACTGATTCGAATTTTTGCCTATCTACTCAGATGGAAATATCTTGTTGTTGATCAACCTGTTCTTCCTAAACCGCATCTGACCAATCACGAATTAAATCTCGCGACTATTGAAGTTTTGCAGCTAACTCAGCAAGAGGCCTTTTCTTCTGAATTGTCTTTGCTCTCAGCTAACAAAGATCTTCCTAAATCTAGTCGTCTTCGCGCTTTAGCCCCTTCCTTGATGACAATGGGTTACTCAGGGTAGGTGGTAGGCTTTAACATTCTTCACTTTCTGGAGACAAAAAGCATCCTGTTATTTTGCCCTCTAAGCATCACGTAACTTTCTTAATCATACGTGACTTTCATTATCGTAACCTGCACGTTGGTACACGCACACTGCTTTGCTTCTTAAGGGAAAAGTACTGGATCATAAATAGAGTTCATGAAGTTTCCTCTGTAATTCACAAATGCATTCCTTGCTTCAAAGCGAAACCTATAGTCAATACTCAATTAATGAGCGATCTACCCTCTATCCGCTCTTCTCCTATACGTCCTTTTGCTTTAACTGGTGTGGACTATATGGGTCCGTTTCAATATCAATGCAATTCCCCTGAAGCTAAACGCAAATTGTTTGGAAAACTCTATGTTTCTCTTTTCGTTTGCATGGTTACTGGCGCGATTCATCTGGAACTAGTAACAAATGCCTCTACTTCTTACTTTTTGTCAGCCGTCTCTCGCTTCACTGCTAGGCGTGGCGTTCCCTCTGAGTTGTTCGCCGATAACGCCTCCACTTTTCAAGGCGCAGCTTCCTTGTGGAAGAAAGCTCTTACATCTTCTCCTGCCATGGAACAGATTTCAAATTTTTCCTACTCAAAGGGTTTCAAATGGCGGTTTATACCTCCCTACGCCCCTCATCACGGTGGTAGGCGGGAATCCTGTGTCAAGCTGACCAAACGTCATCTAAAAAAGGTGTTAGGTAATCGCATCCTAACGTATGAGGTATTTAACTCTCTGTCTATTCTGATTGAAGGTGTTGTTAATTCTCATCCTCTGACACCACTTTCTACTGAACCTGATGATCCACTCCCATTGACGCCTGGTCACTCTCTTGTAGGCACTTCTCTTTCCTCCCCTCCTCCTCTTCCCAACTTTTATAGAGACTCTAACTTGCCTATTGTTTGGCGTAAACTTGAAGCTCTTCGCAATTCTTTCTGGAAGAGGTGGAAATTTGAATACTTAACTTCCTTGCAACGGAGACAGAAGTGGCTTCTTTCTAATCCTGACATTAAAGTGGGGGACTTGGTCCTTGTTAAAGAAGCTTCCCCTCCCTTGGTCTGGATCTCCGGTAGAGTGGCCGAGTGTTACCCGGGAAGGGATGGAAGAGTTAGGGTAGCCAAGATCTTGGCCACAAATGGGCATATTACAAGACCACTGTCTTTAATTGCCCCCTACCTTTAAATCTTTAACATTGTGTTTCTTGTTCTCTGTTGGTGTTTTACCCTCCCAGCTTGGTGTATTCTTCGGAATACAAGATAAGACAGAGTTAGCCTTCGCTGCTCTTTGATAACTTCTTTCTTCCCTTTTTTTCTCAAACACCAACAGTGATTTCTTACTTGTTCTTTTATTTGAGCACCTTGCTTACTTTCTTTGTAAGTTTGTTGTAGATATAACTTCCATGATCAACCTAGCGGCATCTAGCAGCTAACTGCTAAAGTTCCTCAACATCTCTATTGTTCAAGAGGATTTCCTTCCCAATCCAGCCCCAAGATGTCGTCGCTATCTCCAGCTAACATCTGCATGCTCAAGAGGACTTCTTCATCATTCCAATCCTCCAGACGTCGTCATCATCGCCTGCTAGCTTCTCCTTGAAGGTCACTCCATGAAGAAAATTAATATCTAAGACAGCAATGTATCATTGTTAGGTTGGTAATTTTTAAGTATGTTCCTTTGTCGTTTCCCCCACCCTCCTCCCTCCTTGGTACCTTCGTGCTTCGTCGAGCAGCTCTCACTTCTGGGCCAGTCGTCAAACCATACAGTTGGAGTCTACTTCAGCCTTGTCTGCTGTCTACTTGAGACACTTTTAAATCAAGACGCCATGTCTTAATTTTAACGTCAACCATCATCCAGATCATCATCGTTCTTCAAAATGAGCTAAGTACTACTTCAATGGTTTTCACCAAGTTTTAAATGTTTGAAATTGCTTATAGCATTTAATTTAATTTTATAGACAGTGTGAAATTGATAAATGTGATGCAATATCTGCCTTCAAAAGATCTTCCTGATCTAGTTGTGGCTACTTCAGCTAACTTTTCAAAATGAAAAAGTACTTCTTGTACTGATTATCTGAGATACTATCTCACACCGAGGGATAATTTAAAGTACCCACTGTCTATAGAATTCAGATTTCCGCCGGGGGACTTATTTTGCCCAACTCAACCGATATCATTGTTCTAGAACTTTCTACATCAAGTTATCTTTCTACAAGTGAAATAGCCTAGTATTTCTGTAAATATGGGAACACATTTTCCTCATTGAGAAATTCATGTTGTATAACCTCCATTCAACATAATTTGTCTTCCTTCGTGGGATTTTCCGTTGCATTCAGCTACAATCTACGGATTTCTAAAGAAATAAACTTTCCTCAACTAAAACTCAACTAGTGATCTCCACAATTGCAATAACTTTTCATCTTATAAACTTTCCTTGTTGCAATAGTGAACTTTTCAACGGACTACAGTGCATAACAGTGCTCATTCAACAACCATCCGTGTCGCGTTCGATCGAAATCAATAAATACGGCCATAAACTTTCTCCTAATCCTCCTATTTCCTCCTCTCAAACTCCTCACTAACATATTATAATAATTGTAAAATTTAGGTTCTTTTCAATGAGGTGACACTCTATAGAAGTGCCCTCCCATCTTTGTACTGTTTTCCATAAGTAATTTCTGCATAATCTGTGTCTAGTACACTCCTTAAATCATATTGTTTTTCCTCTTTTGTTAGGGAATTCAATTATTCTACTCACAAGTGAGTTTTCCAACTCTCCTTTTCCAGGTTTCACGAAAGGGTAACTGACCCCATTTTTCTCGTGATCTTTGCTTCAATACAAGAAGTTATAGAAACTTCTTCTTAACTCTCTTTTCTTGTTATAATTTCAAATTTAATAATTGTTCATACTTTAAGATTTCCACATAGGAATTCTCAAAGTGCATATATTGTACCTGATTCTCTGTCATATCTTTAATTATTTATAATTCTCGTTATAAACTTTAAAGGTTGCTATTTTTTGCACAACTTTTAAAATCTTATTCAAATTTGTGCTCGAGGCACGTTTTAAACTTGCATCCCCTTTAACATCGTTAAAAAGTTTACAATTTGTTAGTATTAAGTCTCAGACTTTTGTATGATAAAATTGTTCATCGTCATTAATTGTAATCTTAATCAGCTTTATATGGTTTGTTACGTCAACTCTAAGTATTGTTAAATAAATTAAATTCCATTTTTTCGTTTTATAAATTACTAGAGAATAACGGTCAGGCAGGTCCTTGTCTTCCCTGGCTATTCCTTGGCTTATGGTCCTTTTAAGAAAATTACTTTAAAAAGTAATTAAAGTTTCGCTACTTGTTGCATTTAACTGGAAACTTCAAAAATCTTGTTTAAAGCTCTTTTTAGTTTTCATAACTAATTCTAATAAGCCATCGAGGCGAGCATAGCTAGCTCAGCAAGCTTCCTGCTCGTCGAGATCTCCTCTATAACTCATGGTTTGTTTTCGAAATTCATAGTTTTCCTCTGGTTTGAACTTTTAATCGGCACTCTGCTGGTTACAAGCTCAACTTATCTTACGTGCAACAATTGGCATTCTTCCAACTCATCGAGAAGAAATAAAATCCTAACTAAAAGCATTCATATTGCTTCATCGCTTCCCTTTCTGGGAGTATTTGGTTGGTCTAACGGAGATCCAACAGTACCCAAAATTATAGTTATCACGGCCAATTCAAATTATTTTCGCCTTTCAAAACCGTCGATTAAACCTAACTCCTTTGAAAGGATATACAATAAATCTGTCATTCTTTGTCTTGCCAGACTACCACCCTTCCCCATATTACCCAATTTTAAGCTGGGAAGGGAAAGCACAAACGTCGCTTTCTTGGAAATAGCCCAAGCTCCATCCGTATTTCCCGTTAGCTACGGCCAGGTCCATACCCACTTTAGGTGTTTCACGGGCTTTGCGGTGCCACTAGTCATTGTATATTGGCTTAAATTCATTTTGTTTGGTGTTGGACTCTCGTCCTATTTATCCACACTTGTTCCTTAGACCGAAACCCACTTCCCTTTCCTTTTCTCTTCATCTTCCCTTGGGGGTAGGGTTAATTCCTAGCAAAAACCTACCCAGAGACAGCGCGATCGCAGGATAGATAGTGGAGATCCCTGTGCTTATAAACTAGGCGAAGTTCGCAAGATATTTAATATTGCGTTTGCTCATTAATAGTTGAGAATAGACTTCAGGCAATTGAACAGTTATATAATATAATGTGAATATATTATTCTTCGAAATTTAAGCGTCACAGATAGAATATGTTAGAAGATATTGACTTGTTAAAAGTGTATTAGAAAAGTGACGGACGCAGGAGCTCTAAAGCATTTTAGTTGGAACGAGACAGCAGTGAACACAGTCCAGGTGAGTAACAATGTTTAACTTTCACATTGGAGCAGCATACAAACATTTTTCATTATGGCTGCTAATGTTCATCGAGAATTGTTATTCGATATTTATCACATTGTTGCGATGATGAACTAAGAACTTTATGCACCAGGTACATATTTGAGGCAGAGATATAGATGCAACATGGAGCTTCGTTAACCAGAATACTTCTGAATGTAGACGTTATGTAAACTTATATCTCGTGCATTAACGTCATTTCACGACCTTTTATATACCATCTACGAGCTATAGAAGTATTTCATTGATCATCTATATGAATATTTCTACAATATTACTCGACGATAACACTGAACTATATTTACGACGGAGAATGAAGATAAGATGATTTGTCAATAAGCCAGGGAGTACCCGGCAACCCAGAAGAATTATGCCAGGGAGGATGCTGTTCGATTCCAGTCGGAGGTTGCTGATTACCGGAGAGGAATTTCCTACCTTATCCATGGTCACTGGATCGAGGAAACGGACATGGGTCCAACTCAGTATCTTGGATTGAGGAATCACCTAAATATTTTCCAAACACTTAACCAGATCTTGTAGATATCGTCTGATAAGGTAGCCGTGTTATTTACTTTAGTATTTAGTGCTTAATAGTGACATTCAGAGCCAACGTTTTACTCCATATTTTCTGTATTTCGATGTTTCGACATATATTTATACTTCATGTGTGTAACAAGATTTTATTCTACAAGATCAATAGAGATGATTGTCTTTCATCATTTTCATATTTACATTCTACGAATCAGTTTCTGAACTGACATGTTTATTTGTTTAAGGAATCAGTATTCCTTATTTAAGACCAGTCATTTTAACTTTCGACGTTTTGAATTTATTTTGAATTAAGGCTGCAGACATTTAGTCGTGGATGCCAATTAAATTCCTTTTAAGTAATTTAATTTGGGCATCTTACTGTAAGGAAAGCTTCAAGAACAGAAGAAACTACGAATGATATATTGTTATATTATCATAATTACTATGAACTTTGCGTCGATCTGACAAGAAATATTCGTCATGATATGATAGAAGCCATATACTCATAGACAGTCTTTGTTTAGAATGGAAACACATTTCGGAATTAACAATCCTTACTTTATTTGAGCTTTGGTCATTATATTTTATTAGGAGATATATCTTTACAGAAGATAATTTTTATCTTACGACAGGGAATTCAAAGCTAGTTTATCCCCAGTCAAGATTGAATTCTATTGGACATAATAAATAACATGTGTGGTTATTTATTCACTATATGTGGTGTCACGTCATATTGTGGACATGACATTGCAAAGACGTGTAATTTAAAGCTAGATAAGAATGGTGGACGTAATAGTATTTCTATTAATTGTATAAGGTGCGTTCAAAAAGTAACGAGCTGGAGGCATAATTACAGAAACCAGTACCTGTATGTTAGAAGTATTGCCCTGGCTGTTGAGGCACTTGTCCCACTGTGACACGAGGCGGTGAATAGCTGTCTCATAAAATTCCCTGGGCTGCGATGTGAACCAGTTCCGCACGTACAGGTAGACATCGTCGTTCGAGGTGAATCGTTGGCCCCGCAGAGCCCTTTTCAGGGGACCAAACATGGCGTTATCACAGGGAGAGAGGTCTGGACTGTATGCAGGGTGGCCGAGAACCTCCCATTTGAATTTGTGCAGGAGTGCCTCTTCTGTGTTGGCCGTATGAGGTCGTGCATTGTCGTGGAGCGACCATGGCAGCTATGGCGTTCACCGTCACTCGGCGGTCTTGGGTAATGAGTGCATCAACCAGCTGGACGTTGTCATCGGTAATGCAGGGGAGTGCCCCGAACCGAGCATCATTGGCTAACGACACCCGTCCTTCCCTGAAGCGCTTGTGCCACGCCTTGACCCCTGCAAAATCTTGCAGTGTTTGCCGTACACTTGTGACATTCGGCGATGTATGTCCGTTCCCCCTACTCCTTCTGCTGTCAGAAACCGAACAACCACTCTTTGCTCTTCGGTTGATGCCTTCATGTCACTGTTTGCAATGCGACTGGCAGCGTTGAACGATTGATGCATGCTGCTGCTCGCTTTGTATCGTCACGTGACGTGCACGCGTGGCCTCTAGCGACGCGTTGTGACCTTCCACGCTCTGGTCGGGACCACACCTCGTTACACACGCCATGATCAGCCGATGGCGTCACCGGTTTGCGCATTCCAGCCTCCGGCTCGTTACTTTTTGAACACACCTCATATATGTAACAGTTTGTGGACAATTAATTAACATTTAATAAAGTAAACTTATGGAGGTCATACACGACTCGTCTAAGGTCGTCTTTTATTAGTGGAAGTTTCTTTCAAGAACAGAAGGAAGTGATCAGTATACCAGCGGTTGAGTGTTACAACGCTGATGATTATGCCAGTAATTTAAATGCAAGTCCTACAGAAGAGATGTTGGTAACAATGAGTTTGTGTTAAGAAATTGTTCAACATAGTAGATGAGAGTTTTAATACCATATACAGGGTTTATATGAGGCTACGTGAAGAAATATTTTTGCTCATGCAAGGATGTTCCGCATTTGAGGGAAATTACAGAAGTATAGTTCTTTTGGTAAGAACATGGCATTAATAGCAATGGAGTCATTGTGTTGAGAACTCCGATATATGTTAATTTACGACTTAGCAGTGATGATATGAGAGTGAATACGCGGAAACTAATTTGGGAAAGAAATTGTCTACTTATGTTAACTAATACTCTTATTAAACATTTTATTAAAACACGGATTTGAGTATCTACGAGCATTTGACCTTTGTTGGTTGAACGTCTTTGACTGATATTGACTATAAACCCAATTATGACAGGGTGTTGCAGTATATTAACATTGGTGAGTGATAAAGAAATTTTATGTGTAGATCACATATTTACATACTTGATAGAAAGGTATACTTTGAGAGAGAGCTAAAACTCTATTATATAACGTATGGATATCGTTATATATAACGTTAAACGTAACGAATACAGTGTGTGTACATAATTTTCATAATTATTTAATTAAGGAAATTATTTTAATAATAATTATTCGATCAGATATTTTTTGGAAATGTAGTATATTTTTAGTATGAATGTTTTTGGAACGAATGTTTTTAAGTTGTTAAGTGTGATTGAACAACTCTATTGGTCATGAACAATACGAGATAGTGCATGGATGATTGTATTAAAATTTGAGTGTGTTTGGTAGTGAAATGAAAGAGATATGACCAGTTTTGTAAAGAATAAATGTAACTTTTTAAGGCAAGACTTCTGTATGCTAGCATCATGTTCGCAACGAATGCGAAGGGAGAAATGAATCCCGTTTTAAATCTCAAGGCCACTATATTACAGAATAATGGAGAGAGTTATTGAAGGCCACGGCGTTATAAATGAAAACAGCTTACGGGCTGATTGTATGAGTGTCAATATATGAATAGGTCTAGAAACCAGATGTGCATAGCTAGGCACGTGCCAGCTGTAATAGCGTCATGCTAGGCTCGCCGGAATTTTTGTTAAACGTTTTATTGGTTCTAATAGGCTTAAACCTTTCAAAATATATTTCTGTATAACTGACAATAAAGTAACTTCAGTAGTGTGTGTGTGTGTGTGTGTGTGTTGTAGTAGAGGAGAGCGTATGAATGTATTAATTAATTTATTAATTAGGAAGTGTTATTATTTGTTTAATTTAGTTATAGTTTACATTTACTTAGTTCGTTTTTCTTTATCGTCTTTTGAGTGATTTATTTTAAATATAACTGACACAGTGGTATCGTTGATCCATTTCCAGGATGGAGCAAAGTCTTTTTAGAGACCCCGAGAATTAAAGGTAGGTGTTCAACTGAGCCCCAGTGTATTTTGTTGTATATCCACGATATCATTGATCAATACTGTGTAAATTCCCGAAGACCTTGTTGGAGCGATTTCTGATGGATTTTTAGCCGGTGCCTTTTTAGAAATAAGCAATCCAGCTTTGCTATGGATTTCCGACAGGCAACTTCCCGAATTTACGGGTACAGTACGACGTCGCAAGGTGAATTTAAAAGCTTTTTGGCACTATGGTACCTCAGCCTCGTATTTGAGATACAAGAGTCTCACCGCTCAAATACAACGTGTATTTAATCATAAACGACGCGAAGCGTGGAAATTATACATTACCCAATTAAGTAGTACTACGTCTCTAAATAGTATTTGGCCAGCAATTAAACATTTCTCTAATGCTCCTCCTATTAACTCTCCCTTCCAACTTTCGGCGCATGGATACCAAGACTTGTATCATAATCGGACATCGGACATTGTTATTCGTCTGTCTACATCCCGTGCCTCTGGTTCGTTGGACCGTTTTTCCAGTTTAATGCAGCCTATTATGCTTAGCGAATTTCTCCAAACATTCAGACACAAAAAATTAACAAGCCCAGGGATTGATGATATGACTTATACCATGATCGCTCGATTTCCTGCAAACGCTCAGGATATCATTCTTCAACTATATAATTCAATCTTATGCACCGGGTCCTTTCCGGAAGATTGGAATGTTTTTCAAGCTGTACCTATTCTGAAACCCACGAAAGATGCACGATTAGCGAGTAGTTATCGAGGTATCCAACTTGGATCCTGCTTCCGCAAAATTTTTCAAAATGTTCTTCTCCGACGGCTTCAATGGTGCCTCGAATATTATACCTTGTTTCCTAAAACGCAATTTGCATTTAGAAAAATTCTCGGTACATCTGACCCATTAAATATCTTTTTTACCGATTTACTCCTAGCAAAAGGAAAGAAAATGCATACCATAGCGGTTTTCCTTGACTTAAAAAATGCGTATGATTCTGTAGATCCATTTCTTCTTATTCAGATACTTCGGGATATGCAATTTCCACTTCCCTTCCAGTGTTTAATACATAATATGCCGTGTCATCGTAAAATAATTTTAAAATCCCCGGCCGGTGTATTTGATTCCCGCCATACTTCTCATGGTTTCCGGCAGGGAGATGTTCTAAGTGGGATTTTATACTTACTTTATACTCGTATCCTAGAAACAGTCATATTACCGCACGCTCGCATCCTTCAATACGCGGATGATATTTTAATATATTGCACAAGAGAAGATTTTCCCGCATGTCGTAGGGATATATACACCGCCTTATCTAATGCTCATGACTGGTTTCATAAACACGGATTTGAAACTTCTGCAGGAAAGAAACGCTGCGATGATCTTTACCCACAAACGAATGTACGACAGTTCTCCTATATTATATCGTCAAGGCCAAATTCCGGTGGTGACGAGTGTAAAGTACTTAGGAATTTATATTGACAGGGAAATGCAAGGGGGAGAGACATACGCAATACCTTTTAAGAGTCATCTTGCCAGCAAAATCAATGTTCTAAAATCACTCACTCGGCGCAATTGGGGAGCAGAACCGGAATTATAATTAATTGTTTACCGTGACATCATTCGTTCTGTGCTGGATTACAATTCCTTTTTTTAAATTTAATGTCAAGTACTAGGCTCCTACGTTTAGATCGAATACAGTTTACTGCTTTGCGTATCATAATAGGCGCGCTTATATCAACCCCCACAGGAGCCCTTTTAGTTGAAACTGGAGAAATGTCGTTACATTATCGGCGTAGATATCTTGCGTGTATGTACCTGCTGCGTAAAATGATGATAGCAGTATCACCTATCGTTCCTAAATTACAATTATTGGAGGAATATTATACTCGTCGATTATTGCCCACAGCTTCTGTTCCGGCTTTGCTGGCCGCATATTCCATTCTTAAACAGTACCGCCATAATATATTAAAAGTTATTCGTTTACCTATCTATAATATTCCGTATTCCACAGCTCATTTTCAACCGAATATTCTCAAGCATTCCTTACACCAAGTATATCAGTCTTTTCAACATAACCCAGTAATCATTCCTCGTATTTTTTCACGAGATAACGAGCCATTTGATATATTGCATTATTTTTTATACCGATGGTTCTAAAATGGTTAACCCATCCCGTGTGGGATCTCTCCGGATTTACATATCTCATGTCAGTATACTTTACCCTCAGACGTCACGATATTTACAGCCGAAATTTTTGCAATCCGCCAGACGTGTTTTTATATTAAACAACATGGTATTCGTCATTCTCTAATTTGTACCGACTCAATGAGTGTCGTGCAAACACTTCAAAATGTTACTTGAGGCCGATAATTGGTTTTTATATCAGTAGTGCATCAATTGTACACTTTACAAAATGAGGGTTTTGATGTCAGTTTTTTTTTTAGCGTATGGCTTTTAGTGCCGGGAGTGTCCGAGGACATGTTCGGCTCGCCAGGTTTGTAGCTGCTTCGAGACGGACACCCAATGGGTGAGCTACAAGTACCGTTGGGGAGGGAAGGAGGGAAGTTGGAATGTAAGGACGAGGAGTTGGAAGGTAGCGGCTGTGGCCTATAGTTAGGGACCAACCCCGGCATTTGCCTGGAAGGAAGATGGGAAACCACAGAAGACCATCTTCAAGGTTGCCGGCGGGGGGATTCGAACCTCCTCGCCTCCCGGATGTGAGCGACTGCCATCAGTCATGCCGTAACCACCACGGCTAACTCACCCGGTTTTGATGTCAGTATCACGTGGATACCCGGCAATTCACATAATGAGGGTAATGAAATCGCTGATAAACTCGCCAAAGATGCTGCTGATGGTAAAGGCAAGGCTTACAATATAGTTATACCCATTTCTGATTTGCGTTCTCTAATTGGTTCGAATATACAGCATGACTGGCAAGTCACGTGGACTAATTATGCGAAACTTAAGGCCAAACATTATTTTGGGATACAACCGACTATTTTACGCAAACCATGGTTCCAGGGTGGTAAATACACACGACGACACATCATTACAATCATTCGTCTCCGCTTTAAACATGCATTAACGCCAGTGTATTTATTCAGTTTAAAACGACGTGATGATGCCTGGTGTTCGTGTTTGCAGATGGAGGGTTCTTTAAATCATATTCTCTTTCAATGTCCACAATATGATTTTCAACGTGCCATAATGTTGCGCGATTTACCTTCATTAGGGTATGCTCTGCCTTTAAATGTTGCCACATTAGTTCATAATCCTACAATCCCGCTGGTTAGTAGCTTAGTATCATTTTTCGACAACATTGATTTAAGGCTTTGAATGTGTATTCCTTTCACCTGATCCATAATAGTGACCCGCCGTCATGTGTGTCTATGTGCAGTAAGTCACCAAGGTGGGTCACTTCGGTGTGAAGAGTCAAATACCATTTGTGTCCCAGTCTATTTTCATATGTTTTCCTCCTACTTATGTCTCCTAGTTACGTCATACTCTTTGTTTGGAATAACCCGTTCCTCACTGGTCTTACGCCTTTTATCGATAGTCGATGACGTTAAATAAATACAGATAAATATCACCATTCAATAGAAGTCTATTGTCCGGGTTTTAGTGACCACCATGGACAAATACTGAGTTTTGAAGTATCCGAAGTAATCAATAATAATGATAATGGAGTAAAATCAAAGTGCAGGTCATTCACTGAATCAAATGTTACATATTTCAATGACTTATTAAATAAGGAAACATGGTCAGAAATTTATGAACTAGAAAATGTAAATGATAAATTTAATGCATTTAACAGTACCCTAAAACACTATTTTGAAATAGCATTCCCCTTTAAACGAAGAACTGTTCAAAATAACAAAACTAGCAATTGGATAACAACAGGGATTATAAATTCATGTCAAAGAAAGAAATGTCTACACAAATTATATAAACAATACCACACAACACCTGAATTCAATTTATACTACAAAAAAATACACTAGCATATTAAATAAGGTAATAAGACTAGCAAAGAAAATGCATAATGATAATTTTATTTCCCAATCATCTAATAAAAACAGGGCTATGTGGTCCGTGATAAAGAAAGAAACTGGAAAATCTGCTAAAATACAAAGGAACATTACACTGACCAGAAATAATAAAGTGATTAATAATCCAGAGGAAATAGCAAACACTTTTAATGACTATTTTCTGGAAATTCCACAAAAATTAATAAATAAATCACAGGTAAATACACTAAATTCTAATAATAAAATAAATATATGCAGTGATTCTTTATTTATAAATCATGTCACAAGTGAAGAGGTAAGAATAGTTATAAAAGCGCTAAAAAATAAATTCTGTGCTGGCATTGATGGCATCCCTGATGCAATTTTAAAGAAATGTGCAGAAAATATAATAAATCCACTTACGCACTTAATAAACAGTTCAATTCTCTCAGGAACTTACCCGGATATTTTGAAGTTATCAAAAGTAATTCCAGTGCACAAAAACGGTTCAAAAGATGAATTAGATAACTATCGTCCTATTAACTTACCAACTGGTATTGCAAAAATTGTGGGAAAAATTATGTATAAGAGACTGATAAGTTTCATAGAAAAAAATAAAATATTATCAAACTCACAACATGGATTTAGAACGGAAAAATCTACACAGACAGCAATTTACGAATGTAGTAATAGTATACTGAAATTAATTGACAATAAGGAACATGTAACTGGCCTATTCTTGGATTTATCGAAAGCATTTGATGTTGTTGACCATAAAATCCTCCTTACCAAACTAAATCAATATGGTGTTAGAGGTCTAGCTAATAAATGGATAGAGTCTTACTTAACAAGGCGTAAACAAATAGTAAGCTTGAGACACAAGGATGATGGAACCAAATTACTTAATGAAACATTGTCCAATGAGGGAATTATTGAATTTGGAGTACCCCAGGGATCGGTTTTGGTCCCACTACTCTTTCTTCTATATATCAATGATATAACACAGAACGTTCATTCACATAAGGAAATTTTGTTTGCGGACGATACAACACTCGTAATAAAAGGTGAAACTAAACAGATCATACAGCAGTCTGCTGACTCCGTTACAGGAGAGTTAACCAAATGGTCACAAGATAATCGCCTCATAATAAACTATAAAAAGACAGTATGTCTAAATTTCCACACTATACAGAATAGGAATCCTGCGATGCCCAATATATCATTAAATGGTCATCAAATAGAAAATAAATCAGAAACAAAGTTTTTAGGACTATGGATACAACAAGACTTGAAATGGAATAAACATATACAATATCTGAATACTAAACTGAACTCGATGTGCTTTGCGTTAGGTATTTTGAAAACCTGCACTAGCATGCACACATTAAGAAATACTTATTTTGCTTATTTCCATTCATACTTAAGATATGGGATCATATTTTGGGGTATGTCGCCAGATGTACTAAGCACGTTTAGGATACAAAAGAGGGCGATTAGAATTATGGCAAATGTAAACTCTAGAGAATCATGTAGACCTCTGTTTAAAGATTTAAACATTCTCCCACTGCCCTGCATATATATCTTTGAAAGTATTATGTTTTTTAAAAAGAATTTAATGAATAAAGATGTTTTTCTTAAAACAAACAATGATGTTCATAGGCATAACACAAGACAAAATCAAAACATTCATATTTCACACACACACACAAGCATATATCAAAAAGGAACTTTTCACACTGGAGTTAAATTATACAATAAACTACCCCAGTATATAAAACTGGCCCCAAAAATAAAAACCTTTGATAGAATGTTGAAAGCTTATCTGCAGTGCCATTGTTTTTACTCAGTAGTTGAATGTTTTAGTGTATAGGAGTGATGGAATCTATAACTATATTTTACTTTTTTAATTTAATTTTAATACCTAGCTGTATGTTGTTGTATTTATAGAATTAAGTTTTCATATTATGATAATAGAGTGAGGTGTAAATAGTTGTGCAATAAGATTGTATCTATTAAGATTTGCTATTATAATAAGTTATAAATAGTTATAATCTTAGTAATATATACCTGTTAGTTCTTTTATTTAATGCATGTAAATTCTGACGTGTCCTATATCAAAAATGTATTGAATGCATGTATTTGATCAAATGGAATTAATAAATATCTATCTATCTATCTAACCTCATTATACATACTACTGCACAGTAATAGCTACTGTAAGGGTAAGGAGTTTACTGTGTCCACTCCCATAACGAGAAGAAGATGTCCTGGCTTGGTCCTGGCCTGGCTGTAATAACAAGAAAAGCTCAGAAAAGCTGATTCTGATATTCTTTGAGCTGATTTGAACTGATTTGAGTTAGTTGAAGGAAATGATTGTTTGTTACGTTGTAGCTATTATTTTAGTTTATTCGTGCTTCGCCGAACAGCACCAGTTCGGTACTTTTATAGGCTGTTACAAAGATGATAATGATTTGAAACTTTCTCACAAAGTAAAATATGCTACTGCTGGGAATACAGTGGAATCTTGTGTCAGGGCCTGTCAGTTGGAATATTTTGCGTAAGTTGTTTCATTCATTGGATCTATTTTCTGCGAGTCTTCCGAGTCTTAGTAAGATGCATTAGAGTACCCTTGCTTTGAATTAGGTATATTAATATTTATGTTGGTTGTTGTGACTGTCAAGTTCTTATGTTATATGCTTCCCCCCTATATTTATTATAAGATTTGCAACTTGAGTTTGTCTGGTATTTTTTGATGAATACAGTCTGTTCTCAAATACTGTTTTACTGGTACCATGGATTACAAATACACAAATAGAGTCAACACAATAACACAGGTTGGATCAGATAACATTTTTGTTTTTCACACACACACACACACACACACAGTACTCTTAAGCTCGGTATTTCTGGGTGTCTTGGTATGTGTCCTATCAACTTATCTCTTCTCTTCATTAGCAGTCACCAGAAACTTCTCTCCACTCCCACTCGTCTTAATACCTCTTCGTTTGTAACCCTATTTACCCATCTGTTCTTCATAATTCTCCTGTAACACCACATTTCAAACACTTCCATTCTCCTCTTTTCTGCTGCACCAATAGTCCCAAGTTTCACTTCCATAGAGTGCCATGCTCCAGACAAAGGCTTTTCTAAATGACAATATAACTTTTATATATATATATACATAGGCTATATAAAATGTTTTTTTTTGTAATGAATATTTGTAGCAATATTTGTAAACTATTCTAGTATTCTATTTTGTGTGCCTCTTTCAGGTATTTATTAACATTGTTAACCAGCGGGTGAAGGGAAAGCAAGTTGAGGATACTTTCAGGTTAGATGATTAAAACATTTTGTAACGCTCAATGAGATGTCATCGTACGATGACATTTTCTAAAGTACTGAAATTAGCCAAAATATCTTTTCTAATGATGAAAAATAAGTCGGGATATGATGTAGCAATAACTTAGATGTTTCTCTGCTGTCCACTGTCCATAACCCGCCCATCTTCCCTTTTTAGATCATGACTTGTATAGTAAAATTTCAGCTGTGTGCCATTATGTGTGTGAATTATCGTCAAATACAGTATTGCCAAACCTGTGCTTACTGAAAACTTTGTTAAATCCAGACCAATGGTTAAAATAATAATAAGGATCAGTCGAAAGAGTATGAAGTGAATCGAAGATCAGTCTATGCTATACTGAGTCACTGATTTTGTTCTGTTTTTGCACTTTAGGAGTTGGTAACGTTCACATCCGTCCCCACACAATGAGCACACTGTCTTCATTCGGGAAGTGAAAATTCTTCGTTGTGCAAATCTTATGGTGGAACCCGTGAAGTGCATATCTGGTCAGCACATGCCTTTGCTCTTGAAGCTCCTTGGTTCAATTTTGATCCATCATCGCGTCTGTAGTATAAAACTTGGGGTCGATTTCTTTTAATTCCTCTGGCAGAATCTGATGTGCTTTCTGAAATTGGTTGGTAGCAGGTAGTAGTAGGCCGAGGCGTATGTCCTCGATGAAAAAAGTTTCCTTGTGAGCTGGTATACTAATCTTGATAGCGCTGAAATCCCTAAAAATAGAGTGCTTACAAATTAGGAGCTGGGAGGAAAAAGGGCGAATAGTGTATGTAATCTTATTGCTGATTCACCCTGCCTCCTCCCAGCTGAAAGGGCGAATATTATATGTAATCTAATTGCAGATTCGCCCTTTCTCCTCCCAGCTGAAAGGGCGACTCTTGTATGTAATCTTATTGCAGATTTGCCCTTTCTCCTCCCAGCTCCTGAAATAAAGTAGTCACTCTCCTGTGCAGAAGTCTTTTAGAAGCATATTTTCGTTGATGTCCATCATCATCATCATCATCATCATTTCCCCTTATCCAGCTCCTGCCGGGTCGGGGTATTTATGGCACTTCTCCACTTTCCTCTTTCCTTCCACCATTCTTCTTCCACGATCTTGTCCCAGTCCAGATTTCTTTTTCATACGCTGTTCTTCACTGAATCAATCCACCTTGTTCTAGGTCTTCCTCTTGCTCTCTTACCCTTGCACTTTGCCTCCAGCATCTGTCTTGGTATTCTATTTTCCTCCATCCTCTTTACTTGTCCAAACCACCTTAGTTTATCCTTCTCAATTCTCTCATTTAGTTTTCCCATCCCAACTTCCTTCCTACATCTTCATTCCTCACTCTGTCTTTCCTTGTCTTTCCTATCATACTTCTTAGGAATTTCATTTCACTGGCTTGGATTCTACTCTCTTGCCTGCTTGTCAGGGTTCAAGTCTCAGCTGCATAAGTTAATATGGGAACATAGTACACTTTATACATTACCTCCTTGCTTTTCCTTGGTACTTCCTTATCCCAAACAAGTTTTCTTACACTTTGATAGAATGCATTGCTCTGCTGTACTTTCCTGCAAATCTCCATGTCCAACCTACCAGTTTGCATCAATTCACTTCCTAGGTATTTGAAAGTGTCCACAATTTCCAAACTCTGACTTCCAATTTTCACAGTGCCCTTTCCTTGTCTTTCCCCTCTTGTCATCACCATGGTCTTGCTTTTCTCTATACTGATTTTCAGGCCGTACTTCTGAATATTTTCGTTCAGTGCATCTAGTTGTTTTTGTACTTCTTCGGTGTTCTTTCCCCAGAACACAATATCATCTGCAAATAACAGTAACTTCATTTCTTTATGTCCATATGCTTCCTTTGTTTCCTTTACAATTTCATCCATCACCATTATGAACAAGAGAGGTGACAGCACACTCCCCTGTCTTAGTCCAGTCTTGTTCCTAAACCAATCTGTCTTTCCAACTGGGGTCAGTACCCTGCTAGCACAGTTGTTGTACATTGCTTGCACCATTTCCAACATTTCTCTTCCCAGTCTCTTCTTAACCATGGTTTCCCATACCTTCTCTCTGGGGACACTATCATATGCCTTTTCTAGATCTATGAAAGTCATGATCAAATCCTCTCCATATTCCCAGTTCTTTTCCATCACTTGCCTCAAGCTAAAGATTGGGTCCACTGTGGATCTTCCACTCCTGAAGCCATACTGTTCCTCTTGCAACTCTCCTTCCACCTTTCTTCTCATTCTTCTTTCTAATATCCTTTCCAGTATTTTTACTATCTGTGATATGAGGGTGATCCCTCTATAGTTATCACACACTTTCTTGTCCCCCTTCTTAAACACTGGTATTATTAGCCCTTTCTTCCAGTCTTCTGGTACACATTTCCGTTTACTTTTTTTTTGTTGCCGCATGGCAAGGTATGTTTGTTGAATTGCGACAGGTAATAGTTATCTTGACAAGAACATTTGTGAGATGTTCTTATGGAACGAGAAGAACCGATAAGAACTTTAGGAGATAGTTTTAAAAGTTTTGATGTGCTCATCGTCGGTGCATCCTCCTCAGAGGAGGGTGGAGAAATTCAGGTTGGAACTTTGGATAAGCATGCAATAAATTTCTAATGTGCACTATAGTATGGACCTTATCAGAAATGTTTCTCGTAACCATGTATCTTATGTTTATTTGTTGTTGCTTGAGTCTTCAGTCTTTTGATTGTTTTGATGCAGCACTCCATTTCTCTCTGTCATGAGTTAATTGTTTCATCTCTACATAGTTGCTACACCCTACATCAGATGCAATCTGTTTAACATATTCTAACCTTGGTCTAACCCTACAGTTCTTATCCTCGACCCTTCCTTCTATAATTAAGATTGTTATTCCTGGGTGTCTTAGTATATATCCTACCAGCCTATCTCTTCTCTTCCTTAGCAGTCGCCTCTCACACTCGTCTGATCTTCATCATTCTCCTATAACACCATAATTCAAACGCTTCAATTCTCTTCTTTTCTGCTTCTCCATCAGTCCAGGTTTCATTTCCATAGAGTGCCACGCTCCAGACGAAGGCTTTCAAAAATGACTTCCTAATACCTAAATCTATATCCTATGGCAACAGATTCCTTTTCTGTAGAATTGCTTTTCTTGCCAACATTATCAAAAGCCTTTTATAGTACAGCATCCCTTGTTCCTCTGTTTCCCCTGAAGCCAAACTGGTCTTGACCCAACTCGGTTCCTATTTGTCTTTCCATCCTCTTGTAAATTATTCTAGTCAGGATCTTTGAAGCATGAGTGATCAAGCTGATTATATGGTAATCTTCACATCTGTCAGGTCATGTTTTCTTCGTTATAGGGATAACATTCTTCTTGAAATCAGGGGGTACCTCACCTGTCTCATAAATCCTACACACGTGAAATAACCTGATCAGACCTTCATCACCTATTCAGCGTAGCAAATCAATCGGTATATCATCTATGCCTGGTGCTTTGTTCCTGCTTGAGTCTTCCAATGCTCTGTCAAATCATGTTCTCAATATTAAATCTCCTTTCTCATCATCATCATCATCAATTTCCTCTTCCCTTTCCATTACATGATTCTCAATCTCCTTTCCCTAATACAAACACTATGTAAGCTTTCCATTTCTCAATCTTTTCTTCCCTATCTGTAGAGGTTTTCCATCTGAGTCCTTAATATTACAACACTTACGCCTTCCTTTCCCGTAAAAGCACTCTTAATCCTTCGATAAGCTGTATCTATTCTTCCTAATTTCAGACAATTTTCTATACCTGCACATTTCTCTTTCAACCATTCTTCTTTTCCTTCCTTGCACTTCTAGTTAACCTCATTTCTCAGACATCTGTATACTGCATTTCCCCTTTCATCTCTTACATTCTTGTGCTTCCACCTTTCGTCCATTAATTCTAGTTTAGTCTGAATAATCCACGGTTTTCTACCTATTCTTTCTTTCCTACCAATGCTTTCTTCTGCGGAGTTTGTTATTTCATTCTTCAAAAGTTCCCATTCCTCTGCAATTGTAGCTTGTTCAGGGTTTTTCATTAGTCCTTCCTTTATACTCGTCTTGAATCATTGTTTCTTGTCCTGTTTCAGTCTGTCTATTGTCCATCTTTTTGGCTTTTGACTTTTCTTCAATTTCTTCAACTTAAGTCTGCATTTCATAACAACCAGATTGTGGTCAGAGTGTATGTCAGCACCGGGATATGTTTTGCAATCCAAAACCTGGTTTCAAAATCTCTGCTTCTGCATAATGAAGTCGATTTGGTAACGCCCTGTATCTCCTGGTCACATCCATGTTTTAGCTGTGACCAACTCCTGCTCGGTGGAGAATTCCATCTGCCTGCTTCCTGGATCATTCCTTTCACCTAATCCAAATTCTCGTATTATTTTCCCTTCTCTTCCTTTTCCTGCACAGCATTCTCATCTCCTATTACTGTACTATAACATTTTCTTCACCCTTGACATACCTCAGAACTTCATCTACAGTGAAACCCCTCAAATCCGAACCCCGGAAATCCGAAATCCCGGATAACCGAACAACTTCTTTCCGACAATTTTAAGTTAGAAAAACACACGCAAAAAAGAGAAAATTATTTAGTCATAAAACAAATATATATTAGACATTATAACCTTAATTTACATAATTATCTGAGAAATTAACAAAGAAGTACAGTTAACATACCTGACAAACACGCTACAAACTTATCTCATCCAGGATTGAAAAACGGAATAGTTGGTTATTGTAATTCCTCAGGTTAATCACTTTGCAAAAACAATGAAATAACAATAGAAACACACAAAATATCATGTAATCTTTCACTAGAAATCAGTTATCTTCAATTGTCGAAGTGATGAAAATATTCCCGCGGTGACAATTGAGCGCCAGCGTCGCATAAACATGACATCGCTTGGCGTGGCTGCAGCGTGATGTTCTACGAAGCGCAATGAGACGTCAAGAGCAGATGCAGCTTCAGTATAACTCACATTGTCTGTCGAAGTTTCTTCATCCTCACTGACACTAGCCTATCGCGCTCAATGTACAGTCCGATACCGTAACGAGGGCTTGTTATTATGTTAGGTTATGCAAATTTTTCGGATAATCCGAACAGGCTACAGCCCCAATTAGTTCGGATTTGAGGGGTTTCACTGTATTTCTACGTAGACCTTTTCAACATCCTCATCATCAGCCTGACTGGTGGGCATATAGACTTGTACCACCGTGGTTCACTTTGGATTAGTATTGATTTTTGCTACAATAATCTGTTCACTATATTGCTCATAATATTCTACCCGCTGCCCAAGTTTCCTAGTCAATATATCAGGGGCCGATAACCTAGATGTTAGGCCCCTTAAAACAACAATTATCATCATCATCATCATCATCATCCTAGTCAATACGAGTCCAACCCCTGCTTGGCCATTGCCGATGTTATATTGAAAATCAGGCCATCGCCCTCTCCCTATTGTCATGAGACAACATTACATCTTCATTTTGTTGTCAACCGCCCATTTATGGACCAGGTTGAGGTCAGTCTGTAACTGAGCGTTGTCTTGTGAGCTATGGACTTTTCGGTATATTACACAATCATCTGGAAACAATCAACAGTCACTTCGAATCCCATTCAGTAAGTCATTAATAAATGCCAGAAATAACAGGGCCTCACACTACCCTGAGGGACACCTGACATTATCAAAATGCCCTCTGAGAATACATTAGCTGTTTTTACTTTTTGCGAGCGACTAGTCAAGAACTCTTGAATCCATAAAACTACTCATCAATCTTCGTTGCAGGTAATTTTCTGAGTAATACCGTATGTCATGTGGAACGACATCAAATGCCTTCGCAAAGCCTATAATTACGGTATCAACTTGCACTCCCCTTTCTAGCGAGTCATTAGTATCCTGAAAGTGTGATAACATATGGCTCTCGCATGAGTACCCTTGTCTAAATCCTTGTTATCTCCCATTAAACAGGGATAACCTTTCCCACTGTTCCTGCAAGTAATCAGAAATAAGGTGCCCCAAAAGTTTACATATGGATGTGAGGCTAACAGGACTATAGTTTTCCCATTTCCAATCTGTTCCCTCCGTTGAATGTTGGAACTATTGTAGTTCTTTTCCATCCTTTAGGAATTTGTGTGTTATTGATACATTAAACAGCATCCCCAGGGCAACCTCCCAGTTTTAGTACATCTCCACAAATATTGTCTGGACCTTTCAATATATTTCTATGTAGCTTTTTAATTCTTGCTGGAATTGACGATTGGTGTATTCGGAGATGTGGGCTCCGAGAATTATCGTTAAGGTCCAACACATAGCTATTGAATTTATTAAACACACTACCATGCCATGTATTTAATTCATAAGCAATTGCCTGTTTCTCAGTAATTAATTCACCATCTCTGGACATTATCATAGATAAATCATTGGAGTTTCCCTTCCACCTTCTAACGTAACTATTTTTTTTTTCCCACCCATCAGCTCCTATCCCAATTAAGTTTGCATGTAATTATCGTGAGCAGCCTTCTTTTTGAGGACGAGCTCTTTCAATAATAATTTGAATTTTTTCGTATGCTCGTAACTATTGGGTCCTTAGCTTTTTGTGTCCCCTGATTTCCCTTGTGTAATATTCCGAATCCAGGTTTTGCTTCTGTAATTTAAACGGCACGAATTTCTCAATAGCACTTTTCCACAATATATTAATGACACCCTTCCGACGCCCATCTTACAAATGACTCATTCATGTAATCCTGGAATTTGCTCTGATCCACTCTGCTGTACTGAAATATTTTAACTCGACGGAGTGAAGTATTGGAGTGTCACTTTGTCTAATATTTATTCAACACCAGAATGGTCACTAATTCCAGGAACTTTCATACAACTAATATACAGCGCCACAGGCCGTACTAAATAAACATCTAAAGCATTATTCCCTCTTGTGGGGAAATCAACTACCTGGGAGAAATACCCCTCCCTAACTAGCTTGTTTGCTGCAAGTTGAGCTTAGCTACCGCTAGTTGAATCACCGGACCAGTTTATGATTGGAAGATTTAAAACCCCAGCAACTATAACATTCTTTTCCAACTTTACCCGTACAGGTGATGTCATAAAGAGTATCCGGTAGCGAGAAGTTGTGCTCGATACGCCCCTATCACCTGAAGAGAGTTAACTTTTCTTCATCCAAGATTTTATACACATAACTCATGATCCAACTCATGTTGCCAACATGTCTGTTACAAAATTCACCACATGACACACGTAATGTTATAATTATTTGAAAATGTAAAAATTGGCAACACCATTGGCCTGCATAAAGAATGATGCGTGACTACCCCCACTGTGCATAAGAAAAACCAGGGGTATTTATATTACCTAACGCAGCCACCGTGGCCGCGCTAACTAACAATTATTACTTAATACTAGTCGGCGCTACAGACCATGTAGGTCCTTGGCTCCTTGATCACCTGCCTCCGTGCTCCGTCTTCAACATCATTGAGCCATCTTTTCCTGGGTCTTCCTCTTCTTCCATCAGGTTTTCCTATAAATACCTCTCTGACTATGCTGGTTTCTGGTATTCTCTGTACATGCCTAGCCGACCTGATTCTCCCCTGCTGAATTTTCACTACAATAGTTATTAGATATTGCAGGGTGTCGAGCGATATGGGAAATGCGGGAAATATACAGGAATTTTAGCGACCCGGGAAAAATGCGGGAAATTCACATTTGATACGGGAAATCTTGAAAAGTCTCATAGTGCCTGACGTCTTGGCCTCCGAACGCTCGGTAGAGTCCTCCCGTCAGCCTTCTATTTCGCCTGCAGACTGTGCTACCACCCGCAATTTCTGCTACCTATAGAGCGCTAAGCGGGATGAGAACCCAGCCAACGTCGAATGCATGCTTAGCCTGGCTGACAGCCGCCCGTACCCTCTCCGCGCGGGGCTTCTTACGCCGCGCTCGTTGCTGACAATGGCAGACAGGAATCAGTCCGCATTGTTATTCACCGAGGAGACCAGTTGTTTTCTCGACCTGGGTTTTTCGAAAAGAGCAGCCCTTAAAGAAGCTAACTGCTCAAGATCTTTGAAAATTCCAGACGCGGATGTGCTGCAATTTCGCACCAACTGCCGAAAATTATACATTCGTATCCTATGGCTGAAAAAATCAAAGAGAGGTCACCTCTTTCTTACAAGATGACCTGTGATATTTCCTGCCTAGTCCCTATAGTGGTCGCCGAGAGTCCTAAGTTGGCGCAAGATAGGATCGTCATTGCCCTGGAAATTATTTGTAATCAGAAGAATTTGCTTTCTGGCAAAATGGCTGACCGCATCAAGAGCAGCTACTCCGCACTTCTGAGACTGCCTTCCGTCACTGCGCGTTTGAAGCAGTTAGACGGAAATGAGCCACGGCTCGACATGCTGTGGTCTGAATTAGTGGCTTCAGCACCTTCCTCAGCTCCTGCCAAAAACGATCTCACAAGCTTCGTTAAAATGATACTGATTTTGTATCACAGCAATGCAGCTCTAGAGAGAAGTATCTCCCTGAACAAGGAGTGCATGATCGTCAATCAGAAAGAAGCAAGTCTGATTGGTATGCGTACTGTACAGGACGCTGTGAAGGCAGCTGGTGGAGTAGAGAAGATAACCGTGAGCAAGAGCATGGTCCATGCTGCACGAAACAGGTGCGAAGCCAGGAGGAAAAAGAAGCGACGGCAGCAGTCGAAAGAAAAGCCACGAAAGATCTCCAGGAATTGGCAAAAAAAAAGAAGGAAGATATTGAACGATGCCCGTTCTGAAGCAGAGAAAATTGAAGAGCAGATGAGTTCCCTAGAGAAGCTTTAAATTAATTAATCCTTGATTATGGTTTTACCTTAGTGTGACTTAAGTTCCTAACCACAATCTAATATTGACAAAGTGACTTATTTTATTTTTTGTATTACTAGCCTACAGTTCCTATTCAGAAATTAGTACTGTCAAAAGAACTTAATTTTGTGTTGTGTATAAGTGAAGTTCCTAGTAACAATCTTGTATTTGTCAAAGTGACTTATTTAATTTCGTTTTGCATTATTTTATTTTCTATTACCTATTTTGATAAAATAAATCTAAATTAAAAGGTATTCGCGGCATGTGTAATTTTACTGTTTTTAGCCTTTCCATGGTTTTGGGGGAAAACATACGACTCTACATTCACAGGGGAGATGCACATACCAAATTGTTTTAAAGTCCGTGTAAACACTCACTGGAAATGCGTCACACATGCATAATTTTCAATAACTACAAACAATATCTCTCAGCTCTCGACATTTTACTATCAAACACCCATTACCAACATATGGCTACAAAATACACCACACAAGTGACAGAATTCTTGTTGTGTGGGCAGGCAAAGTTTGTCACTTGTTAACCACTATCTGTGTCGGTTTTCCTTTCATTGTCATTGTTTCGTTACTTTTACTTCGCCGAAGTTCGACCCGAGGACTGGACACATGCCGTACAGCATGTACAGAAAGAAATACTGAAGGTGTTCTGGATATCGCGGTGCATGAAATGGTTATTAACCTTGGCTATTCATCAAGCTCTGACGAAGACAATGATGGTGGTGATGACGACAGGGATGGTGAAGGAATGACGAATAGAATACTTATTTCTATTCGCCATGGTGAAGGGATGGAAGGTGTCAAGGAAACCCTTGCCAAGTGACTGAGGAGAATTTATTTATTGGTGTCAGTTCGCTTGCGGCAGTCGATAATAGAACACAAGCTATTGCTTCCCGTCATAGTGTTAAAACTGCTGCCTGTTATTCAATAGCCTACAACTCGACAATATAAAACCACGGCAATAATATCGCCACAGAGCGACTTGTTTGAGTGCTCAGTGCTAAATATGTCTTTACCTTAACTTTGCTTTTGTATTATAAAGAAAGCTAATATTAACTGTAGAGAGTCGCGATTCAGTGAGTGTGCATGGTGTTATCTGTCAACTACTGTACCGTAAGCTGTGAACGACCTCCACTCAGACTCTTGTTTCAAGTTAAAGGATAATCATTACATGGTGAGTATTTTTATATTCATCAGCTGTAGAGTGTTCGCCCTCTTTGTCGTATTTATTGAATCGAATACCGACGATAAAGGTATCATAGCTTCGGTGTGTAATTTATTTATTCATCTAAGTACCATATTTCTCTGTTTGAATGTCCTCGGCGTTGACTCGGGATCGACTTATAAAATATATTACGTAAAAGTGTACAGAAATTATGTCTGAAGTGTAGCGCTGTGTATTATTCGAAACAGTTGATTTACAACAACACTTGGCAACATAGCTCAGCTGTTCCAAGTTCCCAACATATCCTTCCCATTCTTTCCTTCGAAATACAGGGTGTAGGTGAGAAGCATGCTCAGAATTATTGCCATGTGGCGGTTAGACGTAGGGCCTTGTTATGTGGCGATCTTGGGTTGCGTAGAGGAAAAGCGGGGCAAAGTGACAGGAAGGCTGTCAGTACCGAATGCGCGGGGTTAGCATTACTGTATTTGTCCCATAATTTACGCGTGTAATGGCGGACACGCCTCCAATTTTACAATACAAGTCGTGATCTAAAGAAGGATAGTGCGTGGGTAACATCTATTACTACATGACCCCCAAAATTACTATTAATTATTACAAAGGGTATTTTGACTATTTTCAGTAGTATAGAAAATTGTATCGCCTTGTTTTTCCTGGCTCCTATACTGTTACGGTACCATACAATTCAGTCACTTCCCGTAAACATTTATGTGACACTCCTATTCTCTACTCTTTCAACCCACCTTAGTAAAACAATCATTTACATCAGCTCTCCTCAGGTAAACGGTATTTTGTGTTCGTAGCATCTCATCCCATCTGCGAGAGAGTTCACTCGCGCACACGCGCATTGCTCCCGCTACGGATTAGGCCTAAATCTCGCCATTGCCTGTGGGCTGCGGAAGTATCTCCAAAAATGCAGTTACACTTACGCTAGAAAATCTTGATTCACGCTTTATGATTCATTTTTCAGCCATTCGGTGTAGGAACTCCAGTCTTAGAGAGTTCTAATATATATGGGAATTTGGTGGATTCTCGTACGGGAAATATGGGAATTACAGATCGTCGCTCGACACCCTGTTATTGTTGTTTTAAGGGGCATAACTGCGAGGTCATTTTCCCATTTTTACTACAATATCTGGCTGACAAAACAATCCCTGTAACTCCACATTTGTCCTTATTCTCCATCCATCATGATCTCTTAGGCTACTGCTCCAAATATCTTTCTCAAGATCTTCCTTTCCCACCATAACAGCCAATGTTCTCTGGTGGTCATCACCCAGCATCGTGGGTCATACATAACTATAGGCCCGTGTACTGTTGTGTATATTTTTTAGCTTCAATATTCCTGCTGACATTCCTGGATTTGAACATATTATGCAAGGCGTAAAAGCATAGGTTTCCGCTTATTATCATTTCCTGGATTTCCACCGATGTTTCATTGTCTGATGTTATTATTGATCCTAGATATTTCAATATTCCTTTCCATGTAATCAACAATGGATTCTCTTTTTGCTACCTCAACATCTCCCATCTTCATATATTTAGTTTTACTTACGTTCACTTCCAATCCTAGATCCTATGCTTTCTCTTCCAAGAAGTTGTAGTTTTCTTCAAGAGCTCTTTCATTCCTTGCATTAATAGCCACATCGTCTTGTACTAATCTGTTAAGTATGGTTCCCATGGGATTGATGGGTAATTGGTGAATTACTTTTTCCAGTGATATATTGAAAAGCAGTGTGGAAAGCACATCTTTATGTCTCAGGCCCCTGGCCACAACAAACGTCTCTGACAGGTCCTGTTCTATTCTGACCTTTGATACTGTTGATTTCATTGACATTTTTGTCAACCTAACCAATTTCCATGGGTTTCTAAACTGTCTCATTATTTTGAAGATCTTATGCCTGTCTAGACTATCATATGCCTGTTTTAAAATCTCCATACAACTGATGAAGCTGTGTGTTATACTCATAAGACTTCTCTAGTACCGGTACTTGTAATATAAAAATCTGGTCCAGTGTTTCCTAAAGCCTGCTTGGTAATCCCCGAATATCCTTTCCATCCAGAGGTCCAGTCGTGATACTAATATCTTACCAAAAACATTATAAGTTCCATCTAGCAAAGTGACCCCATTGTAATTTACACACACAGCCTCTTCTGAGCCGTTTTTATGTATTGGACAAATTATGCCTGCTGTCCAATCCTTAGGCATTTCTTCCTTTGTCCAAACCTCATTTATTATTTCATGGACAACCTTCTCTATTCTTTCTGCCCTATATCTTAGCAAATCAGACTATTCCACCTTCTCATGCAGCTTTATTATTCTTTAATGCTTTGATTGCCATCCTGACTTCTTCTAATCTAAGTCTGGTTGTTGTACTTCCCCATCCAGTTCTCTTTCTTCCACATTCTCATTCATGTTTTCCTCTACTCTTATCATCCTCATTTCCACTGAGTAACTCATAGAAATACTCCTGCCATATTTCTAGCATTTTGTTTCTTAGATCCTTAAAGAAAACACCTCTTGGTTGAAATCCTCTCTTGAGGTATTTTGTTCTCTCGTAGAACTTTCGTACTTCATTTCTATCTTTCATTTCATCCAATTCTTCGATTGTCTTTCCTTCATAAAGTCTTTTCTTAGATCTGCATACCCTCATTCAAATCCTCTGGTGTGTTGGCTAAGATGATGATGTCATCAGCAAATCTGAGTTGAAATTATTTCTGCTTGAATCTTTTCTCCTACTTAGAATTTTTCTCCAATTTCCGTCATTGCTTGTTCAATGTATAGATTGAAAAGTATGGGCGATAAGTTGCAGCCTTGCCTTACACCTTTCTGAATACCTGCTTCTCTCTCATGACCTTCGGCTCGAATAACTGCTGTCTGGTTTCTGTATATGTTTACTAATTATGCAGATTGTGATGATAACCTAAGGGCAGTTTTGCCATATGAGGTTGTTGGTCTCTGAGGAGCATTTAAGGCGAGAACCAGACAGACTTAAGTAGAAGAGAAGAATATTTGAGCTTTAAAGTGGTGACAAATATATTATTTTTGAGAGAAGGGAGGTAAAGGTTTCAAAGGAATTTGCAAGAGTTGAAATGAAATGCACTTCGAAATGACAATTGCAACACCACGAATGAATTGGTCACACTAATGTGGGAGATATAGATGGTGCAGCTCAAAATATACATGATACTGCTTTTAGCCTTCCCCATCTAATTTGGCACAGATCAATAATCTCATGTAGCCTGTTGGAAGCCCCTGCAGCTTAGTTGGAATGCAGTCTGCGAGATGAAGTGGCCTGAAGGGTTTGCTTATGTGGCATGCCTTGACGATGGATATGTGCAGGGTTTCAACAACTGTCACGAATGGGTTATCCGTGTAAACTGTAACTGGGTGAGTTACCTTACACACATCTACGTTATAATGTGAATGGAAGCAGAGGTTAAATTGTCAAATGTGCAGAGACCTGGTACAGGCCAAACGAATTAGACATCTGTCAAGAATATCACTGCACTATTTGTATGTCTTGAATGAACTGCCGAGCTATTGCGGCACCACACACTGTACGTCAAACAATTGGGAATCTTGTGCTTGCAGCTGACTTTTAATCCTGTGTCACAGTGGAAAGTGTTCTCTTGATAACATCAACAGGCTGGGGCATTCGGAAAGGTCAGGCTCTGCTGACAAATTGCGTTGTGTCTTCACGCTTTTGTTGCAATTGTGTCTGATGACGTACTGTGGGGAGGGCCAAGCAGATCTTGTTGTCAAGGAGATTACTCCAGGCATTGCAATGTGGGTGCATTGACTGCTCGTCAGGATGTTGTCAGGGTTGTCAATTCAGTGGTTCTCTCTCTGGAAGCACATGTTGCAAATGGAATGTTTTACTGGGATAGAGCCCTCGGTCACACTGTAGGCATCTCTCTTAAGACAAATTTTATAATGGCCCACCAGGTCCCCAAACCTAATCCCAGTTGAACATGTGAGGGACATGATGGTACCTCCCCTTGCAGTGCAGCAAGCTTGGACTACCAATTTGCAGAAGAGATCCAGGGCCTTACTGATCTGTTCAAGCAACAGTGGTGTATAATGGATGTGTCAAACAGAGTGAAATAGGGTATGAATCAGTTTTTGTGTAATGAAGGTGTTCTGGCATGTGAAATCTTTCGGTGAATGGAAGTCGTGTATGGGAACTTGTCTCCAGCAAAGTAGTGTTCAAGTGGTGTGTCGAGTTTTGAGACTGGCGAGAATGCACGGCATACCTTGTATAACCATACATCAGCTATCAATGGCTTCCAATCTCTGCAGGTGATCTATACACAACATCTGTCACCATCAACTGGCTACCAGAAAGCGTTCTCCCAATGGGTACCTTGGCACCTCTTCACCGAACAGAAAGCTCTACAGATGGGGATATGCCTGGAACATCAAACAATATCACACAGATGCACTGCGTTCCTTGGAGTAAATTGTGATGGGTGATGAAACCTGGCGTCACTGTTTCAAGCCGACTGCAAAGATGAGGATGAATTAGGAATCGACATCCTTTATCACAAAGACCAAAGAAGACAAGGTCGTGTTCGCAGTGTTCAAAGGACATCTGTTGTAGGATGGTGTCAGGATCAACGTTTATAGCTGGCATGGAAAACTGTCATGAGGTGTGCTTATGTTCTATGATAACACGCCCACTCAGTCATCACAACACAGAGCAATCTGATAGTTTCTGCTGGGGTCAAATGGACCTGCCTTATAGTCTTGTTTTCTTTCCTTGTGACTATCATGTGTTCGGTCCATCGAGGAAGTTCCTGAAAGTTGAGCATTTTACCACTGATAAAGTGGTTTGTGATACTGGGGGAGAAAGGTTTCACCAGCAACCAGTGTCCTTCATGGGGTATGTAGGGAAACTTGTTTAATGTTGCGACCGGTGCCTGAATAGTTGAGGTGAATATCTGTCGACTCCTGTAAACTGTGGTGATGTAATCTATACTGTCCAATTCATATTGTGTTCATTTCTGGACATAAGTCTTTGTTTCACTTGAACAGCCCTTACAGTTCGTAAATGAATTAGGAAAAGTCATATGATCAAGATTCTATTTCGATACATGTAGCGACAACTTGTAGTCAAGCCTGAAACTGTAGATTTAATATTCCCCCACATACTTAATCTATTGTAGCATCTGGTAAATTGTGTGGATGCTTAACACTTTTGTTAACTATGTGTAGAAATTTTATCTCATGTTGCATCATTTGGAGAAAGAAACTGTACTGCTGAGCAATCATCTTTCTATTGGACTGAAATAAAAAAGAATAGATGTCCATTTTAATGCATAAGCAAGTCCAGCTAACTGGATAGCATGCTAGACTTATTGTTAGCTCTGAAAGGTTCATGAGAACGTTGTATCGGTCTGAAGGGTTCATGAGAACATTGTCTGGTAATTTCCCTGGCTTAGGGACTGGGCATCTTAATCATTCATTTGATTCTCATCCTGATGTGCAGGTTGCCTAAAAGTGTCTTCCAGAAAGATCTGAATGTAATTATACTGAACTCTTCAATTTATTTGGTTATATTTCTGTTGCAGGTATGCTGGTGTACAGAATTCTCGTGGTTGTTTCTGTGGTGATGAATATAGTGACTTAGAAGGAAAGTGTGATCAATTTTGTTCAGGAAATACATCCCAGATATGTGGTGGTACTATGTCCAAGAGTATCTACCAAGTAGGAGGGTCAGGTGTGTAATGTGCATTGCCATATAAAATTTTGTGTCTACTTAGAATATTGTCGTAAAATAGATCTAGGGTGTTTCTCAGTTATACTGCTAAAAAATCTGCAATGCTCTTTGTCTTATGTATCGAATGATGCCGCAATCAGATTGGCGGAGAAAAATTTTGTTAACGGAAACACGAGGTTACATTGTTACTTCCGGGCATGCAATGCAAATTCACAGACTCGCTGTATTTGCTGGGCATGAGTACAAGCTGCTTGCCGCTGCAGTGTTTCAGGAAAGGGGAAGGGAAGCTACGTGTGGTGCATGACAGGGGGACAGATTATGCTCAGCGCGGTTGCACAAGTTTCCTCGTTTGAGTCGCGCAGTCGCTGCCTATCCCTTGTAGCCACTGAATTGTTGGTTCTGCACTAATTGGCTACTACGTTTGCAGCTCACAAATTTATGATGCCCAATGACCTGATCGACACCAACCTCATCATTCAACCTTACATGTCTATTGAAAGGCAACAGAGTGGGGAGATTCGTACCTAAGATGTACGATGCTGGCAAAGTGCCGCCAGTGCTGACCCCAGAGTTCGAAGAGGCTACTTTCGAAAAAATAAATTACAATCCTTCAACCAGTACGAGGTATGTTGCGAGCAATGGTTGTGAGCAATGTGATCGTGTGGAGAATAAGGAAGAACCTGCAATTGTACCCTTATCGACACCAGTCAGTGCAAGAGCGAACACCGCTCGATTACCCACAATGCCTAACATTTGCAAGGTGGTCTTAAACAGCTATGGGAATGTTCCACACTTCTTGTCATCGCTCTTGTTCGCGGTTGAAGCTACATTTACAAGAGAAGGTGTGGCAAACTCCAGAAATCAGCATTTTAGGGCAGACAAAATCCCTTATATAACAGTAGTGTGCACATACCAACATCGGTTTGGTATATTTGGGCCGGCGTTGTTGGTGACTATTTTCTTGAGCCGTATATCCTTCCTCCTTGCCTGAACGGTAAGGAATACTACAGTTTCTTGGTAGAAGCATTGCCGGGATTGTTGGAAGATGTTCCTCTGGGTATTCCACAGCGAATGTGGCTGTGTCATGATGGTGCTCCACCACATTTCACTCACTGTGTCATGATTAGGGCTCGGATTTTTAGGTGCTAAAAATCTGGAAATATTTATTTTTTATGTATTAAAAATACCTGAAATATGTGACAAAAAAGTAAAAATATTTCATTATAATTTAGTTTATTAATGTGAATATAAACAATATGCAGTATTCACGAATGCAATTTCTTCTATGTCTCGCTGAGTGCTGAAGCATTACAATACACAACGAGATACACCTTCAGGTTGTCCATCACAAATGACCGATGATTATCGCGAAACACTTATTCTGAAGGCGCGAAATTGCGTCAATATGTTTCTTGCCCTTGAGGTGTTGTGTAACTTAAGAACGCTGTTCAGCCTTGATTGCTTTCCCACATGGTTGGCAGAACAGAACGCCCCCATAAGAAGTAAAATTATCTTTAAATTCTGCAACAGGCAATAACTTGTAGTTGTTTTTACTTTAGGCACCGCAGAACTGCCTTACACTTCACAGTGCCAGAAATGAACTGCATGTGAGTGACACTGGTTCCAGGTAGCTGGGGGGAGGTCTAGCACATGGTGCAATATAGCTATGGACAAGGAAATCCCCGGCTTCCACAGTGAGTGGCACGTGGCGATAAGTTAAGAATAATACAGTTGCAAGCTGACATACGCTCTGCATGAAGATTAGATAGCTCACAGGTTCTTCATCGTTGAAGTGATACAGAACAAAAATGCAATAAACTGAAAGATCTAGCATACTGAACTTAAAAATGTAAATATTATGTCTTTTTATGTGCTAATAAGTGAAAAGCAGGAATTTATCTGTTTATAGAAAAAATGCTTTTAATATGTATTAACATTAAAAAATATTTATTTAGGCCTACCTAAAAATCCGAGCCCTAGTCATGATGGTCTCCACCACATTTCACTCGCTGTGTCAGCAAGCACTTGTCGTTATCCAGGGAGATGATTTAGGCCGTGGTGGGCCAATAAAATGGCAGATTTAACTCCCATGGATTTTTTCTTGAGGGCTACGTAAATACTTTAGTGTATGCAAACTCTCGTGGAAAGAGAAGATGAACTTGTATCATGAATACAGGAAGCTTTCCAGGTCATTAGTAGGGCTCGGATTTTTAGGTAAATAAATATATTTTTTTATGTAAATACATATTTTAAGCATTTTTTCTATAAATACATAAATTCCTGCTTTTCACTTATTACCACATAAAAAGACATCATATATAATATTTTTTTATCAGTATGCAAGATCTTTCAGTTTGTTGCATTTTTGGTCTGTGTTATTTGAACGGGGAAGAACCTGTGAGCTATCTAATCTTCATGAAGAGCGTATGTCAGCTTGCAACTGTTTTATTCATAACTTGTTGCCCCATGCCACTCATTGTGGAAACCGGAGATTTCCTTGTCCATAGCCATATTGCCCCACGCTCTAGACCCCCCTGCTACCTGGAACCAGTGTCACTCACATGCAGTTCATTTTTGGCACTGTGAAGTGTAAGGCAGTTCTACGATGCCTTAAGTAAAAACAACTACAAGTTACCTTGTTGCAGAATTTAAAGATAATTTTACTTCTGATGGGGGCGTTCTGTTCTGCCAGCCATGTGGGAAAGCAATCAAGGCTGAACAGCGATCTCAAGTTGTACAACACCTCAAGGGCAAGAAACATATTGCCGCAGTTTCGCGCCTACTGAGCAAGTGTTTCGCGATAATCGTCGGTCATTTGTGATGGTCAACCTGAAGATGTATCTCGTTGTGTATTGTAATGCTTCTGCAGTCAGTAAGACATAGAATAAATTGCATTCGTGAGTACTGCATATTGTTTAAATTCACATTAATAAACTAAATTTTAATTAAATATTTTTAATTTTTTGTCACATATTTCAGGTATTTTTAATACTTAAAAAATAAACATTTTCCCGATTTTTAGCACCTAAAAATCCGAGCCCTAGTCATTAGTGACACACCACACATCCTGAAGAGAGTCCAAAGATAGGGGCCGATGAGCTCACTGTTCTGCCCCATATGGCAACAAATACTAACTTAAGTCCAAAGGTCACTATTACACCATTGTGAACTGTGCATCGAAGTAGAAGGGGGACATGCTGAACCTTTTCTGTAATGAAACTATTGGTAGTATTGTTTCTTTACTTCAGTATTTCATTCTATTGACAATGATCCGATAAAGGAAATGCCCGATTGTGAGGTGGCAGAGTTGCACAGGTTCAATAATTAAGAACATTACTGTGAACAACAAGAGGAGAAACGAACAGGTGCTTTCCTTTACTGACAGGTAAACCTTAATTACTCTGTGTTCTTTTATTGTTTGTTGCTGACTGCATGTCGCAGAGGTAATGTTCTCGCCTGCTGTGTCGAAGGTTGTGGGATTGTCTCTTGGCACAGTCAATTGGCATTTGAGGTTGTGCAAGTGGGGAGAGCCATGGTAGTAGATGTACTGGCATGTTAAAGTTCCCCTTCAGGGCAAAAATCCAGCACCCTAGCATCTCTAAAACCTGCAGTAGAGGCTAAGGAGGGTACTAAAACCCACAACATTATTATTGTTCTTGTTATTATTATTATTATTAATATTATATATATTACATATATTTACATCTGAGACTGCTATGCCTTTCAGCGTCCAGTCTCGTCTGCAGGCCCCCTTTGTGAACAAGTCGCCTCCATGATTCTCTATTAGCCTTAAGCACTATGACCTCTTCTGCTTCTACACCTCTCACTACGAAATCGGTCAACATTGACTTCAACCATCACCTCCAAGGTCTACCTCTGCTTCTCTTACCTTCTAAGTCCGCGGCATAGCCATGCTTGTTAAATCATGCACCACGACTGCGTGGTCATCTGCAGCTAGTCCGGAGATCATAGGCTCTAATCCCTGCGCTGACAGCTGCTGTCCTGAATGTATTTTTTCCACCCTCCTCCCAGGCAAATTCTGGGATAGTACCTTATTTCAAGTCCTGGCGCACCTTCTCCATCCCTGTCCCTGATAGAGCTACACAAACCACTGTCATCACATAAATACAGGTTATCAGTAAAATTCAACCCACACCCAACTACACGAGGCTGATGACCAAGATGTCCTAAGCCCCTAAAAATGAATTATCATCATCTTACCCTCTACAGCCAAACTCATTAACCTCCTAGATAATCTCTCCACCTTTCATCTGAGTCGGCCCATACGAATAGCTTCATCTAGCGTATTCATTTCTAACTGACCCTTTTTCTATTCATTAAGAGTACTCTCCTGCTATTGCTCCCATCTATTTTTCCCAGCTATCATTCGTGCTACCCTCATATCAGTTACCTCCAGATTAAGTATCAGATTTCCTGAATCTACCCAGCTCTCACTTCCATACAGCAAGATTTGTCTTAATTACTGAGCTATGTAGGGAGAGTTTCATCGCTATACTAGTTGCTTTCTTGCAGAATGCTGTAGATCGCTACTGAGAACTCACTACATTGGCTTTTCTGCACCTCGACTATTTCTTTCCTCATACTACCATTCTGAGAAAAATACACTTAAAATGGTCTTCCAGCTCCAATTTAGTTCCCCCTACCTGACATGTTATTTTCTTATGTTTCTTCCCTACCAACATAACCTTAGTTTTTTATATGCTGATTTTCGTACCATAGTCCCTACATTTTTGTTTAAGTTCTAACATGTTGACTTGTAAGCTTTCAACGGAGTCTTATCTTTGCAACCTGGTCATTAGCATAAGCCAGACTGCTGATCTGTTTTCCGCCTAATTGAATCCCACCTAGCCCGCTGATGCCATTCAGCAAATGGTCCATATATAAAATAAACAGTAGTGGTAAAACAATACAACTTTGCCTCACTCCTGTAACAACTATAAACCAAAGCCTTATCTAAAGATAGCTTTAAAGCCATTTTCCAGTGTTGCCTTATTGACAATTTATATTGTAACTTTGTTGGTCAACACAAAATAATTCCAATTACTGGAATACAGTATGTGAAAAATAACCTGAAATAAATTGCATGTGATTAAGATATTAATATTACGATATATATTGTTACGGACTATTGAAGAAGAAGGAGAAGACGACTTGTTTCGCTCTTCAAGTGAACATCATCAGATTCAAAATTGCAAGACAAATAGTTCTACAAAACACTACCCAACCTACAGTGACACCCACAGATTTTCTCTGCCCTCCAAAAACCAAATACAAAACGTTGTCAGTCAACTTAGTAAGTGTGGTAATAATTATAACTGATAAATATTGAAGCATTAACACTAGAACCGCGGCGATCTAAGTACCCCCTTAAGACCCACCTCTCTTTTTTGTGATTATTAATGAATGGATGGGGATGGTGTAACTGCGTACATGCGTGGTGGTACATGCGCTAGATAATTTATTTGAAATTTAGAATAGTAAGAATACAAATAAGGAACATTTAGACAATTGTGTATCTTTACTGGTGAATGTCAATGATGTACAGTTTGCTGCCAATAGTTTCTTTGTAGGAATGGCACTTCACACGACACACATTGAGCATATACAATATTCCTTGGCAGTACACTTGCTGCAAGCAGTCTTTTTGCAGGAATGGCACTTCTCAAACGATTTGTTTCCTTTGCAATTGGACATTACCTGACAACGCGTGCGCTTTTCCTGTCTCTCAGGAATCTGACCTGGAATAATGGTGCGGGCATTTGCAATCCTAGTTGTTGCATATTTCTCAGCGAGCTCTTCACCCAGCTATGAAGTCCCTGCGTTTCAGTTTCTTCTCATTCAGTGCGTTGTACACTACCCTGGTATTTATTCCTGCCAAATCCAGCAAGTTGTAGAATGTATGAACTGGCCAGCGCCTGGATGGTGCCTTGGTTGAGTATTTGCGAGCCATTTGATCGAGCACATCTACTCCATATTTTGTGCCGTTGTAAAATGTGACTGTGTGGCTTTTTCCTTTTTGTTACCAGGCTCAATATTCACTGAAGGTGCATAGTACTGAGAACGAGAACATTTTTGTTGCTCTTTCCCTGATAAATTGTTAACAAAGTATCGTTTTTTCAGCAGCACTGTGCTGTGCAAATTGTGTTTTACCTTTTTCACACGTACTGGTACTTCCCTGCGAACCTTGTTCAAGGTACCGACAAGACTCGTTGCTTTTGATTTCAATGTTTCGGAGAGAGATAAGGAGGAGAAGAAATCTGTCACTTGTGACATTTCTTCCCTTCTTCATATAAGGTTCCATCAACTTCTTTACCACAAAATCACCAAGGCGCTCGTTATTTGGCCTAGCATCATCTTTTCCGAGATACGGGAAAGCGTGCGCAACATATTTGGAGTCTTTGTCTACCGCCATCCAATATTTCTGCCCATATTTGTCCGGTTTCGAGGCCATAAACTGCGTAAATTTACAGCGGCATTTAGAAGGGAAGAACTGTTCATCAACAGTTATATATGCCCCAGGTATATAGATACATTGGGCATTTGCAATGAAGGCATACCAGATTTCTGATATCAATGCAAATTTGTCTTATTTTATTGTTTCTCACCTTGTAGACCTAACTTCAAATCTCAAGAAATGCATTATTTCTCTGAATCTATCACAAGCCATTGTTGCTTTTACAATAGGATTGCCCCACTTCTCTGACCACAATGAGTCCAGTTCTAAGCCTTTAGCTCCTATGGCACTGCGAATATACAGTATAGCAAGAAAGGTTTCCATCTCCTCATTCTTTAGACAACAATCATCTGACATCATTACACGATGTGCCTCTGTCTCAGTACATGTCACAATATGTTTCAAAATCTTGTCCGTGATCATAAGTCGCCAAGCACTTACGCGAGTCTCATTCACATTACGTTTAGCCTGTGCAGTAGGTCCAGCGCAATCTCTGAACACATTTTGAGCTGCACGTCTACCAGCTGCAACATCACCAATTACCCCAACTTTCCAGGTCGTGCCATCTGGAGATACAATTTCTGTACCTGCTGCAAGCTGAACCAGGCTCTCAACACAAAACCTGCCTCGTTTTATTGATGGCGCATCCTCGCTGTTGTAGTCAAATTGTGCAATTCCTTGACTGTTAGCGATGGCCTCCTCTTCCGATGAAGGAACGGAACAGTGCTCCTGGCCACGCCTCCTTTGACGACCGCGAGAAGCCCCTGGCATTGCATGACCTGATTAGATACAAAGATAAAGTTTGTCTTAGTTTTTCCACCCGAAAATAATATTTACGGCAAGAAAAAAATGCACCGGGCTCTATAAACCTAATAGCCGAAACATAAATATCACAGTGATAAAGAAACTGTAAACTAAATACTTTTAGGCCTGAAATTTGCAAAGAATCTATATATAGTCCATAAATTATGAAAGGTAAGTTTAGAAATACATACATGCCCTATCAGGATTTGCTACAGCTTCAAATGGCATGACATCATCTTCTGGTGACGAACCTGAAGGTACAAGCTGTGATCCATCATCAGACCAAAAATCCAAGGGTTCCCCTTCAGATTGCCCATTGGAATTGTAATTTATGGCATCAATAATGTTCTGTTCAGTAGGAAGCTGTCGACGTGCGGCCATTGTCAACCATTCACACACTATTTATACACCGATACTGCAAAACTAGCAACCTATTGCACAAAGCATGAGTAGTGTCCTAACTGCGCGATTGTTCAGATGTGACTAAGAGGTTTTGTACCTCTCCCTTCCTACGCAGCCAATGAGATGTTGCCAGCTTGTGCACAGTATATGCTTGAAGAATCCCGGTGACACATGGACTGAAGGTATAAGAAGCTAAATGGAAGAACAGATTGAAACACTCACACCTCCACGCTGGAGTTGATTTAAATTTAAATACCCCCATTAACACAAACATACAGAATTAACTGTCTTTAAATACAGCCCACAAGTGAATTTAACATTGATTTCCCGACTTAGAATGGGCGCCAAGGTTGACCTTATGGATCTTCCTGAATAAAATAGAATAAAATAAATAACTGTTTCCCCGACTTTGAGACACCTTATCCCAGGCATAGGGTATTTTGAGCATGTGTTCGCTGATGTTGCCAGGATCATGAAAAACAGGAATAAACACACACAAGAATTTTAAAAGAAACAATCTATTGGCTGTACTCCACATATATACATAATTTACAACACAAAAATACCCTTCAATGCACTTGTAGTAACTTTTGTACAGTACCTTGCCACTGAATTTACGCTCTTAGAGCAACAAACACTTACGGTCATTACAGACCTAGGCATGACAGCCTCCTATACATTTTTCACTTGTACAGTTTGTACACAAAATATACACACGTTAAGACTGGTTTACTTCACTTTCTTTCTCCTGGAACTGTTGTTTCACTTCTCCCTTCTCCCCATGACTTCACGATGAAATGTTTATGAATGATGATCATCCTTTTGAGCGTGGTAAAGCATTACCGACAGCCTATGGTAGTTGGACCGGACCATGAAATACAATGTAGCTTACCAATAGCCCGTAAGAGCTCAGTGGTTTGCTAAAAGTCTCTGCTCGTTCGTTTTACGGTACCATGACCTGTAACAACGACACTGATTTGCAAGTAGACATGGACTTTCACTGTAAAAGCAAGAAGACAATTTCTGAACACCAAACACGCCATTATAAACACTGGCGAACTAATACATTACACCAGTCCACCGGCTGTGCTTTGTTCCCTTCTAACTATATGCTGTGCGCCCCGCTCCTAGCGGAATATCCGTGACAATGCATGAACATATGACAGTCGTAATTCACTCGATCGCTCACGTACAGACCCGCACGGCTCCGAACGTGTTTTCAGTATTTTTCCATGGGAAGTTCATCAGTGTTCACACTATTAATAGCCTAGGTATTCCCTGGTTTGACACAACAAGTCGAATTACTGCCTCACTTCCGGGTGTGCAACTTTTCAGGCATCGAAATACAGATTCAATTGTACCTATAGTGCGTCTCTACCTTAAAAGACAGTATGGAATTAAATGTAGTATTTGCCTCTCACTCGCACTCCTATGTCCTGCAATTAGCTTCGTCCTCTTCTACCCCGGCGATGTTGTCATTTCCCAATAATTGAAAGTGACAAATCTAAGAAAATGTTTGCGTGGTCTTATAGAGAATTTCCCGCTCTTTATGATGGTGTAAAAATAAAAGCCATAAATAATTAACACATGGCCCTATTTTCACAATTACAATATTTTAGCACGAATCGATATTGTTGCATTTATAAAACTTATCACGCCATAGATAATTAACTAATGATCGCAACAGATCAAGAATTTATTTTTAGATTGCCTGATGTTGGTAGAAGATTACTTCTCAGGGCAGTAATTATTTTCATAATAAGAAAGTTATGATTTTTTTTCTTAAATGTTACTTGAAAAATCTGGGTTGGTGTCACAGGAAAGCTAGATAGCGAGAAAGTTTTTTCTGTTGACTTTACGTTGGTGACTAAGCGAGAAGAAATGTTCATTAATGTCTGAAATAGTTTTTAAAACAAACCAGAACTCGATATAAGATAGCATTCATAAGTTATAGCACTTCGCTTAGTCCTCCCGCTCAGCGCTGACGCACCGGAAGTGTGTTTACTTATGTGGCCTGCAGGCTATCTCCCCCGACTACGTTTGAAGGAGGGTAGGTGATGATGTGAAGTAAAACTATGAAATGAGGTGGATCTTGTGTTCTTTATAAATTGTCCTCGGTGCGTTCTTGGCTGTCACCGTGGAGGCCCGGGTTGGAATCCCGGTTCTGCCAAGAAATGTAATTCTGGTCTGAGGGCTGGAACGGGGTGTACTCATCTCCATGAGACAAAACTGAGAAGAGGCGGGTTAGATTCCTACCTCAGTCATCCTCGATGTGGTGTCCGTAGTTTGCCTTTGTTCGTCCCGGGAATTAACAAGGGTTTGTTAATGGTGCAGAGTTAACGTTTCTGTGCCAAAAGAACTCGGTAGACCCACACGACAAAATAACAGGTGAAGTATATTAAAAGTGGTTCGCCGAGCAATATTGTTGCTCAATGTTCCCGAAGGATCTAGCCTAGTAATAGACAATGTAGGCTATCACAGCAGAGAAATATGTTCTTGCTTGTCACCTTACCACAGTAAACTTAATCCCATTGAAATGGTATGGGTGCAAGTGAAGAACTATATAAAATTGAACAACGTCTCGTTCAAGAAACATACCCCTACTTGACCACACAAAATTGGGTAAATTACGTGGACCACAATATATTATTATTATTAATGTCATATTATAATTAATTATAACCTATGATATTCGAGAAAAAGGCCTTATCATATTCATGAATAATTGAATAATTAAAAATTATAAATTATTATAATGTGTGCATTAAAATCGCGCTCTGAGCTTCGGTGTATCATAATCTAATTATTGTACCGTCTTTCGCTTCAAGGCATGAGGTACAGTTATATACAACCAACAAATATTTTGGAAATTTCCCGAGTTTTGCGTAAAAGCATGCCTGTATACGAGTTATGTTACATCATATGCCCGGCCTTGCAGATCTGGCATCAGCGCGCTCCATTTAATGCGTACTGTCTTTTAAGGTAGAGACGCACTATAGTAGTATAGCCCGTAATTGAAAATTTTAACATTACTAGTCAAAATAAAGCCATTAACCCCAAACCAAAATGAAATAATGCTTCTACTCAAAAATAATACAGTCTTATATATCCCTGTTCCCAAAACTTAATAAATCGCAATAACCCCGTATTTTATAATATCAAATATCCAAATACCGATAAGTAATAAACAATGAATCTAGTCGGCTCGGAACGTCAGAAAATTAATCCGTCCACAAAAATACACACAGGCACATTAAAAATCACCGCTCCAACTTTAACCCCATATAATAAGATACGAATAAAATACCCCAAACTAACTGCCCAAGGCAAAAACCCGAGGGTGAGCTAATGTAACTGAATAAATTCGGTTACAAGATGTTAACATATTATTATCAATGATGGGTCTTATCTGACCCAGTCGCGGTTCTAGGTAAATCGGGATTTTTTAAACAGGAGGTTGCACCCCCCGAAAACAACAATTACGTGTTGTTGTTAAAGACCCTTATTTATGAAAAGTCATAAAAAATAGCACTGCAGGTAGAGGCACAAAGAAGAAAGAACTAAGAGCTGGTGCGGTTCTAGTGTTAAGCACCCGAAAAAAGAACGATTTGTTTTAACCCTTTCCTTGTTGCATTTCCAGGCATGATATCCCCAGAAATCACCCTATTATTTTAGAATATGAAGTACTGAGGACATGGGTATAAACTCTTGCACATAACATTGGAACTATATAATACTACATATTTAAATAAAATTTTACACGTGAATTACCAACAGTCTTGCAATGACACACAGTAAATCTCACTCACCTGGGGTCCTTGGTTTGAAGTCTGCCCTCTGGTCACAATTTTAAAACTATATGATCTGGCCCCATAAATAATTATGAAACTAAGTTTTTAAAAATGTGTCAGTAATGGAATTTGCACAGTTTTCACAAACTGTACACATATTGACATTGTTTACAGTTTTATTTCCTGAGGTCTCTGGTTCAGAACCACTTCAGCATATTTTTATTTCTCCCAGAATTAGGCCTAGTCACATTGGCCCATAATACAAAAATTGCCAAATCCTAATTTAAATATGCTAATATACTGTATACATCTTGGTAGCCTTCTCCATGGAGTCCTTAGTTCCCAATGTCTACTCCCATCGCCAGTAAAATCATCTGGCGGAGTAAAAGGCAGGGAAGGTTGAATGCTTGGTTGTAGGCCACCGTCACCACAGGCATTTACAGTACGCTGGTTTACAGTATCCTCATCAATATCACTGTCAATATCATTTAACTGATCATTTACATCTAATTCATACAGAAAATCACTTCCACACGAGTTTTCCGAATCACTAACATCGCTTCTATTCAATTCTGTTAGGACATCGACATCTGAGAGACCAGCCATGTTTCCTAGCAACAGCTGGGAGGAAGGTCAGGGAATAAACATTACCGCTAAAAGCAACAATATGCCTTCTAAATGCTGTCCTATGCCTGCCTGACACATTACCTATAGTTCACAATAACTTTTGATTCCACACCAATACGAGAGGTGGCAGGAGAATGCCAGAACATACACGGGCGCTTTAGCAGGGAGCTGTGACTTTCATATCCGGGCGCAGGTTGTTATTTCCTTACTGAAGCCAAATTAACTGAAGTAACCGGAAACTACATAAGGAGATGCCGATTATGTTTGGCAGCGGATGGGGAACATTTTCAACATCTACTGTAAACATGGTGAGTATAAATGCATGATACTGATTTTAAGCACCGTACTCTGCCGTACATATGCGCGCATGGCAGCCAGCAACTTAGCCATCACTGGCGGAGCGAGAATGTCCTTGCCATGCAAAATAGAAGACTCTGTATAAACAAACACACTACAATTTTGTAGTTAGATAATATATTAGTATTTAAATTTAAACCTCAACCTAGTGATCAGGATCCGATGATGACCACTTGAAACTTGAAGGTCGAAACGCGTAATCCTAAAATTCACCATTATAATAGTGATCATTAACTAATACCTGTAATTTTTTCCAGGAGTGTTATTTACATATTATTCACATTGTATACTTTCTAGTCATTGGGCAAATTTGCATTGACCGACTGAAGAGTTACAAATAACAGTTTGTATAGGCAACACTGAAAGAATGGCTTCAAAATTTTACATATGTATGTTAATGTGTATTATATGCTGTTATTCTCTAATTTGGATTTATAATTGACTCTTGGCTATACTCTGTGAGCTGCCAGAATAGGATTGACAGTTCTCGCCTCGCCATGTGGTCTGAGAACTAGATTGCCAAACTGTACAAGCCAGAGATACAGCTGACCAAGCACTGAAGCACGTTGGCTGTAATATTGCAACGCAGAGTATTATGACATCTACTATGCGAACATGGATTGGTCAAGAGGCAGAGGGGTGATGACTGACGTGGAATTTCCCGTGAATTGTCAATCCTATTCAGGCAGTTCACTGAGTATACCATATGTTAATATTGTAACGACCCCGGCTACTACACAGGGGTGCGTGGGAGTTAAACACCTGTACGATTATAACAACAGCAATAGACATTCACGCCTAACTATACCTAAGTGACCTAATAAATAAAACCCTTCAGCTTCTGGTAAAATTGATAATATATTGTCATACCAGACATAAGACACACATTTCGCAGGATCCTCCTCGTACAGAATAATAACACTCCCTATCGTATTTCCACAGATACACATATGACATGATATAGATTACCCTCAGGAATAAAGTTGATCGGTACTTACAGATGTTGGCTCCAGCAGTGGTGACCTAGCTCTACTAATTCTGGGGTTATTTCCTCCCAAAAGAATTAGGCCTATACTCGCAGCACAATTGATTTGATTCACACGCCATTCCTACCTTTACAATTAATTATTACGTTTGTTACTTTTGTAGCCAGCATCCAACGATTTACTTTGCGTCGTGGATCTAGTATCAGACCAATGTTTGAAATTCGTTCGTGAATTTACTAATGCAGAGCATATTTGACTCGCATCCTTGGACGAATAAATTGCCGCTATAATTGCAATATATAGATGTACAGATATTAGACTACAATACTTCATGCTGTTTGAAATGAGTAACCTTGGCGATATACTCAAGACTAGGCTCATCATTCAATTAAGAACTTATAGCCAGCAACTCCGTTATTGTATCCAAAACCACAATTAGTGTAATACTGTAATGTCTTATCCTCCACACACAAGACCAAAAAGACAAGTCCACTCCCGCCCGGAGTTCTAAATAGAGACCCGCTCCACACGCGGTCCAAAATAAGAGTCTACACCGCTCCGCGTTCTGAATAAGAGTGTCTCCCAATGCCATCCACAAAATCCCAAGTACCGTCATCACCCCCCCTCTACAATCACAGGTTACCTGGGTTGATCCACGGATCCACCCAATCCCAACGCTTGATTCTCAACATGACCATATAGGGAACACAGCCCATCGTCACCGCTCGTCCATGGATGCCAAGTCTCACCTCTGACTCACGCTTACTGGCGCTCGGGTTTTACCCCGTGTCTGAACACCAACTCGTATTTCATCGCCTGTGTGCACTTTTCTGTTACAAAACTTTCAGATTACTCCAATGTTAAATATTTCAACTTCCCTTGATTTGGATCCTGCTCAAATTATAATACTTATACTCTAAACAAATTACTTATAAATTAAGCACGTCATAATATACACTCTAATAAATAATTATAAAACATAAAAAGACCTAAAATAAAAATATACACACGATTAATAAAATCCGTAACTCCCCGGAACCCGGGTTCAGTTCCTTTAGGTTACAAATTCCCCTCCATGGAGTTCCCACGAAGATATGAATGGGGACTACATCACAAAACACAAAAATACACAAATGACCCTAAAAAATTATACAATGAACAACATACACAAATGACCCTTCAAATATAAAAGAATAACCCTGAATACAATCATTTTCTTGACGTCTGAATCTACACAATCTTTCTTCCAAAAGTCTTTGTATTGTCCTAAAACTAACTCACACCGATCTCTCAAGTGTCCTAAAAACTAACTCACACGGAATTTCCTCACGTGTCCTTTACTTTGCCATGTCAAACATGACCGATATGGCACAGAACCATGTTGCACACGCTGAAATACATGCTACAATGCATTTACTTAATTTGCTCTGCTTTGTTTCACTTGGCTAATGGTGGCCTCTTCGTCATTACTTGCAGTGTACCTGTGTAATACACCACAATGTCGGCTAAATCTGCTTCAGAGGATCTGCCCTACCATTACATGCTAATATACTTCTTATGGTTATAGACATTGTATGACCCTACAATGGTACCTTGGTGGTCTGTTAAGCTATTCGCACACTCGCCAATACGCTTAGTAACTATGAAGGGTCCCTTATATAATTCAAAAAACTTGGACATTTCCTTGTCAACAGCGGAAGACGGACATGGCACTCTGAGCAAGACCTGGTCACCAACATTAAAAGAATCAAACTTCACTCTCTTTTGCTGGCGCCTACGTTTATTTCCTGCTTTCTCTAAATTAAACCTAGCCAGCCGGATGCTGATATCCCTGTCTATCTCCTCTCCCGTTTCCAATCCTAACATTCTTGCGATTACATTGGTAGGCTTCCTACCAAATTGCAGCTCATTAGGGGTGCATTTCGTGCTCTCATGCAGCGTATTATTGAACCATTGTTCAATATCTCCTAGTTTGGAGAACCATGCATTATGGCGATCGCTTACATAAGTACGGAATACTCTCCCAAGATCTTTCATAATTCTTTCGGACATATTTCCTTGCGGGTATCTTATAGAAGAGAAAATATGCTCGACACCCACTTCTCCTAACTTGGTCTTCCAGATTTTCGAGGTGAACTGGCTGCCGTGGTCAGTCAATACTCTGATGGGCTTCCCGAACTCAGGTATGTATTTGTCGACCATTTGTAGGGCGCAACCCTTCCCAGTCGCTTTCCTCAGGGGATACAGTTTGACAAACTTACTAAAAGAGTCAACAGTCACGAAGATATACTGATATCCATACCGAGATTTGACTAATGGCCCATACAAATCACAACATAGTAAATCCCGTGGTTTTTCAGTGATTACCGCCTGACGAGGTCCCTGCAAATATCTCGTCGGGGCTTTACAACGTTGACAAGAATCACAACTCACAAGAACTTTCCTAATATTCCTTCCCATGTTACGCCAAATAAAATGCTGCTGAACAGCGAAAAGAACTTTAGCTGCTCCAAAGTGCCCCAAAGCTTTATGGTGATACCAGATCATAGCCTCCTGCAAAGACTTAGGTACGCATACCTTCCACTCACCTAGGTGACATAACCTCGCCAATAAGCCGCACTCCAGCATATATGTGAACTTACCCACCTGAAGTCTCGCTCCAGCCTCCTCCTCTCTCAACTCCCCCAAGATCTGAGCCATGCTCTCGTCTTTCTCTTGCTCTGCCAACATATTCCGGAGCTTACCAATCTCCTCCACACAATCTGCCGTCTTTGTGACACAAAAAACAACACCCTGTTGAATGTTCACCACCCGGTGATCATCATCACCTATATTCCTGCTTAGGAAGTCAGCCACGATATTCTCCTTACCCTTGATGTGTGTAACCTCTAGATCGTACTCACTGATCGCCAAGATCCATCTCGACATCCTGTTTGAGGTCAACTTACACGATCCCATAAATACCAGAGCATTATGGTCCGTGAGCACCTTCAGCTTGCTCCCCAAGACATAGCTTTGAAACTTACCAAGCGAGTACACAATAGCTAACAACTCTATCTCCGTGATAGTATAACGCTTCTCAGCCGTACTCAAACCCCTACTAGCTAATGAGACTATTCCTAGATTTCCTTCTTCATCATACTGGCACAGCACCCGTGAAATCCCTAACATACAGGCATCAGTCATAAGGACGTAAGGACAATCTAATCTAGGGTATTTCAGTATAACTGAATCCACGAAACCTCTCTTCAACTCAGCGAAAGCTGCCTCGTGCTCATGGTTCCACACTCATCTTGCACCCTGCTTCAACAGTTCCCTAAAAGGTTCAACCAGATTGGAATACCTAACGACAAATCTCCTAAAATAGTTGAAAACCCCCTATATGCTTCTAAGTTGCTTGGCGTTATGTGGTGTAGCGGTGTTGTTTATTTTCTTTAAACGCGATTGTTCAGGAAAAATCCCTTGAGTAGTGATTGTGTGCCCCAGAAAAGTAATCTGTTGTGTTGCAAATGAAGACTTACTAAGTTTCACTGTAAAACCCCCCTCCCTTAACTTTCTCAATTCTGTGTCCACGTGTCTTATGTGATCCTCTTTAGTGTGAGATGCAATAATAAGATCGTCAATGTACATTGTAACAAAATCATGTGTGTCCCTCCCTAATACTAAATTTAAAGCCCTGATCAACGCTGAACTACTAGTTTTGCATCCAAATGGCACCACACTGCTGAAAAAGACCACTCTGATAGCTGAAAGCCATTAACTTCCTATCTTCCATTCTTAAAGGGACCTGCCAAAAGCTAGCGCTCAGATCCATAGTTGAAAACCACTTCCTACCAGTAAATTTCTGAACCAGGTCTTCAATGCATTCAGGCCTCTGGGTGTCTCCTGCCAATCTCAAATTCAATTGACGAGCGTCAATACATAATCTAACTGACCCATCACTCTTACCAACAACAACAACAAGGGGGTTAGAATACATACTAGTGGAAGGCTCTATAATACCCTGGTCTAACATACGGTTAATCTCGTCCTCCACCGCGGCAGCATACCTGAAAGGAATGGCATATCTGGGTCCTGAAAAAGGTGAACTATCCACTAGTTCGAATTGATGGGTGTACACGTGCGTTAATCCAGGCTTATCACTAAATACCTCTTTGTTGCCCCGCAACACTTCCAATAAATCTTCCTTACTTTCATCACAAAACTTACTTTTGTCCACCGCTTCCCAAAGTGGATCACCTCCATGTTCCTCTACCGAAATATGGCACACAGCCTCCAGCTGCACCTCCTCATCAGATACTCCTACTGATATCCCCTCCAAACCCTTAGTGATACCCGCACCATCCATCTCTTCAACTAACTCACACCTCATCTTAATTCCCTGACCACTAATGCCTCTCTCCAGACATAAAACTCTGCCATCGAAATCCATAACAACCTTATGCTTATTTAACCAGTCATTACCAAGCACCACTTCATAAATTAAATTTGGTATGACCAAACAACACTGATGACTGACTTTACCTTCTAACTTCATAGGCAACAATACCTGCTTACTGACCTTCTGGCTTTTACTTCCTACAGCAGTGATAATATGTAAGGTCTTAATAGGTATACCCCAGGCATTATATGCAAAAAACACGGCCAACCTAAAAAAAAATAATGTAAAGCTGAAATTTGGCATAGATGTTCCCTAGTACCCTAGAAACAAATCCTGAAAAGTCCCCATCTCTGCGGTGTCCGCGTCATAGTTTTTGGAGGGTTCAAAAGGGCTTAAATAGGGCCTTAGTGCCAAAAACAGCATTTTTGCTTCCTGCGTTAAAAATATTGATCCAAATTTAGTTCCCGCGAGCTTTAGCAATTAATAAAAATGTACCAGTAGGATAACGGACTTATCAGGCCTACTTATTGCTATTGACGAAGGAAAAAACTACTAATTAAACATTTTTAGCACTACTTTGCACGAAAATTTGGTTAATTTGTGATTAGCAGGTCATTATTTTTTAAACAACTGCTGATATTGACTAAAGACCCAGAATAAAAGTTATAAAGCATACTTTTAGCTTTACATTGGCACATTACCCATGTCTATGCGAGAAACGGTTACCGAGTTACGGTCCCAAAGCATAACCGCTGTTGACAAGGCACCCGATCGCGTTCCTAGGTGACAGCACTCGGCAGGCCAACAATACACCAAACAATTAATTCAGCTTCTAAACAGTCTTGGATTTTCAGTAAATGTGGCAGAAGTCCACAGGTACGAAGTTTCAGCGCTTCGTGAAGAACGTCCAATCCCGAATGCTGGAGCGTTCACGCAGTTTTGCTTTGCCAACGCTGACAATTACATAAGGACATTGGACGAGCGAAACACATTTCACTCCATGGGAGGCATCAAGTGCACGGGTCCAGCGCCTGACAGTGAAATATCTCCACTCAAACGTACACGAGAAGTTCCTAATGCTGGTGTGATTGCGACGATGGGAAAGTTCAACATTTCGTGGTATCGGAAGCCCTCTTCCCGTGGTTCAAAGGACGTAAAGATTAAGGAGTTAACTGTGGAAGCCCCAAACTCTGTGGCTATTGCGTCGATGATGGACTCCTTGTGGTTATCTGGACGGTGGTCAGGTATTAATTTACCCGCCTCGTGGAACGGCTTTTTGAATACGTCACTGTCTGCTCATGCTCAACCAGCTCCCCAGACGACGTCAGTTGATAACCTGTCGTTCATTAACTTGGAACCGAGCAATCCATCAACTATACATTCCGCGTTGAAATTTGCCGCAAGAGAGTGCGTGGAACTGAAACAAAGCACTTGTTTCGGAACCTTTGACCAGCCCCTATACGCGAAAGCTGCAGAGATAGTCGCATCGGACACTTCAGAGGAACTCAAAAACGTGGTTGTTCGTTTAGGCGGATTTCACATCCTGATCTCGTTTCTTGGGGCAATCGGCTACGTGATGAATGGAAGCGGTTTGGAGGAGCTCTGGGCGGAAATATACGCTAAATCGTCAGTGACTTACATGATGTCTGGACACGCATATTCTAGGTAGGCTTGCAATTAGCTCGCTCTTAAAAATGATTACGTTATGCCTTCAATTTCAAATGTATCAATAACGCGAAAATGTGCATGTTCTATGGCCCTCAGAGCGCATTTTCTGACAAAACAGGCTGTCTGGACAATGTTACTCAACATGAACGACGGGCTGAAGGATGACAAGGACGAAATACAGGCGCTTTTTACCGCATTCCAAGAAGGCACCGCCAACGACTTGCTACATATCCTTGCCTTCAACGTCTCAAAGAGTCGCTTATTGACACATTTTCTTCAATGAGCCAGAAATCTCGCACAGGAATGCTGTGGGCAGAGTACATCAAACAGCAAGCCTGGAAAATATTGAAGGATTCCGCATCTTTACGCGAGGAAATGAAGGTATTCGTCTCTACGGCTCCAGATGAAAAGGCCATACTATCAGCTGGAGAGAAGTTCGCCATTAGTCTCTATGATAGTGCCAAATCGGAGTGCAAAAGCCTTGACGAATTTTGGGTAGTGAAATACAGCCAAAAGATTGCCAAACAACCGGTCTCAGCGTCATTTCAGCTGGCTTCACTTCCGCCGACTTCAGCGGCATGCAAACAAAATATACTTGCGGGTATATTTGCAAGTTCAGGAATGGTTAGGATTTTCTTTGGCCCCGACCCAATGGGGATGGAAATTCCAACACTTAGCTTTAGTACCAGTGACAACTCATCTTCCAGCTGCTCCAGATCATCTCCTCAATTTGGTGTCCTGAAACTGCAAGAGCTCTTGTGGCAGTCGGTGTGAGTGCTGCTGATAGCGACTAAAGACCCGAAGTAAAAGTTGTGAAGCACACTTGTAGCTTTAAAACGATACATTGCCCATGCTCCTTAATGTGTGGGCACTGCAGTGGAAAAACATGTGGCAACGTCACATTTGATGGCTCAGACGATGAGGAGGACGATTGAGTCCGATGTAAGCTTTGTTTTGCAAGTGTTCTTTGACTGAAGAAAGCTTTTTAAGCTTTGTTTTATTATTTACATTATGCATATTATGAATGTACGTTTAACTGCTAACTGCATTAAACTCGTTTTGTTCTATGAAAATTGTTTCTGCTATTTTACCTGGATTCAAAGGAATACCATCCTAAAAGCTCTTGAACAAAGATACAAAATGGTGTCAGCAAAGGTGAATAGAGGAGCCCACCAGAGTAAATGGGCGTTCGTTCGTTCGTTCGAAAAAGCGACTGCCACACTTCCACTTTTGTAACTGTATCTCTGCTGCTGTTTGTCGGATGAACATGGGCAATGTATCGTTTTAAAGCTAGAAGTGTGATTTACAACTTTTACTTCAGGTCATTAGTCGCTATCAGCAGCTGTTTACACGATAAGTCCCGGCTAATGACAAATAAGCTAAATTTTCGTGAGAAAAGTTGAGCTAAACATGTTTGATTACTCATCTGTTTAAATGTATGTGAATAATTACGACCAATAATAGCGTTATATATAAAGCAGTCCTTCTCTTATTACTATCAAAGCTCATTAGAACTGATTTTGGATCAATATTTTGAACGCAGGAAGCAAAAATGCTGTTTTAGGCACTTAGGCCCCATTTAAGCCCTTTTGAACTCTCCAAAAACTATGACGCGGACGCCGCAGAGATGGGGACTTTTCAGGATTTGCTACTAGGGTACTAGGGAACATCTATACCAAATTTCAGCTTTACATTATTTTTTTTTGAGGTTAAAACTTAATATGCCTGGGCTAGTATCTCTTCCAACTCATGACCATCTCTAATAATTTCTTCATAAGCCACCTTGCTTATGCATGACCTTTCACTTCCAGAGCCTACCAGAGCCCTCATTTCTCTCCCTAAAATATCTACTTCAATGACCGATGAAAATCCCTCGCTCTTACCTTCTACTTTTAACTCCTCTTAGTCAGATAATAAATCCTCCTTCGTCATAGGCATGAAACTCATCTTCTCCTCCTGAATCACACACTGCCTAACATTTCTACCTTCGGGCTGTCTACCTGACCTACTTACACAACCCGCTACTAGTTTAAATTACTCGTGCCCGCTACCTGAGATGGTTCCTGTCCCCTCCTAGATTCATTCACTCCCTGAACTGTCCCCTCCTGTTGGCCCCTCTGAACATTTTCCCGCCTTTGGAAATTATCTCTCCTTTGATAATTATCCCCTTGTCTATTATTTTCTGCCCTCCAGTTATTGTTCTCCTCCCTCCTTCTATTTAAATTGTCACCTCTGCCAGCCTGATTGAACCTATTCCTATTCTGATTAGGTTGATGCTCATTCTGCCTATTCTGAGTCTTCACTTCCATCCTGTTCATTTGCTCAAGGCCTAAATTGTCGAAACTAGTTAATAACTCTTCAAACTCCTCGATACTTTTCACCTTCTGCATGCAGCTAGCCTGCTGTATTCTAATGGGAAAATGTTTCAGCATCAACCTAACAATATCTATGACTGAGGTGACCCCATCTAAGTTTTTCCATACCAATACATGAGCTAGAAAATACTCTGTGAGGGATACCCCGTCGCGCTCCCTAAATTTTCCAAACATGAGGTTTTCCCTTTCCCTGGCTTGAATTGCTTCTCCCAAAAATTTGGCCTTAAATTTCCCTTTAAAATCTCCTAAATTCCTCATATTTCGCCTATAGATCTCGAACCAAGATTTTACATCCCCCTTGAATGAGTGTGACAGGATTTCCATTACCGTTTCCCAATCTATTAATTCATCATCTAAATCTTTTTTAAACTTCTTTTCTACGGACTTTAAATATTCCATTGGATTAAATTGCCGCAAATTAAATTGTGGCAGACCCAGATCCCTATTGGAACAACCATGTGACATTGCTCCTCTGTGACTCATCGGTCGGTCTCTCACCTCTCTTCTCATTTTTATTAACTCTTCCTTAAGTTTTTCATTATTTTCCGCCAATGTCACCTGTTCTCCCTTAAGTCTCTCGATCTCCCCCAATTTATTTTCTACGGCTCCTACTCTATGTAAATATTCCTTAGACTCATCCCTTACGGTATTGCAAACCTCTGTACACGCTCCGCTCACTCGCTTTTCTATAAGTTCCCCGTTAACAACAATTTCTTTCCTGACTTCCCCCAGTTCCTGCTTCTGCTTTTCCTGATGGCCTTCCATCCCTGCTAGCCTACTTTCCATGCTATCCTGTTTTCTGTCTATTGCCTTCCTAAGAACATCTTCTCTCTCCTCTATTTTACTACTAAGATCCTTCTCTAAGTTCTCTAATCTACTACTCATGACTGATTTATGCTCCTGTACTTCCTTACTTAATTCTTCTTAGTATTAGTTGCCTCTGCCTGTTTCTTCACTGCCTCATCTACATACACTTTCACCGATTCCACCTGTTTACCTACAGACTCTTTCTCGTCTCCTATTTCCTTACTTAAAGATTCCCCTTGCATCTTAATAGACTCACTCATAGATTCTTTTACTGACTCTATTTTCCGGTCCATAGACTCTCTGACTTCACCCATTTCCTTACTTAAGGTGGTCATATACACTAGGAATAATTTTTAAAAGAATAATCTCTAGCAATGTTAAATTTTCCTCTTGTTTTATCATGATCAAACTAAGAGATTTTGAAGTTCATTTTACACAAATTTTATGTTAATTGTTTATGAAAAAATTAATTGTTGCTATTTACACAGGGGTACTTAAGCCCTCTATCTCTCACATATTTTAACCAAAATCCATGAACCTTGGAACAAAAACAATCTAACTTACATGGGGAATGTTCCCTACCACTCTTGTCTGAATCAGTCACAAGTAAGGGTTTTAAAATTATATTAAAATTTAAGTTTCTTGAAATTTTGTTTTAACAAAATTGTTTAAAAAGTTGTTAAAATTACATTTTTATGAATATCATTTTCTTAGTGGTAGGGAACATAGATACATGTATTCGCTTTAATTTGAAATAAAAATCAAGCAGATACCGTTTCTGTGACAAAAGTTAAAGCACTTTGAATGACTTCAAATGTCAGGAAACGAATTAATGAGTAAATCGCATTTAAAGTTTACTTAGTATGTCTTCACTCACATTCTGTTTTGATCACATCAGAAACCTCTTGGGACATACACAGATCCTTCTTTGAAAGCTGTATGGTCCTCCTTCATCTTGTTATTTGACGCCCAGAGGGCAGCTTGCATATCGAATCTTGTCGTTCCTTGGAACGCTATGAAAGTCAAGGGAGTTAGATATCTAAGCTCCTTGACACTATAGCGCTTTCTAGTAGAGAAAGGAGGAACTTTGTGTTGGCGGAAAATCCCGAGATTTATTTTACCACTATGAACACGGCCTACTGAATTCATTGGGTTCATTAACATGACAACAACGAATGACATGCGTGCCGTGATTTTTTCCGCCTATCAAAATCACTTACCACGGCCAGGAGTGAAACCAGTGGGATAGAGAAAGAGAAAGTCAATTTTCCACTATGAACACGGCCTACTGAATTCAAATGGGTTCATTAACATGCCAACAACGAATCACATGCGTGCCGTGATTTTTGTCGCCTATCAAAAATCACTTACCATGGCCAGGAGTGAAACCAGTGGGATAGAAAAAGAGAAAGTCAATTTTGCCACTATGTACACGGCCTACTGAATTCAAATGGGTTCATAAACATGCCAACAACAAATCACATGCGTGCCGTGATTTTTATCGCCTATCAAAAATCACTTACCACGGCCAGGAGCGAAACCAGTGGGATAGAGAAAGAGAAAGTCAATTTAGGCTCGAAAGGAATTTTATAGATCTGCTGATACGCCAGACATGACAGTTGTCAGTCAGAACGGTTGTGCCCTCTTACATTAAATAATTTATTTTGACATGAAAGATTAATGGTATATTTATGAACCATACATTTTCTAAAACTAGAAGAAATTTCCTACAAAATGGATATTAAAAAAACAGGAAATTTCAGAAAAATAGTGTATATGGCCACCTTAAAGATTCCCCTTGCTTCTTAATAGACTCACTCATAGACTCTATTTTCTGATTTACTGACTCTCCTTGCTGTTCAATCCCTTTTATAGATTCTTTCATACCTCCTATCTTCTGACCCATAGACTCTATCATAGCCGCAAGCATTTGGAGCATCCTATCGTTCACATCCCCCCCATTATCGTTAATTTTAGTACCCTCCTGTATAGCGACCTGGCTTTGCTCGGAATTAATAGATTCCCCGGATGGTGTATCTATTAAGCCTTCACCCTCCCCGCTCTTGTCCACGTCCATACCCAAGTTCTTTCCTGCCATTTTAACGTTAATTTTACTAATAGCTCTATTTCTTAATTCCAAACTCTCCTCTGATGACATCTAATCTGTATGAAAATTTCTCTAAGTTTATTGGCGTATGCGTATACGTGAATGTTACTGTTGTCGCTATATCGTACTTCGAGCTCCACAGTTGGGCGTCAATTGTAACGATGATGATGATAATTGTTGTTTTAAGGGGCCTAACATCTAGGTTATCGGCCCAAATTGTAACGACCCAGGCTACTACACAGGGGTGCGTGGGGGTTAAACACCTGTACGATTATAACAACAGCAATAGACATTCACACCTAACTATACCTAAGTGACCTAATAAATAAAACCCTTCAGCTTCTGGTAAAATTGATAATATATTGTCATACCAGACATAAGACACACATTTCGCTGGATCCTCCTCGTACAGAATAATAACACTCCCTATCGTATTTCCACAGATACACATATGACATGATATAGATGACCCTCAGGAATAAAGTTGATTGGTACTTACAGATGTTGGCTCCAGCAGTGGTGAGCTAGCTCTACTAATTCTGGGGTTATTTGCTCCCTAAAGAATTAGGCCTATACTCGCAGCACAATTGATTTGATTCACACGCCATTCCTACCTTTACGATTAATTATTACGTTTGTTACTTTTGTAACCAGCATCCAACGATTTACTTTGCGTCGTGGATCTAGTATCAGACCAATGTTTGGAATTCGTTCATGAATTTACTAATGCTGAGCATATTTGACTCGCATCCTTGGACGAATAAATTGCCGCTATAATTGCAATATAGATGTACAGATATTAGACTACAATACTTCGAGCTGTTCGAAATGAGTAACCTTGGCGATATACTCAAGACTAGGCTCATCATTCAATTAAGAATTTATAGCCAGCAACTCCATTATTGTATCCAAAACCACAATTAGTGTAATACTGTAATGTCTTATCCTCCACACACAAGACCAAAAAGACAAGTCCACTCCCGCCCGGAGTTCTAAATAGAGACCCGCTCCACACGCGGTCCAAAATAAGAGTCTACACCGCTCCGCGTTCTGAATAAGAGTGTCTCCCAATGCCATCCACAAAATCCCAAGTACCGTCATCACACCCCCTCTACAATCACAGGTTACCTGGGTTGATCCACTTACTTACTTACTTAATTCCTGCCGCTCCTTCCGGAGCATAGGGCCTTGGCGAAATTTCTCCACGCAGTACGGTTCCTGGCCATTCTCTTCACTTGACTCCAGTTCTTGTCCACCTCTGCAATTTCATTTTCGATCGTCCTCTTCCAGGTCTTCTTAGGTCGACCACGCTTCCTGGTGCCTTGAGGATTCCAGTCTAGCGCCGCCCTCTCAATAGCTCCGTCCGGCTTCCTTAGTGTGTGACCAATCCAGCGCCATTTCCTCTCCTTGATCTGGATGCTAATCGGTTGTTGATTGGTGATGGTCCAAAGATCTTCATTTGAGATTATGTCCGGCCACCTCACATTCATGATGCGACGCAGACATCTGTTAATGAACACCTGTAGCTGGTTGTTGATCGGTTTTGTGACTTTCCATGTTTCACAGCCGTAGAGAAGAATCGACTTTACGTTGCTATTGAAAAGGCGGAGCTTGGTCTTCCTGGAAATGTTTCTATTTCTCCAGATGGGGTAGAGCTGGACAAAGGCACCATTTGCCTTCCTGATACGGCTTCGAACATCTTCCTCTGCTCCCCCATCATTTGTGACTATACTTCCAAGGTAGAGGAAGGACTCAACTCGCTCAATGTCCTTTCCGTTGACTGTCAAACTAGTCGTGATGTCAGAATTTATCCTCGTCTCTTTGGTCTTGTTGGTGTTGATCATCAGTCCTGCACGTTCTGCTTCTCTCTGCAACCTTCCCAGCTTATCTTCTATGTCTCGGTACCGTTGTGCCATAAGACAAATGTCGTCTGCGAAATCCAGATCTTCAAGCCTGTCATTTATACCCCATTGAATACCCCTCTTCCGTCCTCCCATTACCTTCTTCATCACGCTATCCAGGACCAACAGGAACAGAGTGGGAGAAAGGACACACCCCTGTCACACTCCGGAACTGACCTTTATCTTTTCTGTTAATTTGCCTTCGTGAAGAACCTGGCACTCATACCCTTCGTACATCTCTTCCATGATTCTGATGATCTTTGTTGGAATTTTATATTCCTCGAGGGTCTTCCACATAATTCTTTGATTTACGGAGTCGAAGGCTTTATCCAAGTCAACAAATGTGAGGTAAAGGGTATTCCGCCACTCCACACTCTGCTCCAGGATGATTCGGAGGGTGTTGATGAGATCCACACAACTGCGATGTTGTCGAAATCCAGCCTGTTCCTTCCGAAGCCTTTTTTCTACGCAGTCTTTTATACGATTCAGGATGACTCTCGCCAGCACTTTGCTTGGAATGGACAGCAAGGTGATACCCCTCCAGTTGTTACAGTTTGTGGTGTCCCCTTTCTTCGGCAACTTGACTATCAACCCCTTCTTCCAGTCGGTTGGTATTTTCTCCTCCTTCCAGATCTTCTCCAACAGCGGGTGCAGCAGATCGATCGTAATATCCAGGTCTGCTTTCAGTACTTCCGCTGGGATATTATCCAGACCTGGTGCCTTCCCGCATTTCATCTGCTTCAACGCTGTCCGTATTTCGCCCCGAGTTGGGGAGTCGAGGCTGATGCTTGGGTCACTTTCTGCTTCCTCTTTATCTTCTCCTCGCTGCTTACTTTCTGGTCCTCTATCTCTATTAAGAACCTCCGCAAAGTGTTCTCTCCATCTTGTCAGCTGCTGTTCACACGTCGTGAGGATCTCGCCCGTCTTGCTCTTCACAGGCCTAGTTTTATTAAAACCTTTCTTCGAAAGCATCTTTGTGATGCCATAGAGCTCCTTAACGTCCCCCCTTCTTGCCGCTTCTTCTGCTTTCTCCGCCTGCTCATCAATCCACCTCCTATGATCCTTCCGTACACTCCTCTTTACCTCTCTGTTTGCTGTTGAATACTTTGCTTGTGTGAGAGCCTTCTGCTGCCTAGTCTTGCAGGTGTTGAGCTTGGCCTTAATCTCCTTCCTATAATTTATCTTGTCCCAGGTCTGATCGGATATCCATTCTTTCCGCAGGTAGTTCTTGTACCCGAGCTGCATCTCACTAGTTTCCACGAAGATATTCTTTACCTCGCTCCACACAGTCTCCACGTCCTTCTCTGTCTCTGAGTCCAACACCTGGAATTTATTTCTGAGCTCCAGTTTAAATTGGTCCAATCTCTGCTGGTTCTTAAGCTTGCCCACATCAAACTTGTTGTGCCGAGTGTTAAACTTTCGGCGGACTGCGACGATCTTCATGCGGAAGTTGGCAACCACAAGATGATGGTCACTACCAACGTCCGCTCCTCTCTTGTTCCTAACATCTTCCAAGCTTCTTCTGAACCTCCTGCTCACTGCGATGTGATCAATTTGATTTTCTGTGACTTGATCAGGAGACACCCAGGTGACCTTGTGGCACCACCTATGAGGAAATACAGTGCCACCCATCACCAAATCCTGACTGGCGCAATATTCCGTAAATTTCTCCCCATTGTCATTCATCTCACCAAGGCCATGTTTACCCATGATCTGCTCCAACCCCTCATTGTTTGAGCCCACCTTCGCGTTGAAGTCTCCCATAACAATGAGAATGTCCTTCTTACTTGTTTGTCTTGTGACATCTCTCAGCATTTGGTAGAATTCTTCCTTCTCTGGCTCCGATTGTTCTGTAGGCGCATAGCATTGGATGATGATCACATTCCTGATCTTTGTCTTGAACCTAGCAAACATGAGCCTACTGGAAATTGGCTTCCACTCCATAAGGCTTCTCTTTGCATTTCTGTTCAGCAGCAACCCCACTCCATCCCTGTGTTCTTCATCATCGCCCCCAGAATAGAGAAATGTAATTCCATCTGTTGTCTGTATTTCACCAAATCCTGGCCACCTCACTTCACTCAATCCTAGGATATCCAGCCCATAGTTCTTCATCTCCCGTGACACTTGTTTCAGTCTGGTTTTCTCCATCAAGGTCCTCACATTCCAGAAACCGATTTTCGTAGTCCTCTTCATGCCAAAAGCCGTCATCAGGTTATCCGTCCGGTTTTGTAATTTCGCTTCAGTTTCCGTAATCAGTTTATTTAAGAGGAGCGAGTGATTAACCCACTGCCTCCGAGTGCCTTGGAGGGGCTGCCACCTTAAGCCTGAGGCACCAGGCTGATTTTCTGTCAGGGTTTCTTCCCTTAGCCTTTGAAGAACCAACTCCAAACTACAAGGCAGCAGTTGTTTCACCAGAGCCCTGTTAGCCGTAATTTCTTCAGGGTTCCTGTAGGGCCTTCACAGCTACCGTAGCGGTCTTAAGGCACACAAAGTCCCCACTGTACTTCACCCCTACAGGCAATCCCCTACTTAATTACGTTGCCCATCTCCCACGACGAGGACGAGGAGTTGGATTTGTGGGAGACGGGTTGATCCACGGATCCACCCAATCCCAACGCTTGATTCTCAACATGACCATATATGGAACACAGCCCATCGTCACCGCTCGTACATGGATGCCAAGTCTCACCTCTGACTCACGCTTACTGGCGCTCGGGTTTTACCCCGTGTCTGAACACCAACTCGTATTTCATCGCCTGTGTGCACTTTTCTGTTACAAAACTTTCAGATTACTCCAATGTTAAATATTTCAACTTCCCTTGATTTGGATCCTGCTCAAATTATAATACTTATACTCTAAACAAATTACTTATAAATTAAGCACGTCATAATATACACTCTAATAAATAATTATAAAACATAAAAAGACCTAAAATAAAAATATACACATGATTAATAAAATCCGTAACTCTCCGGAACCCGGGTTCAGTTCCTTTGTAACTTGGAAGGTTACAATATTTTATGAATTTGAATACGTATATGGCATGTTGTTAAGTTGCAATGAAGCAGTGTTATTTAAAATATGGTTTGAATTTACCAGTAGAGTTTTATATAGCGGAGCTCAGAACATGATGGTCATTCTTCCTGGAACTGCATTTGCTCACTTGTAGAAGAAAATGGGTAGAGGCTGTCTTGTTTTGAGCCAGACTATATCCTGGGTACCCTACATAAAATGTTTCAACTTACCGGTGTGCAATTTTTCCTTTTTTTTCTCAGTTTCAGATGTACCAGCTTTCATCAAACTTCTGAATGTTACGAATACAAGTCTTGAGATAGCATGGAACTTACCTGTACCACCCAATGTGTTCATTTCCAATTACAATGTGACTGCCAAGTATGTGGAGACTTATTCTTTACCCAACTTTGTTCCATTATTAATGTGGGTATATCCTAAGACAACTACAAAGGCAGTGCTCTTGAATCTCCATCCGGGGACACAGTATGATGTAGTGGTGGCAGTTATGTCACCCAAAGGTGCAATAGGACAAAAGTCTGCCACTTACTGGACAGAAATTGGTGGTGAGGATGTAAACTGTTTGTTTCCAATTCTTTGGTGTTTGATTAACCTTTTTAATTAGGATCATGGTGAAGGAGGAATAACATGACACAGGAATCTTATTTAAACCATTAAAACTATGTGAAGGCCTTTATTCATAGTCTATGCATATTGCTCATCTAACTGCCTGAAATGAAACAATATGGTGCAGGAATCAAGCTGTTTGTCTCTGACCAAGGGGGACTGAGTTTGATTCCCAGTTAATGCATGTGGGATTTTCAAGGTTAAATGTTATATATATCCAGTGGTTTGTATATCCTTATGTGATCACCTTTTGTCCGTGTGTGTGTGTCTAATAAAATATAAACGGCCAAAGCAATTTCAATGAAACTCGGTAAGTACATACATATAACTCGTCCGACCTCGACCGTACCTTTCAAATTTTGATACGTTACACCAATTCAACATGGTGGCCACGCGAAATAAGTCACTGGCATTCTATATCTCCACAACGGTAACAGATATCGCCCTGAAATTTTGTACAGTGATAAAGGGTACTTCTACAAGTTCACGTAAGTGAATTTTAGAAACCTGTTAAGTACTACTAAAGGAACATGGCGGCCAAGCGAAGTTGGGACATTTTAATGAATTTTTAACGGGATTTAACTATCCAAGCGCAGTGAAACATGGTACAGTAAATGTATATGAACATTTTAATGCCCTGGAATCTAATTTAATTAAATTTCTTTCCTAACTTCAAGATGGCGGCAGTGCGAAATTGTAAAATTATGTTTTTATTTTTTTGTCTCAATCATAAGATCGAAGTAAAAGTTTGAATAATGAACCTACGCAATAATCTACATCTAATGGTACATAACTCTAGTAACTCTAGGCCTACATATATAACAATCCAACATGGCGACCATCTGAAATATTTAGACGGTTCTCAATATCTACGAATCTATTACAGAAATCCAACTGAAATTTTGTATGTTGATAGGGGCTATTAATATAAGTTCACCTATTGGACTTTTAATAACCTGGTGATCACAAAACCAACATGGCGGCCAAGCAAATTTATAACATTTAAATAGAATTTACTCGCGATTTAATCATCCGAGCGCAGTGAAACTTGGTACGGCAAATGTTCATACAAAATTTAATCTACTGGCATCTAAATAAATTCAATTGTTTTCATAACCCCAGGATGGTGGCTGTGCGAAATTTTAAAATTGAGTTTTTATTTTTTGTGTCCTAATCATGTAATCGAAGTGAACGTTTGAATAATGGACCTACGCAATAATCTTCATCTAATGGTACATAACTCTATGGCCTACATACCAAACAATCCAACATGGCAATCTCTTTCATAGGCGGGAGAATTTTTAATAGAGGAGACCAATAGAATATATGAAAATAGGCTATATAGCTCTTCACGGAACTACTATTACACTACACTAGTTTTTCATGCTGAATTTGAAAGGGTTTTCATTTTTATTACATCAAGTACAAATTTTAATTATTCAATATAATTACTAAGGTATAAAGTCCATGAAGATACACATTATATTAGCTCGACATCTCGTAATTATTTCTTTCAAAGGTGAACGTTATACACAAAGTAATTCACCGCACTTATATTGTATATACATACAGGGTGTAGAAAGAGTGCAACTATTTGATAGACCAATGTGCGGAAATTCAGCCTCCAGATTGAACTGCAAGGCTCCGAAATCGTTTCTAACATCCTGGTACACAGGCATGATTGCTGGCGGAGCTGGACATCCCTGCAGCACTAGGAGTAATCATGTGGTGGGGCGTATATGCTGACTGGAGCATGCGGCTGCTTCCCACCGGCCTTGAGTGCCTGGGCCGTTAGGGCTGTTCATTCCAACATGTACAGTACTCGTTACTTCCGATTGATTTATATGAGAGATTCGCCACATGATTTCGGACCCTTGCAGTTCAATCTGGTGGCTGATTTTCCGCACGTTGTCCTCTTATAGTACAACGATAGTGTCCAGAAAGTTTCAAGATAGGTTTCGACCTGTCTTACCTGATACTTCCCTTGTTATAATGGCCCCAATAGGAAACCATTATTATGTCATACACTGGTCAAAACAATTAGGGGATCAGGTGATATATCATACACAAGATACTTATGGTAACGTCTTTTATTCAATTGTAACAGTACGATATTGTGCTGTCTCAACTCTTTACTGGAGGTTTACATAGCGTTTACTTCGAGCGAGGCACCATGGGGCTAGCATAATAGTGAAAAAGTCATTCTCGTTGCCCTCTAATATGGTGTGTGATCACCTCGGAGGGCCAGGACAGTTGCACACCTGCGTGGCAAGGACAGTATGAGGTTATCAATCAGCTCTTGAGGGATATTTGGCCATTCTTCCATAAGTGCAATATCCAGCTCGGCAACCGTTGTGGGAGATGCTGGTCTGGCTGCAATGCATCTGCCAAGTGCATCCCAGACATCCTCAATAGGGTTTAAGTCCGGTGAACAAGCTGGCCACTCCATTCGTTCAATGCCCTCGTCGTCAAGCATGTTGTCCCCATGTGCAGCTCTGTAGGGACGTGCGTTATCGTCCACCAGAATGTACCCATCGCCTACGGCATCAGCGTAGGGCACAACAAACGGTCGAAGGATCTTGTTTCGATACCTCTGAGCAGTCAAAGTGCCATTCTGAACGACATAGAGGGCCGTACGCCCGCCAATACTGACTCCTGCCCACTCCATTCGTCCACCACCATGATATGGTGCTGTTTCCGGCACATAAACGGGATTGTTCCGAGTTGTACGTTCTCTCCAGATGAGGGAACGACGATTTTCCGGCTGAACACAGAATCTTGACTCATCTGTGAACAGAACCCGGCGCCATTCGTTATGTCGCCAATCCTGATGTTCCTCCGCCCAGTTTCTGCAGGCTAAACGGTGGTGTGGTTTTAATGGGACAACACCATAGGCCTCCGTGCGTAAAGGCCACTATCCCGAAGGCGATTTCGGACTGTTTGTGTTGATATTGCGCGTCCTGTTGCCGCCTGGGGGGTGCGTTGCATTCAGCCTCCTGTCTCGACGGGCTGTTAACCAGAGATAAGGGTCATCTCTTGCTGATGTTACCCGTGGACGACCTTGGCCTGGCCTTCTTTTAACGGTTCCTGTTGTCTGAAATCGCGTCCAGGTCCTGGAAATTACACTTTGGGACACACGAATAGCTGCAGCCACCTCCCTCTGTGTCTGTCCCTCTTCCAACCTTCCTATGACTCTCCATTCCATACCTTCGGGTAAGTCACGTTGTTGTTGCATTGCACAACCTGCTCACTACACCATCTGAACCCAACTGCTTGTGCCATTCGTTTGGTAGAGTAAACACACGTCCACACCAACCCCCTCTGCAGCAACTTTCTGTTATTACCACTATCTTGGTTGCCGTAATGTTGTTGTCTCCACTCCGTAGAACCGACAGAAAGACGTCGAACCATTTTAGGTCATTCTGCCGATGACAATACGTCAGAACCTAGATATCTCAACTGATCCCCTAATTGTTTTGACCAGTGTAGTATTCTCGTAACTTGGAGTACAGTATACTCTCGACTATCCGTGTGTGGATTATCCAGTTTGCGGATTAACCGTGCACATTTTCACCTAGTTAAAAATAATTGAGAATACAGTATACAGTACAAAAATTTCTGGGCCGTCAGGGCTGTATTTTAATTGAACGTCCATGGGCTCCCAGCAAGTTCAATTTCAAGTAGTTCCAACTTTGGCTACCAGATGCCACTGTCACTGACATCCAGCGGCGAACATTGGAACATGATAGAGCGTTTCTAACCAACAAAATATAACCTACAGATTTGGCTACACACTATCAATTGTAGTGGTAGGCTCATTTACATGCCATAAATCTATGACATGGGCCCGCTGGCTTTACTTCCCCTTCGAAGGCATACTGAAAAATTTTAACGCTCTTAAAAATCCGAGGCTTCGGCCGGGTTGAACCCACGATCTTGGCCATAGCAGTTCACCATGCTACTGACTACGCCACTGAAGCCGTATTTTTTTTGCAATGTAGTTCCGGTGGGTGTAAGTTATTTATAGTACGGTACTTTGTGACAGGTCGACGACTTTGCTTTGTCCAGTCTTGTTTTGTAAAAGCGAAGTGTAAGTTCCATAAGGAAGTCGGGGTAGGCTTATTTCAAGGTTGCTGGAAGGCAAGTGCTGTCTGCTTAAATAGTCAACAGCTGTTGTCATACAGTAAGGTACGGTAGGTTGTGATGTGAACAATGTCTGGTGTAAAACTTAAACGAGTAGTGCTAACAATCCAACAAAAATTAAATAACATTCAGAAATTACATAGTAATGGAGTCTCTGCAAGCAAATTAGCCAATGATGATGTCTCAAGGTGAGGAAGCAGAGAACCATTACAGATAGCACAATAATGTGGATGAGCAATCTTTATAAATGTATTATGGCCTACTTAATATGGTACTGCCTTTTTTTTTTTAATAATAGAAGGCATTCTTCTTACAAGAAACACATGCTTTTGGACTATCCGTGCCATTCAGCCAGGTCATTAGCCTGGACAATCGATTGTATGTTGTGTGGCTGTGAAATATGGATCCTTTACCGACGTGATCTTAGGAAGCTTGAGCGCTTCCACCTACAAAAACTTCGATCAATCCTGAGGATTAAATGGGAAGACCGCATTACCGATATTGCTGTTCTTGAAAAGGCTCAAATCAACAGCATAGAATCATCCATAATAGGTCACCAATTTAGATGGATTGTTCATGTCCATCGGATGGATGATGTGAGATTACCTCGTAAAATGCTATTTGGTGAGTTATGCTATGGCACCAGACCTCATGGTGGTCCTAAGAGGCGCTACAAGGACCAATTTAAGCAGACCCTGAAATTGACAGGTCTTGATTCACAAACCTGGGACATGCTGCTGAAGACCGCTCAACTTGGCGCCGTACAATCTCGGATACTGTAAAACCTCTTGAAAGGGATCGACGCACACATGAAGAGGCCAAGTGTCAAGCTAGGAAACTTCGAGCAGCCCATCCACATCCTCCTCCAGCAATACAATGTGACTTGTGTGGACGCTTGTTCTATGCCAGGATTGGACTCTAGTCACCGTAAACACATCCACAAACTGGACTGAAGGTAGAAGATTTATACTCGGATTCAAGTTGAAGCCGATGATGATGACTGTACTTGTTAAACTACATTAGCAGATTGCAGGTAGTGAAGGTTTGTTGAACCTATTTAGTATCACAGACCAGAAATATTGCAATCCCATAAAATACTTGTCTGCAATACCTATATTAATACGGGCTATTCGTTACTTCCTCAGCACCAGAGACTGATGATATAGAGTGACTTAAAGCCCCTATAATGGAAACAGAATACTAACAACAAACACAGAACCGGTATGACATGAATGTTTTGTAAGATGGAGTGGCCTAGTAAAGACAGTTCAGGTGTTACTGGTATAGACGCTCATAAACACAAACAAGCCCAGTCTGGAATGAATGGTGTGTCACGTGGAGGCATATTACCGGCTGAAAGCATCGTATACCTTAGCTCATGAAACTAACTTTCGCAGATTGTTGTATGTTTCGATGTTGACATTGTTCTCAGTTCCTACAAGAAATAAGTGCACTCGTTCTGTTTGTAATGTAGTATGCATACAAATGAGACAACGTCAGCAGACAGAATTGAGTCTTTGGTGAACCTTCTGTTACTCATCATCACATAGCATCCAAAAATAATCTGTATTCATGAACTGGCACCAGAAATACCAGTAAGGTTCCTTAACTACACTACTGTTTGTAGAAAGTGAAACACCAAGAACAAGAGATGTGACCTCATTGCACTTTATACCACATAAGAACGCTGACGGGGAAGGTGGAGGAGATAGTAGATATGATGGAAAGAAGGAAGTTGGATTTATTGGGATTGGCAGAAACAAAGTGGAAAGGGGAAGGAAGGAGAGAACTGAGAAAAGGCTATAGACTGTACTGGAGTGGGAATGAAGAGGGAAAGAGGAATGGAGTGGGAGTAGTAGTACGAGATGGTTTAAAAGAAGAAGTGAAGAGAATAAGTGATAGGGTGATGAAAGTGAAAGTAGCACTGAGGGGAGAGACCGTAGAAATAGTGCAAGTGTATGCTCCACAAGTAGGCTGCACCTCTGAAGGGAAGGAGGAGTTTGAAGAGGAATTGCAGAAGCAGCTGGTTGGAAGAAATATGATTGTTATGGGGGATCTGAATGCCCATGTAGGAAGAGAAAGACAAGGGTATGAGAGTGTGCTGGGACCAGAGGGTTGGGGCAGAAGAAATGAGGAAGGAAAGAAACTGTTGGACTTCTGCCAAAGGAACAGCCTGCTAGTTGGGAACTCCTGGTTCAAGAAAAGAGAGAGCCACACAATCACATGGTACAGCGATTACTTGACCAGGAAGTCGGTGGTCGACTATATACTGTATGAGAAAGAATTAAATAAGAACATCACGGACATCAAGGTTATACCATCGGAGAACCTGGATAGCGACCATCGATTGCTGGTAATGAACCTGAGAGGGACTAAGGAGAAGAAAGGGACTGAGAACCAGGAAAGACGTATAAGGATATGGAAACTGAAAGAAGGAGATAGAAGGGTCGAGTACCTCAAAATGGTAAAGGAAGGAATTCCAATAGATGAAGAAAGAGGGGTGGAAGAGGAATGGGCTAGATTTAAGAAGACACTAGTAGGTGCAGCAGAAGCAGTATGTGGGAGGAAAGTAGTAAGAAGAGGTGGAAGGAAACACCATGGTGGAATGAGAAGACAAAAGAAATAGTAAGGGAAAAGAATATAGCCTTTAGGAGGTGGTATCAAAATAGGATGGTAGAGACAAGGGAAGAGTATCAGCAAAGAAAGAAGGAGGCAAAGAGAGTAGTGGCTGAGGAGAGAAGAAAGTGGATGAAAGAGTGGACAAAGATGATGGAGGATAGTGAAGGTACAAAAAAGGTCCTGTATGGGATGGTAAAGAATAAGAGGCGGAAGGATCCTACGGATTATGTTAGAATGGTGAACAAAAGGGGACAAGAGATAGAAAATAGGGAAGAACTGAAGAAAATGTGGAAAGAATATTTTGAGGAACTCCTGAACCCAAATGGAAACCACGGCGAGGAGGAAGAAATCGGGGAAGTGGAAGATGAACTGCAAACTGAAAAGGACTTAACATGGAAAGAAGTGGAAGATGCAGTGAGGAAGATGAAAGGAGGGAAGGCACCGGGTGTGGATGAGTTGAGTGTGGAGATGGTGAGAGCAGCAGGAGAGGTGGGGATACAATGGTTGTACCGAGTGATGAAGACAGCATGGAAGGAAAGGAAGACCCCAGAGGACTGGAAAAAGGGAATAATTGTCCCGATCTTCAAGAAAGGTAGTAGAACAGAATCCAGAAACTATTGGGGAATAACACTGATGAGTCATTGTGCAAAGATGTTTGAGAAAGTTTTGGAAAGGAGAATTAGGACAAGTTGGGCTTCATTCATTCCATTCCTGACCCGGTCGGAGACTGGAAGCAGGCTGTGGATTTTCATTTTTTTTTCAATTAGGACAAGGATAGGAGGAGGGATGAGGGAAGAACAACATGGCTTCAGAGCAGGAAGGTCCACAGTGGATTTGATTTTTGCTGTAAGGCAGTTACAAGAACAGCACTATGAGTATGGAACAGATCTACTGATGGCCTTCCTGGACATTGAGAAAGCATATGACAATGTATGCAGAAACAAAGTATGGAAGTCCCTAGAGGATAGAGGTGTAGAAAAATTGACTATAAGGAGGATAAAGGAGATGTACAAGGGAAGTGTGAGCTGGGTGAAAGTGGGAGGAGAGAGATCGGACTGGTTGGAACAGAGAAACGGCCTGACACAAGGAAGTGCACTGTCACCGTTACTTTTCATTGTGGTGATGGATGACATAATGACCCGAGTGGCACAAGTAATTGGGGAAGGAAAGATGAAAGTAATGGTGTTTGCAGATGATTTGATGATTTGGGGAAACAAGGAGGAGGAGGTACAGGAACAGTTGGACGTGTGGGAAGGAATAATACAAGGATATGGGATGAAATTTAGCATAAATAAGAGTGAGATGGTGATCACAACAAGGAAGAAGGAAAGATCCACAACAGGAATAACAATTGGTGGGGAACAGCTGAAGAAAGTGGAGAGTTTCAAGTATCTGGGAAGCCTGATACAAGATAATGGAAGAAATGATAGAGAAATAAATGAGCGGGGGAGACAGGCAGAAGCATTCCGGAGGAGTGTGAGTAGCATGTTATGGAGCAAGGATGTCCCTCAGAACAGCAAAAAGATCATATATCGGACGTACTATGTCCCTATCCTGACGTATGCCTCGGAGACCTGGGTTATGATAGGAAGGGAGAAGAGCAAAATGCAGGCCAGTGAGATGAGGTTCTTGAGAAGCAGTATTGGAGCTACAAAGAGGGACAGAATAAGAAATGAGAGGACCAGAGATGTAATGAAGGAGGAACCATTACAGGATGGTATAGAGAAATCTAGACTTAGATGGTATGGACATGTAAAACGAATGGAGGAGAAGAGGATACCCAGAAGGATACATTAGACGAAGTGGGAAGGAAAGAGACCAAGAGGGAGACCGAGAGACAGGTGGTTGAAGGGGGTGGAAGAAAGCGTGAAGAAGAGAGGAGAAGACTGGACAAGAGTGGAGGCTGAGAGATGGTGGGAAGACAGAAGACATTGGAGAGGCTTGTGTTCCAAACAGACCCGGCCAGTGGCCGGAAACTGTGCAAGATGATGATGATGACCACAGATTAGGGACATGGTAGTACATTACTGATTAGAAGGACAGTCCGGTACATGCACGTTGACGGTCGATCTTCAGTACGGCGTCGCGCTACCACGTGCTGCACTCAGAGCCGCTAGATGTCGTGGCATAGAATCATACTATAAGTAAGACCTGAATTTTCCGCCGAATCAATACTTTACTTAATAGAAAAATTCTTTGGGTACATGTTTCGGAGTCCCTCTGTCTCCTTCCTCAGCCCTCTTATGGTACTAAAACATCATAAAAAACACTCGAAATCCTCAATAAAACAACATAAAACACACATCATCAATGGCACAACCACAACATATTAAAAGAAACTACGAGCTTGAGAAATACACTAGTTAAAATTCAACAATACACATAAATAAAGCATGTAATGCTCCTCGCATGTTTTTTCTTTCTTCGGTCATTCAGTCCTGTGTTTAATTTATGTCATTAGACACATTAAAATAATGTTTATGCACAGACACTTAATTGTTCAAAGTGTCTTCAAACACTAAAATACATGTAACCATTCTATGGGGATTATTGCATATGTAGTATGAACTTGTTGAAAACATCCAAAACTTGCCCAGTGTCGATGGACACCTGTTATTTGAGGTAGGACAACAGATAATATTGTGCTTCCTATCTAGACACTTAACAACATACTGTCGCGAAGCGAACTGTTGTTTCATGAATAACAGTCCTATTTGATAGCTAGTAGAGAATTGAAGACAGTCAATTCAGGGCTTCTTAGATGATGGTTACCTGACGGTCGGTGGCATCTATTATGAAATATTCATTACTATTGTTTTTGTTCGAGGAACATTTACAAGTTGACACCTCGTCTTATTCGTCAAGGAATGCTGAATAGCTCCAAATATTCGGACTTGTATGACCTTGTCAATACCACAACCCTCACAGAGGTCAACTTCGCGACAGTATGTTGTTAAGTGCTTTGAAAAATTTGATCACTCATTTATTCCCTTATCTACAATCCCACTAGGATGTCTTCCTTTTGTTCCACAGCCGATATATTTCAAAAGTGGGATATGTGAATTTAATTTCATTTACCCTCCCAAGTGTGTCTACAGAACTCTTAACCAGGCCAAGCTATATGGAAGTGGGAAGAATGTTCTGCACTTCGACTTCCTAAACATTTCGACATATCTTCGCATTTCACATGCCCCAGACCCCAAAACCACAGTCAGTTAAAAAGTTTTTATATAATTTATATATACCGTATATTTCAGTTTCTTGTGGACACTATAACTACAGTCATTTTGTGTCAATGGCTTTCACTGTTATATATAAAATGTTACTCAATAAAATCTCGGCCCAGTTTGTTAATGGGCAAGATTGGACCAAGGGGATGGAAATGGTGGTAGGGGGACTATTTAGAAAAAGTGAAATATCACTATAACTTTCCTAATATGTGAAAAATCGAATGCATTCCAAGTTCGTACTATTCTTTGGATGAGGGCCAAAACCTTATCTGAATGAATTGACCAAAGGGGTGTTTTTTTTTTTTTTGAAAAATAATTATACCGGGACCTTCCTTGATGGGCACAATGTCAAAACCTTTCAAAATGGTCAATAGTCGTCTAAACATTACCTAACACTTTTATCTGAAAGATTTTTTGATATCACGGCATTTGCATGGGGGGAATCTGGAAAATCACAGGGGAAAACCACACTCAGGATAGCAGCTCTCAGCACTGGGATTCAAAACTTGGATCTCCGGACTTGCTGCTGCAGCTGCTGGCATGGCGACTACACCACAGGATGTTTTAATACTCCATAATACTTGTATATGGCTCGACTGTGCATTTATTCCTCGCACTAGACTTGAGTCTTGCTCCTTGGTGTTGGGGTTGCGCGACTGCCTCTCACGAACCTGATGCTGTCAGGGATTTTAGAAACTAACATGAGGGCTGGAACGGGGTGCACTCAGCCTCATGAGGACAATTGAGTAGCTGTCTGACAATGAGATAGTGCCTCGGCCGAAAACTCAGATTAACGGCCGAGGGTGATCCGACGCGCTGGCCATGCGTGACCCAAACTCTGCAGACCAAATGGCTTTGCAGTGGTTGCTTGGTAGGCCTAGGCCCGTCATAGGCTGTAGTGCCAAGTTTTTTTACTAGACTTGTGAACTTCCCTCAGAATCAGACGTCGGTAAAAAACAACATTAATTAAATTTAAGTGTAAAATATTTTAAAAAGGTCAATATTAAAAGAAACACGTTTAAACGAATGTTTCCTTAAAAAGAATGTTGAAATGTTTATTTTTAGAAAGCTTGTTAACGTTTAATTAATAGAAGTATTCTATGAGGCACGGTGTCTACTACTCTGGAAAACATGGAAAACAGGGAATACTCAGGGAATTTTTAAATCCTGGAAAACTCAGGGTATTTTAATGACACTCGGAAATTTTAGTTTTAGAAGGTCCAACCATGAATAATTGGAAATTAAGCATTGAAATTATGAAGGGGGAAACGTATATTCTGATGATGATTGTTGTAGATGTATGTTCGTACTGACGTTAAATCAGTAAGCTCTCGTTTCTTGCAATAGAGCTCACAAATTACATGTGAAGACTGTTTTTTTTTGTGTGTATATATATATATATATATATATATATATATATATAAATTTGTAACTGTATGATTTCTGAGAGCATTACTATTAACAAGCTACTTTCAATTCTTGCAAGTTCAATAGTTTTTCTGGATGAAAAATTTAGAAATTGGCAAAATATAGAATATTTTTTTCTTTTCCAACTTGGTCATGCTACACTATTGTTCAAGCACTTTTTGAAATGCTTTTAATTACAAACTCTGTTTTTTAAATTTGTTATGGTCACTACTGTTACTCAGGAAATATTCTGATTTATCCTGGAAAAATCAGGGAATTGTCAGGGAAACTGTTAGTTGGTTTTGGTAGACACCCTGATGGGGCAGTTTTAAACGTTTAATCTGGACACAAGCAATAGTGTGGTCATCTGTCCCTACCTTTGAACTCTCTTCAGGATGTGTGGTGCATTTATAAAATAGGAACTACACTCTTTAGGGACTAATTTCAATTTCAAACAGTTTTATCACATGAATTAATTGCCCTCGAAAGGACGGTCACAAGGTCAGTAACGCTGTGGCACGGCAAACCACTTAACATGCTTTGGGACAGACACTACAATAACAAACTGTTTTTTTTTTATCACATGAATCACTTGCCCTCGAAAGGACGGTCACAAGGTCAGTAACGCTGTGGCACGGCAAACCACTTAACATGCTTTAAGACACCAACCGAATTGAGAAATGAACAGGTACACAGAAAGGTAATATCTTGCGATTAGTAATCAGGTACACAAAGTTTGAGCTTGGAAACGCGTGTACACAAATCCCCAGAACAAACATCACTTCAAAATACCACCGCGAGGTTGCGCAAATGAGAAGGACGAATTACAAGGTTACACACGAAAAGAAAATTTGGATCAACTAACACGCACGAACATACCAAGGATGAACGCAAAAGAAAAGGAATGGAAATAAATGAAAAGACTACATTACTAATTACAGGCTCCAGAAAAACGGAGCGGAAGGTATCACACGACCGCCATAGGACCCGACGCGAACTAGACTCTACTCTTAAAAATGGCGGAAGCTAACGGAACACCAAGGTACGATTGCACCATAAGGCGCTACTCCCAAAATTTGGGATTTGAACCAATCCCATAGGTTAAGCGGAAATACAAAATATGGGAAATTCAAAAATGAAACGCACAGGGGCGTAAAGGAGGAAAACCAAGGCAAAAGTGTCACGTAAACTACAACTAGCACATGGACGTAAGGTGATGCAATACCAGGAACAGGGACCCCTTAAAACTAAAATAATAAAAACTCTACGTGGCAGTAATCGGGAAAATTCCAAGAAGCGTGATCACAGGGAAATAAATGAATAAATCTGGAGCACAAACTAAAGGACGCACACGGTTGCGCAACACAGAAAATCCTCAAAAACCGAAACACAAACCAAATATCGCCACGGACAAGTTAAAACGAAATATCACGTTTCCCAGAACACACCCAAAATACAACTACATTATTCAACAAATAAATTGAACTATGACTAAAGCCATCCAATTTGGTGGCTGATACCTGTGTTTTCCAACCACGGGGATCCGAGCCCCCGGAGCAACAAGTGTCTTTCTTGACGATCAGGTGGATAAAGAGAGTGTTACCCACGCCTGAACCAGTACATATATGAATCTGTATGAATTTGACAATAGAATAGTTGTAGCCACACACACGCACTAGAATCCCCTGACTTCTTGAACGTAGTCCATAAGACACTTCCGTGTTCACTTCTGTGAGAGTTGGCTACACTGGTCGCTCGCCATGCGCTCGTCACTTGTCATCACTCGGCAGTCGATACATCTCGCGATGGTTGTGGCCGGAACAATCGATACAGGCGATGTTGTTTTCATAAATGCGTAATATTATTTTTGAGGTTAGGGAACACTTAAATTCCAGAACCAGTGCACATCAGGTCCAGAGTTATACCTCGCGTGTTTAGACTGCGAGTGCGATGTTGTATCCGGGAAGATTTCGTCGACAAGGTGTTCACAGTTCGAATTTGCAACTGACGGCATAGGCCACAATGTTCTTCAGATTTTAGGTAAGTGAAGGAATTTATGAAGCGTTCGCCCCAACTGGAAATTCAGGGATGGGTAAATTTGGCAGGAAAGAATATCTTAGGTTAGGTATATTTTTATGTCAGCTGAGTGGCGTGGAACACGTCACATGATCTTTCAACACAGTATTAGGCGACAAACATTTGTTTTTTGTGTGTTACAGTTCTAGCTTTTTACCATCAACTCGGTAGAGTACTTGCACGCCATTTCTGCATATCTGTTTACAATTTTAGTTTGGGACTTACTGCTTAACCCGAGAGAGGGCGCGTGATGTTTTGTAGCCCGAAAGAGCGTGCACGGGACTTTTCTCGGAGTTCGTTTGGGCTCGCATTAAACAATGTTAAATATGAATAAAGCCTTAATTATTTGGCTGTAAGTAAAATTACATGTTTTCGTGCCATAGGCATGATATTTCTTTGCATATGTGCAAGCATTGTGATACAATAAACCCATTGTTTGTGCATGATATTACCAATCATTATAATCTAAATCATTAACACTGTAACCCTTGGGTTTTCGCCTTGTGCAGTTTGGGGTATTTTATTCATATCTTATTATTGAAAATGAAGGAGTGCGTCACCAAGCTTTACTATGAGCGCTTGCGAAGAATGCAGGGAAGTGCTAGGGAAGGCTCTCAAGGTACAGCGTATAACTTGTGAAAAATAGTACCACAAGAAATGTGTTACCAATTTTAATAGGTTACAGAGTGGAACTGCCAAAAGTGTGTGAATACCAAAAGTACACAGAAATCAGGCCCTATTAATAAAACCACCCCATGACTGGACAACATATTCTTCCTACTACAGAGGGCGTGGTGGCGCAGCGGTCAAGCTGTATGCCTCTCACCAAGGCGGACCGGGTTCGATTCCCGGCCAATGCATGTGAGATTTTCGAAATGAAATGCCATGTCCTGTGGTTCGGATTCCACGTAAAAAGGCGGTCCCGTGGCTCATGATCGCGAGATTAACAGTCACGTTAAACCACAAGCTTCGCTTCGCTTTTTTTCTTCCTACTACAAGAACTGACAGAGGAAGTGCGAAGAATGATGGAAGAACAGAAAGTGCGAGAAACTTATTTAGGGAATTCTCTTGAACTCTGCCACAAAAAATTGGACGACACAGCACAATTAATTGCAAACCAGCAGAAAGAATTAATTAAATGTACCGATCAAATTGACAGATTAACACAAGAAAGTTGCAGTCTAAAAGAAAAAGTCAAGGTGTTAGAAAACAGTGTTGGTGATGTGGAGCAATATTCACGAAGGAATACCATCGAAATACATGGAGTTCCAGATATACCAAATGAATCCGTCCAGGACACTGTGAGGAAAATCTGACAGGCTCTGGACTTCCAGAAATCATAGATTCCTGTCACCGCCTTCCAAAATCCCCGAACCAAATGCACAGGGGAATCGTAGAGAAATTTGTGAGGAGAACCGACAAGGAACACTTCATGGAGCGACGAAGAATCAAGAGGAACCTCTGTACTAGACATGCAAATCTTCCTGGTGACAACACAGTGTACATAAACGAAAGCTTGTCCCCCCAGAGAAGGAAGCTCCTGGCCCAGGCACGAAACACACTCAATGAAAAAGGCTACGCATTCATTTGGGAAGGGGCGTGGTGGCTCAGCGGTCTAGCTGTATGCCTCTCACCAAGGCGGTCCGGGTTCGATTCCCGGTCAATGCATGTGAGATTTTCGAAGTGAAATGCCATGTCCTGTGGTTCGGATTCCACGTAAAAAGGAGGTCCCGTGGCTCATGATCTCGCGATTAACGGTCACGTAAAACTACAAGCTTGCTTTATTCATTTGGGTAAGAAATGGCATCATTAAAATGCGTAAGAATCAAGGTTCTGATGCAATAATTATTAATAGTGTAGAAGACTTAGCCGATAACCTCAATGTTAGGCCACTTAAAACAACAATTATCATCATTATAAACTGTAAATATGTTGCATATTTCTATATTTCCTATTTACTATCAGAATGTGCGTGGTCTGAACACCAAATTGGACAAACTGAACACAAACATTTTAGTCAATGATGACTTCCTAGTTATAGCTCTTAGTGAAACATGGCTAGATTCGAGTGTTTATGGTGCCGAAGTCTGTAATGAGAAGTACAGAGTATACCGTGCGGACTGAGGACCTGCTAGGGGTAACACTGGGAGGGGCGGAGGTGTGCTAACAGCTGTCAGGGAAGATGTAATGGTACTTCAGGTAGAGCCGATTTCTAGCAGTTACGAAGGCTTACTTCTAAAATTAAACTTTAAAGGAGAGACGTGGTATATTGTTAACTTGTATATACCTCCGTTCTCAAAGCTGGAAATGTATTCAGAAGTATTCCAATGGCTAGAATCACACTAAGAGGCTCATGACAATTGTGTACTAATTGTTGGGGATTTCAATATACCAACAATAAACGATTTAAACACAACTCAGCCAAGTCGAGAACTAAATCTTTTTATAAATTTATGTAATATGATCTTATATAATTCAGTCCAAAACAGCCACGGTAAAACGTTAAGACTTAGTTTTAGCCAACCAGAATATAACTAATGTGAAATGTACACGAAACACTGAACCCCTACTGCCTGAGGATGTCCACCACCCCGCTCGGAATATAGAAATGCAGGCCACTTCTACAGATAAAAAATGCAAAATTGATTATCAAACATCATTCAGTTTTAAAAATGCAAACTTTGAAAATCTATTCACGGGTCTAAGGGACTCGAACTGGGACTATACAAATGCACTAATGTCAATATTGCAGTTGACTGCTTTTACTCGAAACTATAGGGGGTAATTAACGAATCGGTCCCTCAAATAAAATCGCAGAACAAAAGAAAATATCCTAGGCCTATATGGTTTACAAATGCCATAATAAAAAAATTAAATGAGAAGGAATTTTATAGGAAACAAAGAAGATTGTCGGACTACTTCAACATTCAGTTTAAAACAATTCGACCCGAAATAAAAACAGCAATTAGATCAGCATATCAAAGGCACATTGAATCTATTGAACAGAATATCACTGATAATACAAAAATCTTCTCGGCGTATGTCAAAAATAAAAGGAAGAATAATAATAGTTGTGATACATTTTGCCACGACAGTAAAACATACGATAATGATCAATACGTAGCTGAAGTTTTCGCGTCGTATTTCAAATCGGTTTACTCACCTAATAAAGCCCAATACTGCATGCCTAGCGATACATCTATCACTACCGACACTCTGCACATTGACAAAGTCACCTTACGTGAGGTAGAAGTAGCTATAAGAAAACTGAAGCCTAAATCCTCAGATAGACCAGACCATATCCCGCCATATGTAATTTAAGGGCTGTGCAGATGTTCTTAAGCACCCTCTCCTTTTCATATAGAACTTAATTATTAAAACTGCCACATTTCCATCTAATTGGAAAAAAAGCCAAGTATGTCCAATCTTAAAATCTGGAAATCCAATGCTAATTAGTAACTATCGTCCAATATGTATATTGTCAGCGGTAGCAAAGATTTTTGAATTCATTTTGTACCAAAGAATTTCCATTTATGTCAGACCATTAACATCCGAAAAGCAGCATGGTTTCCTCGCCCTGTAACGTGTTTTTCGAGGGTATTTTACGCCACTGAACTAAGTCAGTAGGAAGCCATTCAATATTTATTTACGCGGAAAATTGTTCAGCCAAGAGAAGTTTCATGTAACTTATTATTATTATTAAGGTATTTTTTGGAGCGTTTTTTATAAGATTATAAGTATACAGATAGGTTTTCGATGTTATAGAAAACACTATCAAGCGAATTATTATGAACAACATTATCGCGGAAAATTATGTGATTACGGAATTTTACGGATTTTTGTCAGTTAGGGTATTGTGAGAGAGATGAGTCACTGGGAATTCAGCTACAGGCTTATTCTTGTCGAGAAGCGTGACGCAAGCCGGGTGGCAGCATCAAGAAAAGGCGAAATGGCCTGGACCGGTAATCGACATCGTCGCGCCGAGTGCATTGACCCGGAGGTGGGGAAGATCGCGTGGTGGCTCAGCCAATCAGTGGAGGGCGGGCGACTTGAAGACGGGTCCAGAGAGGGGATGCAAGGAGTGCATATATGGTTTGCGCGCCGAGGAGGCAGGGCGATAATCATTGTAAAACTTGACCGTTGTGGTTGCTCGTGTACTTGGTTCCGGTGTATTCGGACCATAAATTAACATATCTACAAGTATCTCTTCAACTGACTAAGAAGATGACGACGTCCAGAAGGCTGTGGGAAGCTCTCTTCAGCATCAAGTACGAGGGAAATGCTACGGCAATTTCCAATGGTAAGCGCGAATGACTCAGAACTACATAATCTCTCGTCTCTTTGTTTCATATTCAGTATTTCAGTAACTTCTTAGCTTGGGAATAATAGTAAAATCAGTAATTCATCCGACTCCGTTTTCACGTAATTCTCTAGTGGTAATATTCAAATCGTAACGCTCCAATTTAAATATATTATTATTATTATTATTATTAATTTTGCCATACTTGTTTTTTATATAATAAATTCATTTCTTATAACCATGCAATCTTTGCTTTCAGTAGGTAGCATTAGATATAGACCAAATTCCTTCTCCTGATACAATTGTTAGTTGGGTAATGATCAAATCATACCACGATCTGAGTGTACAGATTCTTGAAGGTGTTCTACCAGAGCTAGGTGTTGTTAAATATAAATTTAGATTTCAACATAGCGTTGAGGTCTTGGCGCCCATTAATAGAACATATCTTAGTCAGAGTAAACATTACATTTGTATTTCAAAGTGCAAGGCAGGGCTAGTAAAAGTGTTACACTTGTCACCCAACAGTGAGGGCAAAGTAAAGACGTTTCAGCCCGACGTTCGACTATCACAAATATGGTCAACTTTACTGAATCAGTGTCCAGAACATTAGACGCAGGAGGACAAATGGATGTTGTATTCACAGACTTTCAGAAGGCTTTCGACAAAATTAACCAAGATGTCCTCCTGAAAAAACTCAAAATCTTAGGATTTTCTGATTTACTTACATGCCTCTTCAGCTCTTACCTTAAAGGCAGGAAGCAATATGTGTCATTTCATAGAAAGAACTTGAGAATTTGAAGCTAATTCGGGAATAGTTCAGGGATCGAACCTTGGACCTTAAGTTTTTCTCATCTTCATAAACGATCTACCTCAAAGAATAAAGCATTCTGTCTATTGTATGCTGATGACTTGAAGGTATATAGAAAAATATCTGTGCTGGACAAAACGGAGGCAGACAGGTTTTTCTCCGGGTACTCCGGTTTTCCCTGTCAAAATTTCATTCCAGCAACACTCTCCACTATCATTTCATTTCATCTGTCATTCATATAATCATTGCCCCAGAGGAGTGCGTCAGGCCTCGGCAGCCGGCACAGAGTTCATATCCTCGCTGCTAGATGGGGGCTTTATTCATTCCATTCCTGATCCGGTCGGAGACTGGAAGCAGGCTGTGGATTTTCATCTACCGACTGCGACTTGCTTCAAAATGACCTGAACAGTATTATGTAATGGACTACAGAAAATTTATTAGGATTAAACGTAGGAAAAATGTGTCTCAATGTCGTTCACCCGGAATATAAACCCTATCGTTTTTAATTACAAGTTAGGTTGCAGTGTCCTGAATTCCATTCTTGTAAAAAAAATAGATCTCTGTGTGTTGCTAGATCGAGAACTAACGTTTACCCCTCATATACTGAAAATGATAGCTGACTCAAACAAGACACTGGGATTTGTTATCAGGAATACAAAACCATTCAAAAACATAAGCACGTGTATCCACCTGTACAACACACTAGTCAGACCGAAACTAGAATATGCTAGCATTATATGGAGTCCTAGATGCAAGATATATACCTCAAAGGTTGAAAACACACAAAAGAAATTCCTAAAATATCTACATTTTAAAAGAACGGCCAACTATCCTCACTTGATACCATACCAGGAACTGCTAATAAATTTTGATGTAGACAGTTTAGAAATACGAAGAAAAATCGATGCTATGAAATTCCTTTTCTAAATTATAAACAATTCAATTAATGATTCCAAATTCCTTTCTCTCTTAAATTTCCATGTACCACGCATCAATTCCAGGAACAATATCACATTTGAAATTAAAAGAACCAGGACATCTGCCCACAAAAATTCTCCGCTGAACAGACTATGTAATATTTTCATTAATGTTGCTCAAAGAAATAATGCCATAGATTTTAATACTTCCTTGACAGTATTTTTGATGGAATTCCTAACCACTCTCCAGAAATAATGTCACAAACCTTGCAAATTGTAAATCATGAATTCTTACCACTGAGTCATTCTACATAGCCAACCTTGTTTTACACATGTGTTATTTGTACTATACTGTTTTAATTGTTCACCTAGTTATTTTAATTAGTTTTATTTAGTTACTGTTAGTTTAAGTTAGTTAAGATAACACACTGTAATTTTAATTAGTGTTTTATTATTATTACTGTTTAGTTTAAGTTAGTATAAGTTTTAAAATAACATACTGTGTAATCTTAATGCCACTGTAATTGGGATGAAAATCCTGTTGTGCACAAATAAATAAATAAATGAATATTGGGTTAGAGTCGGGGGAGGAGCGGTGATTCTTATTGTGCCCATGTGTATTTTAGTGGACGGATTCATTTTCGGATGTTCCGGGCCGACTAAACTCGATGATTATCAATTATCGGTTTTTGGATGTTTGATAGTATAGATTACGGAATTTATTGCAATTTATTACGTTTTGGGAACGGATAGAAAGTTGGTATTATCATCTGAAGTAGAAGCATTATTTCATTTTGGTTGGGGTTAATGTGTTTATTTCGACCTGTTAATGTTAAAGTAAGGTACATTGGAGTTGAAAAACAGGTGCTGGGAATTGACACACCCGGAAAACTTATTCTTAAATTGAGTGTGTTTGCGAGTACCAAGGTTTTCCCCAGGCTATTTATAGCATGAACTGAGATGAAATTTCCGTAGGTAAAGTACTGAGTGACGTTGGTGTGCGCTCAGCAGAATTAATGTAGTCAAATGTTGGCATGTTGCCTTGAATGTACGCCTGAAGCAGGCATGCGCAACATAGTTCTGGGGTGCTTCTTTGACAGTTTCTGGTGTAAGGATATTCGTGCGCCAGTGTTTATAGTGCCGTGTTTGGTGCTCCTGGGATGTTTTCTTGCGAATCAGGTTCGTTCACTTGCCAGGGTGCGGTAACGAACAGCAACGACAGTTATAGTTCTCCTCTGAGCTTTCGGCTATTGGTAACTACATTATTTCAGTGTCCTTATTGGAATCAGGGTCGTTCACTTGTCACGGCGCGGTAACGGACAGCTGGGACTTTTATAGGTTTTCGCTAAGCTTCAGCTCTTGAAACTTATGTTATACCTTGGGTTACTGGTGCAAGTCACGCCCGAGGCACGTTTCTATACATGGCTATACATCTGAGCCTAACAAGCAATTTGTGGTCTACATGTTGGAGAGTGGTGGCGAGCGACGTTTGGCGGATCAAACAGACTGAGACTGTGGAATATCGCTATGATCGCCGACTGTGTAACGTGTGTATATTTTCTGTAAAAACTGTACAAGTGTTAAAGTTAGGAGGCTGGTATGCCTGGGTTCACTAGTTGACCAGATGTGTTTGTGGGCTCGGTGGAGCGTAAAGTCAGTGAACAAGGTACTGTACAAAATGCTTTTTGAAAGGGTCAATAACATGTGTGTAAATAGTGTGTATCACTTTTGTACGACCAGTACAGCCAGAATATATGGTGGTTTTTCAAAGCTATCTATTTATTCCAGTCTTGCATGATCCTGGTAGCATCAGCGAACGCATGTATAATGCCCCACACCTGGGATAAGGTGTCTCAATGTCGGGAAACAGTTATTTTATTTTGCTTTATTCGGGAAGGTCCATATGATCAACCCTGGCGCCCAATTAAACTAGGGATATTAATGGTAAATTCGCTTGTGGCCTGTATGTAATGGCAGTAAATTCTGTAGGTTTGTTTTCAGGGGGTATTAAAGTAAAATCAACTCTAACGTGGAGGTGCGAGTGTTTCAGTGGCAGCCCAATGTGTGGCCTAGACATTATGATGTGTACCTGGACATTGGAATTAAACTGTAGGCATATTTCTCATAATTTTAGATATTTCAATTATGGATGGCTACGTTGGAGCCAGAATGCAATTCTTCTTTGTTGAGGGAGGGTGATGGTGATCAGCAGGATCAGACAGGGTCTGATAGGCAATTTGTTAAAGGGATGGGGGAGAACAGTAGAGTCAGGTGAGATTTGCCAGGGCAGGGGAAAAATAAAATAAATATGGAAAGTACGATGATAGCCATGCCGGAAGAGATCCTGGAGGTGCAGGAGTATCAAGCGGATGAATGGTAGGTTGGAGCAGAAGGCTGCAAAGAGAGAGAAGCTTGATGAGGTCAAGGAGCAGGTGATTAGCCTACACAGCCATGTTACTAGCCAGATTAGTGAAGTCAGTGTAGAAGCCACTTATATGGAAACTAAGCTAGGTGGTGAGATTGCTGTTCAGGAAAGGAGCCTAGTTTCTGAAGTTGGATGTCAACAAGTCAAGTAGGCAAGGGAAATTTCTAGCCAGGTAGTGGAGACTAGCCAGAAATATTCCAAGGTAGATAGGAAGTTGGGAGAGCAGAGAGAGGAAATTATAGGCATCATGGAAGAGAAAGTAGAGGTTATTGAGAAAGGGAGTGGTAGAAGAATGGAGATGGATGAGTGTGCTGAGGTTATTGAGAAGGAGAGAGGAGATGGATGAGAGAGTTGAAGTCAGAATGTTAGGGAATGGTATGAAGAACGTAGATGAGAATATTAGCCAGGTTAGCGAGAGGGAGACTAGGATGGAGGAAGAAACTGAAGGTAGAATTCTAAGTGGTCAAAATTCAGAACTAGGAGGGAGTGAAGATCTTGCTAGGAAGTTGGAATGTCATTCCTCTGATGACTTTAGGACTGCAGTGTGCATGCAGAAGAAAGTCGCTATTAAGGGCATGGAGAGGTCACTTGGAAGGCTAGATACTTTGAGAAAGACATGTAGGCAACGTCAGGGGAATGTGGGAATCCAGAGGGAAGGAAATTTCAATGGGGTTAATCAAAAGGAAGGGAATTATAATCAGGGGAGAGAGAGGAACTGGGATCCTGGTAGAGGGGATAGTGACATTAGGCAGGAGGAAGAAATATGAATTAGGATCAGAGGTACGGAAAAAAATCCACCGGGGAACAGACCCCGTGAGGTAGAACAGGGAAATAAGGGGCGTGGCAATGAAAGGCAATTTGAGAGGAGCAATAGGCCAGGAGGTTTAAACTCCGACGGGACTTGCTAAATAGGGCAGGGGACGAGTCCTTGCATAGCATTCCTGCTCACGCTATGGAGGTAAAATATAATTTAGATGTCAAGGAGGACTTATAAGACAAGGAATTAGGTGTAGGAAAGGAGGGAAGCGAGCATATGTTTGTCCATCTAGTTATTAAGGTAGATATTTGGGGCCAGGAGGTAGAGGCTTTATTAGATTCAGGTAGTATGTGCAGTTGTCAGTAGAGAGTTCTACGATGAAGGAAAATTGAAGGATATACACTTCGAACAAATCCCAATTTCAAATGTGCACATTGTGTCAGCTGTAGGTATTAGGACTCAGGTTTGTGCACCCATTTATGATAAACAGGTGGTGTAAGAATCATGTGCTGTTAGTTGTGCCTAATTTAGTGTATAAAGTCATTTTAGGATCTGATTGGTTAGGAGACCAGAGCTGTAAATTAGATTACAGCAAGACACAAGTGAAGTTAAGGTGGGGTGAGCAACAGGATTAGATTGGGTTGGGTTAGGTTAAGTTATTAGGTTGATGATAGAGATTCTGTTAGTGTTGCTGGATGCATTCAGGTTATTAAGGAGGTTTCTGAGGAGGAAGAGTTAGGTGTCGGCATGGTATCAAGTGTTTTATCTGTGTGTAATTTGGTCATGAGAGATGATCGTGAGTTGAGTGATGTTGATGAGTTTGAGGCAGTTGTTAAAGATACTACGTTGGATGAGGGTCAGAAGTCAGAGTTGCTTGATGTTTTGAGGGAACACAGGGAGGTGTTCTCGGAGAAACCTGGATGTACTCATGTGTGCAAGCATTGTTATGACATCACGGATGGGTCTGGCTTTAGTGGTTCTAGGTACCCGATAGATCACTCTCGCATGCAGGCAGTAGGTGAGGTGATTGGTCAGATGCTTGATGATGGTATATTTGAGATTAGTAACAGTCTGAGTGTTAGTCCTTTGGTGGTGGTGACCATGTGGGATGATCATGTGGGATGGAACCATTAGGTTGTGTTTGGGGGCGTGGCAGATAGTGATATGCAGGAAGGACTTGCTTTTTGTGTTTTGGTACTTTTGAAACAGCAGGGAAGGGAGGGGGGTAAAATTAAGTTAGGACGTTTGGTATTGTTGCGAGTGCCACATCTTTCGTCAGCCAGGGGCCGATAACCTAGATGTTAGGCCCCTTAAAACAACAATTATCATCATCATCATCATCTTTCGTCGGCAGAGCTGAAGTGCATGCAGAAGTTCTTCGAACTTTATTCCGGTTCATTTGTCATAGACCGCAGGATAGGTGCATGTGCCCACAGGTTAATTACCAACGATGACAAGGTCCTAGGTACATATAACATCGCTAACCTCAAGCTATATGCCACCTCGAGATCTTGCTCATGGGATGACAAGACAGGAGTACTAGTGTATTTTCTGTGAGGGACGAAGGGTGAATCTAGAACCTTGTAGTTAGAGTTTTTGCCTTATGCAGTTTGGGGTATTTTAGTCATATCTTATATTGGGTTAGAGTCGGGAGAGGAGCGGTGATTTTTATTGTGCCTGTGTGTATTTTTGTGGACGGATTAATTTTCGGATGTTCCGGGCCGACTAAACTTGCTGTTTATCAATTATTGGTTTTGGATTTTTGATAGTATAGAATACGGGATTTATTGCAATTTATTACGTTTTGGGAACAGGGATAAAAAGACTGTATTATCACCTGAAGTAGAAGCATTATTTCATTTTGGTATGGGGTTAATGTGTTTATTTCGACTTAGTAATGTTAAAGTTTTGATGGCTGGCTGTACTAATAAGGTACATTGGAGTTGAAAAACAGGTGCTGGGAATTGACACACCCGGAAAACAGTCATAAATTGAGCTTGTTTGCGAGTACCAAGGTTTTCCCTGGGCTATTTATAGCATGAACTGAGATGAACATTCCGTAGGAAAAGTACTGAGTGACGTTGGTGTGCTCTAGGCAGAATTACGATAGACAAATGTTCGTGTGTTGCCTCGAATATGCGCCTGAAGCAGGCTTGCGCAACATAGTTCTGGGGTGCCTCTTAACAGTTTCTGGTGTAAGGATATTCGTGAGCCAGTGTTTATAATGGAGTCTTTAGTGCTCCTGGGGTCGTCTTGCGAATCAGGTTCGTTCACTTGCCAGGGTGCGGTAACGAACAGCAAAGACAGTTATAGTTCTCCTCTGAGCCTTGTGGCTATTGGTAACTACATTATTTCAGTGTCCTTATGCGAATCAGGGTCGTTCACTTGCCACGGCGCGGTAACGAACAGCTGGGACTTTTATAGGTTTTCACTAAACTTCGGCTCTTGAAACTTATGTTATTTATGGTTCTGTTCAAATACCATGGGTTGCTGATGCAAGTCACGCCCTAAGGACGATTCTATACATGACTACATCTGAGCCTAACAAGCTATTCGAGGTCTACATGTTTGAGAGTGGTGGCGAGCGACGTTTGGTGAATCAAGCAGATTGAGACTGTGGAACAACGCTATGATCGCCGACTGTGTAACGTGTGTATATTTTCTGTACAAACTGTACAAGTGTTTGAGTTAGGAGGCTGGTATGCCTGAGGTCACTAGTTGACCAGATGTGTTTGTGGTCTCGGTGGAGCGTCAAGTCAGTGAACAAGGTACTGTACAAGAACATGATTACAAGTGCATTTTAAAAGGGTCAATAACAAGTGTATATCACTTTTGTGTAACAAGTACAGCCAGAATATATGGTGTTTTTTCAACGGTATCAGTGTTTATTCCTATCTTGCATGATCCTGGTAGCTTCAGCCAATGCATGTACTGTATAATACCCCACACCTGGGATAAGGGGTTTCAATGTCGGGAATTAGTTATTTTATTTTGCTTTATTCGGGAAGGTCCATATGATCAACCCTGGCACCCGAATAAAGTCGGGATATTAATGGTAAATTCGCTTGTGGCCTGTATGTAATGGCAGTAAATTCTGTAGGTTTGTTTTCAGGGGGTATTCAAGTTAAATCAACTGTAGTGTGGAGGTGTGAATATTTCAACCATCTATAAATAAAAATTAAGAACTAAAATAAAAATATTCACTATGAAATTTTTTTAATCCATTGAATAACCTTCCAGATATAAAATGAAATCTTCAACCTTTAACTGGTGATGTGTGGAATTCGGAACATAACTGGTGACGTGAGGTCTACGAGACTCCAGCCAAATATATCTCAATAAGAAACATATGACACTTCATACAACTACTGTCATGTTACTTGTTTCGGTATGCAATAATCTCTCGTAATATTAATATGTTTAGGATCTAATAATACAAGGAGTAAATATTTTGTAATTTTTTACTGACAGTATGCAGACATTCTGATAAAGTTCATGGTGCTGGTTGTCGCCACTTAAAATTAAACAAATACACTGGAGATTACTTTTCATTGATTCACTATAATCCAAAGAACGAGATAATAACAAGTTAAAACAAATATAATATTTGGAATGATAACGTACAACACACTTTGGAACCTAACCGTAACTGGTGACGTGAGGTCTGCCAGTCCACTTGAAAACTTCAATCTAACGAGGCGAGCTAACCAGGGCCATTAAACTCTCATCAACGAGGGTGTGAAGTGTGAAGCACACAGATAAGAAAGTAACATAAACAACAGCTTCCTGGAAGATTCTATTAAATAAGCAGAGATGTTTTTTATATCTTGGGAGTCTGGATGACCTCACGTCACCACTTAAAGGTTAAAAGAATGTTTGAATCGAAAGCAAACAAAAAGTCTTACCTTGATACTACGGGAAAGATTGTTAAAATCATATGTCTCAAAGAGGCGCGCAGAGAATAGTTCTGCATCTGAGACCAGTCTAATAATAATACTTGCTGCAGAGGTTGTTTCTGTGATAAAAAATAAAATAATCATGACAATTGGTCCCCAAAGTCTTCAACAAGACATGCATACGTGTGAATTGGTCAAGGTCACACCCAAGAAAAAACAAAATTTTAAGAGGCGGAGGTTTTTTCCGTGGCGCGCCCTCACGCGGGTTAAGTGTATCACAGCAATAGTAACTACACCTTCATAGATTAGTTGTTGGAGGGAAACTGTTTGTGGGTGGGATTGTCATTTCTCAATCCTGCAACATTGTAGATATTAAAATAAATAGTTCATTTTTTGGGTGTTTAATGCTTTAGTATTTATTAGCAGTAATAACCGCACTTTCTAAGATTTTGCCATGCTTTAGCAGATTGTTGTTGGAGGGCAGCGACTGTTAGTAGGTGGCATTGTGGTTTTGGTAGTGTTTTGTAGAGCTATTTTGTCTTGTCTATTTGGATCTGATGATGCTCGCTTGATGAGCGAAACATGTCATCCAATTAAACCCTCATCATTTGTTAGAGAAGTGTGTTAATGCACAAATAGTTAATGTAACATTTCTTTCAGATTATAGGGTGAAAAAATAATAGTCATGTTGTGCCCAGTCTAATTGGGGACTTTTGTGCTGACCAACTGAAGAGCAATTCTGTTGTTTGATTATACAGGCAACACTGAAAAATGGTTTCTACCATTTCAACATGATGATCACAGTAAAGTTATAGACCATACTTTGCTTCAGAACATGCATAGTATGATTATAAATTTTGTATTGTAGTTGTATTTTCAACTTCTCTTGTTCCAGAACCTCCCATTCCTGCAGTTCCAGAGATAATCAGTTACAAGAACGGCCGAAGGGTTGTGCGACTTATCCCATCTGTGAATTATAATGGTCCAATTACTGCATATCGTGTAATTGTAATACATGATGAGGATTTGGATTCTTTCCGCCCAGAGCAACTAACTTCGTATCATGAGGCCAAACGGAAGGGCTTGTTGTATTACATTGCTGCTGAACTTAATCCTGATGTAAGTTGTGATCTTATATTCTGTCTAACATTTGATATTCCCGTTTTCAGCAAAAAGTTGTGTTATTTTATTTATAATTAAGGTTATTTTTCTTAAAAAGCAATGTTTCCTTTATTTATAAAAAGTAGAATTTCGTGTTATTTTTATTTATAATTAAAGTTATTTTCCTTATAAAGCAATGTTTCCTTTACTTATAAAAAGTAGAATTTCTATAATGATCTAGAATAGCATTGTCCAAAGTATGACTTGCAATGAAGCTGTAATTACGTATAATTACGACACGCAATTTAGGTTTGGTGATCAGACATACCTGAAAATCATGAGTCAAGTCTCCGACAAAGTAAGGACCTCTTAATATCATACTTGTAGCATCAACTTTCAAATAAGCAATTGCTGATAAGTCTAGAGACCTATTATTAAGTCATGAGAATTATATTGCCGCTGTTATGATATAGCAAGCAGTGGGAAGCAGCATATATAATATTATTTATGGTCGCCTCCGTTGTGTAGTGGTCAGCGTGCTTAGCTGCCACCCCGGAGGTCCGCGGTTCGATTCCCGGCTCCACCATGAAATTTGAAAAGTGGTCTGAGGACTGGAACGGGGTCTACTCAACCTCGGGTGCTTCAAATGAGTAGAGGAGGTTCGATTCCCACCACAGCCTTCCTCCAAGTGGTTTTCTGTGGTTTCCCACTTAGTCTTCAGGAAAATGCCGGGATGGTACTGTACCCGTTTAAACATGAGAAGATACTTGTCGTATCCGAAGATCAGCTGGATTGTAGAATCTTGAAGGTCCCCGGCTAGAAAAACCTGAAAATCCTACCGACAAGTACTACATGTGGGTACACCAATCCTTCGATTGTGTTATGGAAAATATATACTGGGCAAACCACTCAATTAATTGGAGAATACGAGAAACTTGCGGTTCTCGGGGCAAATGGGACGTAGCAAGCCGCTTGCCTAAACCTTGATCCATTCCACAACACAATCTCTCTTCATAACTTAAATAAATCACGCAAGTCTGTTTATAGAAAACAAATCATTTGATTTATTCAAAAATTAACAAAATCAATTTAAATTTAATTGAATAAAATAGAAATCCTTACAATAAATTAATTAAAGTAATGATAAACATGCTTGTCAAATAAGAAAGTTTAAATAATTAAATTGTCCATCTGACATTGTAATATACAGCTCCATCCAAATGTAAACATGGATCAGCTGTTTCAAAGTTTGAAATAAAATATCATATTTTATTATATTATTTGAATATTGCCCCCCCCGGGATGGGGGCTTCATTCATTCCATTCCTGACCCGGTCGGAGACTGGAAGCAGGCTGTGGATTTTTTTCATTTGAATATTGTTTCAGTCTAACATAAACCTTCTTTAATATATACATAAAATCTCTGTTTATATGATCCGACTGTAAAACTACAGCTTATATTGACACTCCTTTCAATGGATCAGCTGTTTCTTGACATCTTAACTAACTTCCTGTAAATCGCTCACTTCAAAATAAAAAAAATCACTGTCATATTAAAACATTACGTTAGCATTACTCCTCCTTCTTCCATTCTTATAAATATCATTAAACACTTCACATTATTAACAAATTGCTTTCAAAAGAATTTACCTGTCATACGACATCCTGCGTCAATGTTATTGAACATCGATAACATAAATAATTATCATTTCTTAGCCTTGCTCATAACTACCAACTTTCAATTACACAAATCCTCACTTCAAAATATTTATTATTATTAGAAATGTCAATAATAATACTCAAAATTATTATTAATATTTATTTAAAAATTATTTAATAATACTAATATTTATTAATATTAATGTCAATTAATATTTATCCATACTCATTACTTGTTTATCGTTGCATATCAATATTTATTAATATAAATATAATATTCATAAATGCTACTCGCATTATTATAAGTAATTCGATTATTCACATTTATATTGTTTATTTGTTTAATCACATCATTTAGCTTTATTAGTTTTATTAGTCTCATTAGCTCATTACTTTCATTAGTATTTCTTAGTTTCATTATTTTTATTTCCTTTATTACCGTTGCTACAATTTTATAGGGGTTTATTTCAATACCAGGCTAATATGGCCGAACAATTAAGCTAAGCTCACATGTAAATATCGTCTAAATCATGATAATAATCTTAATAGAATTAACAAACCAATAGTTTATAATCATTTCACAACATTTTTCCGCCAACTCTCCTGTCATTTCGACTGTAGGTCAATTAAAATACTGTAAATTTATATTCTTCCACGCACTTTCTTACAACAACATTGTTTTTTACAGCAATATTTTCCTCTATTATACGTCTCCACTACATATTAGAGCTTCAACAAAACAACTATGCTCAAAGAAGCATTACCACTTAATTCAATAAACATTTTATTCCTCTATAATACGCCTATATCATGTATTAGAGCTTATTAACACAGCTATCACTCTTATCATTGCAATAATAATCCTCTCAAATAACACATATGGTAAGGATTTGTCGATTTAAGACCTCCCGTATCGGAGAGAACCCCAAGAGATGGTTGGAGTTAAGATTAAGTTAAACTTTATGAAAAATAGGTTTCGGCATTGAAGGTAAACAAAGCAATTGTGGAAGGAGAACAAGTTACTTGTACAGTTTGAAATTTTATTAGGCATACGTCAGGATAGGGACATAGTACGTCCGGTATATGATCTTTTTGCTGTTCTGAGGGACATCCTTGCTCCATAACATGCTTCTCACACTCCTCCGGAATGCTTCTGCCTGTCTCCCCCGCTCATTTATCTTGTATCACGCTTCCCAGATACTTGAAACTCTCCACTTTCTTCAGCTGTTCCCCACCAATTGTTATTCCCGTTGTGGTTCTTTCCTTCTTCCTTGTTGTGATCACCATCTCACTCTTATTTATGCTAAATTTCATCCCATATCCTTGTATTATTCCTTCCCACACGTCCATCTGTTCCTGTACCACCTCCTCCTCGTTCCCCAAATCATCAAATCATCTGCAAACACCATTCCTTTCATCCTTCCTTCCCCAATTACTTGTGCCACTCGGGTCATTATGTCATCCATCACCACAATGAAAATTAACGGTGTCAGTGCAATTCCTTGTTTCACGCCATTTCTCTGTTCCAACCAGTCCGATCTCTCTCCTCCCACTTTCACACAGCTCACGCTTCCCTTGTACATCTCCTTTATCCTCTTTATAGTCCATTTTTCGACTCCTCCATCCTCCAAGGACTTTCATACTTTGTTTCTGCATACACTGTTATGTGCTTTCTCAATGTCCAGGAAGGCCATCATTAGATCTGTTCCATACTCATAGTGCTGATCTTGTAACTGTCTTACAGCAAAAATCAAATCCACTGTGGACCTTCCTGCTCTGAAACCATGTTGTTGTTCCCTCATCCCTCCTTCTATCCTTGTCCTAATTCTCCTTTCCATAACTTTCTCAAACATCTTTGCACAATGACTCATCAGTGTTATTTCTCGATAGTTTCTGCATTCTGTTCTACTACCTTTCTTGAAGATCGGGACAATTATTCCCTTTTTCCAGTCCTCTGAGGTCTTCCTTTCCTTCCATGCTGTCTTCATCACTCGGTACAACCATTGTATCCCCACCTCTCCTGCTGCTGCTCTCACCATCTCCACACTAAACTCATCCATACCCGGTGCCCTCCCTCCTTTCATCTTCCTCACTGTATCTTCCATGCTAAGTCCTTTTCTGTTTGCAGTCCATCTTCCTCTTCCCTGATTTCTTCCTCCTCGCCGTGGTTTCCATTTGGGTTCAGAAGTTCTTCAAAATATTCTTTCCACATTTTCTTCAGTCCTTCCCTATTTTCTATCTCTTGTCTCCTTTTGTTCACCATTCTAACATAATCCGTAGGATCCTTCCGCCTCTTATTTTTTACCATCCCATACAGGACCTTTTTTGTACCTTCACTATCCTCCTTCATCATCTTTGTCTACTCTTCCATCCACTTTCTTCTCTCCTCAGCCACTACTCTCTTTGCCTCCTTCTTTCTTTCCTTCTTTCCTGGTACTCTTCCCTTTTCTCTACCATACTATTTTGATACCACCTCCTAAAGGCTCTATTCTTTTCCCTTACTATATCTTTTGTCTTCTCATTCCACCATGGTGTTTCCTTCCACCTCTTCTTACTACTTGTCCTCCCACATACTGCCTCTGCTGCACCTACTAGTGTCTTCTTAAATCTAGCCCATTCCTCTTCCACCCCTCTTTCTTCATCTGTTGGAATTCCTTCCTTTACGATTTTGAGGTACTCGACCCTTCTATCTCCTTCTTTCAGTTTCCATATCCTTATACTGTGCCCGTTTAGACCGGAGTCCGCACGACCACATATGCATTTTACCAAGAATCAGTCAGCACGAGAGTCAAAATATCCCGTGGCGCCAGATGGGTTAAAGCTAATCGCAAAAAAAACGACATCAAAATAAAAAAATGCTTTACTGATTTTTGGCTCAATGCAACAATAAGGATAGACGAGACTCACCTGGGCATAACACAACATGTAAAATTATCTCATTTTATTCTAAATTTTAAAATTGACTGCAAAATGATGCTCAAGGTAACATCATTCCAGTGCGACGGCACACACTACTATTTACACAATGTACAGAAATTTTCCAACACATTGAACAATTGTCCTTGGAGACACAAGTCTGATTATCAGTCCTGTAGACTGTGTTCCAAAATTATATCAATTATTTACGATGAAATCCAGTTCAAATTTAATTGTCTTTACTGGAAATATTGTAGTTCACTGGTTGAATTTCTAACATGATATTAACACTCGTAGAAATTCTCACTGTTTATAATTGTTTATAGAATTTTTTAACTTCCACTTATTTTTCCAGTTTCAAAAATATTGTCAAAAATATTTTCTTTGACCCAACACTAATTATGTACACATATTAATAACAACATCTGAAAAGTATTTGACCCTTGAGCATAGCATCGAAGAACTGTGCGAAGCACAAAAAAATTTATTATTCTTCCAAAATTAAACATTTTGAGAAGTGACTCGATTATGAACTTCAAATTCCAAAGGAATATGATTTCTGAATCATCAGCTTGATCATAAAAAATTGTTGAACCATTCAACTATTCGATTTTCCACTTGGAATTATTATTAAGAAAAATATTTATATTTGTTGCTATTTTAGTAACTTTCACAACTTGCAATTCTTGAACAGAATGCGGAAATAAGAATTGTAGCTTTATAATAAATTCATTTAGTTCATGACAATAGGATTGAAAACATCCTTTAAGTAATTCGTGGATACAGAATTATTGTTTTTTTTAATTTATTTATTTTATTTATTTTATTTATTCAATTATTTGTGTAAGAACACAATATCCCAACAACAACGGCAAAGGTCTTCCTCTGAAGAAGAATAAAATTTTATCATGACAAAACCGGGTTCTAGCAAATCCAAAGTATTAATGGAATACGTAAACAAGTTGGAAATAATTACTGATGGTTTGGTCATTCATTCGACGAAATGTGTGGTTCCAATACTCCTTCTATAAACCTGAGCCATCGAACCTGCTATTTGATTGATGCTCAAAAAAAACCTCCTCATTCCTGCGACTTAAACATGCGCACCTGGGAATGGCATTTCAACTACTCCACACACATAAATTTTCTTCCCAAAATTTATACAATAAATCAAGCCTCTGCTTGTTATCAAAACTGGAAGATCTATAAACTTACAAGTTTATTTTATTTTACCATTCAGTTCAAACCGTGAAGTTACCACACTTGTGATATTCTCTATTTCACTTTCGAATGTGTGCCTACGTCATGATTTTATATAAACACAAAAAAAAAATCCTAATTGATACAAATATCATTGGCTTCCTGTTTCATGCCTTTCCGTGTTATCTGAAAAATATACTTTGCTCAATGCAAATATTAACTGTTCAACCAGAACTATAATGTTGGTGGAATACGGGCTTGCGCTATCCACTAGCTTTCGGAAAATCACCCGTTCCAAACTAGGAATGATTAAACTAATCCTTAAGCTCTCTCTCTCAACGAATGTGATTATTAGAAAATGTAAGATCCAATAATTATTTAGAAAAATTATGAAAATTATTATTATTATTATTATTATTGGATTATTATTGTTATTATTTCCTTAAATATGTTTAATTATTATTTCCTTATGTGAAAAAACCACATGTTCGACTCTTCGAATATGGACAAAATATCCATTCCTCAACAAAAATATATATTAACTTCTACAGTTATATCGGCTGATTACCGTGATTCTCAAACAAAATGAACATTCAAATAAATGCTCGGTATGCTCGGTCATCGATCCTAAACTGTTCTGAGTGCTGAAAATACTCAGAATAACCCTAATGTGTCTTGCGTAAATCAATGCAAGATTTAAATACGAAGAAAAATAAATGTGTTGGTCATCTGCAGAAAATGAGTTTGTTCCAATTAGCTAGGCATAATATAAAAGTCAAATGTGGCTTACATTTCTCGTTGGTCTTGAAGCGTAGTGAACCTGGTCTGTACCAGATTTATCCAGATACATGCCCTAATGGACACGCACGTCTAATCCTTGTATCGGCCGCCATTATATACCCACAATCTGTCTAGCACGACAGAGTGGAAATATTTCTTGAAGTTTGAAGTAACTGCTGATCCACTTTAATATTGACTTCAATTAAATCCATAGCAGTTTGCTTAAATGGGGTCAGATCCAAATGATCTCTTCTCAAAAGGGTCAGTTGTAACATAACTCACGGTAATCTTTTCAGTACAGGAAAACACTGATAGTCTAAAACAATCAACGGCTGTTCTGAAGATCGTTCCCTGGGCATGGCTTCACACCATCTATCATGCGCGAAGCAACATATAGTTTCCCTTTGTCGGCTAATGAACAACACCGTGATAGACTGGCCTTCAATATACTGAAAGATCTGAGTGGTTATTTAGTTACAATTTGTGAAACTGACAAGTTGGATTAAAATATCCAAGTATTGAATTATTGTTACTGGACTGTGCACAGAATAATATCTAGACAAAGTCTAGCATATGTCCATATAAAAACAAAGTGTTTCACCAATGTCCGTAGAAAATAACAATCACCTTAGTGATTCCCTCTACCGGAAACTTACTACGTTCCCCACGTATCGTAGCACTTTTGTGACTATCACAATTCAAAGATATCTTCTGCGTAGATTCGGCAACCATGTGCCTTGGCTCGACGTAGCAGCAGCACCTTGTCCTACAAGAGCTTGGTTTGAAGTGAGCTGCTTATGCTTGGGCCGAGCGGCTTTTATACAAAACAATCGGCTCCACGCTGGATCACGCTGAAATCTGTAAATCCTCATATCTCCGGTGTCTCTGGTCTGATTCACTTGAGACTAAGCGCATCCTCATTCATTTGGCCGTGCCAGTAATCTGATCCAAGTATCAAGTCTCTACTCCATGGCTAAGTATTTAATCACCAAATAGTCTCGACCTCTGCTACTATTTGCCACGTCACTTAACATCTTCTTGGCTGCATAAAGTTTCCATTTCAATCTAGAAGGAAAGGAGTGCGATATTCAAATATTTCAACTTTCAAAAGCGGCTGTAGCCTTTCCCTTGATACCTAGGTGTCTAAATCTTGGAATACCCATTCCTAGAATTGGGCACATCACGTCTTTCCTGGTTCTCAGTCCCTTCTATAGATACAGATATATAGCAATAATTCAAACACTTCGTGACAAACAAAGATCTTAATTGTGTATAATTAAGAGGAGAACAATCTCAACAAATATTAATGATTGGAATAACTTGAACGGTTTGTAGAAGGCAGCGAACAACTGGTGTGAATTTCACATAACACCAAGTCTCTGCTGGCTCTGTCACGGATTGGATTAGTACTTGGGGGCTCAGCCCAAGATACTTGAAGGAAAAGAGTGAAGGTTCCAGCACAAGAGGCTAGAAAAAGAAGTGAACTACTTTCAAACACTTGGGGGCTCAAGAAACTGTGAAAGATTGAAACCCCAAAACAGGGCTGAAAATCTTGACACAGAAGGAAAGAACAGAAGGGTGCTTGAAGACTAAACACACAAGTCTCATTCACACACTGAAAAGAAGTATAACCTGAAGAGGCAATTGCCCTCAGGGGCCAAATCCTGAAGCAGCAATGTCAAGAGGAAGGCCAGAAGGGCACTCTTAAATTTCTGACAGAAGATGTCAAAAACAAGCCGGTATGTGAAATCCAATCGTAGATTAATAAAGAAAGTGAAGTAAGTGGAAAACAAGTAAATGAGAAGAAAGTGAAATAGAACACTTGATTTTACAAACACTGGTTGTCTTTAAGAAAGGCTAGATTACAGCCTTTAGAAAATATTGGCAAGAGAAGTTTATGTTGAACTACCGAGCTGAAAAGCTCAAACAAATTTGTACGGCCTGTATACAGAGCCCTGTAGAAAAATGGTAAACTAGTTTTAAAGTTTGATAAGGAAGCAGGTTAAATGACATATGTTACTTATCCTTATCCTGATTAGAACATTTGTTGGCTAGGTTAACCGTAGCTGGAACGTCCGTAGCGAAATTTGTAAACCAGATGATCCTTGTTACACTGTACACCTCGCCAGGAGGTTAGGTAGTAGAAATAAATGCAACCAGTATTAACTGTCGCCATTTCGAAGCACTTTCACTTAGTTGAACACTTGTAGAGATACATGTTTGCATTGAATGAAAGATGATTGATAGTTAAAAACTGCACAGTTCCATAGCCGGAGACTTATATTAATAGAAGTGGGTACCAGACCTAAACACTTGAAGTAAATTTAAAGCATTGCAGTTAATCTTGCAGCATTTTCATTTTCGGAATTGAAGTCGAAGTTTCACAGCTTGAGCTGGATTGCAGAGACGACTGTTTGACTGGCAAACATGAGTTTGGATGCTAGCGACGAAAATGTTGCTTCAGACGCAGCATGCCTTGACGAAGTCGGTAGAAATCAATTTAATGGGATAGGGGATCTCCGCCCAATCAGTCGGTAGACGAAGTATTCGTAGTGGTTGAAGTATTCTGACGTATTCCTTGCGACGAGATGTGTCGCAGGTACCGCGATGTGCTAATTGATGAAATGACTAGTCGTCATTTGAAGTCCTTGCGACAGGATGAGTCGCAGGTGCGGCGATGTGCCATTGACGAATACAGTACTTCGTAGTTCGAAGATATTCGAAGGTATTCCATGTATTCGTAGAGAAGACGGATATTCCAGCTGTTATATAGCAGCAGGAAAAGATTCTGGACTATTCGATGAGAAGAAGCGCTGTGATTGGCCAGCAAGAAGGTCGACCAATGAGAGTGAAGGAGATAGATAATGGCTGCCATTTCAGTTATATCTTACGCAGCTAATAGTATGTAAGATGGCACTAGAACAACACTAAAGAAAGTATCTTACAGTCTTGCATTTGTGAATACATAACAAGTAAGTGTTAAGTATAATAAGTACTTATGGAAAAAAAGCATACCTAGCCTTAACATAAATACTGTCACAACTTTTGAGGGTGACTGTACTTTCTTCCTTGTAAGGGCCTCCACATTCCTAAGTTGTAGCACCAGCTATGAGTCGTTCCGAGTGCCATTGCAGTAGTGGAAAGTTCTGTGTGTTCGTTTTTAAGATGGAATGGGGCGATCACGAAAATCGTGTAGCTGTGGTCACTTTGCACAAGGTAGTCAAATCCCCAGGTGAGATTTTCAAAATTCTCCAGAAACTCAAAATAAGTAAAAGATTCATGTACCGCACTATCCAGAGCTTCCTTGAGACAGTAACTGTGATAAACCGAGACAGAGTAAGTAGACCATACAATATGCGGACTCCAGAATTGGTGAAAGCAGTGGTGACTTGTGTGGGAAGAAATCCGGTGCAGAGACAGTCTGTTATGGCTTATGAGCTGCAAATTTCCAAAATGTCTTTGTCTCGCACATTGAGCAGTGACCTGGGACTTCATACTTACAAACGACGAAAAGGACACCTCCTCACAAGTGCGCTGATGGAACAGAGGCTCTTAAAATCAAAACGCTTACTGTCGTGTTATGCAGCAATTGGTCACTGAAAAATCCATTTTACTGATGAGAATATTTTCAGTGTTGAGGAGACTTTTAATGCCCAAAATGACAGGGTATATGCCACATGCTCTGCACAAGCTGCCGAAAAGGCTCCAAGGATCCATTTCTTATGGTGTGGTGGGGCGTGAGCAACGAAGGTACCACGGACCTCCATTTCTGTGAGAAAGGGGTCAAAACGTCTGCCAAAGTGTATCAGGAGACAGTGTTGGAGCCACTGGTCAAGAAACTCAACTACACCCTCTGGAGCTGGAGCTTCCAGCAGGATTCTGCCCCAGCACATAAGGCTTGTACATCTCAGGAGTGGCTTGGGGCCAATGTTCTGGACTTCATTTCGACCTCGGATTGTCGTTCTGCAAGTCCGGACCTAACCCCCCTGGACTACAAATTGTGGTCCAAGTTTCAGGAGATGGCTTGCAAGAAAAGACATCCAAATATTGAAATTTTAAAGTGTTCTCTTTAGAAGGCAGCAGATTTTCCGATGGAAGTTGTACGTAATTCAATTGATGAGTGGCCACAAAGACTTGTGCCAAACGTGGCCATTTTGAATAATTACATGTGATTTTGATTTGTTACACATCCATTTAACTAATATCATTGGGATATTAAAATAACTCAAACTATTTAGTGTAAATTTATTGGAAACTTTGTGACAGTATTTATGGTAAGACTAGGTACATAAATGAAGACAAAATTAAGTAACCACGTGGAACACGTCACACATTTTTCGGTTATGAAGAGAAAAAAAAAAACGACGTCTCAAATTCTTGCTTCTTCTCTCGAAACATAATGAAAGATTAAATTAATATTTAAGGGCTTTGTAGCCTTCGCAAATGCCAACTCATACTTGTCATTACAAAACTTAACCTCAGGACTGTCACACTAGTTCTCCATTTCAATGTTACTTCATTACGATGTTCACAGTATATTTAATAATCTCCTTGCCTAAATATTTTCATTAACCTTGACCTTTAATTACAGTACATGAACTTTCCTTGGTTTACTTGGCTGTTACTCTGATTGAAAAACAATAGTCATTAATATTTAATAAAAATACAGATTAGTAACACCTCACTGATCGTTACTTATTGCCATAATGCAATATTTAAAAAGTCAACAACAATATTATTAATGTTGCAAAAGGTTTTAATAGAATTCTCATTTGTCGACATATTATGATTTATTGGATAAAAAACTCCTATAACTGATATACTGTATTCAAATTGTCAATTAATAATAATAATTATTAATTCTTAAATAGTCTTATTAAAGAACAAAATCTTTGAATGACGTTCAATAGTCTGAATTATTATACATTTAATGTACTTCCAGTCCTATCAGCTGTTATCTCAAGTCTTAACATTCGCTTCAAATAATGACAATATTCTTGACTAGATTGCCGAAAATATTATGGAACACGAAAATAATGTTCGATGAATCTTCTTCCTAATTAATATTCATCTTACATTAAAACTCCCAATGTTAATATCGTAGACGAAAAATATTAATGAAATTTAAGAAAACTCGTAAATTCATTAATGCAGAAAATGGAAATTCAACATCAAAATAAAATCCATAACGTAGATGAAATCCTCAAAATGGTTAAAACTGACAAATAAATACGGATCATGGAATATCCCAAACTTCTACTTTAAATCACTGAAGTATAAATTTACTAAAATAATGGTGAAATGGTTTTGCTCCAAAATATGCTAACTACAGCAAGACTACTCAACAAACTACATAAGGAAGCTTCTTCTACCTTTGATGACTCTCGATGAAATTAGAATGACAGAAAAAAACGTATCGAATCGAACAGTGTTCCCCATTCTGGATTACTGCCATCCATCGCCTTCTTCTTCCACCCCCCTGTGGGTGGGGGGTTTAGAATACACCCACGGTATCCCCTGCCTGTCGTAAGAGGCGACTAAAAGGGGCGACCTTGGCTATACTTTAAGGACTCCACGTTGTTTTGTGAATGAGACCCCCAGTGGGTGGGAGGAAGCGAATACATCCACGGTAATCCCTGCCAGTCGTAAAAGGCGACTAAAAAGAATTCTCGGAAAGGTCCTCTTTCGAGGGTTTGACAGTCAGCTCTAAAAGACATACACCCGTGCGGTATAACTCTCATTAGGTTATATCGCACTTCTTTCCGTTACTGCTATCAGGGTCTGGCAACCAAAATTTCTATATGTGCGTGCTGTTAGGGGATGGGACACTTACGCTTGTGACTACGCTCGAAAGCCTGTTCCGGTCTTGGCCGCGCCGACAGGTGGGTGTGCCATGTACCCGTGCAGTAGTATCCGCCTGACTACGCAGGTCCCCGCACAGACGAATGTCTGAGCTGTAAAATCCAGTATATGCCAAGGGGTACATGCTGATACGGCATTGTAAAACATCGGACTCCCGGGCAATGCCTTCCAAGCTAGGCGGGCCTTGCCCTGGCTGGGTAGCGCCTACTGTAACGGCCCGTGATCGGATGTCGGTGCCATTCGGGGAGGATGATCTGGCCATGGGTTCAGAAAGAAAAATCCCCAAACAGGGTGGTCCTACACCCAAGTCTTTAACATTTGATTCCCTACGGGGATCAACCCCCTGGGAACAATCTGTGCGTGAAAATCTGGGTGCTAACACCCCCAAGTTTCTGGTAGCTACCAGAACAGATGGGGGTGATTTCAAGCTGGTAAAGAGTATTTTGTTTTCTCGCCACATAGAAGGTGTCTATGGTGAGCTTGAGAAAGTTCAAAAGATGAGGAACGGTAGCTTGTTGCTCAAGACTAGGACTGGTGAGCAAGTTGAACAACTTTTGCAATGTGACCACTTTGGCGAAATTCCCGTCAAAGTGGAAAAGCACACGTCCCTGAATCTGGTCCGAGGAGTTATTTTCCACCGGGACCTAATTCTGAACACTGACGAGGAGCTCAAGGAGGATATGCAGCACCGTCACGTGACTGATGTCCGGCGCATTACGCGCAAGGTCAATGGTCAAATCGTGGATACTGGTGCTTTCATTATTTCCTTTGAGCTTTCGGTGCTCCCGGAGAAAGTCAAGGTTACAAGTTACCGTTGTGACGTACGGCCTTATATCCCTCCACCAATGAGGTGTTATAAGTGCCAGAAGTTCGGGCACATGTTATCCCGATGCTCGAGCCCCGAAATCTGCGGAACATGCGGTAGGGTACCACACGAAGCGGACGAGTGTACAACACCTTATCAGTGCACTAATTGCCCTGGATTTCATTCTCCTCGGGACAGGAACTGCCCTGTCTTCCTGAGTGAGAAGAAAATCCAGGAGATCAAAACCCTGGATGGTCTCACCTACCAGGAGGCCCGCAAGAAGTACCATACCACGATTTCGCCTTCTCCAACGATTGATTATAGAGCCATAATACCAAATTTGGTCCCGGCTACCTCATCTTTTGTACCAGCTGTGAAACCTGCAACTGAGTTTCCTGTTCTGAAACCAGCACCTATGATTATAACGGAAAGCCCGAAGGTGACTTCAACTCCACCTTCGGCCAGCACGAAGGCTGTGCGAGCGAAGGCTGCTCCGCCCGCACAGCAGGGGAGGAAGTCGAAGACTTACTCCCCACTCGGGAGGAAGACTTCGACTTCCTCCCCACCCAAACGGTCGGCGAAAGCCGCGCCGAAGCCGGCATAGGCGGCATCGTCGACCAGGGTCAGGAATTCGGCTCCTGACCCGTCTATATATCTTAAAGAGGCGGGTAAGAAGGGACCCCGCACTACGCATTCCCTTTCTCCAAAAAAAGGGGAAGCCATCCGCCCCACCCCCTGCGGATGCTTCGGCGCCTGGGGACGTTTCGGTCCCCAGATCTGCGCGCTCCCCACGGAGATCCCCCCGCCGCCGAACTGCGTCTAGGAAATCTTCCACCGAGTCGATTCACTCCATGACCTCGCCTGAGGACATGGAGATTATAGTCGACGTAGTGGCTGATGATCCTCCAGAGGCTAAGTTGTAGCTTGCTGCTCCAACTTATTCCCTAGTTTATAAGTTCACATAATGGCACTGTTACAGTGGAATTGTAACAGTTATGACAGGCATTTGACAGAGCTCCGTCAGCTTATTGCCCAATACGCAGCGAGTATAGTCTGCCTACAAGAAACAAACCTCAGACCTGATCACGAGACTGTTCTGAGAGGTTTCCGACACTACTCTAAAGAGCGACAAGACGCCGCCCGGGCTTCCGGGGGTGTTTGTACCTTCGTTCGCTCTGACTGCTATAGTGAGGAGTTTCCACTCGCCACTCTTCTGGAATCTATTGCAGTTCGCGTGTCCTTGCCTGCTATGACAACTGTTTGTAACGTGTACCTTCCACCGAACCAGCCCCTTGATATTAATGACGTCTTTGATCTTGTTGATCAACTTCCAGTCCCTTTCCTACTCGTGGGTGATTTCAACTCTCATCACCCCCAATGGGGATCACCATCTTCCTGCCCCAGAGGAAGGGACGTGGTGGGCTTAATTCAAGGGTTGGATTTATCTCTATTAAATACAGGGGAAGCTACACATTTTAGCTTAGCGCACGGCACGTACTCACACATTGACTTGAGTGTGTGTAGCCGTGCGCTGGTCCCCCTATTTGGTTGGTATGTACACGACGACCTCTGTGACAGTGACCATTTCCCGATCGTTCTTACCCTTCTGAACCACACGCCCGTTGAGTCCCCCATTCGTTGGGTTCTTAAGCAGGCAAATTGGCCCCCGTTTCAAGAACGAGCTGTGTTCGTTGATCTTGGTTGCAGGAGTGTCGATGACGAGGTACAACACATCACCGATGTGCTTCTTGCTGCCGCCGAAGTGTCCATTCCATCCTTTTCTGGGACTCCTCTTCGCAAACTCGTCCCTTGGTGGACAGAGGATATTGCAGTGGCAATAAGAGACCGTCGTCCAGCCCATAAGCACTACCGTCGGCGTCCAACCATGGCCAATTTGGTGGCGTTTAAGAAATTCTTATTCGCCAGAGTAAGAAACAATCCTGGGAACGGTATGTGTCTTCTATTACGGCACATACCCCCTCCTCTCAAGTGTGGACTATACTACGACGCATTTCGGGAATTCAGACATCTTCTACTGTACCGCGAATTTCCTCTGATAATGAAATGGTTACAGATCCTTATCGCGTTGCAAACCATCTCGCCTCGTATTTGGCGGATATATCCGGTTCCGATAACTATGACCCTGCCTTCGTGGCCCTGAAGCGCGAAGCGGAACGTTTCCAGCTTAGTTTTGCTTCCCGCGCTTCGGAGGAGTACAATGTGCCCTTTACGGAGTGGGAACTCCGCGGAGCGCTGGCGCTCTGCAGGGACACGTCTCCCGGCCCGGATAATATTCACAACCAGATGCTTAAGCACCTTAACGATGAGAGCATTCGTTATTTGCTCAGGGTGATAAACCGAATCTGGTTGGAAGGTGTGTTTCCACCGCAATGGCAGGAAGGTATCATTATACCTATCCTGAAGCCCGATAAGGATCCCAATTTGACAGGGAGTTACAGACCTATTTGTCTCACTAACGGTCTGCGCAAGCTCTTTGAGAGGATGGTCAATCGGCGCCTGGTGTGGGTCCTGGAGAAACGGGGACTCCTGTCTGAATACCAGTGTGGTTTCAGGGTGTCTCGATGTACCAACGACCATCTGGTACGCCTGGAGACCGCCATACAGTACACTTTTCTCCGGAGACAGCACCTAGTCGCTGTTTCCTTTGACCTCGAGAAGGCCTATGACACCACTTGGCGTTACGGCATCCTCTCTACCCTGCATCAATGGAAATTCCGAGGTAACTTGCCGGTTTTTATTGCGAATATTCTGTCCCTTTGCCTGTTCCGTGTCCGAATAGGGGGGACATATTTTGCAATATCATATACAGGAAAACGGAGTCCCACAGGGATCGGTGCTTAGCGTAACATTATTTGCGATTGCCATAAACGGTATAGTCGCTGCTGCTGGTCCAGCAGTGGTACCGTCGCTATATGTAGACGACTTCGCTCTACATTATAGTGCGCAAAATATGGCGGTCGCTGAACGACAGCTACAACAAGCTATTCGGCAAGTGAAACGCTGGACACTAGAGCATGGCTTTCGATTCTCAACCGCTAAGTCCTCGGTTGTCCATTTCTGCCGAAAGCGCACTCTCCATCCTGATCCTGAGCTTTATCTGGGCAATGTAGCTTTGCCTGTTGTTGCTGCGTACCGGTTCCTTGGGCTCCTTTTCTATCAGAAATTGACGTGGGAGCCACACGTGCGGTGTTTGATAACTGCCTGTGCTAAGAAACTGAACATGTTGCGGTATCTTAGCGGCACATCATGGGGGGCGGACCGCGCGGTGCTTCTACGCTTTTATAAGGCTCTAATTTTATCTCGATTAGATTATGGCAGTGTAGCATATGGTTCGGCCCGTAAGTCAGTGCTTGTTAAACTGGACAGTGTCCACCACGGCGGTGTGAGGCTGGCGACGGGTGCCTTTCGGACGAGCCCAGTCGTCAGCTTGCTCGCCGAGGCTGGCGTACCTCCTTTACACCTGAGGCGCCAACAAGTACTGCTGACCTATGCTGCAACTATTCGACAGATGCCACTTCATCCAAGCTATCCATGTTCGTTTTCCAATCCGAATCGCCGGCTGTATGATGCGCTCGTCCGAGCCACTCGGCCGGCGGGGATTCGCTTGGATGACTTATACCGTCAGTTCCGATTTCGTTCTGTCTCCTGTATCGCCCGAGTACCTAGCAAGGCCCCTCCGTGGATGGTCTCTCGCCCTGATATCATCCTGGATCTGCACACTGGCCCCAAGTCGGACACTGACTCCTCCGTCCATCGGAGGCTGTTCCAGTCCGTGGTGAGCCGGTATCCGGGATCAGGGCTTCTATTCACGTACGGTTCGAGGGTAAACGAGAAAGTAGGCTGTGCATTTGTGATTGAGGATCGTTCGTTTCTCTTTTCACTTCCCGAGGCCTGTGGCGTGTACACACCGGAGCTCTATGCCATCTTAGAGGCTCTGCGGTACACGTTATCAGACGATCACCAGCACTTTCTTGTGTGTACTGACTCTCTGAGTGCGCTGCAAGCGATCGATGTGTGTTTCCCGAAGCACCCGTTGGTCCAGCGTGTGCAAGACCTGCTCGTCAGTTCGCGTACCGCTGGGGCCGGGGTGTCCTTTGTGTGGCTTCCTAGCCACATGGGTATTGCAGGAAATGAGCTTGCTGATCTGGCGGCGAGAGAGGCAGTCGCACTGCCCTCGCTACCGTATAAGGTGCCTGCTAGTGATGTGCGCTCTCAGTTGCGGCATTCGATCCTGTCGCATTGGGAGGAAGCATGGCGTGCCACGCCTCCACCCAACAAACTGAGAGGTATCAAGGAGACAACGAAGGTGTGGAAATCTTCCTTCCGATCTCTCCAGAAGGAAGCTGTGGTACTCTGTCGACTCCGGATCGGCCATGGGATTGCTACGCACTCCCACTTGCTGAAGAGAGAAGATCGCCCTGTGTGTCCTTGCGGCGCCCACCTAACCGTGGTACTCCTTCTCTTGGAGTGTGTGGATCTTGCCGATCTGCGCAGGACTGTTAAACTGCCTAATACCCTCTCCCTTATTCTCCGTGATGACGGGCCGTCAGCTGACCTCGTCATCCGGTTCATGAGGGAGAGTGGTTACTTTTTTAAGTTTTAATGTGTAGTTACGACTTTTAATTCAGTTTAAATCTGTTTTATGTTGTTTTTTATTCTGTTCATCTATTTTATTGTTCACTATGCCTTATTTGTTTTGTCCTCTTTTACCATCCGCCTTTTATTCTTTTTATTCAAATAAGACATAATTTTTGGGGCTCACTGTCTGTTTTATAAACACCGTTTTCGTTTCATCCATGGCAGTGAGTTGTTTTTATCTACATCCTTTCATTTCATGCCATTTCATTTCATTAGGGGCAGATAACCTCGATGTTAGGCCCCTTAAAACAACAATTATCATCATCATCATCTTCTTCTTCCAAGAGAACTGCCTCGTCGAACTCCGTCCCCTGGCATCAAATTGCACCCTCTGGCATCGAACTTCGCCTTCCTGTACTCCCTTCTAGGCTCGAACCAAGCTTCATGCTTTGAACCGGGAACACCCTGGTTCTCTTGACATCTTCTTAACGATGATCTCAGATGAATTCGTCTTTTCATTATGTAGTTAGAATATGTAGAATTGTTGTTGCATTTCATCATCGTTGGAAATTTTGTACAATGATGGTTCCTCAAAATATTCCAGCTCCCAGCAAATATCACGTTCCTAGCACATAGTGACTTACGCCGACATCATACTCTCCATATTAATGCAAAGTCTCATTCCTCTCGACTTCCTGATATTCAACATGATGAAAATATAACGAAAATGAGCAATATCAATGTAGATGCTCACAGTCAATGTTTTCTGGTACGTGTTTATATTCAGGAATGCTCAACACTGTTCTCGTTCACACCGCTCGCTTGCCTGTCTAGCGTGTCGTTTCAGCCTTCCACACAATGCTTGCGGAGATAATCAATCACTTTTATACAGACTGTCTTCTACCACTCAAATATCGCTTCACTGTTGCACAATTTTACTGTCGTATACTGAAGCTTTAATACAATTATAAAGCACAGAACCTGAGTTTTAAACACAATGGCACTTTCATCATCGCTTCACTCGAACACGGCTTTGTTACATTTCGCCCAACGACTCGGTCACCGTCCGTCAAAGTTCTCCACATACGCACTACCGTTTCATATCAATCGAGCGCGCATTCCCGACACATCTTACACTTCCAAGAGTTGCAACAAAAAGGCCTCGATCCAAGTAGAGTCTCCCCCTCCTTTGGCTATAGAATGGCGCCTCATTAGAAAATTTGCGGCAACTGACCAATACTCCATATAAATGCTCCAATCTTTGTAGATCAATTTCAAACTTCAGTCCAAAAATACCAACAATATTCTTCATCGGATCCCACCTATTTCCATGTTCTCAGAAGTCGATCAGCTCCATTCTTCATAACAATTCATGTAAAACCCTCTCATGAAGAGCTTCTCTTTACCACCAATTTCCCTTTCTACCTTCCAATTTCACAAACGGGTTTGACCAATACATTAATTCCTCTCTGTTACTAGGCTGTTTCTTGTGATTTATACGCCATGAGGCAAGGTCATCTTTGACAAAAGACGCCATTGTCCTCTCTCTGATACTATCAGAATCCTTTATTCCAATATCGTAAAATACACGATGTTGTGCAATATCCACAATTCCTTCTTTCTAGAGTAAAAATCATCATGAGCTTTAAAATGGTATTTTCACGTTCACAGCCATCTTAAAATTCGGGTCTAGTACCTACCGTCAGGCTACGGCCACCTTCTTCCCTCTTCCTTGTCTATCCTTCCTATTCTTCCCATCCCGTCCCATCCCTCATGAGGCCTCCTGTTCGCTTTGCAGGTGAGGCCGCCTGGGCGAGGCGCTTGTCCCGCCTCCCTAGTTGTATCACCGGACCCGATGTCAAGCTCCAGGACACTGCCCGTAGATGAGGATTTACCTGGATAGTAAACTGACTGCGAAAAATAAAAATAAAATTAAGAAATGTTATTTATGTACGTTTGTGTAAGCCTCCGTGGCTTAGGCGGCAGCACGCCGGCCTCTCACCACTGGGTCCGTGGTTCAAATCCCGGTCACTCCATGTGAGATCTGTGTTGGACAGAACGGAGGCAGACGGGTTTTTCTCCGGGTACTCCAGTTTTCCCTGTCAAAATTTCATTCCAACAACACTCTCCACTATCATTTCATTTCATCTGTCATTCATTTAATCATTGCCCCAGAGGAGTGCGTCAGGCCTCGGCAGCCGGCACAGTTCATATCCTCGCCGCTAGATGGGGGCTTCATTCATTCCATTCCTGACCCGGTCGGAGACTGGAAGCAGGCTGTGGATATTCATTTTATTTATATACGTTTGTGTATATATAATTATACATACTTTTTGGCCAAAAATACAAATACCCAGATGATTTCTGGAAGAAGTTACCAAAAGCAGAGTTTCACAAATTCTCTTTGTAAATCATACCCGTGTATGGGACTAGGTATATACTGTATGTGAGAGTGCAATTTCATTATTGAATTGAATGACGTTTGAGATGAGACATCACGCAGTGTACCCGTTTCACTATGGTATGCGATGACCCAGCTGACATAGCATCGCATATCAAGTGTCCCGAAACAGAGAAGTACTGAAAACCATAATGAAATAAGGAATGTGTCGGAGATCCAGTTGAAATTAAAACAAAATCAGCCATGGGTAACACGAGACAGTGTGTCTCTGGGTCGCTTACGGGCTTAAGTTAATGATAATGCAAAGAAAAGGGCGCCGTCAACCTGGATTCCTAACAAACCACATCCTTCCTGGTGAAGCCTTAATATGACACAGGAAAAGGACTGGGCAAAAGACATCATGAGATTATTTAAAATCAAACAAAAGAAAATTTATTAATACTTTGGCGAGACAAGACATTAAATAGAAAAATCCTGCCTAGGATAATGGTAGCTAATAGTTAGGTTGTGAGAGTTCATGTTCAAGTCTAACCATTTCCATCCAGACTAATATATTTTTGTTCACATGATAAAAAGAAAGTAACTAAAAGTTTATGTTGGTTTCTCAGGATCACCGAAGCACTTTATCACACGTCACTGAATCAGATGTGAACCCTGAGACCTATCATTATTTACATATTAACATCATGCATGTGAACGTTTAGGATCTATAATATTATCACACATATTTACACTAAATCATATTAAGCATTCATAAAATGAGAGAATGTCTTGCTTTTCCAATATCATTGGAATCAATCAAGTTTGCAATCATTTATCATAAATTCAAAATTATCCACTCATCACTTCAAAATTATCTGATCCTCTTATTCAGAGAAATGTATTTATAATCAAATCAAATTATCATGCAATCATCTGTCATCCTAATCATAAATCATCCTAATCACTTAATTATTTTAATCATTAATCATAACTAATTCACTCATCATATTAATTGTTTAATCATTTTCAATCATTTATGACTTTAATCATTCATTATTTTAATTATTTAATCATCAATAATCATCTTAATCATCCTTTCATAATATAATTTATAATCATCTTAATCATCCTTTCAAAAATTCATTTATAATCATTTTAATCATCCTTTCAAAATTCATTTATAATCATCTGGCTTTTCAAAAGCATTGAAAATTGTTAATAAATTGTCATATCAGCTATTACTCAATCAACTGTTCACTTGACTTCAGTAAATTATCATCAGGTCAGATCAGCTGTTCCAATATCATTCAGAGTGATTTTAACCATTTATCGTAAAAGCAGCTTGGATTACTTTCAATATCCAGAATAACAACTAGGATCAATTAGAGGCGTCGTCACATTCTATAATACTGCTTAGAAAGTATAGCCAGACTTTATTATACTCATATAATTTGAGGGTTGTGCCTATATTGCGCTCAATTGCCATTCAAAAATTATTATTGCCATAAATTCTTCACATCGGATACTATTATCCACTAATAACCACTTGAATCAATACTTATCAAAAACCACTTCGCTAATTCACAATTGAACATCATCAAATCACCATAAATCATCATAAATTAATCAGCACATAGCATGAATTAAGAACAAGACTGAGTTTGCACTAACCTTCAGTCAACAACATATATATCAAAATGGTAACCTCACAAACTGTGGCAATCTCTACACAACACACTTGGCAAAATACCTCAAGACAATGTATTTAATAATCACCATCAAACTGTAAAACTGGCTTCAGACCTCAATAAAGTTGACTCATCAAAACTATGGTCACAACGACTGCGTTTGACAACCTCTTAAATAACGTGTAAATCACTGAAATAATTATTTATAAAATCCAAGTATTAATTAAATTGGAAGGCAATAGAACTCTGTATAAATTGCTGAAATCTGTGTTAATAAACATCATCGGTGGTTATACCAACATTTACTGATAATTGCTGTCTTATTTCTGCCTGAGATATATTTCTGATATAGTCATATGCATGTTAGAAGAATTAACCACTTTACAATCCTTGGTCAAGGTAAGCATTAACCATTAGAAAAATAAATAAACTTACTGTTCTCAAAGATGAAACACCACCACAAAATCTATTGGATCTATCACAAGAATCAAGAAGTGTGACTCTGATTACATTTGTTTTTATCATATTTAATAAAGATCAACCAATATGTGACTTGTCAATTGTTGTTTAAAACGCTTACGATCCCTATAGCATTCTGATGATAGTATGAATATCCTGGTACAGGTTAGACGGTTAACGCCACACAATTTCTCTAGGCAAAAGGCCCTGTAACGAGGGCTAGATGATGTTTCCCTAGTACAGGTTAGACGGTTATTGCCACACAATTGCTCTAGGCAAAAGGCCCTGTAACGATGGTAGATGATAGAATGCATAGGACTGGACTCAACAACAACTGTACTGTCAAATATTAATGACACAAGTTTGCTAAAGCGACTTAATTTCAACAGTTCAAATGATCCAATCAAAAATGAAAAAATCCCTAATATCAAACTCCACACATCCACTAGAATGTAGAAAAAGAATCAAACACCAGTTTGCAGGCATCAAATCCCGCAAATACTCGATCAAGAAAAACTATCAAAAACCTACCATAACTCGACGTAAAAGAAGATCAAAATCTAAACTTAATAAGCGTGGTGCATTGCAAAGGTCAGTGAAATGCTTTCATAAATTCTCATGATATAAATCATATGCCTGCGAATTCATATCGATAATATTTAAAATGTTGTTAACGATGCTCAAACATTCATAAATATACCAGTGTGCTCATGACCACGTAAATTCATATCATAATACTCAAGTAAATGCTCACGTTACCTTAACCATATTCCAGATGACCTGAATATTCATTCTAGAGATCGACGAAATTCCTGATATCCGTTAATAATTCTCGAAAGATCGGCGATTTCTTCCCTCTTCATCCTGGATCCTGGATCAGTATTCTTCTCTCCCCAATGTAGATCTCGGGATCGTCACACTCCTGGGTAGAACTCGGAACCGTCACTCTCTTGGGTAGAACTCGGGACCGTCACTCTGCTTGGCCATCCTGTCTCTTCTATGCTTAGCACCCCATATTAATGCTAATAGTGTTCATCTCGAATGTAGTCTCCAACAAGTCCCAAAAATCCACTGGGTTTTGTAAATTAAATGGTAACCCCATTATATCTTAGGTAGTAGCACGCCACTGTTCCATAAAATGTCGCTCAGAATTCACTAATAATATCGTAATAATAATCGTTGGGTTGCGTTAATACAAAATTTTACGTTGCATGATCAAAGTTTTTACACACCCTGTAGTCTGAATAACAGGTGATACGCACGACTATGGATTTGTGCATATTCGCAAATGTCTAATTTTTAATGTCGGCTGATAATCATTTTTTCACTGAGAAATAAATGTAATGCCGTTTCCACTTGACTAGTTGAATGTTCCTTCATGAATTAGGAACCCCGTGGAAACCAAGGTTCCACTGTAATAATCATATCAGCCGTGCCTCGAAATGTACTGTTAAAAACGTGTAAAAGTCTTGCTTGCTTGCTTATGTGCACGCATATTCGATGCATTAAAGTGTGAAATAAATGAAGTTTTTAAACATGCACATCGCATAACAGCAGTAGAAAATGTTTTATAATGTCACTGACAACTTGCATTGGAATGCATCTCCCTGGCTTGTCAAAATGTCTGCTATGTTAGCTGCAATATGTTCTTGGCTAACGACAACATGGTTACAATACAATGCTGTAACAAGTCGCACTAGAAACTCACTATGTGTTAACATGTCCTGCAAATGCCTGCTACTATCACGGCTAAATTGTACTGCATAGAATGTTCCGTTCGAATAACCATGAAAGTCAAGTTCATTGCTGTAGTGCAGGCTGAAACTGTTCGCTACTTCTCATCGTATGAGAACGCACTTTCTAAGCCGAACGTAAGATGTCGACCGTGCCTGACCGTACTGAACTGCACGCTATAACTTGGGACCTTGCCCTATCGTATCCGAACTTACAAGCCATTACGCTCGACCGTAATGTTATAATACTGCGTTCCGACCGCACTTTTACTGTATCCAAAGAATGCTTCAACTTGTAATGAACTGTTCGAAGATGAAGAACATAATAATAATCTTCTGCTCGCAAAACAGCACTGATGCTTGGCTGCTTGCTTGTCACATGACCCAGTTCCTCCCCTCCTTAGAGTGGGGTAGTCATTTCGCCTCCATCCTGGCGTCATACACCCTGTTTAAAAACAATATTCATCCATCACAATTATCCATCTTCTTTCAAGGGGTTTTCAACCATCACAAAGGGTAATAAAAAATATACTTCCATAACAATTTCTTCTTTCTGGACATGTGATGAAGTCGTAATTATAAAATAACAAATTCCTCCCGCCATGCACGTCGTTCACGCCAATTCGCACGGGTGACCCGGCATGAATATCATAACATTTTTTTTTTCTTTTCCTTTTCGAACTTATTTGTATGTCGCAGGCACGTTTAAACTGTGGTGAAAATAAAGACTTGAAATTGGGCAAGATGAATATACATCAGACTAAGGTTGTCAGTGACAACATGGCACACTAAATCCTGAGGGACCCAAATGGTGGAGATAATTGTCAGAACCATGACCTATGACGTCGAGGGAGACCTCTTCGCTGGTAACGAGGAATCAGATGCCGCCCCCCAAAGAAATGGAGGATGCCGCCAAGGGACGTTGGAGGCCGCCGCCGCTGGTGTCGAGACTCATGGAGGACGGTCTTCAAGGGACATTGGAGTCCTACGCCGCTGGTGTCGATGCGCATGGAGACATTGGAGGTTTGATCACATCGTGAAGACGCAAAAAGAAAGATGCAAATTTCTGTTCTGGAGAAAGTCGTCCTTTAGGCTATGTATGTCATTTTGGTTGTTGATTGTTTCCGACTTTGGCCAACTGTGGACTGCATGGAACCTAAGGCTTTCTCGTCATTTTTTTCTTCTTTTCTTCCCAGAACCTCTTCATTCTTTCACTTCTAATCCTCTGCTCCTCTGTTATTACCAAATTTGGTCTGTGTTGTGGTGGTTTTTCTTTGAACATCTTGATATTGTCAACTCGGCTTCGAAACGTTTTTCCTATCGTGAATGACAAGTTCAGTTAGTCCAACTTCCATGGCGTCTCTTTTGACCTCTTCTACCCATTTTTAGTAGCTTTCAACCCTGTGATGTATTTAAGAATATTCTTTGTCAGCCGGTTTCCGTCCATTCTTATCAAATGCCCGTAAAATTTTAGCCTCCTTTTACGCATTGTGACCACAATGGTTTCGGTCTGCATATACAGATCTTCATTTTTCATTTTTTTTCCATGTTCTGTCATCATCTTTCCATGGTCCGAGAATTTTCCTCAGGATCCTCCTTTCCTTTATCTCAAGTTCCTTCAGCTCCCCTTTTTTTGTTCAGGGTTAGACACTGGGAGGCATACAGTTCCTCTGGCTTTTTCCACTGTACTGTAATGTCTGTTTTGCTTTGTATGATATCGCTCGTTTGTGATACCTGTTTGAGTTAATCTAAAGGCCAGGTCCAATTTTCTTGCTCTTGCCTTGTTTGCCTCTTTATCCAGTCCATCCCCCAGGGGCTCACATCTAGTAAGTGGAAGCAATGCCGGACTCAGCTGGGGTCCCGTGGTATCCTTTCCCCAAGATATTTGAACTTATCAGTTCTTTTGACAGTTCCATGTTCCACCAGCATACGTCTCTCTTCCCGGTGTCTGTATTCCATGTACTCCGTCTTTTCATATGATACCTTAAGACCTGTTTTCTCAGCTATTTCGTGCATCATCTTCGTTATGAGCTAAGAGGTCAAGGTCATCAGCAAAAGCCAAACATTCAATTCCCAGGTTTTGTCCTTTCCTCCCAAGATGTATACCCTGAATTCCTTCTGCTTCCAAAGCCTTATCCCAATTTCTCATGATTTTCTCCAGAACGATATTAAATAGTATTGGTGAACGACCATCCCCTTGTCTGACTCCTGATTTTATTTTGAAAGGATCAGACACTTCTCCATAAAACTTTACTTTGGAGATGGTATCTGTTAGTGTTTGTTTTATTATTTCTCTCGTTTTCCTGTCAATCCCAAAATCTTCCAATTCAGTAAATAGAGTAAATAGAGTCTACCGGTCAGTCGAGTGGTATACCTTTTTGAAGTCAACAAAAATGACCACAGTGTTCTGACCTCTCAAAGCTCTTGTTCTAAGAATGTTTTTGAGGTTGAATATTTTGCTCTAAACATGACCTCCCTTTCCTAATGCCGGCTTGGTATTCACCAATTAAGTAGTCTACTTGATCTTCAACTCTGTTCAGCAGTGCTTTGGAGAGTATTTTGTATGTGACTGGGAGTAGAGAGATACCTCTGTAGTTGTTGATGTCCATCCAATTTCCTTTTTTGTGAAGTGGGTGTATGAGAGCACATTTCCAGTCTTCTGGGATCCTTGCAGTTTTCCTGATTTCTTCTATAATATGATGGATTGTTTTTGCTGTGATCTCTCCTCCGAACTTCCACATTTCAGCGGTGATCCCATCTTCACCTGGTGCTTTGTTGTTTTTGAGCTCTTTGATAATGTGCTTATCTCATTTAGAGTTGGTGGTTGGGAATCAGGGTTTTCTTGGAATATATTCTGAGCAACCAATCTCCCTCCTGGCTCCTCCCCGTTCAGCAGAAATTTGAAGTAATCAGCCAGAAGCTGACAGTTTTCTTTATCACTCATTGCCACACTACCATCTTTACGTTTGAAGCACAAACTTGGTGGCTGATGTCCTTGTAGTTCTTCTTTGAAGGTTCTGTAAAATTCTCGGCTGTTTTTCTGTTTAAAATCTTCTTCTATTTGTTCTATCCTGCGTCTATCATAATTTCTTTTCTCTGTTCTTAATGATCTTTGCTGTCAGTTTCCTTTCTTCCCTAGATTCTTCCCATCTCTTCTCGGTCTTGTTTGAGTGCCATTTCTTCCAAGATTGAAGTAGTCTTTCAAGAGCCTCTTCACATTTTTCACTCCACCACCTGTGTTTTCGTTTCCTTGACGGTTTTCCCAAATCGTCAGCTGCTTTAGTTATTGATTCTCTAATCTCATCCCAGGTGTTCATATCAAGCTTAAACAAGTTCTCAATATATTTCTCCTTGTTTTTTTTGTTTTTTATTTTTTTTAATCAGCATTAATTCTGGGCTTTTTTGTGGCTCTTGGCTTGGGCTTGTTTGGCTGGAATCTTACTTTAATTTCGGATAGATAGTGGTCGGAGTGGATGTTTACGCTTTTCCTTACTTTGACATTAAGGATTTCCTTTCGATTCTGGACTGTTATAGCAACATGGTCTATCTGGAACTCTCCCATCATCGTATTAGGAGATATCCAAGTCGTCTTCTTGCTCGGTAATGCCTTGAAATGTGTGGACATGAGCTTCAGATTGAATTGTCTACAGAACCCTATTAGTGTTTCTCCATTTTTATTCATTCTCCTATGTGCTGGGTATTCTCGTACTATTTTTCTGTATTTTTTCTCCCTACCTATCTAGGCATTGAAGTCACCAACCAGAACTTTAACATGGTGCTAGGGGAATTTTAGAGGTTGTATCTTCAAATGTTTCCCAAAAATCCCTTACCTTCTCCGGGTTTTTCTTGTTATCATTTATTGGGGCATGTGTGTTAATAATTGTATAAGCTTTATTGCCAGATTTAATGGAGAGAAGAGAGATCCTCTCAGATGATGAGGAAAAGCTTATGACAGACTCGGTAACATCCCTTTTAACTATGAAGGCCGTACCTAGAATCCTTGCATTTGAGTTGTTTTTTACCCCTGGTTTTCCCTTATAGATTCTGAAATCTTCAGATTCCATTGGATTTTCATCAAGGTATCTCGTCTCTTGTAATGCCAGTATACAGATGTTCCTTTCTTTCAAGACGTTAGTAAGTTTTTTTAGTTTTCCAACTTTCCCAGCAGATATTTTTGCCTTGTTCGTGCCTTCTGTGGTGAGGTTCTGGGAAGCTCCGACTCTTCCCCACATGATTGTTCAGGCTCTCCGGAATCCAAAGGCCTGGTTGCACCGATCTTCGCGGTGGGGGATTTCCGTTTCGGGCTGTCCCCTGGAGTAGTCTTTCCCGAAAATGTTACCATCAAGCTTTATGTTGAAGTTAATAGGGTGGTCAGGCATGGCCTGCTCCTCAGGTTTAAAACTGAGGTTGTAAGCCCCAGGGTTGTATCAGCTCTTCCGTCCTCTAAACCGTTGGGACTCGTCCTCTTCCGCCTTAGAGACTGTTGACCATTTTCCTAAATCTGTATATGGACACCATATACCTTTTACTTTTATTCTCCAGAGTACTGAGATGCCTCTTCCGCTATAAACACTGTTCCATAGTCCATCTACTCTACTGTTTACGCCGTTGAGGTCTTCACCGTAACCCTGGCAAGGGACCCTTACATGGGACTACCAGCTGGGCCAAGGTTTTTTAAAGAGGTGTTACTCCTCTATCACTCATCCTTTGTCCTGACTTGTGACAGGTAGAGCCTGGCTTCCCAAACATTGGGTCTAGGTTGGTGGGGTTTATGTATGTCATGTGGTATGTTTAAAATTAATGTTATGCAGCCAGATATGCAACTCTTTACAGTTCTGGGTGTTAATTATGCTTAATGACATAGTTTGAATGAGATTAGCGTAAATCATCTTACATTTGTCATTCAATATTATTATCTCCCATATTGGAAGATGTTAGATCCGTATAGCCAATATAATCTAATAATTAACAAGGAAATCCGTCGAACAATACTATATTATGACAAAATATCACTTCCTAAAACTAGGGTACACGTTTCGAGCTATTCAAATATTTAGCCCTTCTTCAGCCCTCTCACGTCATTATTAAGTCACCAACACATCACCGACACTCATCAATCAACATAATAAAAAACACATTAAAACACAACTATATCTACACACACACTAAGATGTCCTTAAAATTTTATAAAACTGTCTCTTCTTTTGAGTGCATCTTGGCCCATGTTTTGACCAATTTGTGCTATCTTGTATTCAAAATTTTGCTGAGCTGTCTTGAACTTTCCCAAAGTAAGGTTCATGTTAAGACGGATGTCCTTGGTTCAATAATTTATGGACTCGCTCCAACCCAGATCTTTCCTAAAGAAACGAAATAAAGCTGTGACTATTCATCTGACAAGAGAAATCCAATAATCTAATTGGTTAAATGTGAATAAGCTTACGTCAAAGCCAGCCGGGAACCTCATAACCTGGGGTAGCGGGGCCCAAATCCATGGGCCTCACGTCGTGTAAACTGTAAAATTGTTACAGGCAAATTGAATTGAAGTGTAAATAAAGTAAATTAACACTCAACAACTATTTGTGTAGTTCCGAATGATGCGTGTTGGCTTAGCTGCATGTTCCAGGTGGAAACGCTTAATGAACGAGCATAGCCTCGGTCCAAGTGACACTGCAGGAGGAGGGTAGGCAGAAGGGGAGGGGGAAAAGGGGGAAGCCATATGTCCGTCAAACCTGCAGCCGAAACCGAAGTTTTATACTGTGTTGACCTCATGACGTCAACGCAAGTTGTTAACCTATATTGCGACTGGACTAAGTTTTTTTAAATTATAAACTTTAATTGAATAGTCTGTTAGCATATCGTAAAGCACATTGGTCTCAAAATAGATGTCATTTAGGTTGTCAGATGGATGTAACCTTTGCGCTGTGTTGATCTTGATTTGTTCAAGCACATTCATCATAGTTCCTTTGCTCTCGTAGTGCAGAATATTCATATCCGTGAATTTTTGCCCTGCCTCTTGCATATGATTTGCGATGGCTGAAAATGTTCTATGCCTTATTGCGTTAACAGGTTCAGCGTATCTTGTGTTGAACGCCCTCCCCGTTTGACCTATGTAGTTGGCCTCACACTCATTACAGCTCATTTTATAAACACCTGACCTGTTAAATTTATCTTCTAGATTGACATGCGTAGAATTTTAAAAAGAATTCTGATTAGTGTGAACTGTTCTGTATGTTTTTTTACAGTCGTATTTCTTGAAAACATTAGTGAGATTATACAGTCGAACTTCGATATCTCAAAGTGCCTTCGGAGATAAAAATTATTTCGAGATATCGAATTTTTTTTTAAGAAAGAAAAAAAGGAGGGAGGATACCATTACAGTATTATAAACATATGATTAGACAACTGTTGCTACTTCTAATATTATTGTTACTAGAACTTCTCCTATGGGCCTACCAGCTAGGGTTTAATGCTATCATATTAATTATTTACAAGTTTCAATCCATTGTACTACATTGTGTCTATTTTGTTAAACTCAGATACACTAGCACCTTCACCTGACATAACTTTCTGCACGATTCCGTTTCGATGTTTAAATTTATCTAGCCATCCTGTACTATAGTCGGGGACACCTTAAATAAGTTACTAGAAAACCAACATGGCCGCCACTTTTGGTGTTGCCAAGCTACATCATTTAACACCAAAAAGTCAGCACACACATCCTTGTAACACGTACGCAAATGATCCAAACTACGTAAAGGCCCCTTACATTTTACATAAAGTTGTGAAGCAGTCCTTGCTCAAGTTAGGGACATCTTGGTCATCAGTCCTCAACAGTCTAACTTTTAAGCAGTATTATGGTAGTGAAGTTAACTTAAATTAGCTCTTCTAGATTGATTTTTAAAGCATCATATAAAATGCATAAGAACAGAAACATGTTCATTTCTTCTTATGGGCTACATTTTTATAATTAGTCCAAAAATGCAGACCATTCTGTTTTAAGATGAGTGTTCAGAGAAGGATTTAGGAGTAGGAGAGAAATAGAATAGTAGGGTACATATCAGCTTATTATTTCTTTATTTATGATAAGTACCATACTCATTTCTTGCATGTATAGGCCTACATATATGGAAGCAGAATTGAGACAAGCTATTGAAAGCCTATTGGCAAATCCCTATTGAGATGCAAGAAGTTCAGAAGAGGATTGGAATTAAATTAGGAACCATCCCAGTATTTGCCTGGAGTAGAAGTGCGGAAACCACTACCAAGATGGCTAAGATGGGAAGCGAACCCTCCTCTTCTCAGTTTTGCCTCACGAGGCTTAGTGTGCCTTGTTCCATCCCTCAGACCAAAATTAAAATTTCTTGGCAGATCAAAAAATCGAACCAGGACCAACTGTCCCCAAAATGTTAGCGGCACAGCACGAGATGGTTGGTAGAATACTCTCCTGACCTTTCGTCACCTGGCACATTATAAGCCACTTGCAGAAAATTCACTGACAAATTGACTAGTTAAATACACGCGTTGGAAGGCAAGCTTTATCGACGGAGTAATACACAGACCGGCAAAAAAAGTGGAACAGTTAAAAATGTAATATAAATAGTATAAAATTAGCCATGAAAAAGATGTAATCACATTTTTAAAGCTTTTCACGCATTAGAACAAACTTCTGAAACATCCGTGAATAGTAATTGATAATATGACATTTCTTAGGGTGGTTTATTACCACCAATTACCCAATCTGCGATGGCGGGAAGCACACTGTAAGCATTTAAGGGTTATGAGTGTTGCCGCTCGCTTATTGTTGTTCTAGGAATAACAACTGGCATTTGTTGAACACGAGCAGTGGGCCTCTATTCTCTTCACTGACGAGAGTCGCTTTAATCTTAGATCTCCTGATGGAAGAGAAAGAATGTGGAAAAGGCGCGGGGAGAGGTACAGCCCTGTTGCTTTCTCCTCCAGGACTCCATTTGGAGGTGGCTTGGTTATTGTGTGGGGTGGCATCAACGTTATGGCCCGCACTGAGTTGGTGTGCATCGATCACCAGCGCCTCAGTGCCTAAAAATGATTGGTCTAGGCACAAACCATTGGTTTGGATGAAAATTATTGATGCGCGTCTACCCCCACTGTGCATGACAAAAACCAGGGGGGGGGGGGGTGTTTGTATGGCGTAACGACCTAACAATTATTGGTCAGCCATCACAGCACTTTTCGATAAACTAAATCAAGCCATGAAATTAAGATTCATGCAATTAACATACAATTCCAAGGCACAAATCATAGTGTTCACAGCTGGTAGGAGAAACACAACAAGCAACTACGGAGTGTCACTACTCCAAAGGTTTAATGCTTATTCAGCACAAATAGCACCGAGTAAATATGACCAACTTGCGCACCACATTAATTCCCTTGGCAGCGCTGCCTAGCGATTGAAAAACACAATATGGCGTTTGATGCTGGGAGTACGCTACTCTGAACTTTGCCTAGCGATTGAAAAACAGTCAACTCCCATCAAAATCTGGAAAATTTTCTACAGTAACTTATGTAATGTGACAGATACAAGAGTTGAACATTTTATCGCTAAAGGGTGTTGTTACATTTTTCAGCAGTGCCAACATTATTGTTTGGCACTGGTCTTGCCTCTTAGTTTGAGCGTGGTGAACTCGGAATAAGGCTTTACATACAAACCTAACCTGGGGCTTATACCCCAGACCCCCTTGCTTGTATTAAAAGCAGTAATTTTCATCCACACAGTCACCTGGCCTAGTAGCGGCCAATGGTTTCGTCCAGACAGTTGTCTATTCTAGAGTTGTATTTTTTAGAGATGTGTTCTGACAGTTCAGCGGATAAGCCATTGAGCTGAAGAAAGCGGGTCGAGAACCACTGGATGGATTTTGATGGGATTTGCACTGTTCTGGAGGGAGGTAATTTTAGAAAAAATATTCATTTATGACCAAAGGAAGCCGATTTTGTATCCCACATGTTGGCAACAATGTGTGCGCATCGGTGTGTGCCGCTAGAGTGCGCCTTGTTGACAGTTGAATGAGATGCAAGCACTGTTGGAACATGGCAGCCGTTTTTAAAGAGCAATAAATAAAAACGCATATTCATGTACTTATGCACATATATGAAGTGCAGTAGTGACCAGGGTTCATAATTTCAATACGTAATATCGTCCAGAAGATGAAACAAGGACACAAGGTATGTTAAAGTCACATTCATATCCGATGCAAATGTATAGGCCGCGTTCTACTTTCATTCAGAATTAATAATACAAGTAGCCTAGGTTATAGTTGCGAGGAATATTTATAACGTATTGCAACCAGTGGCTTCGCCCGAACTGTGTCATCTAACCAAGTAGCGAACAGTGACTTTGTCTCACCCAACTGAAGTACATCAGTAATTTTCACCCAGACGTTCAGTGGTGCAGTAACTTATGTCGAGAACTAAAAGAGAGCCAAGAGATATTGTTGGTATTCTCTGAAAATGTGCATCTGTGACTCAAGCGCAGTGCATATGGCTCTTCAGAATGATGATTGATTCATGTTGCACAACCCTTGAAGTTCGTTGAAGGCTTCCACACTAATCTGTCGCAACCATAACTGAAACAAAAATAGGCCTAATATAAATATTTTATCTGCCTACTACTAAGTAGGCTATAGGTCAGTAGCCAGCTACACAAATAATCGCCAATGCATTCACACTACAACTAGCCGAGTGTGAATCATAGACTACTTTCAAGCTTACTAGTATTATATGCAATGTATTATAATTTTATGGCTGACGGCACTTGGAAGTCGAGAATAAGATACCGGTACATTACATTACCGGTATATTACAAGGCGAAATATGTTCCTGGGAGTGAACTTGTAGACATAGGCTATATTTTAGGTTATGTTTGGTGTGTATTGTACGAAAAATGCAGTCGGAAGACTTTTCCAAAATTTCCAAAGACCATTAAGGTTCTTTATTGCGTTACTTGTGCTAGGACTGAATCATCATCATCATCATCATTTCCCCTTATCCAGCTTCTGCCGGGTTGGGGTATTTATGGCACTTCTCCACTTCCCTCTTTCCTTCCACCATTCTTCTTCCACGATCTTGTCCCAGTCCAGATTTCTTTTTCTCACGCTGTTCTTCACTGAATCAATCCACCTTGTTCTAGGTCTTCCCCTTGCTCTCTTACCCTTGCACTTCGCCTCCAGCATCTGTCTTGGTATTCTATTTTCCTCCATCCTCTTTACATGTCCAAACCACATTAGTTTATTCTTCTCAATTCTCTCATTTAGTTTTCCCATCCCAACTTCCTTCCTAACATCTTCATTCCTCACTCTGTCTTTCCTTGTCTTACCTATCATACTTCTTAGGAATTTCATTTCACTGGCTTGGATTCTACTCTCTTGCCTGCTCGTCAGGGTCCAAGTCTCAGCTGCATACGTTAATATGGGTACATAGTACATTTTATACATTACCTCCTTGCTTTTCCTTGGTACTTCCTTATCCCAAACAAGTTTTCTTACACTTTGATAGAATGCATTGCTCTGCTGTACCCTCCTGCCAATCTCCATGTCCAACCTACCAGTTTGCATCAATTCACTTCCTAGGTATTTGAACGTGTCCACAATTTCCAAACTCTGACTTCCAATTTTCACAATGCCCTTTCCTTGTCTTTCCCCTCTTGTCATCACCATGGTCTTGCTTTTCTCTATACTGATTTTCAGGCCATACTTCTGAATATTTTCGTTCAGTGCATCTAGTTGTTTTTGCACTTCTTCGGTGTTCCTTCCCCAGACCACAATATCGTCTGCAAATAATAGTAACTTCATTTCTTTATGTCCATATGCTTCCTTTGTTTCCTTTACAATTTCATCCATTACCATTATGAATAAAAGAGGTGACAGCACACTCCCCTGTCTTAGTCCAGTCTTGTTCCTAAACCAATCTGTCTTTCCAACAGGGGTCATAACCCTGCTAACACAGTTGTTGTACATTGCTTGCACCATTTCCAACATTTCTCTTCCCAGTCTCTTCTTAACCATGGTTTCCCATACCTTCTCTCTGGGGACACTATCATATGCCTGAATATAAAAATAAATAAAACAACGATTAAATAACTTTGTACTTTTAATTATGTAGATAGGGTCTAGGCTACTTACTCAAAACCTAGTTGATTCGCCAGTGATCTTCGTAGAGTTTCTCCAATCCATCTCCAATCTTGTTCTCGTGTTTTTAAGACGTCATGATGAAATCTAAATAAGAATTTATGCAAAAATTAATTAAATAAAAGCTTGCAAACATCTCAGACGAGTGGGTATGAACACGCACATATTCCATAATCAAGGGTCTATAATAACTGTAAAAACTGTTTTAATCGATGTATATTAGTAGTACTTACCTTGTACAACTTGTTTTAACTTCATTAGACTTGAAATTCCAAAGATAACTGTGAAATTATCCAGATAATAGGCACTAGTAAAATTCGTAATTATTATGATGGGAGAATGTGCGGAAAATGCATTCTGGGAGAAAAATGTCGGCAACTGTGTGTTAAGAAATTTTACTGGTATTATGGTCTTTGGAGATGGCGAGATTTTAAGCAGGGTTGGCGACAATGTGCTCGCACCTGAAAACAACTTAACTTCAAGAAATGCAAGCATAAACCAACATTTACAAGGGGACGGCTGTTAATGTTGCCTACCCTGTTTTGATCTAGTAACTTAATTAAGCTGTCCCAGACTATAGCCTGGAACGATTCTATGCCTAACTCCTCAGCAAATTTATGTGCTTTTTCACGAAGTATGGAGCCTTGAAGTTGAATGTTTTTGTCCCTCATACACTTTACCCACTTAAACATAGCTTCCTCCAACTGAGGGTAACTTGAGCTCTTAAAACGTTTCCTCTCCGATGAAAAACGTGACTCCTGAATAGCACTAGCAATCTTGTCTTTTTTTTTTCATAGTCGTTAACAGTGTGTTGGCTGGAATGCCGAATTCCGCCACAATATCTTTCTTCCTTCTCACACCCTTTTCCACTTCGTGAATTAACTTAAATTTTTCACTTGCCCTTAAAGATTTCAGAACACGTTTCTTCTCCATGGTGTTTGCATTACTGATTTACACAGTAGGTCAGAAACTACAGGACAGTGCTCCCTCACCAGGCTTATCAGCCAAGGACACGAAGGGGGCGGGCATGGCATAAATAGCCGGAGTTTCCCTCTTACTCTAATTGTCTGAGGTGCACATTGACCCGAACCCGTCTCCTTGCCCTCAGGCTGCTCTGGAATGTAGCAGACCACACAATACTGACAGAAATAACTTCTCCAAATACCGTACCATACCCAAGGTGAACAAAAATCTCATATTCCAAGCCCCAAGTCACAACTCCAGTCTTCAAGGCAATTGTATTTTCACCCCAACTTCGAGATATAGAAAAATGTTTTGCGCCTGGGGAATGAAATATTCCTCGAGTTATCAAAATATTCGAATAATAGAACTTCCGAATTGTAGAACAAATGTACCATGTGATAATAATAATAATGATGATAATTGTTGTTTTAAGGGGCCTAACATCTAGGTTATCGGCCCAGTGTAACTTGTAAATTAGATACGATACCGCCGGGAAATGAAAATTACTTCGAGTTATCGAAAATTCAAGATATTGAAGTTAGACTTATGGAAGTTCGACTGTACGTTAACCTATTGGAGAAAGTAAACAGTGCAAACGACTATTTGTTCTTATTGACTGGTTGAAGCGTACTGGTTGGTTTGCTTTTAATCCTATGAACGATATTGTCTATGTAACTCTTATTAAAACCATTGGCTCGCGCTATTCGATAGATTATAGACAACTCTGTTTTATAATAGTTTTCAATTAATGGAATGCTGAGAGCCCTATTTACGAAACTAACCAGGGCTGCTCTTTTGTGAGCTTCTGGGTGGTGAGAGTCTTCCCTGATAATCACATCTGTCTGGGTAGGTTTTATGTAGATTAGATAAACAAGTTTATTATTACTCCTGTTAATTTTGATGTCCAAATAATTAATGGAATTATTGACCTCTGACTCGACTGTAAATTTAATATTGTTATCTAAATCATTAAGCTCTTTCATTAAATGTTCTATTTCTACTATCGACTCATCTATGACTATAAATATGTCGTCGACCTACCTACCCCCAAAAAATAGGCCTAACAATTTATTTATAATTTTACTTTGTTCAATATCGTCCATGTATATATTGGCTAAAATTCCAGACATAAGAGACCCCATTGCCAAACCCTTTTTCTGAGAAAAGATCTTATTGTTGAATTTGAAAAAAAATATTGCCCAATACGAATTTTAAGATTTCCATGAACTCCTTTATCTATACTATTGACAGGCTGCTATAGGATTTAAGATTGTTTTCTATGATTTAGATGGTGTCTGGGACCGGTATGTTAGTATACATGTCCTTGACATCTACTGTATGCAAAGAATGTGAATCCTTCAATACAAAGTGTCTTGTAGATTCACAAAGGTGAACTGAATTTGTGAAGCAACTGTCCCCTTTAATTTTTTTTTTTTTTTAAGAAATCGTTGTATGAACTGAGATGCTTTGTAAACAGGGCTGCCTCTGTAATTTACTATTGGTCTGATTGGGACATTAGTGTTATGGGTTTTGGGGAGAGCTCTGAGTATGGGCAGGTTCGGGTTCATGCTAACCAACCTACTTGCCTGTCTGTCATCTATAATAAAATTTGTTTGTTTCAAAAGCTGTTTCCATATTCTCTGAATTGCGGCAGTGGGGTCTTTATTTATGATGGCGAAATTAGAGCTGTTGAGGAAATCTTCGGTTTTCTTAATGTAGTCATCTTTATTCATAATAATTATTGTATTACCTTTGCCGGCTTTAGTTAGTACTAAATTGTCTTGTTCAATCTTATTCTTTAATCTAGAAACGTGTGGATTGTTATTGGCTTTAGTTTTCCCTGCATTTTGTTTGATAATTTTACCAATTTTCTTCTTAACCTGATGTCTGACTTCATTCTGATTGTCCTGAGGGAGTATTTTAATAGCCACCTCGGTTTTGGCAATAAGTTTGGTAAGGCTGTTCTTGTTGAATGATGTATCCCAATTATATTCCACACCCTTTTCCAAGATGTCGGTTTCCCCATTGTTCAAGTTTGTGTCTGACAAACTTATAATTGGTTAATGAAAACATGAGTTGCCTGTTCACATCTTTTGGAACTATTCGATCTTTGTTTACTCATTAGAAGCTTGAATTTGTTGTTAACTGTGATCTGTTTCCTATTGGCTAAAAATTCCACTGTTAACATGACACCTCTCATTAATCTGTCCCATTCTTTTTTACCCGACGCGTTAGATGCCGCTAAAATGCACATTATATAATTCGTTATTGATATGATTCTTTTTAATGTGAAGAAATATAAGCTCATCCTGTAAGATTTTCTTATTTATTATATGCTGGGTTTTAATCTCAAAATTATTGTTGAATTACCTTTTTTGAAACGATTTGATATGTGCTGGAACGATACCGTGTTTTCTACATTTGTTGACAAAATCAATGTCTATGATGATGCTTGACAATTTGACTCAGATTTTTGTACTTTAAATTCAACCTTTTAGCTTGACTTTCCTCATTACGTTCAATATTAATATCTCCCATATTGGAAGATATTAGGTCCGTATTGCCAATATAATCTAATAATCAACAAGGAAATCCGTCGAACAATACTATACTATGACAAAATATCACTTCGTAAAGCTAGGGTACATGTTTCGAGCGATTTTAAAACTGACGTGAGGGTTGGAACGGGGTGCACTCAGCCTCGTGAGGACAATTGAGTAGCTGTCTGACAGTGAGACAGCGCCCCGATCACGAATACCTAGATTAACGGCCGAGGGGACCCGACGCACTGATCACGCGTCACCCCAATATCTGCAGGCCAAATGGCTGGGCAGCGGTCGCTTGGTCGGCCTTAGCCCGTCATGGGCTGTATGGTGCCAGGGGTTGACTTTTTTGACATGTTTCGAGCTATTCAAATATTTAGCCCTTCTTCAGCCCTCTCACGTCATTATTAAGTCACCAACACATCACCGCCACTCATCAATCAACTTAAGCCGTGAATGCCTCGGCACCCCGCAGCTATGGAATGTAAACATCCAACCAGCTAGATTTCAAAGACGAGCCGGTCGTTAACGATGAAAGTGAGGCTACTATATCTTATCATATTGGAAGATGTTAGGTCCATATTGCCAACATAATCAATCTAATAATCAACAAGCAAATCTGTCGAACAATACTATAATATGACAAAATATTACTTCCTAAAACTAGGATACATGTTTTTGGAGTAGGTACGTCAACAACGTATTTATAGTCATAGAAGAATCAATAGTCAAAATAGAACATTTAATGAAAGAGCTTAATGATTTAGATAATATTGAATTTACAGTTGAGTCAGAGGTCAATAATTCCATTAATTATTTGGACATCAAAATTAACAGGAGTAATAATAAACTAGTTTATCAAATCTACAGAAAACCTACCCAGACAGTGATTATCAGGGATGACTCTCACCACCCAGAAGCTCACAAAAGAGCAGCCCTGGTTAGTTTCATAAATAGGGCTCTCAACATTCCATTAAGTGAAAACGATTATAAAACGGAGTTGTCTATAAACTATCAAATAGCGCGAGCCAATAGTTTTAATAAGAGTTACATAGACAATATCGTTCATAGGATTAAAAGCAAACCTACCACTTAGCTTCAATCAGTCAATAAGAACAAATCGTTGTTTGCACTGTTTACCTTCTCCAATAGGTTATCGTATAATTTCACTAATGTTTTCAAGAAATACGACTGTAAAATAGCATACAGAACAGTTCACACTAATCAGGTTTTTTTTTAAATTGTAAGCATGTAAATCAAGAAGATAAATGTAACAGGTCAGGTGTTTATAAAACGAGCTGTAATGAGTGTGAGGCCAACACAGATACGCTGAACATGTTAACGCAATAAGGCATAGAAAATTTTCAGCCATCGCAAGTCATATGCAAGAGGCAGGGCATAAATTCACGGATATGAATATTCTGCACTACGAGAGCAAAGGAACTATGATGAATGTGCTTGAACAAATCAAGATCAACACAGCGCAAAGGTTACATCCATCTGACAACCTAAATGACATCTATTTTGAGACCAACGTGCTTTACGATATGCTAACAGACTATTCAATTAAAATCTATAATTAAAAAAACACTTAGTCCAGTCGCAATATAGGTTTACAACTTGTGTTGACGTTATGACGTCAACACAGTAGCAGCTTCGGTTTCCGCTGCAGGTTTGACGGACATGGCTTCCGCCTCCCTTCCCCCTCCCCTTCTGCCTACCCTCCTCCTGCCGTGTCACTTGGACCGAGGCTATGCTCGTTCATTAGGCGTTTCCATCTGGAACATGCAGCTAAGCCAACACGCATCATTCGGAACTACACAAATAGTTGTTGAGTGTTGTTGTTTGAGTCTTCAGTCTTTGACTGGTTTGATGCAGCTCTCCATGCCTCCCTGTCCTGAGCTAATCTTTTCATCTCTACATAGCTACCACACCCTACATCCGAGGCAATCTGTTTAACATATTCTAACCTTGGTCTACCCCTACAGTTCTTGTCCTCGACCCTTCCTTCCATAACTAAGCTTGCTATTCCTGGGTGTCTTAGTATGTGTCCTACCAACCTATCTCTTCTCTTCATTAGCAGTCGCCAGAAACATCTCTCCTCTCCCACTCGCCTTAATACCTCTTCGTTTGTAACCCTATCTACCCATCTGATCTTCATCATTCTCCTGTAACACCACACATTTCAAATGCTTCAATTCTCCTCTTTTCTGCTGCACCAATAGTCCAAGTTTCACTTCCATAGAGCGCCACGCTCCAGACAAAGGCTTTCAAAAATTACTTCCTAATACCTAAATCTATATTCGATGTCAACAGATTCCTTTTTTGTAGGAAGGCTTTCCTTGCCTGAGCCAACCTACTTTTTATATCCTCTTTGCTTCGTCCATCACTGGTTATTCTGCTTCCTAAGTAACAGAAGTCTCCAACTTCCTTCAGCTTTTCACCTGCCAATTTGATCTCCATAGAAGTTTCTGATTTATTTCGGCTGCATTCCAGTATTTTTGTTTTACATTTATTAATTTTCATCATGTATTCATTCTGTAAGACGGAGTCCATACCATTCAAAAACTGATTCAAATCCTCAGGCGTGTCGGCCAAGATGACGATGTCATCAGCAAATCTCAGAGTTGAAATTATTTCTCCTTGAATCTTCACTCCCACTTTAAATTTTTCTCCAATTTCCTTCATTGCTTGTTCAATGTAAAGATTGAAAAGTATGGGTGATAAGTTGCAGCCTTGCCTTACACCTTTCTGAATACCAGCTTCTCTCTCATGTCCTTCAGCTCGAATGACTGCTGTCTGGTTTCTGTATAGATTGTATATCACCCTCCTATCCCTGTACTTTATTCCAATAGATTTCAAAATGTCAAACAATTTAGTCCAATCAACGTTATCAAAAGCCTTTTCTAAGTCTACAAATGCCATGAACGTTCTCTTACCTTTCCTTATTCTACCTTCCAAAATCAGCCTAAGACTTAGTACAGCTTCCCTTGTTCCTACATTTCTCCTGAAACCAAACTGGTCTTCACCCAACTCCGTTTCTATCTGGCTTTCAATCCTCTTGTAAATTATTCTAGACAGGATCTTTGAAGTATGAGTAATCAAGCTGATTGTACGGTAATCTTCACATCTGTCAGCTCCCACTTTCTTTGGTATAGGGATGATAACATTCTTCTTGAAATCAGGGGGTACCTCACCTGTCTCATAAATCCTACACACCAAGTGAAATAACCAGATCAGACCTTCATCTCCTATGCAGCGTAGCAACTCAATCGGTATATCATCTATGCCTGGTGCTTTGTTCCTGCCTAAGTCCTCTAATGCTCTGTCAAATTCTGATCTCAATATTAAATCTCCTTTTGCATCCTCATCAATTTCCTCCTCCCTTTCCATTACATGATTCTCAATCTCCTTTCCCTTATACAAGCACTCTATGTAAGCTTTCCATCTCTCAACCTTTTCTTCCCTATCTGTTAGAGGCTTTCCATTTGTGTCCTTAATATTACAGTACTTAGTCTTCTTTTCCCCAAAAGTATTTTTAATCCTTCGATAAGCTGTGTCTACTTTTCCTAATTTCAGACAATTTTCTATACCTACACATTTCTCTTTCAACCATTCTTCTTTCGCTTCCTTGCACTTCTTGTTAACCTTATTTCTCAGACGTCTGTATTCTGCTTTCCCCTTTTCATCTCTTAGATTCTTGTGTTTCCGCCTTTCATCCATCAATTCTAGTATATCCTGAGTGATCCACGGTTTTCTACCTATTCTTTCTTTCCTACCAATGTTTTCTTCTGCTGATTTTGTTATTTCATTCTTCAAAAGTGCCCATTCGTCTGCAATTGAAGTCCGTTTAGGATTTTTCATTAGTCCTTCCGTTATACTCTTCTTGAATCTTTCGTTTACATCCTTTACTTTCAGTCCGTCTATTGCCCACCTTTTTGGCTTTTGACTTTTCTTCAGTTTCTTCAACTTTAATCTGCATTTCATTACAACCAGATTGTGGTCAGAGTTTATGTCAGCACCAGGATATGTTTTACAATCCAAAATCTGGTTTCGAAACCTCTGCTTGACCATAATGAAGTCGATTTGGTAACGCCCTGTATCTCCTGGTCTCATCCATGTGTATATTCTTCTATTGTGGTTATTGAATAAGGTGTTAGCTATGACCAACTCATGTTCGGTGCAGAATTCCATCAGCCTGCTTCCTCGATCATTCCTTTCGCCTAATCCGAAATCTCCTACTATCTTCCCTTCTCTCCCTTTTCCTACCACAGCGTTCCAATCTCCCATTACTATAACATTTTCATCACCTTTGATATACCTCAGAATGTCATCTATTTCTTCGTAGACCTTTTCAACATCCTCATCATCAGCTTGACTGGTAGGCATATAGACTTGTACCACTGTGGTGCACGTAGGTTTAGTATTGATTTTTGCTACAATAATCCGTTCACTGTATTGCTCATAATATTCCACCCGCTGTCCAAGTTTCCTACTCAATATGAGACCAACTCCTGCTTGGCCATTGTTTGATTTAGTGCTAATGACCCTATAGTCTCCTGACCAAACGTCCTGATCTTCCTGCCAGCGCATTTCACTAATCCCAACCAAATCCAACCTCAACCTATCCATTTCCCGTTCTAAGTTTTCTAACTTTCCACTTCCTAGCAGACTTCTAACATTCCACGCTCCGATCCGTAGAATGTCAGATTTCCTCTTTGTCACTTCTGTGATGTTAACCCCCTCTCGAGTAGTCCCCACCCGGAGATCCGAACGGGGGACTAGTTTACCTCCGGATTGAAATTTTACAAGGGAGGAGGCCATCATCACATGTAATTATGCATAGAGAGGTGCGTATCCTCGGGAATAGCATTACGGCTGTAGTTTCCCGTTGCTTTCAGCCGTGCAGCAGAACGCAGTGTAGCCATTAGTTGGCTTATATTATCAATATCTTAACCGTCTATTAGACTAGTAAAGAATTGATTTATTCTGAAAGGCTGCTAATCCCTTTCAGAATAAGTAAAGAGCAATTCTACTACAAAATTCTAACCTTCTACTAACAATTAAATACCAAAATTCTACTAACCAAAAAAATACTAAAGTTTCACCAACAAACAAATACTACCACTAAAACAGTCTGTCATCAGGCCCACTCACATGCACCTTCACCAGACACACTCACACACCACAGTCTAATAGAACAATGACATATATCTAATAAACAAATTAACTTCATACTTACAACTAAAACTAACTACATACTTACTGTACTGTAATTGACAATATTTACAAAATTTAAAATGATAATCTGGTAGCAAAAATATCTACCCCGTCCGGGATTCGAACCCGAGATCTCTAGGTAGGTCATTAGGATAGCTTAAACCGCCCTCGGTTCGATAATCGGAATTGGTGGGTTCCAAGTTATGGGTTATAATGCTTTAATAATTCTCACGGCCTCCATCTCGAAATGGTATTGAACCATTATTGAACATGAACCTTACTTTAGGGAAGTTCAAGACAGCTCAGCAAAATTTTGAATACAAGATAGTACAAATTGGTCAAAACATGAGCCAAGATGCACTCAAAAGAAGAGACAGTTTTATAAAATTTTAAGGACATCTTAGTGTGTGTGTAGATATAGTTGTGTTTTAATGTGTTGCACGGGAAAATAAGACATGGTTCCGCAGCTAGTCGTTACGGGAAAAGCTGTACAACGTTGCCGAGATGGAGCCCATTACTCCCGAGTGAGGCGCGCCATGACGCGTGTTGGGCTCCAGCTCGGCAACGCAGTACAGCTTTCCCCCGGATTGGCTACATGCCGAACCATATCTTATTTTCGCGTACAAATACAAACCGATATAAAATAAGTGAATTAATTTACGTATTTCACAGACATACAACATTACTTTTTGATGCATATGGATTACAACGCGACCAAGAACTACATTTTCCAACCACCCCGAGCCGAGATAAAGTTACACGACGAAAATGAACTTTGTTTCTTGGACACACAAAATTTTGAAATTAATAAACCAGTTATAAAACATTCCAATGTAAATTGTGGTAAAATTTGGATTCGATCTGAAGACGGATTTTTGAGAAAATAATTCTTAAATGTGACGCATGGTTGAAATGCGCTTAAAAACGGGCACATTTTGTGTTCCAACTACGATAAAAAATATTAAAATATAAATTAAACATTCCAAACCTACATGAGCTTACGTAAAATAGAACGACAAAAATGATGATGATATTGAATAGGGATGTATAGAACTAGCACCGATAGGGCGCACTGCTGTTGTACTGGGTAAACGCAAGGCGCTCTTCATTTGTCTCCTGTGTTCTCATGCCGCTAATATCCAGGAATTTAAGTTGTTTAAATTGTTATTTTCGTAACTACCGAGCTATTGCAGTGTCCTGTTTGCAAAAATCAGGGAAGCCCATTTTCGTTTCACCAATTTCCACAAAATAAAGAAATGAGGAAGAAATGGTTACATGCTATTAGAAGGAAACATTTACGTGAGAAAAATCTGACCGAGAATATTTAAGTGTGTTCCCATCATTTTCAACCCGATGACTTCACGAAAACTGTGTTGGATAAGTGTGATTTACAAAGTGAAATAATTCCTATTTTGTACCTAGCCTATAAACTGATTAGACATTTCGATAACAACCACTGAATTTATGTGTTTGTATTTGAAGGTGAGAGAGCATGATTAAAACCGGGCGCTATACCTGCGCTGTTTCCGTGGAAAACGAACGCAACAAAAATAAGGAGGAGGCCATAAACAAGAAAATTGCCGGATTACCACGATAAGCCTACAATATCGGAATATATGCAGAAATCATATCCATTGAAGTACGGGAAGAAATCGTCAATATACACGAAGAAGTGAATGTTCTATAACATTTGTGACTCCCATTTTCAAAGACATCAACACTCGGACAAATTCTTCAAGAATAAATGTCGCAACATTAACAGTCGCAAACGTATTATGGTTGGTTTCTTGAAATCAGAATTAACCGTCAACTTCTATCTGCCCGACGGAGAATGTGGTAGCGACTGACTTCTACATTCTTGAGACATAGTCAGATGAATGGAAACAGTTCGTGGCCCAAAAGCAGGGATTCTCAAACTGTTAAACATTTTTACCCCTAAGTCGTTTCCAAGGGGTACGGGAACGATTCTTGTTGAGAAATTGACAAAATGACGTAAGAACCAAATGTTGCGATGCATTTTCGAGGTATACAATACCGGTACCGTATCTTTGATTATTTAGATCGTAGGCTTTCGCGGCCGGTGTCTAGTTTATCATCTAGGCTTACATGGCACGGCTCCATCCTGTAAGCCTAGATGATACATTTTATTTGATTATGTTTACCTTAAAACATGACAGTTTCATGTAAGCTATCAACCTAAAAAAAAAACATGAATCGAAGTCTTAGCAATAATATATATTTATGATTTAAATCTTATGGAGATATATTTATCAATATAGGCCTGCAATACTCAAGTAATTGTAATTTTTCGAAGCGAGCATGCTAACTCCTATTCATTATTTGAATAATAAAGCGTGTTAGAATTTTGTTAATACCGCTGGAGGCCTAATTCTTCCTACATCCCGCTAGTTATAGCGCCTCTGGTCCGTAGCTCATTTTGCTGCTGTTTAACGCATAAACGCTAAAATCATCCATAATATATTAGGGGATATACCTATTGAATTAATTAATATATAATCTTGGAGTAAAATTAGAGAAGATATAATTTACTTTAGCTTAGAAAACTCGGTCACAATCTATACATTCCTCACAGCTGACTGGGAGAAACATATGACGATCGCCTTGCGCTTACCCAGTACTACACGAGCGCTATCTGGCGCGAACTTTCTCTGGCTACATCCCTATTCAATGTAGGCCTATTGGTTACTTCACAAACAACCTTCAAACTCGAGTGCACATGATACTTTGGTCGACAGTAGTGGATAGCCAGTGACGTGTATTTGTCTGTGCACCGCTTGTTTTTTTGGCAGGCGATTTCCCTAGTGTAGGTACCTATTAGGGCATCCACGAGTTTGAAATAAAATAATATAGGCCATATATATATATATTTTTTTAATGTTCTATTTCAGTGACTCTGATTTTCTTTTGGATTTTGATCCCAACGTAACTCTGAGCACAAGTGGGTGTAGGCTACAGTCATTCTTCCCCCGGGGCGTGGTGGCTCAGCGGTCTAGCTGTATGCCTCCCACCAAGGCGGTCCGGGTTCGATTCCCGGTCAATGCATGTGAGATTTTCAAAGTGAAATGCCATGTCCTGTGGTTCGGATTCCACGTAAAAAGGAGGTCCCGTGGCTAATTATCTAGAGATTAACGGTCACGTTTAACTACAAGGTTCCTTCCTTCCTTTTGTCATTCTTCCCCATTCTATGACCAAGTATAGGTTCAGTGTGTTATCTTACTTTTCTGGATTCTTATTCCTTGTTTCTGGTTATCTTGATTAGTGTGTTTTTTTTTATTTTGGTTCGTCGAGCCCTTCTTACCCCAATCCGTTAACGACCCGAGATACTTTGTCTCTTGCTCCCCGAGCTATTGATTGTTTTTTTAATTATGAACCAAGGTCTACACACTTGTTTTTTAATATTAATCGCTCTTTGGCCGTTTATTCTGGGATGTGAGCTGGGCCATCGCCTGCCCCATTGGAAAAACGGGCACAATACCTATATTTGTAATTACCAGTATGTATTTTTGGCGCTAAAAAAATAGGGGCAAAGACTTTTCGATCCGCCCTCGTATATGAAGTACTGAGATCATACCACCGAATGGGATGTAACATGTCACTCAAACTACGTTTCTTGAACGATCCTGGTTAACCTTGGCACCGTTAGTGACAAACGTGGCGGATGGTTCCACTGGGATATTTCTCAAATGGAAAAAACGCTATCAAGGCAATTGGAGTGTCACAATGTTGTCAGACTGCTGCTGGGTCTTACAAAGAGTCGTTCTTTAGGCAAAGCCCCACAGGAAATCAGGCAAGAAACATTTTTAGTTATGTTTCTGCACTGTTTTACTCATATGTTGCTCCTTTCTTTGATTCCTGTGTACTGATACATATTTTTTGCAGTTTACATTTGGAACTCTTGCTGCGAGAGCGTGCTATTTTGCCAGACACATTAATACATAGGCTGACGTAAAGATTTACCAAAACCATTACCACATGAAAACTGAGGCACTGTATTCAGTGTGTCGAGCAACGCATTGGCACTAGCAGCAGCGTAACCCCCACCCAGTTTAACACGTTTACACTTTTTATTGTATTTAATAATCATAATTACTTCCAAGAATTTCAGAGTAGTTGCTGGAAATGCTGTCCCTCAATTTATAAACACACTTGCACCAACATAGGAAGTTTTGGTATACTCGATGTAATTCATCCTCACTGATATTTCGTATCAGTGCAGTTATTTCGTTCTCCAGAGCCTACAGAGTACGCAGATAGTTTCTGTATACGTTTTGTTTGATGTTACCTCACAAGTAAAAGTTGCACGGTACTGAAATGTACGAACAAATTTACTGCAAAGTTCTTCTTGAGAAGATAAGTTTCCACTAGAAGAATTCGATGTTTTGTTCTATACATAACCATGTTCATGGAATACGAGGTACTCTACAGTAATTCACAACAAGTCTCAATTATCACAAGTAAGGTATCTTGCCAGCTGCGTATGTAGTAAATGCTATGACAGCATCCAGGGCTTCCCGACTCGCTGTTGTAATTGTCACATGCTATAAATGTGGCGGTGAGTCATTGTGACCTGCCCGCGGCAGGGCCTCTGCAAAGCTCCGTTCTATAGGGAGATCCCTCACTGTATTAGCATGTCACCGACAAAACAAGAATAGAAATTTCAAAACATTTCAAGTAATAGTGAATACAGTATCTGCACTCTTCTGCAATTTTTGATTTGGATAGCACTTGAAGAATCTGGTCCATAGCAAAATTATAAATTGCAGAGGAGAGAGGAGAACCGTGTATTATTCCACAATGTGTATAATCATCATCAGTTCTTCCACCATTTGTTTCAGTGTTTGTGATATTCCCTACCGGCCACTCCTTTGCAATATATACAAACCTTTCAATCCAAGGTGTTTTGCCTGATATCCCAGCCTCGAATTGGGCCCGGCTCATCACCTCAACCCGTGACAATAGGATAAAATAAATGAATAAAAATCCCGAAAGATATAAACAAATTCGGTTAAAAAAAAAAAAAAATGCTCCAGCCGGACGAGATTCTGACAATCTCAGGGCATGAAATAGGATAGGGTTCATGGGTATCCCCAACATAAAGTTATTTTGACAATAGTTCAGGCCTCAGTATGAAGATTAAATGAAAGTTGCCTTTAAATGTAACGTCCTACATTTATTCTTAATGCACATGGTACAAAAATAAAATAAAACGACAATGCCTTCCCTACACGTAGAGATCCTCGAAAATTAAGTCTTGAAATGCAATGAAGTTAAAAAAAAAAAATCATGTGAAAAATCAAAATAGCATTGGGACAAAACCTCTGTGTGTCCTAGCTTTTGACACAATGAACTTACGGAAATCCAAATATTCCTAACCTGGATTTTACATTTAACCACATTTATTTCAACCATCTCTTATCACATTGTCCATTTGTGAGATGCATTTGAAAATGACAAAAAAAAAAAAAAAGAACAAATTATTCCTTGCACTGGATTTCCTTCTAAATAAATGCCTATATTATATTTACACTATGGATGTGTAAATAATGGCTACACTGCGCCCTGCTGCACGGCTGAAAGCAACGGGAAACTACAGCCGTATGCTATTCCCGAGGATATGCACCTCTCTATGCATAATTACATGTGATGATGGCCTCCTCCCTTGTAAAATTTCAATCCGGAGGTAAACTAGTCCCCCGTTCGGATCTCCGGGTTGGGACTACTCGAGAGGGGGTTAACATCACAGAAGTGACAAAGAGGAAATCTGACATTCTACGGATCGGAGCGTGGAATGTTAGAAGTCTGCTAGGAAGTGGAAGGTTAGAAAACTTAGAAAGGGAAATGGATAGGTTGAGGTTGGATTTGGTTGGGATTAGTGAAATGCGCTGGCAGGAAGAACAGGACTTTTGGTCAGGAGACTATAGGGTCATTAGCACTAAATCAAACAATGGCCAAGCAGGGGTTGGCCTCATATTGAGTAGGAAACTTGGACAGCGGGTGGAATATTATGAGCAATATAGTGAATGGATTATTGTAGCAAAAATCAATACTAAACCTACCTGCACCCCAGTGGTACAAGTCTATATGCCTACCAGTCAAGCTGATGATGAGGATGTTGAAAAGGTCTACGAAGAAATAGACGAAATTCTGAGGTATATCAAGGGTGATGAAAATGTTATAGTAATGGGAGATTGGAATGCTGTGGTAGGAAAAGGGAGAGAAGGGAAGATAGTAGGAGATTTCGTATTAGGTGAAAGGAATGATCGAGGAAGCAGGCTGGTAGAATTCTGCACCGAGCATAAGTTGGTCATAGCTAACACCTTATTCAATAACCACAATAGAAGAATATACACATGGATGAGACCAGGAGATACAGGGCGTTACCAAATCGACTTCATTATGGTCAAGCAGAGGTTTCGAAACCAGATTTTGGATTGTAAAACATATCCTGGTGCTGACATTAACTCTGACCACAATCTGGTTGCAATGAAATGCAGATTAAAGTTGAAGAAACTGAAGAAAAGTCAAAAGCCAAAAAGGTGGGCAATAGACAGACTGAAAGAGAAGGATGTAAACGAAATATTCAAGAAGAGTATAAAGGAAGGACTAATGAAAAACCCTAAACAAACTTCAATTGCAGACGAATGGGCACTTTTGAAGAATGAAATAACAAAATCCGCAGAAGAAAACATTGGTAGGAAAGAAAGAATAGGTAGAAAACCGTGGATCACTCAGGATATACTAGAATTGATGGATGAAAGGCGGAAACACAAGAATGTAAGAGATGAAAAGGGGAAAGCAGAATACAGACGTCTGAGAAATGAGGTTAACAAGAAGTGCAAGGAAGCGAAAGAAAAATGGTTGAAAGAGAAATGTGCAGGTATAGAAAATTGTCTGAAATTAGGAAAAGTAGACACAGCTTATCGAAGGATTAAGAATACTTTTGGGGAAAAGAAGACTAAGTGCTGTAATATTAAGGACACAAATGGAAAGCCTCTAACAGATAGGGAAGAAAAGGATGAGAGATGGAAAGCTTACATAGAGAGTTTGTATAAGGGAAAGGAGATTGAGAATCATGTAATGGAAAGGGAGGAGGAAATTGATGAGGATGCGAAAGGAGATTTAATATTGAGATCAGAATTTGATAGAGCTTTGGAAGACTTAAGCAGGAACAAAGCACCAGGCATAGATGATATACCGATTGAGTTGCTACGCTGCATAGGAGATGAAGGTCTGATCAGGTTATTTCACTTGGTGTGTAGGATTTATGAGACAGGTGAGGTACCCTCTGATTTCAAGAAGAATGTAATCATCCCTATACCAAAGAAAGTGGGAGCTGACAGATGTGAAGATTACCGTTCAATCTGCTTGATTACTCATGCTTCAAAGATCCTGTCTAGAATAATTTACAAGAGGATTGAAAGCCAGATAGAAACGGAGTTGGGTGAAGACCAGTTTGGTTTCAGGAGAAATGTAGGAACAAGGGAAGCTGTACTAAGTCTTAGGCTGATTTTGGAAGGTAGAATAAGGAAAGATAAGAGAACATTCATGGCTTTTGTAGACTGAGAAAAGGCTTTTGATAACGTTGATTGGACTAAATTGTTTGACATTTTGAAATCGATTGGAATAAAGTACAGGGATAGGAGGGTGATATACAATCTATACAGAAACCAGACAGCAGTCATTCGAGTTGAAGGACATGAGAGAGAAGCTGGTATTCAGAAAGGTGTAAGGCAAGGCTGCAACTTATCACCCATACTTTTCAATCTTTACATTGAACAAGCAATGAAGGAAATTAGAGAAAAATGTAAAGTGGGAGTGAAGATTCAAGGAGAAATAATTTCAACTCTGAGATTTGCTGATGACATCGTCATCTTGGCCGACAAGCCTGAGGATTTGAATGAGTTTTTGAATGGTATGGACTCTGTCTTACGGAAAGAATTCATGATGAAAATTAATAAATGTAAATCAAAAATACTGGAATGCAGCCGAAATAAATCAGAAACCTCTGTGGAGATCAAATTGGCAGGTGAAAAGCTGAAGGAAGCAGGAGACTTCTTTTACTTAGGAAGCAGAATAACCAGTGATGGACGAAGCAAAGAGGATATAAAAAGTAGGTTGGCTCAGGCAAAGAAAGCATTTCTACAAAAAAGGAATCTGCTGACATCGAATATAGATTTAGGTATTAGGAAGTCATTTTTGAAAGCCTTTGTCTGGAGCGTGGCGCTCTACGGAAGTGAAACTTGGACTATTGGTGTAGCAGAAAAGAGGAGAATTGAAGCATTTGAAATGTGGTGTTACAGGAGAATGATGAAGATCAGATGGGTAGATAGGGTTACAAGCAAAGAGGTATTAAGCCGAGTGGGAGAGGAGAGATGTTTCTGGCGACTGCTATTGAAGAGAAGAGATAGGTTGGTAGGACACATACTAAGACATCCAGGAATAGCAAGCTTAGTTATGGAAGAAAGGGTCGAGGACAAGAACTGTAGGGGTAGACCAAGGTTAGAATATGTTAAACAGATTGCCTCGGATGTGGGGTGTGGTAGCTATGTAGAGATGAAACGATTAGCTCAGGACAGGGAGGCATGGAGGGCTGCATCAAACCAGTCAAAAGACTGAAGACTCAAACAACAACAACTAGGATGTACACTCCTGGTACAACTGTTTTTGTTTCTGATAACTATTTTACAATAAATTCAAGCTCTCCATACCCAATTACATGTGGCGTATTTTACATTATTGCATTTTCAAGTCTGGTTTACTCTTAGCATGTCCTTCACACACGTTGGTTTAGCACAATATTCTAACTCCTTTATTTCATCAGATATTGATGTTAACATTAAATTTTTATGACACTTAAGTTGGATTATTTAGTAACACATGATGTTTTTCACACAGATATCTCATTAAATTATGCCTTCATTCTCAATAATTATCACACTTCGTGATTACCGGTACCTTCAGTACAACTTAATAGTTTATGATTTTACTTTGTGGATTCTTAAGCCTATTTAATCATCATTCAACATTATTTACGATATTCCAATTTCACTCAATATTAGAACACATTATCGTGGGCAAGATCGTATAGATCGAACAGTCATTATTCAATACTACATTAATTTCAATATTCATCATTTTCCATACTTCAATTATTATTATTATTATTATTATACCACGACTTTCTTAATCATTCATTATCCACATTCATTGTACTCTTTACATTGTACTAGCTTCGGTGTTAATTAAGTTTATATATATTACACAACTCATATCGGTAAGTTTAGCATGTATAATGTGTAACCTGATCTCAGTAAATGGTTTGTGCTAATGTGTTGTAACCTCGTGTTAAATATCCTTCTGTAATTCCTTCTTAAACATCCTTTTCACATTAATTTATCTATCAAATTAATTATTACGAAAATCTATTCTTATTAAGTTGCGACATCCATAAATTGTGATTATTATATTCCACTCTCAACTTCCTTTGTGTAATTAATAAATTTTGATATGGTTTCCAACTGCGAAAGTCTACAGATATTTCTAAGCTACATTTTATGGTGGAGTTTTCTCTGTACCTTCGTCCTTTGATCCATATTACTATCGATGTTCATCTCCAGGCGTAGGTTCCTTGTCACCCTTTGTCCAACTTCTCCCTGGTTTCTGGCACATCACGTGGCCCCATGGTCGCCGAACGAGTCCCATCTGGTCCTCCTTCATCGTCATCCATCTCAGGAAACCCCCATCTTCATTTAGCCAGCCATAGTGTCCTCCATCGAATTCACGTTAGATTGTCCACACTGTGCGATCCTGATAATATCCATTTTTATAATATTTTTTTAAATTCTTGCATCAGAATACAGTTCCGTCTACCCATAGGATACTGGTGTTGTCCGTTTCTCGACACGTTAATTGGTTCACATGTGGTAGAAAGTATACACAACAAAATATCACACATTTAACTCTAAAGATTGCTTGCATAAGCAGCCAGCTGTCGCTCCGTCCTTGGCCTGTGGTTACTCACCCCCAGTTCACCTTGAGTCGTTCCATAAGAGCAAATACAGAAATGGGTTATAGTCGCCTGTTCTCCGCGTTGACAGTTCAAAACACATGTGGGCCTCGCCTCTTACTATCCATGGATGTGAAACGTTAATTTCCGATATCTAAAGCTCTCGCAACACCCTTACATATTTCGCAACGTTTGCATGAGATTGCACGTTATTGAGTGTGGTCTCCGATCGAGTCCTGTACAACTCCAAACTATGATTGCACTGTTAAAATTTTTATCTCATTCTTCCATGCATGCAGCCCATGCCGGATAATACTCGAATAAAAAACGCACTGAACTCCATTTTGAATTCGATTGTTCTGCACTGAGTTATATTCTAGATAGGTATAGTGGTCCAACTGTTCCACGAAAGTATGTCAGGTAAAGTCAGGTTCGTGACCTTCCCGCGTTGCCTCGGAGGTATGCAATCAGAGTGCCCTATAACCTCCCAGTCGAACTATTGTGCTCATTCATCAGTTCCGGTCCTATGACGTCATTCCTTCCTCATGCACATTCTGGTACCTTCTCGAGCCTCTGCCTACGTCATATCTGTGACAGTGTGTAAGGTATTCTTTTGGTGATTGTGCCCAATGTTGTCATAAGCTTTATATATACTGTATACAGAAAAGCTAAGGTGGCAGAGGTTTTAAGGCCCCTAGAATCGGAAAGATTTCAACAATGAAGTGTTGATGAGAGTTTCAGGTGAATTAGTTAACCCACACTGAAACTCATTCAAGTTGACATAATGACGCAGCTGTTTATCAAATATCCTTCCTATAAATCTCCCAATAATGGAGCATATAGTAATAGGTCTCAGTTGGATGGTTCGTTGAGATCACAGGTAGCCTACTGTCCTAGCTGTTTTGAAGCATTTTGAAACTTGCCCCAGAAGACAATCAGAGCTATTAATTCAAAACATATGTCGTATTTGACTGCTCTCATCAGCTCTTATAAGAACCTGCTGCTCGCTGTATTAACAGCAATACCTAGCTCCAGCAACAATTAAACTATTTGTCACATTGGTATCATGTAGTAACTTACTTCTCAGTGGCAGATGCATCTGAATTTTAGATAGGTCTCTCCTTATCATTCTACTTTGAGAACTGTTCAGAATAATTATAGGGTAGGTTGTCTTTACGTTCTTTTACAGGTGTGTCTAATAGTATGTAGTGCTGTCCTAAGTCTTTCTTTGACAATTATAATAAAGGAATTGTGTTAGTTGGAATAATAACAAATAATCCCAGGTTAAGGAAATACCAGTCCAACGTTTATTTTGTGCCAAAGATCCATAACCTACTGTTATTGGGGAATAATGTGCGAAGCTTAACTAAGGCCCTCCTGAAATAAATAAACATCCTACATTGTTGTCCCAGAAATCCCCTCAAGAACTCCTGTTCTAAAAAATAATCCCAAGAAAATAGCTAGAAAACGTGGTATGAAATAAATCCCTAAACAACTACAACAGTAAATTAAAATAGTACCTAATCACACTGATCCTAGTGTCTGCATCGATGATGATAATAATAATTATGCGCATTACAATGTGCAATCTTCCAACCCAGCTTGAGCGACATTGTAATTTCCCTGCATCACCTTCCTACTGGTGACCAGTTGAAATTTAATAATAGGCCTACACTGTATAACAAAATAAATCGACGCACCAGGAAGGAATTGTCCGATGGCGATAAAAATTGGTGGATGTGAGGAACAGACATAGAACAACAAACAAACAATCAAAAGTGCCGAACAATCGAATGATTTATTGCAGAGTTAGAGCGTTACAAAGTGAGGACGTCAATAAGGTGTTGGTCCACCCCTGGCCTGGATGCAAGCTGTCACTCGACGTGGCATGAACTGATGGTTTGTTACCATAAGGGATTTCGAAAAGATTAGGTTTTCGGGCACAAGAGGGAAGTTTCATCGGGAAGAGAAGGAAGAGACCAAATAATAAAGTTTTTATCTTGTTGATTTATTTGATCTTTAAACAATGTATAATTTAGCAGGAAAAGAATAATTTCAATGAATATTATACTAAAAAAGACAATTAAAAATGGAAGTTCATAAATAACGGTTTCACCAGGAAACACAATATTGCTTGCAAGCTATAATTGTTTAGAGAAGAGTAAATTCAAAGACTGTAATAAAATTACTGAATAAAAGGAGTCCATAAATCGGAAACCCCATAAATAAATTGATTATTAATAGTTGTGCATGGAAGAGACCAATCACTGGTTAAGAATGTGAGTAAAACTTAACTTTGTATTGACAGAAGGAATCCGTGAAAATTATAACAAGATTAGATTGGGTTACCACTCTGCCAATATGTGAAGCGAAAAGCACCATATCCTTTAAAAACCTTCCAGTTGTAGACCGGCTACGTAAAAGCACCAGTGACTGGAAAAAGCTGGGTTTGCCCGCACAGGGCTGGTGAGAGAAGTCAGTCGAGCATCTTCAAGGTGTCCGGGTTCGAATCCACAGAAAATTGAAGGTAGTAGATCTTCCTGATGAAGAGTGACCAGCAGAGAAGCGCCTCTTGGTATTGACTCAACTCGACTGTTGAGAGAAGTTTATATCTGCATGCTAGAGATTTGCAGAGCGCTTCAGCGTCATGAATATAGCCCAAGTATGAGCTGATGAGTTTGGGCCGTAGGAGCTGACGGAACCCGAGCAGTGAAGGAGCCAGCAGAGAAGAGCTCCCGGCATTGAAGTAACTCCCAGCAGAGAAGTGGTGTAGATGAGTGGACGCTGGTCTCGAAAGGACCAGGAGTTAAATAGCTGGCGTGACGTCATGGGAATGTGATGTCACCAGGACAGCTGGGGGAAGCTGTCAGCCAATCAGCGTGTAGAAAAAGTCCCAGAGCTCGGTAAGACAGACCGGCCCAGGTAATACGTGCGTGCAAGCTTGATTGAGTAGTACACTAGAACATACTTCAAGTATGGTGAGTAAAAAACATATCTAAGTATTCGATAACAATAATACCATCGAAACATAGGTTGCATAAACATAAAATATACCGAAGATACCGCGCTCTCACTGCAATGAAAAGGCGAAGTAACAAATGGGGCAGAAAAATAGACAAGCATTTCAAACCGACAGGGAAATACAAAACTTACTAACCAATCTATTCGCAAAAGCGAACATGGACTGATAAAGTTCCCGGATGGTGACCTGCGGAATTTTGTGCCAAATGGTCTCCAATTGTTGGGCTAAATCGTTGCCATTCCGGGATGTTGCAATCGTCTTCCCATGACGTCTCAAATGTGCTCCATGGGAGAGAGATCAGGCGACCGAGCTGGCCAAGAAAGTATAGGGCCAGCTTGAAGACGGTTCATAGCAACACGTGCCGTGAGCGGCCGGGCATTATCCTGTTGGAAATTAAGGCCTGGATGTTGCTGAAGGAATGGTAACACAACCGGCCGTAGAATGTCATCAACATACTGATGTGCTGTCAGTGTGCCAGGAATGACTACCCGAGGGGTCCGGCTATCAAAGGAGATGGCACCCCAGACCATCACTTCCTGTTGAGGGGCTGTGTGACTCGCGATAGCCAAGCTAGGATCCCCACGCTGGCCTGGACGTCTCCAAACATGTCTGCGTTTGTTGTCAGGGCACCGTCGGAAACGGGACTCGTCGCTAAAGACTATGCGTCCCCAGTCAGCGCAGTTCCAAATTGCTCGAGCGCGGTACCACTGTAATCTTCACAATAATAAACATATGCTATCGATGTCACTTCTGCTGCTTGCTCGCACTTTTAAATCTCGACAATCTAAGCTTTTAACTGCTCCTCTCACTCGTATCCAATTTCAACTTGGTATAAAATTACATGCGGAATGTAACCAATAAATAATTCTGCCTAACATTAAATCTCTGTACAGTAGAATGAAAGTAGTTCAGGCTAGTAGATAAACACTCCAACATCGATTTCTACAATAGATAGTGTAGGTGTGTTTCTATCTTTCAGTGGTCTGGCTTCATCATTCTGAGGATTGCCTGCTCGAATCTCGCCTCTGCAGCTACCACCTGAATCAAAATCCAACAGCATAATGCAGACCTGCGCCTTTTATCCTCCACTGTGATGATTTAGAATGCTATCTCAACTGCTTGTTGTGGTGTTTGAAGCCATATTTTCAGTGTTGCCTTAGTAAACAAGTGTTTAGTGCTTTTCAGTCGGTCAACACGAATGTACCCAAAAGAGATGGGTTATGCCCTAATCCTGAAATAAATTACATGAGATTAATAAAACACTAGGATGACCAGTTTCGATCGTCAAGCGATCATCATCAGATCCATTACACTTAGGCTATAAAATCTATGTTTGAAATACAGGTGAAAATATTTACAATATGTACAATTATTTAGTTGCAGTATTGGTACTGCAACTGTCAGTGTATGCTAAATCCAGTATATATGTTAGGTGAAATGCTAAATGGTGATAGCTATCCGGAGATTGTACTTTAGAGAGATTATATGGTTGTAAACTATGGTTAAACTATAAAATTTTAGGCTAACTACTTATCTGATTGTCTTCCGTACTACAGCTACTCGCAGTTTTCGTGTTTACTAGAACTCACTGTGCGGTCGACTGCGGTGGTTATCTTAACGACTGGTTTTTCCCTCCCTTCTCCCCCCTACCCCTACGTGCTGTGGGGAGTGATCGCGATGTGTTTATGTGAGGTGTTGCCAACCTAGATAAGATGTATGTTATTGAATGAGGTGGGTCTGCAACTATTAAAGACCGTGGATTAGCCCTCGCCACGCGTGGAGCATAACCCATTCGAACTAAGCGTTGACGGTCTTATGAGGACGTCCCGGCACCTTTAATACTGCCGCGAATATGGGCCTTGGTTTATTGCAGAAGAAAAGTACATCGTACACCTGATCCAGATAACATTTACCTATTAAAAACCCCCTAATTTCCCCCCTTTTTTATCTAGCTTGGCTGTGTCGCTAAATTGTGTTTTGTTTCCGACAGGGTGTGTTTTTTAGTAGCGTGAAGAGGGGTGAGCTCTCCATGAACGTGTGTTCATTTAGATTGTTGGGATTGTTTCGTTTGGCTAGGTGTATCTCGATTGCTTCCTTTATGTCAAGAGCTCTGCCTTTCGATTCGTGATGGATTATTTTAAGGTCCGACTCTATGTTGGTAAAGCTGTGCCCTGCGTCACACATATGTTCGCACACGGCTGAATGTGTTCCGTATCTTATCGCATTCCTATGTTCATTATAACGTGTGTCTACTCGCCTTCCACTCTGCCCGATGTAATTAGCTTGACAATCGGTGTCTTGGCACGTTATAGAATGTACCCCTGACCTTGAATACGGGTCACGTTTATTTAGATTACTATTTAGGAGGTGCCTAGCGGTTGTGTTTTTCG